>JAMJFZ010004031.1:1657500-2257500 GCA_026225945.1 Cricetomys ansorgei
AGACTTGTTTTTTATGAGACTAGGAGAGCCTTCATTCTCAGTTCTGAAACACTACAGCAAAGTTTTCACATACACTGTCTTTTCCTTTTATTAATCAAGAAAAGGAAATTCTCCAAATCTGTCCTTCAGTAAAGAATCTTAGAGTAGAATATACGATACCTTTTTACATATATGGAAAATTCAATAATCATGTTGTGGCTTAATTAAAGCCTTAGGATTATCTGCAGTTTCCAAATTAGAAGATGCCAATTTAAATATTAAGAGCAGAACAGTAATTTTTCTACAACAAGCTTTTGGGGTTACTGCTTATATTTCATAGGCCATGAAATGATCCTGAAAGTTTCACACTATTTCTTCAGGATTTTTATTTATTTATTTTTATGTTTTTTACAAATCTTTCTCTTAAGACAACCTTATTAACAAAGGACAGATAAAAGATTGGTGGTTGGTCTTCACAGTCTCTACAGTGAACAGGGGAGTGAGATTAATGTCCCTGTGGCATTATCACCATGCAACTTTATTAAAACTGGTTTCGTGGCACCAAAGAGAACGGCTGCTTTTCTGCGGCTGTTGTGAGAAAGGAAACAACACAAACTTTTGTTTTGCTATGAGATATTTGTCTTTGCCAGAAAATGGGGGCAAAATCTTAAGGAAAATTACTAGAAGAACATTAGTTGGTAGTAAGATCAAAATATTTATAAAATGGGTCCCAAAAGCATGGACCTTTTAATATGAAGTAAACTGAGAGAGAATTTCAGAAAATGGGGTATAATGATGTATTGTTTTGCATCTAATACCCTGGGGTGGAAACAGATAGAGTGTGGTAGCTATGAACTTCTCCTCAGAAAAAAAGTGGTAAAATTTCAGGGCCAAATGCATTGTAACTTGAGGATGGCCTTTAGGGTCTGTATACAATCATATTCATATAGGAATGGTACCAAGTCATGTGTTATGATTATCAATTATTTCACCAATGAAAAACCATGTCTATCATCGCTGCATAAATTATAGTATCTGTAGCATTTGTGTAATTAACTTTGTATTGTGTGAATTCCTGGTGATATTCTAAATGCAAACTGACTACCATGTGTATATGGGAGTATTACTAATTTAAAGACATAAAATGCGTAAGCCATCAATTATAATAATTGTCTCTGTTCTAAGACCATATCAATAAATTGACCCCACTTCAACCCATTTTCTCCTATACTATAAAATAAGAAAACTCAGTTACAGCATGAAGTTATCATGGTATAATCTGTAGAAAACAGCACGTACCTGCTCTCCTTCATGGCATCTGTTAATATATAGGGGGATATAAGCTGAAGAAGCCACCAGTTGATAACACAAAAGTGGCTTCCCTGGCTTTTTTAGGACCACTGGGAGTCTGGTATTATATAGAAGTGGAATTGTGTATCTTCATCTCAGGAAGGCCCTAGTGTGACTATTTTCTGGAAGCCAACCCTTGGGGTCACGATTGCCTTTTGTATTCTGTAATGCTTCAAAATAAGGGTGTTTTCTTTAAATAGCCTTTCCATTTAGTGGATATATATTTCATAATTTCTGAATGGATGTATTTATTATTTGGATAAGCTTAAGTCATGCTATTTTGGGGTAGCATTCAATATACATCCTTCTCTCTCTCACCTCCAGCGTATCCCACAGTGTGGGAACTTGTTTCCTTCACTCCTACCTCTCTCACACAGCTCTCCACTTCAGGAATCTGCCCCCTCTTTCATCTAACTATCTCCTCCATTTCATGACATCAAGGCATTCCGTATGTTCCCACCAACACTTTGCCACTGCTGCTCTGTGCAACCAAAACACCACCATAATTCTACAAACTTCAACCTTGGAACAAGATGCACTCCTGATTCTCTTTATTTCATCGCAGTCCTATTGTCATTGTAGTGAAAGAAATATTCTCAGCTGCCTTTAAACAGGAATTCATTCTTCAAATAGCTTAGATTTTATGCAGAGACTGACTCATCTTTGCACCTTTGGCTGAGCTTTTTGGAATCATTACAATTGCTTGTTGGCAGAATCTCTGATGCTTCCTCATTGTTGAAGACACATTACTGATTCTTTAAATGTCACTTGTAAACTGCATACTTTTAAGCATGTTAATGACAGGACTTTCAGCCCCATAATGTCTACTCTCTCTAAAATCTAAGCTTCCCAAAGAAATTGACAGCTTATTGTACATGTCATTTAAATTTGATTTAGCAAAAGTGGAACTAAGGAAAACTTTAGGGTTTTCTTATTTTTATACAATATCACATATTTTGGGGTCACTATGTTTTACTTTAAAAATATCAAAAGTTACTATGTTCAAACGTAGGATATTTCATTTCAGAAATATTTCAGACAAATGATATTTTTCTGGTGTCTATTTTTAAATGAACACTTCATCCAAAATTCTTCAAGGCTCAACACTCTTCTGCCTTACCAAGTTAATAAAGACTATGAATAAGCTGGAAACTTCAAGAAAGCTTAGGCTTCAAAACAGATCTGCTATTAATATGTCTCTTCTGTGAAGAGCTTTACTGGTAGTTTGGATGCTTAATGTGTATAGCCAAAAGGAAGACCAGTTTCAAAAGAGTCAAAATGTATGGTGGGAAGTAAAGATGTCTTCACCTCCCTCCTCTTTCCTGGATCAGCTGTGGCCCTTACTAGGTAGAGTCCTAGAGCCCTCTCCACCACTGCTGGCCCTGGCTGCTTCTTAGAAACTGGTGGTAGAGCTACCACAGCTTAAAAGCCTGAGTTGATGAATTGAGGTGGGGAACCAGGATAGATTTGAGCTTGTTTATCTCAGGCCCAGGTTACATAGATCCTATATGAATAAGGAGACAGCAGAAAAGGGAACAGAGCTTGAATGTAATGGTGGGGGAGTTGGTGGGAGAGACCTATGTTCACTTTACCAGGCCATAAAGCTGGAGACAGGGAATAAGAACAGCCTTCTGTATTGGGCCAAAAAAAAAAAAAAAAAAAAACAGTACTTGTGAGCATTTGGTAAGATGCCCTGCTTTTTAGAAGGCCTGTGCACAGCATGGAAAGAAAGGCTGCCTTCAACTCTCAAAAAAAAAAAAAAAAAAAGCTCTAATCTTTTTTAAATGTAACTTATTTTTATTCATCCAAGACTTACATATAGAAGAGTTTGTTGACATATAATAAAGCACAGTTAAAAATCATACACCTTGTAAATACCATTTTGACAAAAAAAGAAAATTAAGTCCCTGAAAAGAAATGCCTCTAGGAATGACTTCTAGAAGTGGAACTGTTAGATCATCTCCAGAATTGACATTTCCATACATGAATGGTGAGCTAGAGAAGTGGCTGATTATAAAACTGAGGGAATTTTTCATCTATAATTGGTATGTGGAAAGGAAAGTATGCCTTATACACTCAACCCATATCGAATATTCTAAAAGCTAATACGATGCCTATGCTCATAACACTGTGTATAACTGTAAACATCAAAAAACAAAAGGAATGCTCTAGAATAATGCAAAAGTAAAAAAGAGAAAAGGAGAGAATCATAAGAAATAACTGCCATAAAGAGATACCGGGCCAGATTGCTCATCTCTCAAAGCCACACTCACACAGCAATCACTGTTCTGTACTAAATTTCATTCCTTGCTAAGCACAAATGTGCTGACAGTTGTATATATTCTAACTGATGTTATTTCCAGATATTTTAGGTCCTTCATACGTCAAAGGTGTGCAGTAAGTGTAGCTAGCATTAGATATCTTTGATTATAATTTTTGAAATATTGTCAGGCTTGAGTTGAATGGTCACATTATTAATAATCCTGCAGTTGTTGGTATTCTTGTATATAGACTAAAGGATGGGAGGGGGATGGAAGGCAAAAACTATTGTGTCCCACCTTTTGCGGTGAAATAACATTGTTTTCCTACAAGTCTATGCATTTGGCCATTTTCTATGTGTACTAAGTATGTGAATAAACAGATGAATCTTAACTTCATACAACCTAGTCAGAAATGTTAAGAATTCCCTACCATAAGACAGAAGTGAAGAAGAGGAGGAGGAGGGGGAGGAGGAGGAGGAGGAGGAGGAGGAGGAGGAGGAGGAGGAGGGAAAAAAGAGGCTCTCTGGCTCTCTTCTGTAATCAAGTTGGTCCTGGATTACTTGTCCCAAACATAGACTCTGTCATTGGTTCATTTAGGCCAGTTCTAATAAGAAGGTTTGCTGAATCTGTTTAGTGAGCATCATTCACCTGTGATAATTAATCAAATGTCTCACTCTTCATATTTGGTATCATGCTGTGCTGACACATCTTTAGCAAAGTAATCTGTGAAGTCAGTTTATTCAGAATTCCTTTTACTCTGATGTTTCTTCTTTGTAAATTCTACATACATTTGCCACAACCCCCTTTTTTTACATTAACCTTCATTTCCCTTGCTGGATACAGAGTTGAGCCAAAACTCTCTGTCACCATGAAGCCCATTTACAGTAGTAACTTCTCTCCTTGACTGAAATATGACTTGCTATTATTTGACAAATATTAAGAATAATTTAATAGTGCACCTAATTTTAAAATTCGTAGCAAAGATCATATTCTGAACATTTGAGCATCATAGTCTACTTGATTGGTGCTAGAGTGAGTGAATGGAAGTGTTCTAAGCCAGATTACTCATTCAAAAGGACATTTTCTATATTTCTGTCACAGCTACTGTTATATTGGTACAGTTTTTTTCTAGACTACTATACATAGTTACCAAACTAAATTCTTATTTTAAACAGCTAGTCTATATTAAAATTAAAACAATAATACACACACACATACACACACACATACACGGGTGTAAAACATTCTATAAAAGACACACTGGGCTTGGAAGTAGTAGTTATTTCAGTACCCTACTATCTCAGATAGGCAAGTATCTGAAAAAGAAATAAACAGATAAATATTGAAATTAAATGGCATTGTGTAGCAAATGAATCCAACAAGTTCTACAGTCTACCCCAACACCAAACAGTATTTATTCTACTCAGTATCCCATTAAAGTACTTATAAAATATACCACATATTGGATCATGAAACAAATATTAACAAATAACAAAAATTGAAATAACATCCTTCATCCTTACTATCTGAACACAATGTAAGAAAACTTGAAATCATAAAAGTCACATAAACTCATGGAAATTAAAAAGCCATTATTGAACAATGTACAGGTCAGAGAAGAAATCAAGAAGAAAATTTTAAAACTCTTGTAAACAAATGAAAATGAAGACGCAACACACTAAGAACTCTGGGACATATTAAAAGACATCCTGAGATGGAAATTCACAGTTCTAAGTGCATATATTAAGGAATCAGAAAGAAAAGAGATAAACAATTTGATGATACACTTGTATAGCTTGGGGAAATAAGAACAAACCAAACTCAAATCTAATGGACAGGAAAAAATAATTTAAAAATGGGGAAGATATTAATGAAATAGAAACAATTAAACATAAATGAAATATAAATAATCAGTTAATCTAAGATATGGTTCCTTGTAAAGAGAAACAAAATTAACAGACTTCAACCTAATTTTAAAAAAACAAGAGAGTAAAATTAAATTTAAGATGAATAGGGAAAACATTACAACAAATACTAAAGAAACTGAGAATATTTTAAGGGATATCTGAAGAGCCTATGCTCCATTAGGAAGACCTAAAAGGAACCAATGAATTTGTAAATGCATCTGAACCACCAATGTTAAACCAAGAAAGAATACACAACTTAAGTAGACCCATAATAAATAGATTGAAGCAGTAATATAATGTCTTCTGACTTAAAAAATAAAAAGTCTAGGTCAGATGGATTCAAGAATAATTCTACCAAATGTTCAAAGAACTACAACCACTACTACTAAAATTACTTTAAAAAGAAGAAACATCTGCAGAAAAAATTCTTCAAAGCTACTGTTACTCAAATACCAAGGCCTGGATACAAATATACTGTGCAAAACAGAGACCTGCTATGTACAGAGGTGCAAAAAAGCTCAATAAAATACTCACAAACTAAACATAGACACATATTTAAGAGACTACCCACCATTATCTCTCCCACCATGGTTACTCCCATAATGTTCATGCCACTAACACATGAGTTTAGCTTTCCATGACAGTTATTATTACAGCACTCCTCATTCACAGCTGGGAAATACTGTTGATGACTTTCTCCCCCTAGCATCCTGTATAGCACCTTCTATTACTGTGATAGCTAAGTAGCACAACAGAGAGGAGGCTCCCAACTCAGTACCAACTTGATATTTCTGTGTTCTGCAACCAATGTGTATGGTGTTTTCATCAATAGCATTTTGCCATCAAGTTCTGGTAGGCAACCAGGAGCAATGGCAATAGCCTATATTGTTTTGGAGATCTCCAGAACACCTCTGACCAAAAACTTGTTTGTTTGAATGGTTAACTTAATCTTGAGAAGATATCCCCACACTTGATACTGGGCTTTTAATTTGGTAAACTACTGCATCTAAGATGAACACAAGTCCCCATGCAGGGTAATTCCTACTAAACTCATCCATACATTATTTAAAACTTACAAAATAGTAGGCTTTCATATGGTGTTTTCCAACATCCATCATGTTAATTATCCCTAATCCTCTTCTATTTCCTATCCTCCTTTACTGTTTATACACCCTTTCCCATTATTGCCCTTTCCCCTTTCATGTCACCAAGGTTTTTCTATCCTGTCCTTCCTAAACATCATTCTTCATGCCTTCACCAATGTGCTTTTGAATGACATTCTGTTGCAGAAAGAAAATCTATATTCATCCACCAAAATAAGAGAAGGAAATCACAGAGTTCCTAAAGCAAAACTTCTATAAGAAATGCAATAGATTAAAACCCAAACACAGCGAGATCCTTCTTTAGTACAAACCACCCAGCTGGTCTTCATTACTAGGGAGAGTCACTGATCTAAGCAGAGACATGCACTGTTTGGGAAAAGAGTAATAAGCTTTGGAGAACTAGAGAAAGGCTAGGAATAGGGTCTCTGCTGACATTTAAGATTAAAACTCTCCGGACATTCAATTTCCCCAAAATACTTGAAGCATTTCATTAATCGATACAGCTTCCTAGCCTGAAAGCAAAGCATTGATATATAATTTCATTTGGGAAAACTAACCTAGGTCAGAACTCAGAACTCTTATTTCTACAAAACACAGAAAATCAAACAATGCTACTGTTTCCTTGCTGTCATATTAGCAAGAACAAATGCTTGGTGTTCTTGGCATTGATAAGCAATCTCAATAAAAGAAATCCATTGTCAAGAATATGCCAGAGGCGCCTGGCAGTTAATAAAAGCCAATTTGCTCCTAATATGTGTGATGTGTGACCTGTTTCATAGGATTTTTGCACACACACAATTTCAGTGCGTAAAACTTAGGAAAGTGACCCCTTGTTTTCTATTCTTCCCAAGTATGAAATCCTAGATTCTAATTTATTAAAAACACCAACAGATTTGCTCCTAAAATGGTTTAATTAATTTTCTAAAAGAATTTGCCTCCCAATATATTTTTAATATATAACTGATAAATTGTGTTGGTTGAACAAAAGATCAGGAAAACACACACACACACACACACACACACACATATACACACACACACGGTATGTGCCTTCCTTAAAACAATTCTTTTGAACACTGAACTCTCTCGCCAATCAGCACAAGGGGAAGGCATTTCAAGCACACATGGATGTTGTGTGAGTCATCTAAGCTCTACTCTTCACACTCCACAACTCTCATGAGCACATTTGTCAACACTGGTAAGAAAAATCAGAGTGAATGCTAAGTAACAAAAAGCAATGTCACTGGCAAGAAATAAACATTGATTATTATCTTAGCCCTTCCACAATGTGAAAATTCTTAATGTTAATACCAGTGCTCAAAATTCTGAGTACAGTCACTACCTAGGGCCTCTGATAGAAGTGAGATGAGAGCTGCTGGGAAACCATTAGAACTGCTTTTCTTCCACTTAAACCTACTTTCTCTTAGAGTCACTTAATCTCCCCATTGTGTAAGTCAAACTCTAATTCCTAAAGTGGCATTTCCACCATTAAAATACATTGATTCTAATTCCATTCTCCATTTCCTTATTCTGAAAACTGTTAAGGCATTAGAAACTAGATCAGAAAATGGAAAAGCGTGGGCTACGAAGTAAACAATTAGGAATTTGATGTATGAGTAACACTAAAAAGGTGAAGGTAGGTCATGAACTTACTGAAGATGCCAGGGAGGACAGAAATTCTGTGGGAGCAGACACGTGGCTTTTCCAGACAGTATTCCTGGCTACAACTCAAATATCAACAATATTTCTCAGACTAATTATCAGTATAAGTGGTGATTGTTCTCCAATTAGAGAAACTTGGTTATTATCACCAAAATTACTCCAAAGGGGCTTTTAAAAATGTGAGGTATCAAATAAACTTATGCTTTGTGCGATTTCAATTTCCTTCCTCTTTACTGATGAGAAACAGGGGAGCAATAAGACTTCAAATTGTGTATTTACTACAATTACCTCCAACAATACCAACCTGATTGGTTTCTGAGAATCACTCATTTCGTCCTGCCTGTGCCTTCTGTCCTGGCTCATTTTGATAATGAATAAAAGATTCTTAAAATCAAAATAATGTGTTTTGATAATCACAGACTAATGACTATAGCACCCTTTATATGCTGAATTTCACCATAAGTAACCTTTTTTCTGATTTATGCAATCAGTAATGAAACAAAGGTACTGTTCTGAGGAAACTCATATATTTTTAAAAGAGCCATCATTTTTTAAAAATTGTTCCTCTTATCCTACATGGAAAACTACTGTCATTAATTTTGACCCAACCTCTCTCTCATTTATATCAATAAATCCCTGACAAGTTGAAAAACACTTTCTACCTTTATTGTCTGACAAAGACAACCCACTGTGAGAAATAATGATGCTCATAAATGGGAGACAGGGAAGCAATAACAGCTTCACTTACAGATCATTAAACAAGAAACCTGCTCAGAGCAAATATCTCTGCTTAAGGCTCTGGGCCAGACAAGTAGTTTCCAAATGGTTAAATTAAGAAAAGTATCTCACCATGCCTATGAGGAAATCTAAGGAAAAGCCTCACCAGTAGCAATGATCTATGATATTCACCAGCTAGCAAGTTGTTCTGTGATTGAACTATGCCCTTGGAAAGATCTTCCTGTTTTCATTAAATAATGAAATACTTGCAAAAGTATTTCATCAGTGGAACATTGTTTTTAATGTATCAATTTTTGATAGGCAAAATAGCCATGTAAATGTGTATGCTTATACCTACATGCATTTATCTTTCAAAAAAATAGCTAAAGCAAGAAAAGGTAAGACTTCTCAAAAGTCTATTACTGCCACTTCTGATCCTATCAAATTCAACCTCAGAAGTATTACCAAATCTATCACTAAGTTCTTCCTTCATCTCCTCTCTAGCTCTCTGTCTCAGGATATCCTCTTAAGCAGATGTCACATTTTTATGTACTTATCCTGTTCTTTCTACAGCTTTTCCTATCTCAGTAAAAATCTAATTCATTTTACTCATGTTCACTGTAGATAAATTCTGCCTCTTTCACACTTTAAAAGGGTATTGAATATCACATCACATATCCAATATAGTATATATTTTTTTAATCTGGCAATTGTGGTGCAAACATATTTTGGTATTTACTCATATTATTATTAGAATTTTGTTCCCTTTAATTTCTGTGTAATTTCTCACAATCTGACATCTCCGGTTTGGGCACATTAAACACGAAGCTGGTAGAAACATTCTTTCTATAAGTCATCTTTTAGAGCCTTCATTTAGCTACTCTAAGAAAAATATTTGTACGTGTATGCCATAGCTACTGTGGCAGCTGTCAATTTAATTCTACTCACCATCAGATATGTCATTTCCAGGTCTGCAAAAATATCACTGGCTCTGTACTTTTGTTCTTTGCTAGCTGTTACGATGCACACCTTATCATTAGAAGGTATTAAGGAAGGAAAAGTCATCCCTAGGAGGGTTATGGGCCTCTCCTTAAGCTCTCATTAAGTACACAGTTTTTGCAGCACCCCATGGCACTAACTCCATCATACCTTCCTATAGATTGATTTCCCCCAAGTCTTCTGGTTGTCTTTAGAGCAAAGTTTCAAAGCACAGAGCTTTGGGGAATAGAACAGCTTCTCTGGCACCCCAGGGGCCACAATGCCAGCAAGTTCCTTAGCCCACCATCTCAGTTGACTTCTCAGAATCCTATGATCTCTCTCCACTCCAAATCAGATTTAGTATCTCAGTCTAGCATAAAATGAGCAGAAGCATCTGTGGCTTTGTCTCGGCCTCAGAAGTAATGCTTGGTCCTTAGGACATGGCTTCAACAAGATAGAAGGAAGGATCAGAGTCCTCAAATTTTTCCTCTGACTTTCACATGTGCAGCATGGCATATGCTAACTCCTCTTCCACATATCACACATAATAATAATAGATAGGTTAGCCAATTGATTACATGATAAGGATTAATATTTACTCCTTGACAGTTTTCCCAAACTATTTGTCAGCCTATCTTATTTATAAGATAGTGAACAAGTGATTTTTTTTCTCTCACATGATATATTTCTCAAAAATGTTTTGGCTATTCAAGTACCTTTTTATTTCCACATACAATCTGCACAGAAAGCTTCCTGAAAGTATGAGTGGAGTTGCCTTGATTCTGTATATTATTAGAAATGGTGACAACTGAATAATAGATGCTTCCAAGTTTATAACTATATTTCTCCAATTATGCAGATCACATTAAGTTCCTCTCACCAGTGATTTTAAAGTTACAATGTACAAGGCATACAAATATTACATGCCATTAAATTCAGAACATTTCTACCATTTTTATAAATACCATTTTATTTGACCTTCAAAGGGTAGTAATATATAGAGAGAATTGGATTGATTTCAAAGTTATTTTACAGTCTAGAACCTTATCAAAATACTAGTCTGAACAATTATATATGTTCCTAGAATTTTTTATAGTACACAAACAGTTCTGCCTTCCCTTCCTGATTGGTATTTCATCTGTTTCTTTCTGTCTTTTCCATGATGAGAACTTAAATGTAATGCTACATAAACAGAAGTAAGGAATCAATGAGGAACTTTTATAAATGTTCTTTACAGGATTGAGAAAACTTTCCAATATTCTTAGTTGTCTGATAGTTCTGTTTTGCTTCCACAATGGGTCAAATCTGACAAACGTCCTTTTACAGTCAAGCTGATCTTATCAGTTTTCTTCTTGGGGATCTAGAGATGGCTCAGCAATTCATAGAATATACTGCCCTTGCAGAGGACCCAATTTCAGTCCCCAGCACCTGTATCAAGCCATTCACAAACACCTGTTATTCTAACTGCAGGCGATACAATGCTCTCTGGCAGTCTTATCTCATGGACAGTCACACATTCTCAGCTTTCCTAAACGCTGCCTTTCACCCATGCTAATGCCAGAGGATACTCATTGTCACCACAATCCCCAGACCTCCTAGAACTCCTATTTTCTGCTCAGCCACATTTTATAAGCTCCTTTTTTAAAGTAAATATTATATTCCTATAAATTTTGTGTATTTTCTGACATAACACTAATTCATGCATTAATACATGGAAAGTGCATTTTAATTGCTTCTTTTGTATAACTTAATTGAACTTTTGTACTTTACTACATTTCTCTGGTGATTTTCTATGGATCCTCACCAGCTTTGATCCTTCAGTTGTTTTTTCACTAATGATGTGTCTGTTACTTCTTTCTCCCGATTTAACAGAAGTCTAAGATTTTTATCTTAAAGAACAATGAGAACTCTTAACTGTTCAAGTATGCGTTTTAACTCACAATTCATATTTTCTTTTTCTATTTCTAAAAACTCAGCAACCATGCAACAGGAGAGCAAAGGAAGACAAAATATATATACACAAGTAGGTGTCCTCAAGTTCCACCTACATTTCATTTACAAGACGATGGAGCCAGCACATGGGCCACAATTTGTCAATTCAACTCTAAAATCAACAAGCAAAAGCATGAAAATATCTGTTCTTTGAAAGTTTAAGATTATTAGAACACTTATTAAAAAGACAAAGTTCACCCTGTTTTTCTGTTTGTATTCTTTTAATTTTGCCTCTCCTATGTGCCAGATTTTCCTGTTTTGTTCAGGCTTGGTTTGATTTTTGAGTTTTGACACATGATCTTGTTCTATAGTCAAAGCCACCCTGCAGCCCACAGTTCACCTGCTGGGATCGCAGGTTTGCAACAACACACACATCCTCTTTTGCCAGATGTGACTCTCATATTACTTCCAACCTTATTAAATCTGTTTGGATCTTCGTTGTTATTTGTTTCTGCTGTGTTTTTGTATAGACAGTGTATGTTTGGATTTGTTTTTGATAAGTATTCAAGTTGGGGGATTTCTAATTGTGCCAAAAGTACTTAATATTTGATTATATAATTCTTTGAAGAAGCTAGATTATGAGTATGGAATGTAAATGAGCATTGGATAGACATCTGTATTTACTAACACTGGACCAACAGTTTTAGCCATTGTTAGTAAGTACTTAGCATAAATAGATTGAGAAAATAAATATAAATAGTAAACAAACACATAGGTAATCCAGGAAACACAAGAATAACGATTTTTACTTCTATTACTAGGTGTGTCAAATACAAAATGATGTAAACAATTTTGAGTAATTATCAACTTAAGAGTAGTGAAATTCAGCTTGTGTTCTTAATACCAGATAAAAATTATCTTTTTCATCTTTTATATATATTGAATATATTTTATTGAATCCTTCTTTTCATATTTAAAGCTTTACATAACAGAATAGTGTGGCTGGCTTTAAGAGTAACAGTGCGCTCCAGGCACAGATTTAAATGTCTTAGTAAAAACATCAGTTTTCCAAAACCAAGTCCTAAATAACAGTCACACATGCATAATGCAATGCTTGTGTCACCAATAGTAAAATGTGATTCCTTGGGCTTTTACGTTCTCTAGTGAAATAGGGAAAATAAACCTTATTCTCCCCATACCACAGGATTTTATAAATATAAGAATACACACATTACAAATCCAGTTTTGCAATTATAAACTATCACTCAAATATAAAATCTATTTGGACTGAGTTCTCAGTCATCTGTTCTCATTCATGTTATTTTCAAGATACTTTATAATGATGTTAATAGATAAAACAATTTCTTCTTGGCATATTTGAAGTTCAATATGATATTATAATATGTATTTCTAATATGTATTTAATTTTCTAATTGAAAATTAAAGAATAATGAGAAAAGCTTATGAGGGTAATCAATTTAGGAAATAAAAGACATAACCACTTAAATAATGTATATTTGTGAAAGAGGAACTACAGAAAATAACCACACATTGAAACTTAACTCCAAAATTCTAATCACACTGCAACAGATAGAAAGACCTCTTAAAATTCAAATGGAAACCCCAAAACACATCCTTAATGTCCAACATGATTCTGAAGGAAGTATGAACCAACCAATAAGTAGTTAAATGAATGAGTGGCAAATAGAGACAAAGCCAGACATACCACAATACATTTTTTTTTTCAAAATATGCCACAAAGCTATAGTAGCCAAAGCAGCATGGCACTGGCATGAAAACAGACAGATCAATGGGACAGCAAATAGGAACCATTAATTAATCCATGCTCACGCAGCCAATTTATGTTTGGCTAAGCACACACAAAAAAGAAAATCTCTTCAAACTTGGAAAACAAAAATCTTCCTTTCTGTGTCCAAAAATAATCTCAAGGCTTTTCTAAAACTTAATGTAAAAAGTGAAAATATAATATTACCTCAAAGAGACATAAGACAACCCCTTCAAGACACTGGTGTTTGTAATGATTCTATTCCTAAGCAGGTCATCAAAGGCACAGCCAACAAAAATGAACTATTTATCATAAAGAATAACGTCCAAAAATCATAATGAGCTTGTGGTAGTTTGAATAAAAATGGCCCTCATAGGCTCATATGTTCATGAACTAACCATCTGAAATTGTAAGCACCTCAATTAAATGTTTTGGTTTTTCTTTTTTAATTAAGAGTCACCTTGGTCATGGTATCTCTTCACAGCAACAGAACACTGACTAAGACAATGCCAAACATCAAATAAATGAATAATATCATTTAAAACAGGCTAAAAAACTAGGCAGACATTACAGAGAGTATGACACAAAATTGGCTAACAGGAAATAAACACTGTGTTCATTCACAATCATCAGAGAAATTAATTTTGAAACCAAAATGAGTTGTCATTTCAGCCCAGGAGATACCACCCAAAAGACAAGAACAATGAGTGCAGGTCAGGATATTGAGAGATGGCAGGTTTTTAGGAAGTGTGCAGGAATGTAAATCAGTATGTCAGTGATGGGAAACATAGATAGAGAATTACCAATGATCTAGCAATTCCACTACAGGAAGTCATTACCCTAAAAGGAAGCTACCACTAAATATTATTGCAGCACTATTGATAAGAGCAGAAATATGGAGTAAACCTAGGTTCCCACCTATAGATAAGAAAATGTAATATATAACTATAGATATATTTATGATTATTGTTCACAAAATGAAAGAATTCATATAATTTGCAAGAACATGAATAGGATGGAAGCTCATTAAACTAAGTGAAACCAGACAGACAAAGAGTGGCAAATACCATATGTTTTTTACTTTTTTGTGGAAACTCATATATTTTCAACTTTTAAAAAGTTATTTTTTTGGTTGGATATTCCCACAAGTTTTGTGCTTCCTTTGCCATAGCATATTTCTCAGGCAATACATAATTGTAGGTAAAGGGCTTGTTAATGGCTTTGTTTTTACATTTCCCTATTGAGAGTGTGCAGAGTACCTTCCTGTGCCAAAGACTCTGGAACATAGGGATCAAGGATCCATGCAGGCACTGGCTTGACATCTCCATCTTCAATTTATTGTGTAGATGTTCTTCAGCGATGGGGCCCTGCTGTCAGTTTATAAAAAGTAACCTATAGTCTTGGCAATAGCCTGCATTATTTGGGGATTCCCATTGTGTCCCTTTGGTCAACAACTCAATTAGATGTAAACAAATCCTGGTACTGGAAGTTTTGTTTGTTGATAAGCGATGGCCAGTTGGAATTCTGTCTCCCCCATTATTTAGTGATTTCATTTAGATAACTTTCATATAGGTATATATTTTAGGAAGTTTCTACTGTATTAGGTTTCCATACAATTATCAAATGCCCCTTAAATTTAGCTGTCCTCCTCATATTACATTTTAGAATTTCCTCTCCCCACTCCCCACTTGATCTTCCTTTACAGCGTACCCAACCATCCATAATTACCTAGTCTATTTCCCTTTTCTAACAAGATCTATCTCTTCTAGTCTTTCCCAACCAATAACTGATTTAACTTAAGGACCACTCCAAGAGATAGAAACACACCTGATACTACTTGGCTGACCAAGAGCCTGAGACTATATAGCCCAGAAACCTAGGATACAATCAAATAATACTGGCCTAATAAAAGATAGAAAAATTGTAGTGATAAAATGACTCCTAATGATCCTGCTATATTCATAGGTCAGTGCCTTGTCCAGCCAACATCAGAGAAGCTTCTTCCTGCATCAGTTTGGAACTAATATAGAAATCCACAGCAGACATCAAGAGTGAGAGGCCTTGGAACACTCAGCACTAAATGGGGTGTCTTCATCAAATCCCTCCCTTCAGAGCTCAGGAAACTCCACAGAAGAGAAGGCAAAAAGAGTGAAAGAGCCAGTGGTGATGATAGACTCCAAGAAAAACAAGGCCCTCTAAATCATCATGAACAAAGTTCATAAGAACTCACAGAGACTGAAGCAGAACTCACAGGGTCTGCACAGGTCTGCACCCGGTCCACTGTGCTAACATAATGGTTTCAAGTTTACTGTTTTTATGGAATTCCTGAGTGTGCTGGGTCTCTGATTCTAAGTTCTTCGATTGGGCTCTTTTTCTTTTTTTGGTTTGCTTTGTCCAACTTTGATTTGATAGTTTTTGTTTTATCTTATTATATTTCACTTGGTTATATATTTTTAAATAGATGGATGGATGGATGGATAGATTGATGGATCAACACCTAGCCACTAGGGTAAAGGTTAACTGGACTGTCACTTATATCTGCTGGGAGAGAGAAAATCAGTTTTTTCTTTAATATAATGACATTGGGTATATCAACAACTACAGGCAGGACAATTGTTTAATAGTAGTTATCCAATATATAATGAACTCCATGGTGGGTTTTTTTTTTAATGAGCTTTTTTTTGGTTAAAGCTGATTATTTGTTGTTGGTGTTTTGGGGAAAGGGTATTTTGTTTTCTTGGTTTGGGGTTTTTCTCTTTATTTTTTGAGAAGGAACTTAAAGTTGTATGGATAGGGAGGGGAAAGAAACTGCAAGGATCTGTGGAAGGGAAAGAATATAATCAAAATACATGTAAATTTAAATTTTTTTTAAATAATAAAAATATATATTAAATATTAATTACTCTTTTATGTATGTATTTTATATGTATGTATGTGGAAGTTGAAAAACAATTTGATGGAGTCAGTTCTGTCTTTCCTGCATGCTAGATTCAGGGATCAAATTCAGGTTATCAGTCTCCCTTACCCGCTTAACCATATTTCTGGGCCAAAATTAATAAGTTAATCTTATAGTAGAGTGGACTGGGACAGTAGACTCAGGAACTGGAAAGGGAGAGTACAGAAAGAAGTTCAATAAGGGATTCCAAATCACAAAAAGAAAGAAATTAGTTCTGGCTTTTCCAGGGCACAGTTGGGTGGATGCTGGATCAAAGAGTCTATAATATATTTCCCAAATGTCTAGGAAGTGAAAGTCTCAACACATGAAATGATCAATATTTAGAGAGATGAAAATGTTTATTATTCCTATTTGATTATTACATATTTTATGCTTATGCTTAATTACTAGAACACACTCCATAAAAATGTAAAAATATTATATCTTCATAAAAAGTTCTAAGTAGAAGTTCAAAGTAAACTCTTTTCATTTGGAATCTTGAGTTATCATTGAATAACAAGATACATATACAAAATATTCCTGCACCTAAAGTTCAGGGAACATTACAGAAGACAGGACAGAAAGACTGCAAGAGCTGGAAGATCAAGGAGTTTGCTGTGAGAGTGTATCTCCTGGTAAACTCAGAAGCTACCCATTGAGTCTTATCAACATAACTTTTAAACATGAACTGAACAAGAACTCCACCAACAAACCTGCTAAAATGGAATATGGAAATCTTATGAGGCAACTAAGGAATGTTGAAAGCAGGAGAAATATTCTTCCCCAAGGTAGAGCATACCAATTAGTTATTTGATACCAAATGGTCAGCCTGAAAACATACGTATAAGAACATTATACAAACTGAGCAGGTTATATATAGGAATATATAGGTATGTACATGTACATATATGCATTCAATTAGCAATTAATGAAAATTAAGGCCGTGAATTTGAAAGAGAGCAAGGAGTGGTGCATGAAGAGTAGTTGGAGGGAGAAAAGTGAAGGGAGAAATGTAAATTATAATCTCAAAAATAAAAAAGTAAAAAGCAATAAAATTTCTTTAAAGAACAAATCAACATATTCAAATATGATCTACTCCTTCCATTACAATGAGTCAATGTTTTCTAAAATGAGTTATATACAATGACATATGATCACTTTTCCAAGGTTAATGGGAAGGAAATAAAATAAACTTCACTAGGATTCTGCCTTTATTCTTTTGTTTAGGCTTCTCTTTCTGTGATTCTACATCTTGTCTCCATAGTGTTGTTTTATGAAACCTACACTGTCACTGACACACACCCCAAAACGTTCCCCATCTTCAACTGCTTGACTCTTCAAACCTGCCTTTCATTTTCCTTAATATTTACTATCTATAAAAATTTACAGTGCTGTAGGAAGATCAAGATTAAAATGACTCAATTAATGTCTCTCATTATAACCAATGACAGATGTTTAAGCTTCACTGTGAGTTTTGCATTTGCAAAATGAAGCCAAGAATTCCTTGATGATTTTGTAGCAAACATTGTTCAGTTATTGTGACTTGGAAGATTTGAGTTTCTAGTTGAGGTAAAGAACTTAGGGTGTGTTGCTGAATGTCTGTCTCCATCCCTTTAAATTATAAACAGTAAATGGGACCTCATGTCCATTTTCTTATAAAGGTCATATGTACTCTCCCCTGAATTTGGCATGAACTTCATGAAGTGAGAAAAAGTTTGGAAGATTTTTTTTTAACTTCAAATAACAAAGTCAGGCAAACAAGTGCCTATTTCAATCTAGCCTAACACATATCTCCCTGCAGTCTTCAAAACATGGTTTCTAATCAGTATACACTGTGCTGAGGAGTGGCTGCAGTCTGGAACATTTATATCACATGGGAGCAGTCAGTTAGTTGGGGCAAACACTACTGCATACCTTAATGGTTCTTAAGGGCATCTTTCTAATACAATGGAGTACACTAACTAGGGTTCATTATGATAGGTCTGAGTCATCCAGAATGGGTAAATTATGCTCTCCATGCTCTGTTTATTGAGGGATGCCCTTCTAAAAAGATGTTAAAAAAAATCCTGTGTAAAGTAGAGAGACTCAGTCCACAAGAAAAGGTAGAGAAAGCTGCCTTCTGTATTCTATTACTCTCAGCAATTACTCTTTTGGGATAGGACTTGATTTAGGGACACGCCCATGGTTGTTATGAGATCATTTCATAGATACAACTTAACTGGTTCCCCAAATCAGTTGCACAGGCAGGTTTCACAGAGAAAAAAATTTCCTTCAGACTCACCATTAATCAAATAAAGGGAACTTGGGTATTAAGGTAAAAAAGTATGAAAGCCTCAATTCCTCCCCTCTGCCCTAGCCCATGTTCAGCAGGTGTGCATCAGCTGAGAGGTACAACAAACAACCAGAGTGAAAGTGTACATTAACTACAGCTTCAAACTGCTCATATCTTTTCCTGTGTTTTCTGGCTGGTGATACATATTACCGCAGTCAAATCATTTTAATGTTTAATCTTTTTTAATAACAGTCAGCTTCCTTTAAAATGAATTACAAATAAAAGTCTTCAGATACTCACAAGAATTACCAAATCTTGTAGGAAACTCCTAAGTTTTCCTGAGAAAGAATCACCTCTTTGCTGACTCGAATTTTAGCAACTTTGAATTCATATTTCTAGCTTTTTAATCAAAGCGATAGCACTGATAAGTTTCAACATCAAATTCATTTCTAAATAATATAAATAAACAGATGGGGATGCCAAAAGGTTAGTAAGAAAGCAAAACAGTGCTTTGAAAAATCTTTAAAGCATCCTTTTGTTTTCTATAAAAATTAAACATCGTATAACTTTGACAATTAAACATCAAACAACTCATTAAAATTCAAGTAAGATTAGAACCGTACAACAAGGTACATACTATCTTGATATTGTCTGCCTTAAAATGGTAAAAAAGCTAACTTCAAAATCATAGAGTTTTTCTCCTTTTAATTTTGAGATTATAATTTAATTACATTTCTCTTTTCCCTTTCTTCCCCACCTCAGGCTCTCCCAAATACCCCTTCCCACTCTCCTTCAAATTCATTCCCTCTATTATTTTTACTAATTCTTATTGTATGCCTATATATCTCTATATACGCACATTTATATTTCTAAATATAACCTGTTCAGTCCATATAATGCTAATAGTATATATGTTTTCAGGAATGATCATTTAGAACGGGACAACTAGTTATTTTGCTCTTCCCTAGGAAGGACCATCTCGCCTTTATTCATTTGCTTGTAATTCTTTATGTAGGCTTGAAGCCTCATGAGTTTATCTCTGTTCAATATGGCATGTTCATTGGTGTCATCCTCATTAAACTCACATTTGGGCAGTCATATTGGTGAAACTTTATGTGGATGCATTCTGTTGTTACTAGGAGACACGACCTCACAGCAAACTCCTTGCTCTTCTGTATCTTACAATCTTCCTGCCCTTCCCATCAAAATGATCCCCAAGCCTTAGATGTGTTTTAGGGAGTGTTTTGTTTATATATTCATTGGGACTAGTCTTTACAACTCTGCATTTTGATTGTTGTATCTTTCTATAGTTGCCTCTGTTTTAGAAAGGTTTCTTGATGAGTGAAGACTGCACTCATCTGTGAGTATAAGGTTTTAATCTTAGGGAAAGTTGCCAGGCCCAGATGATGGTACTCACCTCCAGTTCCAGCACTCGAGATTCAGAGGCAAGAGGAGCTCAGTGAGTTCTAGGCCATCCTGGTATACACAGCAGAAACCAGGCTACCTAGGACTGCATAATAAGACTCAATCATAGAAAAAGTTAAAAAAAAAAAAAGGTCTTAGCTTAAAAGATACATTTTTTTAAAAAATAAGTCATCAACTCCCTCCATTCAGAGCTCAGGGAATCCAGAGGAAAAGGAGAAGGAAAGAGTGTAAGAGACAGAGAGGGCAGAGGACTCCATAAGAACAAGGCCCTCTGAATCAACTGAGCAAATCTCATATGAACTCTCAGAGACTGAAGCAGAAAGCACAGGGCCTGCACAGGCCTACACCAGGTCCTCTGACTATAGGTTATAGCTTTCAGTTTAGTATTTTTATGGGACTCCTGAGTAGGCATGAGTGGGCATCTGATTCTTGTGCCTTCTCTTGAGGGTCCTTTCCTTCTGTTAGTTTGCCTTGTCAAACTTCAATGTAATGGATTTAGTTTTATCATATTATATTTTATTTTGTTGTTTCATTTTAAAAATAAAGAAGAAAAAATATTCATCAGTAAATATAGCAAGTATAGATAGAAAGTAGAGACAGAGAGACAGAGAGAGAGAGAGAGAGTGCAGGATGAGCAATCCATGCCATATGGGGCAAGACAATCCTCAATGGTCTCTGCTTCAATTTTTGCCTTCACATCCCCGCCCTGAGTTCCTGACCTGATTTTTCTTCATGATGCAGAAGTAAATCCCTTCCATGACAAATAAATAAGGGAACAGATAGATAAATGTGAAAGACCATGGCATAAAACTTCATTATTCTAAAAATCTTTCATTAGAGAGAAATTGGGTGTTTCCTAAAGATTAGACTAATTGAATGAGGTCTAAGAAGTTTTCCTTTTGTTTTATAGACTTTCCAGTTCAGTGTAAGCATTCTTTAGTTGTCATTTTACTCCTGTAGAAAGAATTCAGAGTTCCTCAGCAAGGTGAGCATGATTCACCTGATGCTGTGACGGATATAGAGTGCACATTTTAAGTCTGTAATAGATGAGCTGCAAACTCAGATTTCAGGCTCTGTGATTATCTTTCCTTTACAGAACACAAATCCATTACTTATACTATGCTTAGATGCTTTGTCATGAGTCTAGTGAGTCTGATCAGAGTGGAGGATGCCTATAAGGTGGGGTATTAGATGCCCTGTCACTATTGCTACTCCAGGCCTGTGTCCCAAAGAAGTTTATTCTCCCACAACCACTCAGGATTCTTCTTTGTCCCTTGTTAGTTACAAAAGCTGACTCTTGTGTACAGTAGAGAGAAACAGAAGAGATGGTCCTATGACCTTACTCTCAGAAATGTTTAGAAGATAAGAAACATGCATTCACTTTTCAATTTCCTCTAAAATGACATTCTTCTCCAAGTATTATGGCAACTCACATTTTGAAATGATTAAACAGGAAGTTTCCAGTATCTCTCACGGCAATCTCTTGTCTTATCATAGGTATTCTAGAAATTGCAACATGCAAAAAAATAAAAGCGGACATTTCTATGAAGCTTAAAAGTTTCCTCAAAATTGTCTTAATTGATCCAATTTCTACTGAAGACTTGAATTGAAACAGGAATGATGGAGGAAATGATAACCTCCAAAGTTAGTTTAAATCCACTGAGATATTTCTAGCCTGCTTCCCTAGCAAATAGAATAAGTTTCCTGATAAAATGTCTTCATTCAGTCGTTAAAACAATAAAAGGGAAAAGGGAAACAGGAGGAGGGAATTCATCATATGACTATATGACTGCATTCAATCTTAGAAAATGTTAGATCTTTACAGGTAGCAGAGGGGAGAAAATGGAAAGCTCTACATGTCATAGTTACTAACCATGTGTAAGATTTTCTCAAGTCTCTGCTGTATCCACCTTCAGTAAATAGTTTATTAACGCTCTCAAGCTTTTCAAAATATATACCAACTTTTTACAACCAATACAATATTTTGCATTGTGATTTACTAATTTACTAGTGATTAAATGGACACTGTAGACATCTTATGATAATCAAGCTTTGTGGTTGAAATTAGATGTAAGAGCACATGCAAAAAACAATATTCAGGAATCAAAGCAAAGAAAATAGACTCAAAATAAAGAACGCTAACCAATGTGTATGCTCCATATCAGTTGCTGTGCACTGACTCACTTTTCTCTTACTTTTCTCTTGAATATGGAACTGCTAACTTCTTCCTTAAGGTAATGGTAACACGTGAGCTCCAAAGCAAAGATCCAAGTCCAATCTCTCTTCTAGTGCTTTCTATCTCATCTCCCATGCTAATATTAGTTAGGTTTACCATACTTTCATCTCCTTTTCTATAAAGCAAGGGTGATAATTTGGCAATCAGAGAGTGTGTGAGGGATCAGCACAGCAGCAGTCAGTGCATACAAAGAATAATTCCTGACACTCTGTGAACTTGACAGTTATTATTCTCTTGAACCCAATAGAAAAATAAAAGTGCATTTTTATACAAGCCTATAAGCCTATAAGCCTATAAGCCTCATGCCTTTCTTTTTAATATGCGTTTTTCCATTTTATTCTACAAACATCTTAAAATACGTGCAGTGTTACTTTCTTGATTATGACGTATTTAATGCAAGTTTGCATGCCATTCAGGAAGAAACAAATAATATATTCACAAAGAAGATGAAATTCTGCTAAATTATATACAATGTTTGGGTATGTTTGAGACAAATTAGTTTCAGAAATTCCATTTCCATAAACAAGTATGGTCAAGAAGAAGATTTTAAGGGGCTACAGAGATGGCTCTGTGGTTAAGAACTCATGCTGCTCGTGCAGAGGATTGGAGTTTGATTCTAAGCACCAAAGCCTGAATCTCACAGTCACCAGAAATTCTAGCTGAAGAAAATTCAATAACTTCTTCTGGCAGCTGTGGATAACCACACACACATGCACACACAGAAACACGCATAAATTAAAAATAAAGTACAATTTCTTCAAGTTGTTAAAAACTAAGCAAGTTTAGTTGTAATTATTTATGATTACAATATCCCAATAAACATGAAGTAAGGGAAAGTATCTTGCCAGTGTAGAGAAAGAATTCAAATAATGCAGAAAAAATATATGATGTATTCATAATAAAATATGTGTTGTGTATCATTGCCATCAAAATTCATGCAACCATATTTGCAGTTAAGCTTCATGGAAATATTCCTAGTCTTTTATTGGTACCTGACAATCTGGCTCTTTCTAAAAAGGACAAAGAAAACTTGTAAAGTTATCAAGGCATATAACTATTACTGAAATTTCATTAATGATGAAAAATTACATTCAGGAAATTAAACAAAACCCTGCTTTAAAAACTGAATCAAGAAAGAAGTCAAAGGTATATCTAAAAAAAAAAAAAAATTGGAATGGGTTGATCCCTGTCAAATCCCTGGGTCTTTCTCACAAAAGGATAAAAGAATAATCTTAAAGCAAATGTGACCATTTAAAGTTCTGTATGTTTTTGACAAAAGAATGACATTATTGAAAGAACAGCTCTTCTAAAGATGTCCAAGAGTGTGTGGTATTTAAGCTTCGTCCTAAATGCACAAATACACTGCTTCCAAAAGGTAATTCCAGTTGTCCCTGGGAAAGATTATTTATGTATTATATGAACTACTACTGCTACTATTCTTATTACCATTATTATTTCTTTTTCATAACAATTAGACCTGAATTTTTATACCACATCTACAAACTAAAATTAAAACTTTTATCTTTTCTCACTGGACACAAACATTATCTGACAATATTATTAAAACTGTCTGTGGTATCCTCATAGTGTGGAAGGGCTGAGGAGAGTTTCTGGTGTCATTTTTAATAAACTCACCAGTCTCATTTATGGTGGCTCTGACTTCATGACCTCATCTCTTTCCAGAAAGTCACTTCACAATACCATTGCCTCGAAGGTTAAGACTTTGAGAGGTGAATTTTGGGAGACAAACACTTAGTCTATTATCCCATGAGTTATGCTAATATGCTTTCATAAATTTCTAAACATGACTTTAAACATTTTAATACTAATTGATAACATATTCATTGTATTCCTGGATGTGGTCTATATATCAGTTCTTTGACTTTACTCTTATCTTGAAAATGTGAAAAATTATATAAATTATTTAATTTTTTATTTTAAATTCTTTAACACCAATTTGTGTCTTCAGAGCATTCCTTCTGATTCATTTTTCCATATTCTTCACACTTCCATATTGAAGTTTGACTGTAGTCAAAAAGATAGTCGGAGTCCAAAATGGAACTTCATCCATAATTTTCAGAAGTATTTTCAGGAATGGAAATTCCCATTTACTGAAAGTATCATATACATATAGAAGATACATACACTAAGACTAAGAATTCTGGTTAAGATGCAGTGTCAAAATTTTCTAAGGCACTAGTGTTGTGGAAAACAATGCACTAAAAAGATAAAGACTTGCTTTGGGTTGAGGTGGCTCAAACTCATTTGAAAGTTGAGCAATGGATTCTCTGAGAATTTAGCTGGTGTGACTCAAAGAAACTTTGGTCAAGACCTTGGAGATTTGTTCTATATTAATGGACAAGTATGATTAAATTTAAAGAATATGTCTACTTCTTTAATTATTAGACTTATACATTGGATTCCAAGAAAATCAGGCTGCCAGAGAAGGCACACTAAATCCACAAATTGCAATGGAAACAGCACAAGAGAGGCCTCAACACTGGCCAGAAGTTCCAATGTTTTCCTCTTGCAAGCATTTGCTAAAGCAGCTGATCCCAAGAGTAGCAGATACTGAACACAACTGAAATTTCCTAATTTGACAGCTTTCAGAGGCTTCAATGTGTTCTAAAGAAAAAATACTTGTCATGTTATTTTTTATAATCCCAATTCATAAATTTATATAGCCAATGAAATTTTTAGAGGGGAAATATTTCAACAGCATATTATTTAACTGACCTGTCAAGAAATATCTGCTGAAGATTATATGGTACATGAAAGTCTTTATTGGTATAAGACAGGGAATGGACTCACACATTCTTTCTGTCTTCTGAGGAAAAAACGGAACAGTAATTTCAAATTTCCATTTTATTTACAAACGTTTTTACTCATAAAGTCCAAACATTATGATCTTTAATGCTTTGCTTACTCTTGCCACTATCAATTATATTTTAACCTCATTTCTCCTGCGTTTATATGTACACATGTGAGTGTGTGCATATTTGTTTGTGTGGGAGTGTGTGTACACGTGCAGGTACATCTGCATAAAGGTGGATATTAGCTGTCTTCCTCCTTTTTTTTTTACCTTATTTTCTGGGACAAGCTCTTTTACCTAACCTACAGACGACCAACTCAGGGATCCCCCTGCCTCAGTCTCTCCAGCACTAGGATTATAAGCATGACCAACTTTTTTTTTTTTTATCATGAGTCTGGAGATCAAATATAGGGCCTCATATTTGAGTGACAAGCATGTTACCAATGGAGCCATGTCTATAGCCCTTGATTTCATTTTTGAAGAGTGATTATGAAAGAACACAGCTGCCCTTTCTGCATTTCAGCATCCTCAGGTAAAGTACAATGCTACTGTGTTTATGTGCTTTGGATCATTATAAACTTCAGTGAAAGGGCTAGAACTTTGAAGTATGTGTGAGAAATTAATTACAAACACATAGAAAGAGGTTTCTCTAAAATTATCCAACCCCAAATACCGAAGTCATTGTCTCATCATTCATAATACATGGACACATGTTTCTAATGAGAATACAAATAAGCAAAATTTAGGTTGTCTCGCAGAACAGAAAGAATTATCTAGATAGTGAATATCAGACATTTTTAAAGGTGCACACTGAGTATATTAGGAGCCTAGTAGTAAGAATAATGAAAATCAGTGTTATCCATTCTCTTTAAAGGTAAATTATTTTGCACAATCTTTTGTCAACTTTACTATGGTTTACAATTCAAACCTACTGAAATCTCAGGGAAGAGTGATGAAAATTAATTTACGGTGCAGATTTTAACAGAACTAGTGTGTTATGGTGTCAGATGTGTTTCCTCTTTTGGAAAGTACAAAACTTTGTAGCCTCTAGTTTTGAGCTACCATCATAGTGAACAGTAATGTCACTAAAGTGGCAACTGAATATAGAGAGCCTTTCCTCAAATCCTCTTATCCTGTACGAATTTTTCATGGTAGATGCGTTCTAAGCTAAGGTTGGAAGGAGAGAAATTATTTCTTTGTCTTAGGTTGCCTTTAATTTTTGCCTTACAAGGAGAAACATATAAATATATAAACTTTCAGACCACTGAAACTTTCGCCATCCTTCATATCAGGAGACACTCTGGAAATTCCTATCCAGAAGGGATTTTCATAACTAAACTCCTCTTGGATACACAAAAGAAGAAGGGAAGGACAATAGACAGCATCCTCCATTCTTGCTGGGAGTAGACTTTTCCTCCTTTCTGTAAGTAGGAACTCCCCTGCAGCAGCATCTTGAAAGGTGTCACACAGATAGGATTAAAAGAAGTATATGCAGACAAAAAATAGAGAAAGCATCAAGATTTATGAAGCCTTTGCTGCCCTCCTGGCTCTTCGCCGTCACTGCCTGATGTATTCTCCTGCCTGTGGCCAGCTTATGGGCACTCCTCTTTTTCCACCAAAAATATTTATCAAAAGCCTAAATAATATATCCCAAAAAGTTAGTATTTTACTAACTAATGGTCTATTAACAATTAAATGTAATTTTTCTTGATTTGAGTAATATATCAGAATAACCCAGATTACTGTTTAAAAATATCTGTCCTCAGTATCTCTGGGATGTTTACAGTATGAGAATAAGGCATTCAACTTTTTGAAAGGCATGCTAACCAGGCATGGTTACACACTATAGCTGTAGGTTGAGGCATAAAGATGCAGAATTGGAGTCCAGCCCATGCTGCACAGTGAGACAACGATCTCAGAAACAAAAAAAGGAAGAAATTATGTATTATTAAATACATAATAAATAAGAAAATCTATCCAGTTAAACCTTCTTCAGCTATGGTTAAGAATCTAATCCAAAATGTATATTCATCCGGTCAGAAAAAGACACGGTTTCAAAAAGACATGGAAAGTCATTCGTGTTCATTATTTTTACTTTTCGTGTTCTATTTCATCTCCAGGTTAATTTCAATTTATTCTCTGCGTGTGTCATCAGAACAAATCACTAACAATATCATTGGCATATGTGTTATCAAAACAACATATGAAATGGTCCTCATCTTTCTCATCCACACCTCAATTTCTCATATCAGCTCGTCTTCTTCAACTAAGCCTTTGATTCGTTTAAATTTTCAGATGTTACCTTGATTTTCCGGTCCCAAGTAACTTTTCCTTTTGCTTGTACTGATGGATATATACTTATTCCATCCCCACATGTTCTGTAAATGCCAACCTACCTCACATCCAGTATCTTTGGATGTTACAGAGAAGCCTCAGACTCCACAGATACAAAAATCTGCTCATCTTCCTTCTTGATGAGCTAGTTTGCCATCTACTCAGCCCCCAAACTAGGAAATTGTCTTTCCTAGTTTATCACTCTCCTTCACCTTGTACTCCAATGACTTTTGAGTCACTTCAGTTTGTTTCCTAAATATTTCTCCAACACATGAACTTCCCTTCCCTGTCCACTGCCATCCTTCTTACCTCCCTCTTTACCACAGTCAGCAAAGACTAGGGAGTCATTGATGCCTTAGGCCCATATGAAAATATTTGCTGGCATTTTAAGAAAAACAACCAAAAATTACTTGACCAGAATATTAGTTTCTTCACATGCTTAACAAAGGCAACTTAGGAAAGGGGTGGTTGACTTTGGACCATAGTTTGAGGGTACAGTCCATTATATTAGGAAAGGTGTACAGCGAGAGCTTGAGGTCATACTGGGTTGTGAGTAGAGAAGTAGAGAGAAATGAAGCTAATGCTCGGCTCACTTTCTCCTTTTTTTTAAATCCAGGACACCAACAAATAGATTTGTGTTGCCCACAGTTAAATAGATGCTCTCACCTCAATTAACCTAATCTAGATAACCTCTCACAGGCATTCGTAAGGCTTGTCTTCTAGGTCAAGTTGGCAGCCAATATTAACATTTACTTCCCATAAGGATACCAGTAATGGACAATTTTCTTCCTGCTGGGTTCTTTGGCCTTATCACAGATCATTCTTTTTTCACTCTCTTGGTTCCAGGCATAATCCTTTCTTTCACTTCCTCTAATTAGCTGATACCTGCCTACCCCTAGGTCTGAAATAATGAATTGCCATATATATATATAGTTGTTTCCAGGTTGTTTCCCTGTGTCTTATGATCCAATGCACTATGTTTTCTTTCTTTGTCTTCACTACATTTTTTTTGCCAGTATGTGCTTGTTCATTGCATTGTTTTAGTAATGTTTTTCCTCTGAGAACCATATGAAGGATCTATCCAGTAAATTTATAGCAAAAAAGAATGACTCATAAAAGTAAGGAAGTACACCTTGTTCTAAAAATGAATAGATAGATGGGATAATAATCTCTAGGAAAAATATACATATGTGTGTGTGTACATGCATGCATTCCTAGAGATTCTAACACTTAGCATGCTGTCAACTGCCAAATGATCTAGATAAAGGAAATGAATTTGATCAGGTAACAAGACACACGCACACAAAGAATGATAAATGATTTCTGTATTTTGACCTCACATATACAAGAACTTTTCTATTTGCAGTAAGTTACTGCACCATCACTGTTTGTCTAGTCTGGGGAGTTAAGCTTGTTCTTTCAGATAATTTTGTGCTCAGTAAAACTGGGATGAGGGGTTTTATTTTGCTCATATTAAAGTGTTTTGCTTTTTGAGTCAGGGTCTCACATATCCCAGGCTGGCTTTATATTAACTATGTAGCCAAAGCTGATCTTCAACTAGCCACCCTCCTACCCATCCTCCTACCTCCATCTGCAAAGTGGTAGAGTCACGCATGTGCACTACCACATTCAGCTCTATTTTTTTAAACTGTTGTCTGGAAGATTACAGTAATAGGGCATGTAGTAATAATAATAAGTAATAATAATAATAAGAGCTTAGCTCCTATTTAAATAATTTCTCCAAAAGTCAGTTGGGTAGGCATTTTACAACCCGAATATCTACCCACCTTAGAAGTGCTTTACGTAGTACATTCCCCAAGACAGTTATAGAGGAGAAAAGATGCTTCATTCTTTGTTGACTATGAAAGCATAGCATTTCTTTTGGAACAATTGTATTTCTATTTGACTACTTCATACAGAAGATAGTTAAGTGTAGATGAATAGTACAAATGACAAATAAAACAAATATATTTTATTTGAAATAAACAAAAATACTTACACAGTTTTCATTTACATGCAAACTCCTGATTGAGTGGATCACAGAACAAAACAAAACCCCTCTGTCTCAGCTGCTATTGGGTTACAGGGAGGAAGACACTACTGGGTTTTTTTTTAACTTATCTATGCCGAAGGTCTGTACATATGTTATAAATAACATAAATTAGTCCACTATTACCAGTTGTCATTGGTCATATCCACATTTTAAAATGTTTCAAAACATATTTATATGTCATTAATTATAGGAGAAAACTGGACTTTCCACTGAGCAGTACAAGGCCTGAGACCTGCATGCCCAGACATATCCAGGGAGCAGCAGCTGCAGTCTGGCAGCCAATGGGACGCTGGGCCAGGTGAAGGGTATAAGAGGCTTCCCCACCCCTGTAATAAACTGAGTCTGTCTTTTGCCATTCACTCTCGGAGTCTGTGTCCTGCTTCCACACCAACTCTACCCACCACCCCACCACCCCCACCTGAAGGGTCCCATGGATGGGTATAAGCAACAATTAATAAGCTGTATTTTCTATAGCCTCTGCTAGTTTGAGTTTCCTTGTCTAGTTCCTAAAAACTGATATCCAGTTTTAGAATGTTCTTTCTTTTTAGCTGTTAAAATGTCTTACTATTGCAGTGTTGGAGGGAAAAGAAAAATTTAGGTGGCCAGACTGAGATATCCGTTGTGCATCAAACGTGGAGAAAGGACAGAGGAAAGCCAAGGAACTCTGCATTTATTAGCGCTGAGGACTTAGAAGGTAGATAACTAGGGACAGGAAGTTGACAGGGATGAATATTAGTTAATAATGCTTAATATAATCTTAATAATTGCAAGCTCTTAGTAGAAAATTTGGCTCTAAATCAATACTATGTACTCTATATAAAATGGTATCTTCTAATGGAGAGAGTATTCAAATCAGTCACATGGCTTCACCAATAAAATGACTATGCCTAAGGTAGAAATCAACTTTCCAACAGTATAGGCACTGACTGTACTTATAAAGCCACTGACACATTTCAAAGAAATACTCCACAAGTCTAGAAACAGTAGAAGATAGCAGTTTGAATCTGGGATAAGCAACCTTTTATTTGTGTTCCAGGTTAGTTGCATATGTATTATAACTACAAATTTTATTTGAAGGCAATGGTGTTAATTAAATGTTACAAATTTTAATGAATTGTATTCTATTAAAAATTTATATATCTAAAGACCAATGACACTGTTTCAAAAGGAAAAAGAGAAGAGTAGAATTTTTGCCAACCTTCTGCTGAAGTTTTCACTGATATTTATTTTAGTCTTAGCTTCAAACTTTGCTTCAAGGTCTACCTAGAATTAAACACTTTTCCAGGATCAACAAATTCAACCACAGTGAAATGTCCAGAGATTTTGGACAGGTATTCAAAACATAAGTATTAATACAAATATTGACTTTATATTTTGTTGAACATCTAGATTTATTATCTCTCAGGCCAAATATTGACTGTATCTTCCAGGTCGATAAATCTCTATGTTCACTGGAACAAAAGTCAATATCTGTATCATATCCATTTTCCCAGTTCATAACTGCTTCTATTCATGTTACATTGTTTAATGTTTCAAAATTTGTGTTTATTATAGGGAAAGAAAACATTAATAAAATATTAATTTGTAAATAAGAACATAAAATCTGTTGACAGTGCATATAAATAACCCTAAAATTAATGGAAGATTCCTGAGACTTCATAGCAAGAGGTTGTATTCATAATTATTTTTTCCCAGGAAAACAAAATCTGTTAATGATTAGTAAAAGGGGTGGGAAATTAGAAAATTAATTCTCTAGTCTTGTTTTTCACAAGTCAGTTAAGAATTTTGTTTGGTCCCAAACAACAAATCCCTAGGTTTTTCCCAAGTTATAAATCTTATAAATAAACCTTTTTAAGCATTTATTTTCACATACCCAAAGTATGGGCATTATTTTGGCAACTTTCCATGACTTCACTTTGAATTTTTTGAGGTTTGATACTGTATAATCTGATTGGCTTGTATTATATATCCTGGGAGTAAATTGGAGCTCCTCTATATCATAGATGGAGATGCATAGAAATGAACAGAAACCTTTTAGGTTGTGCTCTTTTTAGAGAAAGGAAATTTGAGTGACCACTGTAACCAATAGTCATTTCTTACATAGGAGATTGCTAGCACTTTGTAGAAAATGCCTCCTCTGAATGCTGAAACTGTTCCCCGAATTCTCATCTCTACCACTGCAGACACAGGTTGTACACATCTGATATGCATCGTGTGGGCAGTGACTCACCACACAATAGAAGCAAAAGTTCCTTTCATTGGTTGGTTGGTTTTGCTTGCTCACTGCTTCAGTGATTTACTTTGTATTCCATGATGGCTTGGAATTAATTTCTAAAAGCCCAGATTGGCTTCGAACCCATAATTCCTCTGTCTCAAGCCACCTTGCATATAAAATGGTGGAACCAAAAGGTATAATAATAGCACTGTGTCACTATGAAAAGAGGACAGCTTATTTAGAGGGACACCCAAAACCACAAAGCAGTCATTCTGCTGAGAAAAACAAATATCACATCAAGCAACTGATGCAGTGACAGGGTAGTACTTATTTCTGTACTGTAACTGGAGCTATCTACACAGCCCCAGGGTCTGGTGAAATCATCAAAGAACCTCGCTCCAGGTGTGCTTCCTAGATCACTTCACAGTTAGAGTCTACAAAACCATTGAGAAACGTTTCATGTCATCGACTCAAAGTAAGATAAAGAACTGGAGAAACAAGCGGATGGCCTCATCGCCTCCCTTCCAATTTGCTTTACTATGTTACTAAATTCTCCTTCATTCATCTCTAAAAATTGCTCTTCAAGTTGGCCTTCACTTGACTTGGCCAAAAGCCAAAAGCTTCCAACTGTGATTCTCATTAAAATCCCAAACATGAGTATATCTACTGCTATCTAATTAAACTAGCTGATTTTTAATGTATATTCAGCAATTATGCTTCACTTCTCTGCATACTCTATTGACTAAAATTAATTATTACTTTAGCTAGAATATAGCAGACTACAATTTCTCTAGCCAATTTTATAAGAATTATGGCTGGACAGAAACCCAATCTTGAAAGGATCACCCTGCACCATCATTTGCAGCTCTCCATGGCAATATATAATCCTATCATTGAATGACAATACCCAATGATCCCAGCCCTCAGTTACATAAGTTAGAGGCAACAAAATTGGAAATGGCAGTCCATTCACCTTTCTGGGTGACAGCACTAATACAGCTGCTTCTCTTCGTTTATGCTCCAGAGACTCCTGGACGGTAGGAAGAAAACCTGGAAGGGAGTTACCACAGAGCAGAGAAAGGAATGTTCCTAACACAATATCTTTCCTTTCCTTGCCAAATATCATCTGTCTTCGATCTCCTTGCAATAAGACTTCTTTGTTTTAGGATGATAAATCAGAGGAGTGAACTTCCAATTTTTTTAATCCACTTGTCCTTGTCATTTTAGCTATAAAAACTATTATGTTAAGACCTTTCGACCTTCAGTAATTTCCATTACTTTTTCATATTGGTAATTGTTCTCTGAGTTTCTTAGACTTTAAAAAGCAACATTATTCCTCATTTTAAGAATAAATAGCACTGAGCTAATGAACTCATTCCTCAGAATGCATTACTTCCCCTCAAGCAAAATAAATTGAGCTGAAAGGTTTAACAAAAGAAGCTGCTTAATTTCACAAGAAGTTAATAGTTCTTGGAACACACACATGTGTACGCTTGTTTATAAATGCACTTATAAACATAGTCACTTAAATATCCAAAGCAAGTTGAGACTTAGTGGTCTATATTTAGGCCAATGAGATAAGAAGATATTGCTCTTATTCTTTGCATTATTTTCATTCCTGTGACTAAACTACAAATGAGGATTCAGTCTATACACAAACAATGTAGAAATGAAGTGGGTCAAATGAGAAAGGAAGTGGGTCATTTCAAAGTAAACCACATTTTCTAGAAGGTAAGCCCTTTAGCCTCACCAGGGAGAACTGGATGTTCGTAGAACTCTCAAGTCTTTCTAAGTACAAAAGGAGTGAGACTGGGTAGCAGCTTTATTCCCTTCTGCTGGTTTTCATTTCTCTTCTGGTATTTTAAACCCAGATAGTATATTGTCAAAGTACATGAGAACTTTCCCTTATTCTAACTCCACATTTTTCCCTTCACCATTCATGGCCAGAGACTTTATTTAATCCTTACACATTTTTGTCCCTAAGCTTTATATTACTGTGTCCTTAAAAGAGAAAATTTAATTTAGTAAAAGATGCATCAAGTTAACTTCTATTTCTGATCTTTTCTGAATTCACTCATTGTGGAAATATACACAAGTTGTAGTGTTTCAATTCCTAGATGATTGTCCAAGATGCCTGTCAAAAATCATTGCCCTTTGCCTACTTCTTCCCAAACAAAGACCATATCTGCCTGTGCATAAACTTGTAAAACTAAGCACAGTTCCTGGATTTATCCATGTGAATGATCTGCTGTGTGAACTGGATACACAGGCTCTACAAGACATTCTCCCAACAAGCATTTTAAATATCCTTTTTCCCCGAGGCCTGCCCCTACTAAGACTACCTAGCTACTTTCAAATTTAGCTTAAACTTTTCTTTACAAAGTACTATGAATCATTTTTGTAAGCAGTTACTACTATTATAAAAATATTACCTCTTCCTAAAAGAGCAGTCATCATTTGGTCTATGGTATTTTAAGTACAGTCCTATACTTCTTATTCAAATTCCACCCATTTGCTGGTAATATCTAATCTCATAACTTGGATCTAGCTTATACTGTTGTTTGTGTGAAAGTGTTTAATTTGTTTTTCTGGTCTCAAAATATTTAAGCTGCTATCATGGCAAAATGGAATTTAGTATTTAGCATAAGACTAAAACAGTTTAATATGAAAGCCAAGGTAATGACCATAACCCTATCATGATAATCAAATGCATAAATTTTAGTAAGATTCTTCCCTGAAGCACAACTATTTATCTGTGCCTAGGATTTATATTATTTTATCAAATATTATAGACACCTTGAAAATATATCATAAGGTAATTCTCTGTAATAGTACACCAAAGAATAATAATGATGATTTCTTCTTTTTGTTTTATCTTCTAGAAATACTTTCTAATCAGTCTCAGATACGCGTACTAGTACAAGAAGTATCCAAGAGTACTGGGGGTTCACACATTTTGTAAAATCTTTATATTCATCTTAGACTTTCAACAAGCGTGACTTCCCATCTGGAAAGCTAAAGAGAACAGGAAAAACATTTGTGACATCTGTTTCCTAGCGGCTGAGGCAGCTTCATAGAACATTAAACATGAAAAGGGTGTAAGGATAGCAAGCTACTGTTAAAACTAACAAAGAGAAAGTAAAAACATACTCAAATATCAATGGATCTTAATATACAAAATAAATGTGAGGTGTCTCTATCAAAAATGTCCAGAGACTCTCTTTCTTGAAGTTGATGAATTAGGTGACACAAAGAGTAAGAGAGGGATAAAACAGAACGGAGTGTCTTGCTCCATGATACCTACTGGAACTATGGAAATCAAAAACCAAGGATTCTTTTCCTGGTAATTTAAAACATACCGTGGCCAAGCATAGTGGTACACAGTAGCCCTTAATTTCAATATTCTGATGGCTGAGACACAAAGATTCTCTTGATTGTGAGGCTAGTCAGAAGTACAGTGTAAGATCCTAACTTAAAAACAAGCAAACAAACAAAAAAGAACAAATCGGTTACTTTTTTTCCCTAAATGAAGACAAAATGACCCCATTAGATGCTATGCTCATCTCCTACAAGTTTCAAAGAGAGCTAAGCCATTCCTCTCTAGACCATTACCTTTAAAGGCTACTTTTCAAATATTTTTTTTTTAAATGAAATGAGAAAATGTGCATCAAAATTCACGTTGAGGGAAAGGTCAGAAGGAGAAAACTAGAAGGTCACACATAGATGAGAAATAAGTGAAAGGCAAAGGACACACTTCCATTCCTAGAATCAAAAAATGAAAGGAAATTGCCCGGAAGGAAAGTTAGTCAAGGTACAAGCTGCTGCAGACTGGTGTTTGAACCACTTTGAAAACTGAGGCGTAAACAGCTCTTTAAAGAATCCTGAAAGCAAGTACATACCAGTGAAGTGTTAGACAGACATCTCAAAAGCCATAGGTTTAGGTGTTTGGTAGATGGAGTCAATTTCTTCAATTTGTTTTCCGAAGATGGCAAGGTGGAAGGCTGGAAACTGGTGAATGTGGCATCAATTGGCAAAGAACACTTGTGTCCCCTGTTCTGAGCTCTCAGAAAATAATGGGTGACTATTTAGGACAAGAGAAGAATAGTTGTGATGGTTACTTGGGGTGTTTGCTTTTTTCAGCTTGGCATGTCTAGAATCATCTGGGAAGAGGGAAGTTCAACTGAAAACATGCCTCTATTTCCTTAATGGGTGTTTGATGTGGGAAGATCCAGCCTACTGTGGGCAGTGCCACCCCTCAGCAGGAAGTCCTTGGTTCTAAAGGAAAGGTAGCTGAGCAAGCTATGGGGAGCGAGCCAGTAAACAATGTTCCTCCATAGCCTCTACTTTGGTTCCCTGCTTCTAGGTTGATGCCCTATTTAAGTCCCTGACTAAAGGTAAATGTAGATACACAAGCCAACTTGAGGATGAAGAAATATCTTAATTTTTTTTCCTAAAAAATAACATGAATACACTCTAAACAAGTTTGTGAGAAAAAAAAAAAAACTAAGTAAGAAACAATTCGTTGTAAAACACTGGGAACGGTTAAATGTTGGTTTTAAGTGATAAGAACCCATTATTTTTATGCAGAAGAATCTAAATATACAAGCCATTCTACTACAGGGTTTGGTAATGAGACATTCTGTCATTAATAACCTCTTATGTTACTACCAATCTATCCTTGGAAGCTAGCTATTCAACAATGTGGCGATGTTTGTTACTAGTGAAATTTCCATTGCTAGCATTTTCTAATTGCATATTGAAAACAGCACGTCTTGAGAAAGTTACGAGCTTTACATGAGACCAGAATCTGATATATTGGTAGATTTTTTTCTACATGAAAAAAGAGCAACAAGAGAATGGGATATGCCTTCTAACCAGCAGATACAGTCAGGTGGGAGCTTTAAACTCTGGTCTCAATGTGGCAAAGAGAAAACAGCAAGAAAGATGATGATATAAATTTTATAAACCATCCAGGTAGCAATGACAATTATAACTTCAGAAAATGATAAGCCTTTGGGGTATAGAAACTTAAAAATAAACATACTTCAAGCCATATATACGCCCAGAAGAGTAGGGTTCAGGATATAAGGATGTACAACATTAGATGCTCAGAAAGCTTATGGATAAGATTTAAACAAAATAAGCTTCCACTTTTGATGGTTAGGTTATTGGAAACACTTAAGTTTGAGGCAGCTTGGGAGATAGTTCGTGCATAAAGTGCTGGCCACATAAGCACAAGGATCCAAGGTTGGATCCCCAACACACACATACACAATGTCTTGTACAGTAGCATATACGTTATAACCTCAGAGCCGAGGAAATAAAGATTCCCGAGGCTTGCTTGCCAGATAGTCTAGATAATCAATGAGCTCAAGGCTTAGTGACAGACAAAAATATAATATTTTATATTATTCAAAATAAATAAATAAGGTAGAGAGTGATAGAGGAAGAACCCAACCTTTGATTTCCACACATACCTACACACACACACACACACACACACACACACACACACACGCACGCACATTAGCACTTCAACAAATTAATCTGATGAAACCTTATACATTGCTTCAACGTCTCATTGATTCAATTTCGGTGAATGATATATCTAATGCAGCTGTATGCTGTGGGCACACTCTATTTTCCTAGGTTTCTCTGTGCCAATCACAGCATAAAAAGTGTTTTAAAATATGTGGCTTTCACTGGAGGAACTTTCACAAAGTGACAGTACCCAGGTAACTTGCACTGCTGTCCATAAATCTCAACATCTCCCCTGATTCAACTACTTTCCAAGCAAAAATCATACTCCATCTTAACGCAAAATGGCTCATAGTTTTTAAATGCAGCAAGTGAAATTTTCTGTGTCTAATATCTGATCAATATTATGCTAGCAAGGGACCTAAAATGAAAAGAATGAAGAAAACTAGTATAGTATTATGATCCAATTACTCAATATTTATTGTGTTAGGTCATATTGAACATGAAAACAGGTATGACGATGACATATCAGGAATAAACCATGCCCCTCAGTGTTCTATTGCTGTGAAGAGACACGATGAGCAAAGCAAGAGGTTTAATCTATTATCATTATGCCAGGGAACATGGCGGCACCTAGGCAGTCATGGTGTTGGAGAAGTAGCTGGGAGTTATGTATCTGAATCTGCAGGCCACAGGACGAGAGAGACACTGGGCTTTTAAAACCTCAGTGCCCACCCTTACTAACACACTTCCTTCAACAAGGCCACACCTCCTAATCTTTCTCAAGTAGTGTCACTCCCTGATAAGTAAACATTTAAATATATGAGCCTATTGAGGTCATTCTTATTCAAACAACCACACCTTCTCAATGACAGCATTATAACATTTGACCCACCAAGTCCACTCTGAGATTTATGCAAGCAGTCAGGATAGCAAGATTGAGTGCAATTACTGGAAATATCTCTTGAAAGTGGATAAGATCAGAAAATTAAATTAAAACATATACTTGCTGTCATAGACAATGCCAGTGGCATTATGACCATATCTTCTAAATGCTTTCAAACCTTCAAACTCACCTGAAACTCTACTGACATTACATACAAATTCTGTAGGTTCTCTGCACGTTCCATGGAGAAATGACTAAGACACAGACAATGAAAAAAAGAAAACTAATCTATTCTTACTCTGAATCTTACATCACCCTGCCAAATTAAGAGTTTTTACACCATCAAACAACCTTCTTCCATATATACGTATATGTTTATGTTTGTACATGCATACATATGTGTGTGTGTATGTGTATATGTGTGTAGATGAAAATAGTAAGGGTGGTGAGATTCAAATACTTCTTTTACATACACACACATACACAGACACACACACACACACACACGTAAAAGTATGTGTATTCAACTCTTGCCTCTCATTTTTATCACTAGCATAATGTTTAAGATACTTTTCATTTTAAAAATTGAAAGCATTCATGTTCCTCTGGATGTCAGTTTACTCTCTCTTCCCCATACAGCCATTCTGGCCATTTTCTATACTTGTTTCTACACCTCCAACCTCTTTCTCTCATCACGATAGCACTCTAGTCTGGAGTCTGTCTTGTTACCACACAGTAGAGCACGTCTGTTAGTGGCAGTCACATTGCTGAAACAGAAAGGGATGTTTTGGTCTTTGTCTTGCTATCCTTTACCAACTAAACATTGATTCAGAATCTTAAGTTACTGTCTAAAAATCATAGTGACAATTCAACCATAGTTTCTCACTGCACCTAAAATACCATTTATCATAAAGCAAAATATGTTCTTAAACAGTTCTCTTAAGTGAGGTAAGGTAGATTTAGGGGACTTTTTAAATACTGAAGTTGAACCCAAAGCCCATGGAGAAAATCACCAGAGAGTCTATATGTCATTGGAACTGCACAGGCTTTCAGTAAGATGAGAGAATACACTGTGTATAGCATAGTGGTTTAATGACTGTCTGTTGTGTGGAGCTCTGGTTAGATCCCCAACACTATACAAATAAAATGTAAATACTCAAAGAATATTCTGAAGACAGACTCCAGGCTAGAATATTTTCATATTCATATCTTTCATATCTTACTACTGATCTCATAATGGACTAAAAGAGAACAAAGATGGGAGCCATGAGGACAACTGGAACTTATATAACTCAAAGCAAAAACCGTTGTGTGTTTAAATTAAGTTGGAAACAGTGGAGGTCATGAAAAGATAGTTTTTAACTTAATTTGACCCCTAGAATGAGGCAATAGATATTTGAAAATGAGCAGGTTTGAGGATGGAGAGAAGCATTCACACTGGGAAACACTGACCTGCCCATCTGGAAGGTAAGAGAAGACAGCAACTAGGCAAAATTAAAGATGTGGGTATGAAGTTAGAAGAAAATCACTGACAAGATTTAAATTTCAGAGTCACCAGCAAAGAGGTGATTTTTAATTCATGAACTAGGTTCATGATAACACTAAAGGAATGACATAGAAGCAAGAACGGGGACAGACACTAAGTTGGAAACGTTCATCAAAAAGGGAGCTAGGAAATGAGGACAGAGAAAGGAGATTTAGGGGAAAAAAAGAAAACTCCAGTGAAAAAGGAAGGAACAGAGTGTCCAGACTTGGTGCTGAGAGACACAGCATTTCAACAGGGAATTTAATTAATACTAGTTCCTATTATTATGACATAACAAAAATACAAATGAACATTCTCCTGTTTCAAGAAGGTGCATACACCACTTCCTGTTTCTATTTGTCAATTTGCTTTTACATTGAAGGCATAATCCCTTTCAAATACTATGTTACTATCATCAGCTTTCTCTATTGCCAACCCTCTAGCTGTTGGCAAACAAAAAATATCAGATCATTAGAAGTAGGAAATACCTTTGCAAAACCGAATTATTAGAATCTCAGTAAGAAAGATTATAACGAATGCTCTGGGTGAGAGGATCACTGTTCATTCAGAGAAGCATAACCAGCAGGTTGTTAGTGCACAGCACAAGGAGAGAGTAACTTACTTTCAAGTCTTGGTCTATACCTCATAGCACCTGCAGAAATGGCTGTGCCTAGGTCATGCAGTCAGGAGAAAAAGATTTTACAGAAGTTTGGAACCACAGATGCAGGCAGAACTATAGCAGGCCTTTTCTCTCATCCTCTCTCCATCCATTTCCCCATTCAGGGATATTTTTAATATCTTCCAAGTGCTTCAGTCAGCTCCATCTATCTTCTTTACTTAAAGTTACCTGATTAGGGCCTTTAATTGCATCTCTAAAATCCTTCCTCAGCAACAGATAGATCAGTGTTTGGCTGAAAAACTTGGACTATAGTCTAGCCAAGATGACCCAACACAAAAGTTACTGGCAAGTAGAACTTCTAGAATGCATTTTACTTCACTCTAGATGGGGATGAGAACTATACCCTTTATCTTAATTTCTTAAATTCTTTTTACACTGCTTAGAAATATTTTCCCATTGTAAAAGCTTACTTATAATAAATACTTTTGGCGAATTCCACTCTCTGTTTAAATTCCAAATACAGAATTAGGATTCCTTATACAAACTCATGATTAATAATCATCAAACAGCAATTAACCTTTCTTCTCTCAGAGTTCATCTTCTTTTACTCCTCCTCCTTTGAGAAGAAACTATGTTTTTGGAAAATAATCTTTGTTCCAAAAAATACAACACTGCATTTTTTAAAATCACTTCGTCCCAGCAGTGTGGCAGACTGCATAGCCTTAATTATTGTTTGAAAGTGCTGGACAAAGAATAAAAAATGCCGCTGTCTAAATGCATTGCTTATTTGGCATGAAACAGAGAAACTACAAGGGCAAAAAATCCCCAAAATTCATTAAGGTATCCTGGAAGACATTCAAGTGCCAACATTTATATTCTCCTTAATGCTTTCTGCCAAAATCCAAACACTCTGGGAACAAATGTTCAGCCTATGGTCTTACTCAAAGCAAATCTTTGAGATGATCGTTCATAGAAAACATGAAACCTAGAAGATTTCATGTACAGCAAGAGTAAATGAGGACAAGAGCATAAACCCCACTCACAAAAATTAGACAACACGGGAATTTACCAGTTCTTACTTTAAAATGGATGGAAGAAAAGGTTCTGCAAAGAATTCTTAACTATGGACATACACAGACCGAGTTTCAGTCTGAAAACACCATGCTTGTTTGAGACTAGAGAAAGAAATCAACCTTCAGAGAACTCAGAGTAGTTGTAGGTTAGTGGTGGCCCCAGGTGACTGTCAACACAAATAAAAGTCTTTTATGTCTTAATTCAAATTGTGGTTATAAGTCAAAATTTTGTAGGAAAAATAAGATACATATGGACTCAAGCTATTATATGAAAGAGCTAAGATATAAAAGGATATAAAACATGAATTGCAAAATTTTACATGTTAGAACTTTAGACAACAAAATAAGTTCCTCAAAAATCATTAAAAAATTATTATGCTAATTTTGGTATTTTATGAAGATGCTGATTTCAAAGAATTGTAGCCTATGCAGCTCCTGAAGACAGGGAAGCCTGTGAAGGAGTTACAATTAAAATAAGAAGATAGCAAAGAAACAGGAAAAGTCAGCAGAAAAATGCAAATAAGTTTTCAAAACTATTGAATAATCTTTGTATCTATAATGCCTACAAATTCCTAAATAAGGAAGAACTCCATAGCCACGGGTATTATTGTAAAATGCTGGAAACTTAAACAAAAAAGTAACATTCAAAACCACCAGAAACAGCCTGGGCAGTGGTAGTGACAGCCTTTAACCCCAGTATTTGGGAGACAGAGGCACTTGGGACGCAGAGACCTGAGTTCCAGGCCAGTCTGGTATACGGAGTGAATTCTAGGACAGACACAGTTACAACAGAGGAACTCTGTCTCAAAAAATACAGATCACAACTCTTAACACTGACGTTTTTTTGAAAAGATATGTATTTTCATCAGATGTATTTTATTCTAATAGTTTAGAATTATCTTAAATGAATATTTTTATTCATTATAAGCAACAATAGCTATAACCCATGTAAAGCTCTTTGTGTTCAACAGCAATTTTTATTTTTATTTTTAACCTTAATTTTTCAAAATTATGTGTATATGGGTGTTGGATATGTGTCCATGTGAATGCAGCAACTTGGAGTCCAGACCAGGGTGCTAGAAACCTTGGATCTGGAATTACAGGTACTATCAGGCACCTGACATAGGTTCTCTGTGTATATATATATACATATATATATTTCACCAGGGGGAGAGAGATGGCTCAAAGGTTTAGAGCATTTGTTTCTTTTGCAGAGGACACAAATGGTAGCAAACAATCAGCTGTAACTCCAGTTCCATGGATCTGATGCCTTTTTCTGGACTCCATGGGCACAAGGCATACACATTGTAGACAGATATACATGTTTGCAAAACATTCATACTTATAAATTTTAAAAGCTCTCCATATAATCTAATCTTAAACTTAGACCTGGAGGGCTTCAGCCTCCATATAATTTAATGTTCAAACCTAAACAAACAAAAGACCTAGAACAATTCAGCCTCCAGGACTTACAGCTAACTGACTCACTCTGACTAGTTCCTTCTGAACTCAGAATTATACTGAATTCAACTTACTCTCCTGGTTGGCTGATTAAACTCACTTGCTGTTCAAACTCTCCTCTAAAGTGACTGGTACAAACTGACCTTCTGACTCTTTTTACTCTGACTGAATCAGGCTGATTCCGGCAACTTTTCTGACTGAACTGCTCTGCCAGGCTTCAAAGTGACTCTTATTGTTAGCTGATTCTTTCTCCCAAAACTCACTCTCTTTCTGCTGAATCGCCACTGTATCTGACTGATGCTCTGGCTGCCTTCCACTTTGAGCTGAGAGCCTGCTTTTATATCTTGAGAGTTGGGCATGTTCTCATTCTGACTCATTCTGCTAACTCTTCCTCTGATTCATCACTTTTGCCAGCTCTTCACTCTGTTTCATCTCAGAGGTCACCCTGCCAATTCTTCACTCTGATTCAGTCTCAGACTTGCATTAAAAGTGTGTTTTCATTCTGTACTTCACTCTGTCTCTGACTTTCCACTTCTTAATTTCCAAGCATGCTCTTACTCGAGCTCCTTCCATTCTTTCAGGCTCCACTGCTTCTCTCTTAATTCTGAACTGATTGTGAACGCTGAACTGAGAACCATGAACTGAAAGCCTTAAACTGAGAACTCTGACCTACTTCTGAACTGACTGCTTCTTTTACGTCCTAAGAGCTGGTACTAAAGGTGTACAGTACCACCACTGCCTTCTAAATTCATTACTTAGAGGCAGGTGCTGCATCCTTGCCAGATCACATAGGCCTTGAAGGTGGTCCTATCCCAGAGCAGCCATGTTGCTGGATTAAAAGATTAAATATTCTTCTATACTTATGGCCATTTCTACTTTATCTTTTGACAACTGTGTTCATTTCATTCACCCACTTATCAATTAATTTGTTTGATTTCAAATTCGATTTTTTTAGTGCTTTGTATATTCTAAATATGAATCCTCTGTCAAATGTATAGACAGCGAAGATTTTCTCCCATCCTTTAAGCTATATTTTCACTTAATTGTATCCTTTGCTATGCAGAAACTTTTGAATTTCACAAAATACAACTTACCAATTGTGTGTATTATTTCTTGAGTGACCAGAGTCCTATTCAGAAAGTCGTTGCCTATGCCTGCATCTTGAAGTCATTTCCATAGTTTTTTCTTTTAAAAAGTTTCACAGTTTTAGGACTTGCATTAAGGTACTTGATCCACAAAACATTTCCTCAACATCAGTTTTTGCAAAGACTGACTTTTGGCATCTATTTCAAAAGTTAAGTGGCTATAACTGCACACATGTATATCTTTTGCTTCGTTCCACATATTTACACATCTGTTCTGTGCCATAGTCTTGCTGTTTCTGTTACTAAGGCTCTCCAGTATAATCTAAAATCAATATGGTGATACCTCCAGCATTGCTTTTTTGCTCAGGATGGTTCAAAATATTTAGATCAATAAATGTAAAGCATCATGAAAATGGACAAAAATCACATGATTTTCAATATATAATGTAAAAGATGCTTTTGAAAATATAACCCTTTAATAAAATCACTGAAGAAACAAGAACTAGAAAATATTTCAACATAATTAAGACTATAATTGGCAAACCTCTAGCCAATGTTAAACTAAATGGTAAATATACTACATTCCTCCCTCTATCTCTTTGATCTCAGCCTTCTTTAATAATAAGTAGACAATGATTTATTCCCACTGAGATAGGCATCCATTATGGCTTGTTCTCCAGGTCAACTAAGAGGAGAATCTGCTCACAATGGAAACCCTAACCTGGTAAGAGACTCTATCAGATCTTCCTAGGTCAAAGTGTTTGGTCAGTGCACATGACGTGCATTTTGCTGTGTACTCATTAGTACAAATCCCAAAACATGATTCATGCAAAATAATGACATAATAGCAAGCACTGTATGGAAGAGATGTGAGAACTCTTGATGACATGTTTCAACTGAGGCTTGAAAGGGAAATATTTTCTTCCTGGGACATGGTTGTTAAAACAAAGTGGTTTTTAAGTCTCTTACCAGTTTCTTTGTTCATTTCCTTCACATTTTTCACCTTTATACTTAAAATGAAAAGCTTGACAGACTTTGTTAATTCTGCAAAATAATCATATTCTAATGAAACATTAAAAATTAAGAATAACTAGGTGCAGGTGGAATTATGAAGATCTCTGCAGCTCAACTTTTTAGATTCCAAATATTTTAAATAAAAGAGTAATTTATATCAAATTCTTTGTTAGAAATGCCCCTGCTAGATATTTTTAAGGATTACTCTATCTAACACATGTTTTTAAACAATTCCATTAATCTTAAAAGATGACAATTTTTGGTTATAAGTTTTGCAACATTAATGATATTCACTAAGCACACCAGGAAACAATCCTAGATCTTCTTCAAAGAATATACTAAATCATATAATGCAATAAAGAAGTTTTTTTTTAAATAGTTTCAATTTGAAACTAAAAATGCATTGACAAAATTGCCCCATTTTAGGTGGAAATTCTAATAAACAACTGAAAGAAAAATGTAAGTTAGTAATATTAACAAAATAGCCCAGAGATGATTCATTGTGAATTCCACATAGAAAATAAGATTTAAAAATCCTCTTGACAAATAGTTTCTGATTATAATTTATGGACTTTGGGTAAGCTGTAAAAACTAGCATTAGTAAAATACTAAAGACCAACAATTCAGAAAATTTCCATGTAGTGTATATACTCAGCACATGGGCAAGATATAATGGGCCACAGCCAAACTCTTGTTAAAGGGAGGAAGCAATTTGTATAAAAAGTACACTCCAGTTTGTTGCATTAAAAACAATGAATGAAAGATTAAAAGCAGGTAAATTATGAAAATATTTTGGAGTAAAAACTGTGATTACCATTTATAGTGAAGAAATTTCATTACTAAGATTAACGATGATTTACTGAAATCATTAAACCATTACAAGTTTTGAGTAAAAGCCTTCCCCAGCTTCTACTGTATATCCACTTTCCTGAGAGGAATATTTTAGGTCACTGGCTGAACTGAAAAACATGAAATATGTATCAAGGCAATGTCATTTCCAGTTCTTATGAATTCATTTTAATTTATTTGCCTTTGCTGCATGTTAATTTAGTGGTTACAATCTAATTAATATTAGCAGGGAGCAGTGGACAGGTAAAGAAAAAACCTGAAGCAACATTATCTATAATTCAGAGACAGTTTTAAAAGCATTAGGTAATTAGTCAAACTTACTCATAGAATTATGAAAAGTAGTTTAATGCCTGCCAGAATACGGAAACAAATTTATTTTGCTACACACAATTAACATTGTATTTTTTAAAAGAAACTTTCCTCAGTAGAACAGTCAGGTATTACTCTATTGTTCTAATGAGAACATATATAATGAGAAGACAAAAATATCTTTATCTGCTGCTTTACATGGTTTTGCTCTGAGCACTAAGTTGAATGTGTTTCTACTTGTTAAAAATAAAATGTATGAACAGTCAAACAATAAAATTGCATCAACAAAAGCAAGCAAAATAGCATTAATTGTGAATCTCTACCTTATTATGGTCATAACCTGAACCCCTCTGACTCACCATCAGCTGGACACACACACACACACACACACACACACACACACACACATACACAATTTTTCTGGTATTCAAATACTTCTTATTCCTTTTTTTTTTTTACATGTGATTATATTTATGTGGATCTTAACTTGATCATTTCACCTAGACCACCAGAGTTGAAGGCAGCAACACTTGGTAATCGAATTGGCTAGAGCCAGCATAGTCTGAGACCTCTCCAGGATTTCTACCTGGACTATTTAGCCAGGAACCTTCCTTCTATCAGGATTTTCAGTATGATAGGGTGTGCAGGTGGGTGCCTGTTGGTCACCTGTGATGAAGGAAGAATAAAGAACATGTTCGATTTCTTAGCAGCAAACAGGTGCCCTGGCTTATAAAGGACACTTTGCCCATGTACAGAACTTCTACTGTAGAATTTTAGAGGGTATATAATTATTTATATACTATACTTGAGGCTTCCCATTGTCTGGAAGACTTAACCTGTCCTAGAATGCATTCTGAGTCTATCTCCTGTTAAAAACTCTAAACAGGTCAGAAGCCTCTGTCACTCACCACAACCCATCCAGGGGATCTCTCAACATTTTTTGAAAAAAAAAAAACATTCTTTTATCATAAGAAAGTGTTCCTGTGGTGTTTTGAACCTGTGACTTCATTTCTGCACTGTCATTTTTCTGACATCGTGCCTCTCTGTCCTATAGGGATCTAAGTGTGAAAGCATTCTACCATCATCAGGTGTTTACCTAGCTTCTTGTTCAGAATTGTTTTATATTGACACTATGGCTGTCTCTCACAAGATTAGGCTAACCATAGTCACTATGAATCAGAGCTGGGATGGTGAACTACAAAAGCCTTTGGTATGCCATTATGGCAGTGAAATAAACATCAGTACTACAGATAGCTAGGTCTGAGAGACTACCAATATCACCTCCTGTAAGAAGAAGGAGATGCAATCACTGTATTCTTTTGTTCTAACTATATAGAAGCCTTATTCCAGCTGCATGTGGTTTGGGGGATGTTAGTATTCAGAAAAGTAAAGGTTGTTTCATGGATCAGGGTTTCTTAGTGGTATTACAGCCCATAAGTTACCCAGAGGCCTTCCTTGCAGTGTATCTGCCTGTGAGTGCCCGGTGCTCCTGTAACTCCAGAAAAACTCACAGTAAGCTCAGTATTTCACTAAGCTGCACTTGAATGTAAGCCTCTTCTTAGCCTATTGCTATCCTTTCCATCTGGATTAAATAGACATTTTTTTTTTGCATTGCCTCAAGTAAAACTACACAGTAAATACATATTCAATTTATATTAGTTGAATGATTATATAAGATATCCTTATATCTTATATTTTAATACAGAGTATTGAGACAGCATGAAAATCAGCAGGTCATTAAAATAGCCTTGAAACTTACAGATGGGAAATATCATTAACCTGTTTAAATACAGAATTGGATGCCACACCAATGCAAGTATTAGAATATCTGGTAGAGCTTCTCTCTTCAAACTATTCAAGATGTTGTAGAAAGAATGCTATAAATGATAAATGTATTAAATGTTATGTAACTTGTTATCATCCACACAAAAATTCAGCAGCCATTTCAAATAATAGGCCATGGAAATTATACAATTGGAAAGACAATAAAAGGGACATTGGGACAGTGAGGGACATCAAAATCTCTGGCTTGAACCTATACCCCCAGTGTCATATGATGAGCTTCCTAAGCTTCTGCCACCTGTCCTCCATAAGATCCTGTGCAGGACTCAGGTCAGCATTCAATGCCATATTCCGTCACGTGCCAAAGAGTAAATGTTGCCCAACCTTTGGTCAGGTGAGTGTGAATCAGTCTTTGTTCATTCATTTATAAAAGTAATATATGACACATGAAAAGATATTAGACTTAATTTCCCGAATTCAACTGTAACTAGAAAGCTGACATAGAAAAAAAATGAGAATGGTGGATATAGCCAAGTTAAAAATTCACATGCTAGACATATTGCCACAGAACCTAACAATTTAATAATTGATTATAATTATAACAACTATAATAGTGACTTAGCTGATTTTACTAACACTGCTTACTCTTCACTGGAGCTATAGATGTCTGGCAGGTTATTAAGACAAAGCAAAAGCCTGGCATCTCTGCCTTCACATTTGTATCTATTACCTTTATTACCTTAAACTTCAGGGAAGATGCGTACACAACTCTGTACCCAAGCATGTTCACCAGTTAAGTAGTGACTGTCTAACAACTTATATTGCAGTGTTTATTAGCCTTAAGTTTCCCTAATCTCTCTGATCCCCCTTCAAAGCTAAAAACAATAGGATGAGAATTGCTAAAATTTTCCAAGATTCAAGATCAGTGAGCCTCACAGACAGACTGACTTGCACTAGGGCCATCACCATGTGACAAGAACCCATTAACCCATCTGTCTCCCCTCAAGCAATAATGATTGCCCAGACTTCAACAGAACCCCACAGATCTTCACTCACACACACACACACACACACACACACACGCACACACGCACACACACACACACACACACACACGCACAGAAAAACCCAATCAGATCACAGTCTGATCAAAAGAGCTTAACTATGTATACTTCTTGCCCATCCTATTTTTATTCATTCCCTTTATAATTCTAGGGCTACTGACAGTGCACTGAAAACAGGGTATAAGATGCTCATGAGCCTCTGTTCCTCCAGGTACGTTCACACCAAAATAAATTGCTTTCTTACCTCCATATTACTTATCTCTTTGATAGGATTCTTGAGGTGGAAGGTAGCCAAATCTGGTCTGCTTGGACTCTGAGAAGCAGGCCTTCGGCCAACAACTTTAGTAACAGGCATAATGATTTGTGGAAGTCTTCCAGTTATTATACACGTACTACACACATAAGGTAAACATTGTCTAAGATGATTGGCTTATAAAATCTTATACACCAAAATATGCAGTGCTCTGGAGTGCTGTAATGATTGCCTGTACCTAAGTCAGTAATGAAGATATATAACCTTTTGTTGTAATTCCACAGAGCAAAGCATTTTGTACCCGGTATCCTTGGTGACAGTGTGACAATGAGGCACACATTAAGGATTGTATTTTAGTGTTTGAAAGTAAGAAACAGAATAGATGAAGTGATTTGAGAGCATTTGAATGCCCTGGCCAGCACAACTTGACATTCATTTGAAAGATAGTAAATTACAGTTTCTGTGGAGCCTATTGCCATGTTAATCTCTATCTGGAAAATGTTTCTCTTGTGTAATATTTTTAAAGCTTTGAGTTTCCCATTTCAAACAAAGAGTAACAGAAAGAGATGTTTGGATATCACAACTGGCTGCTGTTTGAAGGAATTTGAACAACTCAACAATTCTCTAAATTACCAAAGTAAAAGAACAGACCCTCCGTCACAGGGAAAACAGTGCTTTGAACTGGAGCTGCAATGGCCCTAAGGAAAGCAGGTGAAAATCAGAATTGCTCCTAAGGTTCACTGAAGTTTCAGTGTCAATCTGCCTACTACAGAGCAAAGAGAAAATAGTAACCACTGCTTTGATGAAAGCATTTCCACAGAATCTGTTGAGCAGACACTAAACTGTGAATACACAAAGGACTGAAAGGCAAGACAAAACAGTCTTGTCATTTTATGGGTTCTTCCTAGAGCTTGTTTTCAGGGCAAACTTATTCTTATTTGATAATGTAAAAATATATGTCTGGCTGTTACAGAAGCTGCCAGTGTAGTTAAGGAGGTGAGGGTCAGAACCTCAGCACCCACCAACAGCTGCAGTGATCCAGGTTCAGCCACTCATCCTTGACAGGCCTAGTAAACCAGATTTACTAGTAAAATGGTAAAAACATTTCTTTTATGTGGCCACACTGAGGAGAGCAAAAGGAGAACCAGTGTCAAGTTCATCTTCAAGGTTCTGACAGGAGGTTTCCTTTTGAATAGAGGGCCAGAGTTATAATGTGTAGCTCAATAGTCTGTTGAGCTGTGGTCTCACCTGACCTACCATTGTCTGAACTCTAGTTTTTCCAACAAAGTAGTCTGACAAGTTATAAATCTTCTTCTGGGAGACAAGTTGTCCCCTATCCAATCTGGCCAAGGGTTTAGATGTTTTCTTTTTCCTGGCATGAAATTCTTGACAGAATTCCAATTTCTTGGGTTCATTGTTTTAACAACCTGGTAGCCAAAGTGAGGGTCACGAAGTATCTTTTATAGTATACCTATTCCTACACAGCTAGATTGTTGCAGTGTGAATAAATATAACTTATCTGATGGAGAGGTACATGACTAAGAAGGGAGGGTGTGCTCTATGACACAACAGCGTGGAGACATAGCTTCACAAAAGACTTCAGGGCTGCAACCCCATCCCTCTTTGTTACACACCTACATTCCTCTCAGCTGAAGAGATATTTCATGTTACTGAACACATACTACTATTGCTTCCCTTTAGGTTTTAAAGGTTTTGGTTTTTTTTCTATATTTAATTTCACATGTGATTTGACCTTTGCAAACAGGCTTAAATTTAAAGTCTGAATGAAGCTTCGACAAATTCATTCATTCTCATTCTCTTCCTAACTCCACAAAATCTCAGTAACTCAAAGTGACTTAGAGCCTTTCTCAAGCCTTGGGTCGAAAATGAACATACCTGGACTCTTCCCTTCCTCTTGTTGAATAATATCTGTCTTCCCAAGATACCTTCCCATCTCCTCATATGTTTTCAAGTACCACTCACTGATCATTGGCCCTATTTTAGCATCTGTTACTAGAAGCTTACCATAAGCAGTCACATAAGTTATAATCTCTTACCTTGAAAGAAAACAAAATCTCTAAATCATATATTTGCTTCATACATTCTTTTTCTCTTTATGATATTTTCTTTTTTTTGAAAAATGTATCTTACAGTAGCATGAATGCCCCAATCTACAGAATATAATTAATTCTGTCGGGTCTAGAGATTTTTAAAATTTTCATGGGTAAAAATTTGACACCTGAGTAGACATTTTCAGTGAAGACTGGTAGGTAGGGGCTTAAATGTGAGCAAGATACCATGTGAGAAACTCAGAGACATGAGAGACCATTCTAGTGGAAAACTTGTCCTATCTGTCTTTGATATAAAATAAGGCTATGTGTATGTATAAGTGTGTACAGGTGTGTGTCTTTGTGTGAGCATGAAGGAGGTATAGTATTAGAAATGTATTTTTGTGCTCAAATTTTAAATAGCTTTTTAAAGTAAGACTTATACTGGCATAATTCATGTACTAAATAATGGTGAATAAATAGTTATACTTCAGAAAAATAATTTCTTATAGTGGTTTGTCTCAGGAGGACTGAAATAAGGTAGTTCAAACTCAACTTCTAGTTGTATCACTAGTCATTTAATATCTCTGTACCGTGGTTTCTAAATGCCTTTAAGAGAATCATCAGCAAAACTATTTCAAGCGTTTAGATTAAAACATGGATATTTTAATCCCTTAGCCACATCTTTAGGAAGGATCAATAAATTCTAGTTAATATCTACTATTACTCTGTTTCTCAGTATTTATCTAGGCAAACAATGTAGAAAGAGAATTTTATATATCATTCTCTAACACATTAGAAAAGCTCACGGAAACATCATTTACAAATTACAAAAAAGAAGTAAGGAAGGAGGGAAACAATAGATAATTCTTTTAAATATTTTGACCTATTTTTTACCAAAACACAATGCATTGGTTGCTGAATTTGAAAAGTAGATTTCAAATGTGTAATAGAGTGTATAGAGGGTGCATAAAACTCCCTTTGAGAAGTGAGCCAGGATACATAGCCACCCACAGGGGAACTTGCTCCGTCAAGAACATCCAAGGTGACATCTGAGCACCTTGAGCAAAGAGAGGAAATCATCCCTGCAAGTGGCTGAGGCTGGAGTATGATAAGAGGTTCCTGTGACTGCTTATGACAAGAGTGTCCTCTCAAGAAGAGTTGAAAACCATAGCATTTTTCAAGGGGTTATCTGTTTTGTAATTGCACAAGATAGCAAACATGGATTGAAGTATTTGGGGTGCGAAAAGAACAGAACCTTTCAAAACGTTTTCAAGTGAGGTTGTATTAATTTTTTTTTAAACTGGAGCTGGAAAGTTAAAAACACCAGTTGCTCTTCCAGAAGACCAGAGTTTGGTTCCCAGCACCAAAAGAGTGGCTCAAAACTATCTGTAACTTCATTTTCAGGGGATCCAAATCCCTCTTTTTTTGCCTCTGTGAGCACCAGGCATGCACAGGTGCCCAGACATGCAAGTAAGAGCCCATACACATAAAAAATTAAAATAAAATAAAAGATATGAAAGCAAACTAGGACTTAGAATTTCTATTTTAGGCTGTTAAAAACTACAAAACTAATGTGTATTATGGACCAAGTTGATTTAATATTAATCTACACATTTGCTAAAAGAAAGATGTCTAACAGATTCATCAAAAAAAGTGAACAGGAAATGGCATATCCAATATAATAGAAGAACAAATTAGAACCTGTATTATAAAATGTTCTAGTTCATGGAAGAATTAAAAACTATGTAGTCTTTGTGAATAAAGTATAAAATAATTATGCTGTGCATGTGTTACAACAAATATGATTACTAAAACCACAACATTAATGTTTTTCACTATTAAATAATATTCTACCATTGTTGAATTCCTTTGTGCAAGTCAAGGTCTCTAATATAGTAAATTGAGTGCACCCATACAACAAGGTGTTTCTTAATCAGCCATAACAAACACTAGACATGTAACCATTTTGTTGGAGAATTACCCCTGGCAGAAGGAGCAAGTAGATGAAACACCATATCCCACTTTAGTGCCCTTCTTTGTGTTTCAGAAAATCTCTTATCTGCATCCCTGAAAGAAATTATCTGTGACTCTAAGATATTCACATCCTTTTTTCACAGACATTAATATGTCCATTCAAGTAAAACATAAAGCTTCTTTCTATTTCACACAGTGCAATTTCTCTCCTAAGGTTGTGAAGCCTGCCCTGTGGAAAGCAAATCTTTCAATATTATTGCATTCCGATATGCTTAGTAAACTCTCGGAAGTTTATTTTCCCATTGGGAGGTCAAGGGCAGGCAGTCCAGGTCCAGGTGGCTGGTTCCACACAGCATCGTACCCTTGGGCTTCGTCTACAGCTCATCCATAGTTCTAGCTTGCAATTTCAATCTTACCTTATTAGCATAACCACAAACACATACTTTGTCACATCTATATTCTCTCTGGCAGGAGGAAAGAGATAAAGAGAGTTCTGCCTTACCGTGTAAGAACATTGCTCAGACCTCACACAGGTGACATGGCTGCTTGGATGAGGCCAAAGCTTGATCACCTGCATTCTATACCAGCGAAGGAAAACAAGAAGTATCTCGGAACAGCCATACACCCTAAAAAGACAACCAGTGTTAACTGTTCCTCTTTGCAGTGCTTTCCTAGATTCTATTAAAGATCAGGAGAACATTCCCTGGGATCATACAGTCTGATTTAGGTTTGCTGAAGAGGATGTTGCCCCTACAGCTCCCTATAAACAGTCTTGATTTTCTTTTTGTCTTAATTTGGGGCAATTAGCCCCCAGCCAAATGCGTCTTTTGGTATTACATCCCCCTATTGATCTGTCGAATCAGAATCCCTTCAGGGCCACTCATGGCCAGTTTCTTTCTGTGTGGTCCAAGTCTGGGAACAGAAGTAGGATCACTTCCTGCTTTTTTTCTGGAATGCATCTCTCACACACCATGGATCTGCATCTCTGCTCTGCTGCCAGGAAAGTGCACTGTCAGGAAAGTATCTCAGCTTCAGCTCTGGCCTTCAAAAATAGAAGAAACAGATCCTACTCTTTGCCTGCCTGGCCTGGCTTCAAAACTCATGAGTCAAGTCTGTAGGGTTCTCATTTCTAAAAGCTCCTAATTAGAGTACTGGTTTAAGATGATCATGATATATTCTCCTGCCATGAAGTAGGGGGAAACAAAAACGGAACTCTCTAACAGCAGGCTCTCTAAAGGAACCCCCATTCATCAGCCGTTCTTGCTCAAAAAGTCAAGCTTTACCCCACAGGCTATCATAATAGCAAATGAGAAGAAGCCAGACAGTGAAGTTCAGGTCACCACCAAAGTAGTTCTATACACACATATGTGACACCTGTCTTAAAATGGCACATAAGTAAACCTGTTTGGTTTTAATCCTTAGAGTGAAATCAAAACTAATAGGAGAAACTTCAGTTTTCAATTTTTTAAACGATTTCCTGCAGTATAAAAAGACTTCAAAAAATGAAAGTGTGTGATTAAATCCTGACATATATACACTACGGAACCATCATCACACTCATTCACAAACACATCCATGACACCCCAAAGATCCCACGGGCCCCACTGTCATCTGCTTCAACCTGATCAGCACAACTCCTGTCCTCAGGCAACTGCAGCTGTTTTATCTCTCTAAATTCATTTGTATTTTCTAGAATTAAATATAAATAGAATAAGACAATATCTACTATTTTTATTCTGGCTTTTGCCACTTACAATAATGTTCTGGATCAATTATATGTGCCCTATATCAATAGTTTACTTTTTACTGTTGCATTAAATAAGCATATCATATTCTATTTGTGCATACATCAATGAATAAATGCAAAGATTTAGTTTAAGACTTGCACGAGTGTTTGTGTGAACTGTGTTGTACAAGCCTTTGTCTGAATGTGCTTACATTTGACTTAGGGAAATATCCAGTCATTGAATGGTAGATTTCATGGTAGATTATTAAATCATTAGGAACTTGCAGTTTTGAAAACAGCTTTACAGTTTTGTACACCATCCAGCAGCATATACCAACTGTAGCTTCTGTGTCAAAATTTGATCTGTGCCAAAATTCTATACAATTTTAATTTTAGCTATTGTAAAATATATTGTAATGGAGTCTCACTGGGGACTTGCCTTGCATTTGTTTGGTGAATGATGATGTTAAACTAATATGTGTGGAGTTTTATGCCACCTGTGTTAGTTTCCTACTGTCGCTATGACAAGTTACCATGAAATCAACGGTTTCAGCAACAGACAGATAACATTATGGAACTCGGAAGCCTGGAACAGCAATGGCTAGGCTGATCAAATCAGCCAGGCTGCGCTCCTGTCTGAGAGCGCCAGACATGAGCTCTCCTCTGCTCTTCCTGGATTTTTGACAATTACATGCATGTGTATAGTGTGTTCTGATTGTTCTCTTACACACATTTGCTCTCAACTCATTCATTTCCTTATGGACAGGCGTCATCCCTCCTAATCTCTTATCCAGAATCATGACTCCAGAGTTTTGTTTTGTGTCCCATTTAGTTTAACCAGAGTCATCAGTATTTAACTGTTGGATTCTAACTCTCCATTAGTGCCTGGCTTAGTTGACCGCCTGTGATAATTATAACTGTCACAAACATATACTTTGACATGTCAGGTGGTATGTGCATTGGAAGTGGGGAGCAGGTTGAATACATTGTTGGGGAGTCATTATTTTGCTTGCTGCCGTACCCATGAGCTATGCTTAATGAAGTATCAGTTCAAATATTTTCTCTTGTCTTTTCATCAGATTATGTTTTTTTGTTTTTTGTTTTTTGTTTTTTTTTTTTGGATGTGGCTCGAGGATCCACGTATTACGAGCACACCAGGAGATGGGAACGCTAGCAGGTCTCACTTAGCAGCAGCTTCTTTGACTATTGGGGGTGCTGTCCTAGGAAATGAATATTAGTCTTTGCACATGAGGCCTAAGAGTGAGTTGTTATCAAAACATTACTCTAACTTCCTGTCAAAATGTGACTCCTTGTTCCTTCTATTTGACATTGGGCCCTCGCCAGGGCCTAGATCGTATTATATGAACTATCCGCCTCCCAAACTCTGAGCAAAATATATTTTTTTGTTCATAAGTAACTTGTGCCAGATATTTCATTATAGAAATGAAGCTATTCATTGACTTGTCTGAGATTTTTCTCTCTGGGTTTTAGTCCACTACACAATATGTGATGGACACTCTGTACCCTGTCTTATTTATTTTTAAGTGTCTTTCAAAGGGCAGAAGATTTACATTTTGGTGAAGCTCTATTTATCCTTTAATGCATCGTGGTTAGAGTGTCAAATCTAAGAACTATTTGAATAACTAAGATTACAAAGATGTTTCTCTTAGGTTTTTGAAATAAAAATTTTATAGATTTAGGACTTAACATTCAGTTGTATAAATCACTGGAGCTCATGTTTGTGCATGGTATGAGATACCAACTGAAATTTATACACAGATATATGACTACCTTCACTTTTATTAAAAGCTAAGATTTTGCGAGATTGCATTTGGTTTTCATAAGAGTTCAATGTATGGCTGGAATTCCATGCATCTACTCTTCTCTATTGGCCTCTTTATCTGTCATTAGGCAAATATCACAGCCTTGATCACCATAGCTTTAACTGAATTTTAAAATCAAGTTTTACGAGTCCTCTAATTTTATTTATTTACTTTTAAAGTTAAGGTCATTAGAATTTTAGATTTTAGATGGCCAGTTCTCTAAAAATTTTCATATGGCTTTAATCAGGACTTTATTCTCACATAACAATTGGGAGAAAATCCAAATTTTAGAATTAGGTGTTTTGATCTAGGCATATGCCTGCTATTTAGATTTTCTTTTTTTGGTGCTAGAGAAATGGTTCAGTATTTAAGAGCACATGTCACTTTAACAGAGGACCCAAGTTAAATTCTCAGAACCACATGGTGGCTCACCAGTCATATATAACTCCAGTTCTAGGGCATCTGAAGGCCTCTTCTGGTTCCCAAGGGCACTCCACACACATGGTTCATAGCCATACATATAGGCAAAATATTCATACACATAAAATATAAATACATAAATAGTTTTTAAAATTCTTTGTTTTCTCTTAACAGTGCTTTGAAATTTCTAGCACATGAGTTTTACATACGTTTTGAGATTTATCTTTGGTATTTTGTATTTGTTATTATAAAATATTACTTTCAAGTTCTCTTCATATCTCATTTACATGTAATAAAATGGCATCCTAGGTTTACTGCTGCACTTATTCAGTCTTTTAAAAAGATTTCTGTGTGTGTCTTTTTCTTTGCTCATACAACTTATAGAATACATTCCAGTTCCCTCCTCCCCTCCCTCCATCTCCCATCTCCTCCCATCTCCCCCAGATTTACTCCCATAACCACTCACTAATGACTCCCCCTTCTCCCCAGAAAAGAACCATCCATGCGTGGTTATATCACAATCAGGGCATGGCATAGCAAGATGGAACATAGCCTGCACCAAGCCCTACATCAAGGCTGGGCCAGGCAGTCAGGAAGGAGAAAAAGAGTCTCAAGGGCTATAAAATGGTCAGAGACACCCTCATTCCAGCCTGTAGGAGTTTTTCAAGGACACCAATCTAGATAGCCATGTGATATATTTAGGGGATCCTACAGGCTCCATGTCTATAGCTTCAATCTCTAAGTGCCTCTAAGATTGCTAGTCACTTAACAATATGAGGCTTGATCTGATGTCCTCAATTTCCACCCTACCAGGGAGATCCCAACTAGGGCCCTTTTTGTTGCATGGTTTATCTATGTCTGTGGAAACTACAACCTTTCTCCTTTGCTTAGCAGTTAGTATCCACATATAAGTGAATACACACCATGTTTTCTTTCTGTGACTGGGTTACCTCACTCAGGATGATTTTTTTCTAGTTCTATCCATTTGCCTGCAAACTTCAGGTAGTCATTTTTTTTTATAGCTGAGTAATATTCCATTGTATAAATATACCATAATTTCTTTATCCATTCTTCAGTTGAGGTGCATTTAGGTTGTTTCCAACTTTTGGCTATTATAAATAAAGCAGCTATGAATATAGTTGAGCAAATGTCCTTCTGATAGGATGGAGCATCTTTTGGGAATAGGCCCAGGAGTGATACAGCTGGGTCTTGAGGTAAGTCAATTTCCAATTTCCTAAGGAATCGCCATATTAATTTCCATAGTGGCTGTACAAGTTTGCATTCCACCAGCAATGAAGGAGTGTTCCCTTTGTTCCACATCCTCACCAGCATGAACTGTCCTTTGTGTTATTAATCTTAGTCATCCTGACAGGTGTAAAATGGAATCTCAGAGTGGTTTTGATTAGCACGTCTCTAATAGCTAAGGATTTCTTTAGGAGTTTCTCAGCCATTTGAGAATTCTTTGTTTAGATCCATAGCCCATTTTTTTAAATTGGATCATTTGCTTTCTCAATGTCTAGTTTCTTGACTTCTTTATACGTTTTTGGACATTGGCCCTCTATGAGAAGTAGAGATTTTTCTCATTCTGTAGGCTGCTATTTTGTCTTGTTGATAGTGTCTTTTGCCTTACAAAAGCTTTTCAGTTTCATAAGGTCCCATTTATTAATTGTTGATCTTAGTGCCTGTGCTATTGGTGTTCTGTTCAGAAATGTCTCCTGTGACTATGTGTTCAAGGCTCTTCCCCACTTTCTTTTCTATCATGTTCAGTATGTCTGACTTTATGTTGAGGTCTTTACTCCACTTGGACTTGAGTTTTGTGCTTGGTTATAAATATGGATCAATTTGGATTTTTCTACATTAAGACATCCTGTTAGACAAGCCCCATTTGTTAAAGATGTTTTCTTTGTTCCATTTTTATATTTCTGGCTTCTTAATCAAAGGTCAGGTGTCTGTTTTGTGGGGGTTATGTCTGAATCTTTGATTGGGTTCCATTGATCAACATGTCTGTTTTAATGTCAATACCATGCAGTTTTTATTACTATAGCTCTGTAATACTCCTTGAGGTCAGGAATAGTGATAACCCCAAAGGTTCCGTTATTTTTCAGGATTATTTTGGTTATCCTGGGCTGTAGTTTTTCCATATGTAGTTGAGTATTGTCCTTTCAACGTCTGTAAAGAATTGTGTTGGGATTTTGATAGGGATTGCATTGAAACTGTAGATTGCTTTTGGTAAGATGGTTAGTTTTACTATGTTAATCCAATCAATCCAGGACCATGGGAGATCTTTTCATCTTCTGAGATCTTCTTCAATTTCTTTCTTCATACAAATCTTTTACTTGCTTGTTAGAGTTACCCCAAGATATTTTGCTATTTACGGGTATCGTGAAGGGAGTAGATTCCCTGATTTCTTTCTCAGTCTATTTGTCATTTGTAAACAGGTGGGCTACTGATGGTTTTGGATTGATCTTTTAGCCAGCTACTTGGCTAAAGTCCTTTATCAGCTGTAGAATTTCCCTGGTAGAATTTTTGAGGATTGTTTATGTGAACTATCATATCTGCAAATAAGCATACTTTGACTGCTTCCATTTCAATTTGTATCCCTTTAATCTCCTTTGGTTGTCTTATTAGTACTTCAAGTACTATATTGAACAGGTATGGGAAAGGGGATAACCTTGTCTTGTTCCTGATTTTTAGTGGAATTGCTTTGAGCTTCTCTCCATTCAATTTGATGCTGGCTGTGAACTTCCTATAAATTGCCTTTATTATGTTTAGATATGTTCCTTGTATCCCTAATTTCTCCAAGACTTTTATTATGAAGGGGTGTCAGATTTTTTCAAAAGCTTTCTTGGCATCTAGTGAGATGATCATGTTTTTTTTTTCTTTCAGTTTGTTTATGTGGTGGATTACATTGATTGATTTTCATATGTTGAATCATCCGTGCATCCCTGAGATGAAGCCTACTTGATCATGGTGGATGATCATTTTGATGTATTCTTGGATTTGACTTACCAGTGTTACATTGAGTATTTGTGCATCTATGTTCATGAGGAAGATCTGTAATTCTCTTTCTTTATTGAATCTTTGTGTGGGTCATTGTTGCCTCATAGAATGAGATTGGCAGTGTTCCTTCTGCTTCTATTTTGTGGAATAATTTGAGGAATGTTGGTGTTAACTCTTCTTGGTATATCTGATAGAATTCTGCAGTAAAGCTATCTGACCCCGAGCATATTTTAGTGGGGAGACTTTTAATGGCTGCTTCTATTTAAATGGAGGTTCTAGGAATGTTTAAATTGTCTATCTAATCTTGATTTAATGTTGGTAGGTGATATTTATCTAGAAAACTGTCCATCTCTTTTAGAAATTCCAATTTTGTGGAATACAGGATTTTAAAATATGATCTAATGATTCTTTAGATTTCCTCGGTGTCTGTAGTTATATCCCTCTTTCCTTTCTAATTTTGTTGATTTGGATATTTTCTCTCTGTCTTTTGATTAGTTTGGATAAGGGTTTGTCTATCTTTTACTGATGTCTCCAATTCTGCTATAGTATCTTCAACTCCTGAGATTCTCTCTTCCATCTCTTGTATTCTCTTGCTATAGCTTGTCTTAGTAGTCCCTTGCTTTTCTAGACTTTTTAATTCCCAAAATTCCATCTGTTTGTGTTTCCTTTATGGTTTCTATTTCCATTTTCAGGTTTTGAATAGTTTTGTTCATTTCCTTTAATTGTTTGCTAATTTTTTTCTTGGCTTTCCTTAAGGAATTTATTCATCTCTTCTAATTTTCTATTTGTGTTTTCCTGATTTTCTTTTACGGATTTATTCAATTCCTCCCATTGTCTGTTTGTCTTTTCATGTATTTCTTTGAGGGATTTATTCATTTGATGTCCCTATTATCTTCATAAGGTTGGTTTTGAGATCTTTTAATTGTGCTTCAGCTGTGTCAAAGTGTTCAGAGCTTATTGTAGTAGGATAGTTGAGTTTTGGTGGTAAGATATTTCCCTGGTTGTTATTGTTGTGCCCTTACATTGGTGTTTAGGTATCTGGAATTGGGGTGATTGTAGCTCCTTGCTTGTTTTCACAGGCAGTGAAGATGTGGTTGGAGGAGAGCTGGGTAGGGCTTTGGAGGAGTGAGTTGTCTGGGCAGAACCCAGTGGGCCACAGGTAGCAATCTTACCAGTCCGATGGCTGGTTCTGCAATGATGCTGAGCTCCTTGCTTGGGTTTGTGTGTCATGATTTTATTTTAAGTCTTTCTATTTTCATGTCTAGAAGTTCACAATCTCTACAATTCTTCTGTTATTCCTCCTATTCAATGCATTTTTCATTTTAGATATTGTACTTTTCTCTTTTGAAATAAAACTCTAATATTTATAATAAAGATCTAAACTTAGAGCTGGGAAAAAAAAAAGGATCTGGGTACTACAATGGTAAGAAAATGGATGCTGCCAGGAGGAGTCTTAAAAAGAGAGCTCCTTTCCCCTAGTGAGAACTGTACAGTCCCACCCCATCCCTCATTCCCACCGGGACCCCCATACCTCTACCCCACCCCATGACACTTTGGCATAGCCTAGTTAGATACTATCAGAGAACCAAGTCCTGCAATGTCTACACTTCTGAGTTACACAACTGACATACAATAAATTTATGTTGCAGTAAGTCACTAAGTCTGTGGTGGAAAAGTGACATAAGGATAGGTTACAACATCCCTATTATTCTATCTTTCTCAAAAGTAGAATAAATCACTAAAAACAGACATTTTAATATATCATAGAAAATGTTTGTGTGAATGTTTCTCACATTAGTAATTGGCTTTTGTTGAGTAGGAAAAACAGCTTGTAGAAGTGCATACCTGTAATTTCTGCTACAAATGGCCACAGACTAGGTGCTTTAAACATCCTAAATGTATTTCTTTGTAACTATAGAGACAAATACATGAAATCTAAGTGACCACAGTGCTGTGCCCCCTTGAGAGGTTTTAGGGGAGAATTCTTTTTACTTCTTGTAGATATGGTAGTTTTCAGCACTTTGGTTTGGGGCTATATTATTCTACTCTCCTCCTTTTTCCTAACATTACATCCTCATATATGTGTCTGCTTTTCTTTTTTAGTCTTTCTTACTTTGAGTCTTTTCTCACAAGGATGTTTGCCATTGGCTTATTGTTATTACCCATCAGTAAAATGCAAGTTATCTCAGCATCCTTAAAATGTCAATTACAGCTTAAAGGACTTTTTTTCCAAATGAGGTAATATTCGTAGGTATCAGAAAATAGAACATATTTATGTCTTTTTAGATCTCTATAAAGATCATTTTTGTGATGTTGCCACGTAATTATATTATCATGATCAATATTTATCCCCTAACTATTAATATGCAACACTTGTCTTTTTAAAATAGTCAATGGAATCTTGGAACATTCTGTATAGACACACACTGGCCAAGGTTAATAATCATATTATCATGCATCGGACTGTCCTGTGAAATGGAATTCACAAAGACAAAATAAGACTTTTAGGTGCTTTCATTAGAAAAAAAATGATGTTTGAGGTAAGGGATATGATTACTGCTGTGGTTTGGTGAGTAAATGTTTGTGTCATTTATAAATACTATAAACTATCTTTTATTTTATTTTTTATTTTATTTTAATGTACATGAGAGATTTTCTAAAGAAACTTTAAGGAGTATGACCCATTCCAACTTTTCAAACAAGCAAAGAAGCCTTAAAAACATAAAGAACAAGGCATAAACCAGAGGGACAGCTCTGCTGCTGTAATGATCTTTGGATTGTCCACACACACTGCTATGCAATGCCTCCCCAAGACAAAGGACCAAGAATGCCAACTACAACCTGTGGTTTATGTTTGAGCAAATAAAGGCCTAAGGAGACTGCAATGCCCTCCACAAGAGAAGCTCTCCATTCCTAGGAATTATATCTTATAGGGAAGAAAAGTAATTAAACAGATACTGAAGTACTTATTTTGATAGATATGTTCACAAAAATGGGTCTCTTCTTAAGAGGCAGCATGATAAGAGTTCTGAATTTTATCAAACACATTAAAAGTGAAAGCATAAATGTAAGCAACTGATGAAATCTATAATCCTTTTTTATGCAGGTGGTGAATATACAACATATCTACTGTGCCTCCTAAAAAGTATATTCCTGATGACTACTTACCCTTGTTTATAAAAATCTCTGAGATAAAACACTGTATCTTGGGGAAAAAGTACATCAAGACAGGAATTGTTATAAAGAAAAGTAATGAAACCTCACTAAAACTCAGATGTAAGTAACTCAATAGCTTCCGGAAGTCCATGAAATTTACTAGATTTATTAAGTAAATTTCCTTCCTTCCCTGAACTTGTCAAACTGTAAGAAAGATATGTACTGAAAGATACATTCAGGTGAGCCTAGCTATCTGTGAAAGGTTCAGCCCAACATATAGCTGCCTGAAAGAAATACTGTCCAACCTGCTGAGCTCCCTACAAGTGGTACCCATGAGTTCTGGGTTCCCAGCTTTTGCAAGCTATTACTCATGCTGGGCCAAGCCTTTGGCAATGCAGCTATCTTTGAGTCTTTTCTGTTCATGTAAGTAACCACTCACCTGTATTTCTGTAAGTAACTCCAGTGAAACATTGATTCCCCAATATGGACTTTGGTGGTACTATGAATTTGGTTTTCTATCTGAGATGAACAGCTGTTTGTTCATATCTCCCAAGGAATAGGGTTATAGAACAACATACATGCACAAAAGATTATCTGTAGGCAATAGTAAAATTTTAATGTTTCTTTTGTACTCTACCTTTCTTAAATTTGCTCTTTAGAAATAGATGTCTTCATCTAAAAAATAATGCTATTTTCTTAGCAAAAAAAAAAACCAAAAACAAACTAAGAGCTTTATGAGTGACATACTAAACAAGGGTAGAAGAGAAGATACGGAATGCAAATGAATGGTACAAAAGACTACCAATATCATTCAATGAAGAGCAGACTATGTTACCACGCAGATGGAAGAGGATTGGATTCAAGATAGAAGAAGAAGATTTGGTGACCAACTGTAATTGACAGGTGACAAAGGAAATGAAAATACAGGCGAAGCCAAATCATGGGTGTGGATACATGCACGTGTTTTACAATGAAAAATTCTGTTTGGTGGATACCTAGTTTAAGGTACTATAGGAGTCGCTTATATTTGGTTAATTCCATTTGGCTTACATTGTTAAACTCTGTCATTAACTCTTTATACATATACCTTTCTTTTAAACTATATTTACAGCATAAAAAATGGAGTCTTAGCATCATTTCATAAATACAGAATCTTGGTCTACAGTTGTAATTCAACATTAGATTGCTAGCCTAGTCAGCATGAGGCCCTTTGTTTGAATCTGGACACCAGAGGAATGAGTAAAACCATATACAGGAAGAATTGAGACATCAATGGTAAATAAACAGAGGCAAGATTCCAGAGTAGCTGTAATAAGCTCATATGGATACTGGAAGCAGAGTCAGAATAATATGAATCTTTTCTAAACAGGGAGCCCTAGGCAATATAGGTTTCTCACCCATTACTAAAATAATTTTAGGGGAGTGAAATGTTGAATTCATAAAATAATAATACCTGCTTATTATAAGACAGATGGGGAAAGAAAAAGTCAGTATCATGGCTTGAATGAGTGACACAGCAAGGCTGCTATTAGAACAGGAAAGCTGGATTTTAAAAGGACAGCGGTTCTGTTTTCATCCCCCTTCACACTCCTAGGATGTATCTGTTCCTCTCTAATTATCATCTAAAGCTCTTCTAATCCTCAACTGTTTCGTTTGCACAACTACATGGACTCCCTAACTACAACTACCAGAAGTGAATTTCTGAGTAATTACATCAGTTAGACTGAAGTCTAAGCTGTTGTAACCAAGAAACTGAAAAACATATTATTTGAAGAATATAGGAATTTTTTTTTCTTTCTCACATAACAATTTAGCTCTAGCAGCTGAATCAGTAGATATCAGCTAGATATCAGTAGATAGCAGCTCTAGCAATACAGATTTGCCTTTCACAGCTTATACAAAGTAAAAAATATTTCCAGTTGTTGCTATCACAACAGATACTGATATCAGCGGTAGAAGTACAAATTAATTGAGCCACAAATTAAACTTGTACATTATAATTAAGAATATAGTCACAGGAACACACTGACAGAGATGGAAAAGAGATTAGGGGTTCAACTAGCAGACAATTCATTGGTTAACTTCATTAGTTCAATTTCCCCTTTCCATCTACAGTGTAGCAGAGGGACCATAAAACTTCCATTATAAACAACAGCACCATCACAAAAGTTTTTCATTGTGTGTCAATGGCCTGCCAGATACAGAGCAAGTAATTATCATAAACTGTAAGATTGAAAGTCACAGCGTATTATGTTACACTGTGTCTCTAGGTTGCAAATAGGATTAGAATTTAGTTTTTCTTCTTTCAGTATTCACTGTGCCAATCTGAACAGTAGAGAAATAGTAATGAATTCATTATCATTGTGAACTTCTTTCTCCTTAATAATGTAAACGTACAAACTTTAACACAGACTTACAAACTTCAGAGGAGTCTGAACAATAATAAACTTCAAGATTTATTGCTTTTAAAAAAAGAAGAGGAAAAGCTACAATAAATTCTCTGAAGCCAACAATGAAAAGGTCACATTCGACACTTTTAAAACTATTGCCCAAACAAGAAATCCCTGGTATTAAAATTGATTCTAGATATGAACAAAATCAATTGCAACTCATCTAGCTATGAAATTAAATTATCATGAGGATAAATCAAATAGTGGCTTATTATGATTTCATACAAAAAACAGTTATTGCAAAGGGTTACATGCATATATTATTATATGTTATAGTCTGCTACTACATATTATAGCTAGATCAATGTCTTAAATGTTTAAAATTACAATGAAGTATATTACTGGTCAGATAAGGTATATAGACAGACCCTAAGTGTTGTATAGGTTCTAGAGTCTAGAATATGGCCTGTTTGCTCTATAAACTTACCACAAATGGCATCTTGCTCCTCCTGCCACTGGGTTTACTGAAAGCTTGTTTCATCCTCCTACTTAGGAAAGTGGAAAAAAGCTTCCAGTTTTGGAAATTATCAGAAACAGTGAGCAAAGGTGCTAGTACTTGAGCTACAGTTCCAATGGCAAGAGCTTTCATGTTTTCCAAAATAAGCTAATATTATCTGTTCAAATAAGAATAAAAATTGTTTTTTGAGACTAGGAATCAAACATAGGGCTTTGCCAATGTTATGCAAGTCCTTTATCACTGAACTGTACTCCCCATCCAAATAAAATAAAAATCACCTTTAAAAAACTCCCTTCATCCTTTAATGTCCACTAAGAAAATTCTGAAGTAAATCTTCATGAGAAAAACAAGTATAGGTAGTGTCAGGTGTTGTCAACAATGAGGAAAGATTTGGTAGAAGGAGTTTTCATCCCTCTCCTGTCTTTTCCCAGTGTGTGCATGTATGTGTGTATGTTTTAAGATAGGGCCTTTTTATGTATCCCAGGCTGATCTCAAATTTCCTTTTCCACCTCTTGAGTGCTAGAATTACATATGCATGCCACCATGCCTGACAAAGCAGCTTTTCTCTTGTAACTTGGAACTGAAACTGTGTTGCTAAGAACAGTTGTCTTGAAAAACCTATGAGTGCTGTATGACACTAAAATATCATAGACTTGAGTTTTACTCCCAAGCCTACTAATGAGACTCATCAGCATAAATCAGAATTCCCCAAATTGGAAAATGAAGTTCATCCCACTCAGTGCTTTTGCATACCTGGTCCTGATTTTTAGTCTTTTTCATCAACACATGGGCAACATCCGCTGCACATATCTGCATCCTTAAAGCACAAAAACCATGCTTATGGTAAGTATTTGAAAAGTTTAAATGGATGGATGTGTTTCATGTTGAAGTATAAAAAGGACACTGGGATATAATATTCTTACTGAAAGTGGCCGTAAAAACTCTCCATTTTAAATGATAGCTACCAGCCACAAAAATAAATAAACAAATAAATTCTAGTCAAAGTGTTGTATTGGATCTATCAAATGGAATTTTTAAACCCTCTCTCCACTTAGATAAAAAGCAATTGTTTTATGTATTTTTTCCAAACCCTCGTCTATGATTTTTCCACCTATACAGAGTTAGGTAATGTCCATATAGTTCAATAAGGTTCTTGCTTGGTCTCAAGGTGTTTATCAATCTTTGTCAGTTCTTTATTTTATTTGTTACTATAGTTTGAATGCAAGATCATCACCAGAAGTTTAAACACCTGCTAAAGAAACCATTTTTGAAGTAAGTACTTTGCTTTCAAATTCCAAATGTTTTAAACTGGAATTTTTTCTGAAATCACGATTAGAGATGAAATGAATAATATTTACATTAATATTTAGTTAATGACTATTCACTATAGTGTCAAGATATTTAGGAATTAGTTGAAAGTTTACAAGTCAGAGATTTGTGTATAATTATGAACACGAAGATGATACCCATTATTATGTTCATATGTATAAAGATACGCTTTATATGTTGCATAAGCAAAGCAGGACCATCTACCCTTTATGATCCCATTTTCCTCAGCTCTAAGCAAAGAAGCAATGCTTTCCAACAGAAACAATTGCCTTAAAACTTTCAAATATCAAAACAATAATCTTCTACTTTAAAAATATCATTATTAACATTAGATAACATTTCTATGATTAGAAATCAATCAAGGATAATTGAAATAAAATTTATGCTACCAGACAAATGAAATGTTTCAAAAATTTTAGTATATCACAGGTTGTCAAAATATAATTACAATTGAAATCCAGAATCAATCCAATATTACAATGCAATCAGAAGCTATGTAAGAAATGGTACATAGTAAATAATCAATTAAAAGTGTTGATTAGAACAATCTTTTATGAAGAAATGCATGAAAGAATATTGAGGTCACTTTAATAGGGAATTATCTCCAGACAGTGTACAGGGGGTAGATTTTAAGACAAGAGAACATCTGAACATAGGCACACAGTTGTTCTGGTTTCTGTTCTGTTCTGGTTCTGGAGGGCCATATACATCTAGATAAATTGATCCTCAACATAGAAAACCATGAGTTGATCATCAGTTCTACAAGTTCCTTTTCAATGTCAACATCACTGTTTTCAGGAATCAATAAGCCACCATCACCTTAACATATTATAGTAGTTCTATACAGTGAAATATTTATCGATAACTGAATAACAGAGATATGTTTTAGAAATAGATCTACCCCATTTTAAAAAGATACTTCATTCTTTAAAGCACAGGTACATATATAATAGTATATATTTCTCAGAATAAAGGGTGATACAATGTCAAATTTTATGTGTCAATTTGACTGGGTCAAGGGATGCCCAGATACAGAGTAAGACATTATTTCCAGGTGTACCTATGAGGATATTTCTAAAAGGTATTGGCATTTGAATAAGAATATTTAGCAAAGATCTCCATCATTCATATTGGCCAGATTCATTCCATCTATTGAGGGTACAAAAGCATATTATTAGAATAAAAGAGGCAGAGGGAGAAAAGATTATCTCAGTTTGAGCTGAACATCTATCTTCTTCTCCCCTTGGACATTAAACTCCTGGTTTGGGGTCATCAAGGACTACAGGACTTACATAGCAATTTCTTCACTCCCTCTCTCAGGCCCTATTATAAAAGAGCACATTAGAACTTCCTTTACTTATCCTACCTACTCTGCCAAGCCTCTGGTAACTACTATTCTACTCTCAATTTCTATTAGATCCAAATTTTAGAGTCCACATGACTGAGATTACAATTATTTGTCTTTCTATGTCTGGAGTGCTTCACTTAACATGATATCTAGTCCACCTATGCTATGACTATCCATAATATTATATTATGTATATATGGTCTATATAATGTATAGACTACATATGCTTTGTCAACCATAAGTTTTTCAGTTTTATGTAGTCCTAGTTGTCTTTGTATTTTTCTCTATGAGGTGTCCCTCAAAAAAATGTGTCCATTCCAATATGTTGAAACAGTTTGCTCTTTCCTTCTGGTAATTTGAAAATTTAAGGTCATATTTGATGCTTTAAACGCATTTCACATTGATTTTATATTTGGTGAAAGGCAGGGCTCTAGTTTTATTCATCTGCGTGTAGGTAAACAATTCTTTCACTTATTGAATTAGTGGATTTCCAACCATCTTTGTTGAAACTCTGCTGCTGTAGATATGCATTTCTAAGCTTTCTTTTGACTTATGATGTGGTTGGTCTATTTGTCCATTGGAATGCTAATCCCCTGCTATTTTCATTAAAACAGTTCTGTCCTACATTTTAAAGTCACGTAGCATAAAGCTCCCTGATTCCTTGTTTCTGCTCAAAATTATTTTAACTATTTGCAGGTTTTTGTATTATCCCATATCTTGCAATGTTGATACATTGCTTTTAGCAATGGGTTTGGGAAAAGGTGTTTATCTTATTTCTGAAGTACTTTAATTAAAAAAGCTATTCACTCATGAAATTTTAGAAAGAAAAATTGACTCAGTGCCCTTAAACTGACTTAAACATGAAAATATTTCCTTTTCAAATGAAAGTAAGTTCTTCTCTCAAAGAATAAAAAAGTATTTTTTTTTGTTCTGAAGTTCTAAGCCTCTTTAATAAGTAAATTTCTGAACATGAAAAAAAATCTATGAAAATTCCATAATAAACTTTATTATGTATAGATGTTTTACATTATCTTAAGTGGGTTCAGTAAAGAAGAGAAGATAATCTCTGAGATGTCAAGCCTGAACAACCTAGAAGGGAGTCCAGCCTCTCTCATGAATGGATCCCAAGCACATGGTCCTCAGGAGTTTCGTTAATTAAAAGCGCTGCCCTACTGACGCAAAGGCTTTGTTTGCATGATGAACAGAACCCCCATAGTACAACAACCCCAAACCTTTAGCAGGCTGACTTGACATCATTTACAGTTGACTTAGTCAAGGCCCACAGCAAGGTATTCCTTGTTTCATGCTTACACTGAGGAAGGAGACCATAAAAATTTCTTCTCTCAGCAGTATACAATTAATTGCCTTTAACCTAAAGGTCTCAGTGGGCAAGTTAAATTTGAACAATTGCTCCATCCAAGAGCATTGAGTGATAATTACTAGTTCTCCAAGCTAACATTCTTTCTACATCCAAGAAGCTGCAGCCCATCCATACCCAGAAATCTGGTTCTAACAGCTAAGGGAGGTGACCTTCTTCCATCAGTTCCTGCTATCAGATATAGAAAATGTTTTAAAGTTCATTTTACTGCACAGAAGTGCATATAGTTTTATAATATTTGATAATAATTTCAAATATTGCACTACAATTGTATTATATGTTAATTTAAAACTAAGATGAAAAAGAGGAATATTTCATTATGAATGGCGCTGTCGCCATTATTTTTATAACCTATATACTCTTCTCAAAATCATCCTATGTAAGTAGTAAATGTGGATGTTGATTCAAGGCAGAGGACAGTTTATTCTTTTGTCTAGTTAAATCACTCGTTCTAAGCCTGGAGCCAGGAGCTTCAGAGAGTTTTGTCCTCTTGACAATCTAATCTTAATCCCTGAACTGGAAGGCTTCAGCCTTCATCAAATCCAGAACATCCTGCCTCTATAACTGCTCTGTCACTCACTCCTGCCTCAGCTTCTGTGACTTGGAACAGCACATTAATATTGATACTCTGACTTCAAACCCTAAATTGCATATGAAAATTACTGGCAATGCTATGTTACTGTTGGGGCCCTTCTTATATTGGACATTTCTGGCTTCCTTTGAAGGGGCAGCATTCTTCTTTGGAACTTATTTCTTTTTTAAGACTACATCCTTAGAAGGCGATGGAAAGATAGACAGAAACTGGACATTTGGAACCATTGTTTCTACAATCTTGGTAGTAACTAATTCTGAAGCTCACCTTGGATACTTGATTCTGGACATGGAGAAATCACTTTGTGATTTGGTTTTCTCTCACCTTTTATGTTTTTCACTTTTTTTCTCATTCTTCTGGAGAGAAATTATTAGGCCTTTTATGAAACAACAGAGAATGTATTTTGTGTTTGCTGTCTTCTGAATCCACTTTGTTGGTCATAATTCTTCTAATATTTATCAGTCTTTCTCCTGAGATTTTCCTTATAGTAGTAAAGAATATACAAAGAAGTGCTAGGAATCCAAGTCTTATACTGTCGGTTATTGTCCATGGTTTCAGCTAAAAAAGAAGAAAGCATGAAGGAACTACAAAAGATACTAACTCAGGATATTTAGTGTGCAACAAAAATCGCTCTCTCATGTATAGTGTTCAGAATAAATGCCCAGAACAGAGAATAAGTTGAACCAGAAGAGTAAGAGTTTAGAAGCCTTCCAGGTCCAGGCTAGCAATTTAATTGTTCTAGATTGTACAAAGACTGAAGCCTTCTAGTTCAGGAATTAAGACTAGACTACAAAAAGGACAAAACTCTTTGAAGCTCAGAACCAGTGATTTAATTAGACAAAAGAATAAATGTTTTGAACCAGAATCAACATCTACATCTACATCTACATCTAAATCTACATCTACAACTTCAATGCTTTCAAGAAATAAGGCATCAGCCCTCATACAACATATAAAAGACACCATTTTCTCCTGAATAACAGAAAAATATCTAAAAGAGAAGCATCCAACTTCATTACTGTTGTTCCCCAGTGTGAGTTATAGGATAGCAGTTCAATGATAATGACCCACATGCATTTTGATTAATAACAGAGCCAAAGAATCTATTTTTGGATAAGGAACACTAAATCAGTGACTCAAAAATACATCAGAATTCTATATTCTCACCTAACTTTTCCTTAATTAACAATTTATCGTAAGCAAGTTTCATGATATAATTTCAATGATTGTTAAAGTTCAATGCATATTAATTACATTTACTTTCAATTATAATTATAGTAATAAATCCAAGTCCATTAGCATGATGATTACTTAAAATCATCTTTATGGAGGTGGTAAAGAATAAACGGAAATAATTCATTATCCTGCCAATTCATGAGTACTAGTGAATCAGTGACTATTCTCTACACATCTTATATGTACCCCATCCCATAATTAGGCCACATTTGTCCTGGATACCACATGTGGGATTAAGTCAATCTCAAATGTGGAGTAGTAGCTACAGCAATAAGAGAAGTGACAGGCATTTTTGGAAGAGAATTGTCAGTCTAGTAATATAAAGGATGAATAGGTAGAAGTAGAGTCATGACAATGGGCAGTGCTGCTATGTAACAGTGGACCTGGATAAAGATCTAAAAGAGGGTAATGATGTTAAAAAGGCCAGTGAAAGGACAGGGCAGAGTTATATACTGCTCTTGAGACAGATCCGATAGTGTGTTGTTAGAAGTATATTGGAGAATTAAGAAGAAAAGGGAGTCAAAGGTGCTAGCTAGTTTTTAGATCAAGCAGCTGTCTGACCTAAAACTCGTCCTTTCCTCTGTCAGTCCACATCAAAGATCACTAGATTTGGAATCATCAAAAACCCGAATAAACTTTCTAACTTCACTTGCTTTTAGCTACTTGCTTTCATTGCTAATATTAGAGGTCACCTAGCTAAGCCATTTGTTCCCATTATGTTTGCTACAGATAACGCCCTTGGCCTACAGATCACAGTAATAACTGTTGCCCATTTTGATTTTTAGGGATTTTCTGGTAGCTTGAACTAAATGAAAACGTTAACTCCTCACTTGGATCTGTGTAGGTGTCAAAAGTTGACTCCTTTTATTTTGCATTTTTGTAGTTTCAATTAAAACACAGTTGCATCACCTCTCCCTTTTCTTTCTTCCCTCCAACCTCTCCTATGACTTTTGATGTCAGAAGTCCAACTGCCACCATGTTTGACATGACAAAATATATGTTCAACATAATGGGAGCATACAGCTTAGCAAGGGAATCTCTAACATTAGCAATAAGAGCAAGTTGGTCATATATGCATTGACCATTAGTTAAGATCCCTTACCTTCAATTACCTTTCTCTATGCCTCAGATCACCATGCATCTGTGCTCTCTGGTACAACTCAACTGTTACAAACAAGAATTGAGATTGAAATTTGCACCTCTGTCTTCTATTTGCCCACATCATAACGGACTCTATAAAAATCATATTTTCATATTGCCCTAGTCAATGATTGGTAGAAAGTATCAAAATCAAATCTTCATCAAATCTTGGTAGGAATCACCTATACTCTGGACTCTCCTAAAAGCTAGTATCTAGAATATACTTTACCCTCCTATTAGTTACATTTCTCTTAATTCTGTTACATCCATTTATAATCTCATTTATATGACCAACTATATTAATTTTACCATTAACAACAATAATCTCAATAAACAAATGTATATATAATGGAGAAGACCAATGCTTGATTTACACAATTACATTAAATGAGTGGGTGAATGAATGATCAAAATTAGTCATCTATTTTATCAGTTACTCATGTGCTCAGAACAATCCAAAATTACTTTAACACATGTCATTCCCAGTATCTGAGAGCAATATCATTATTTGATGAAGTCTCATGTTTGTAGTCACTTAATAATGAGCACACAGGAACCCTCATTCTGCTTATATTAAATATACACTATATGAATTGTATCATTAAACTATGTTATGAACAGATTTCTATCACGTTGTATATGAATATTTTGATCCAACTTTTAAATACTGATAATAACTTGGTCTTTAGACTGTAATGTACAAGTTGAGAAATCACAGGATAAAGTTCACCAATAAACAACATCTCATCTTATAAAATTAATTCATTTGACTCATTAGGGTTATTCCTGGATATTAGGGAGTCTGAAAGTTTGTAATTTTTTAAATTATTTCTCACTGTTTAGATAATAATTGCATCATTTCCCCTACCCCTTTATTCCTCCAAACTCTCCCATATATTCTACCTTGCTCTCATAAAACTAATGGCCACTTTTTTTCATTAATTGTTATTTCAATGTCTATAATATTATTTGTATGTATATGTTTTCATATCTGATTATTTGGTATTAGATAACCAACTGGTGTGTTCTTCCCATGGGGAAGAATATTTCTCCAGTTCTCTGAATTCTTTAGTTGCCTGTAGTTATTTATGTAGGGCCAAGGCCTCCTGGGCTTTCCCAATCCATGTTAGCATGTCTATTGTTTTTGTCCTTACTCAGCTCATATTTAAGCAGTCATACTGGAGAGACTTTATGGGTGTAGCTTCAGATATGGCTAGAAGATGCAATTCCACACTAAACTCCATGATCCTCCAGCTCTTATAATCTTTCCTAGCGCCTTTTCTTCAGTGTTCCCTGAGCCTTAGGTGTAGGAGTTGTTTTGTAGATGTGTCCACTGGAACTAAACTCTACAGCTCTGCATTTTGATTGGTTGTAGTTTTCTGTAATGGTCTCCATCTATTGAAAAGAGAAGTTTTCTTTATGAAGAGTGAGGACTACACTTATCTGTGGGAAGAATGACAAATATTTAGAATTCTGTTAGTGATTATTCTGGCTTAATAAAATTGTTGTAGGTTCTCTTCCCAAATTCATAACTACACTAGCCCTGGGAAGTTGGCTAGGTTTGCACTACCAGGCATGATTTCTCTCTTGTTAAGGGAGTGTTAAGTCCTGTTGTTTGCCCCCAACCTGTTCCAGCACTTGTTGTTAGTTGTTTTGTTGATCTTTGGTAAGGCTACAGTTTTATACAAATAACTATGTGCAGCAAATGAAACAAGTAATAAGGTAACGTTACACTTCTTGGTTAATATGCTGCTGCATAATTTTCTTGAAATAGTCCTTGCTCACAAAGAAAATTCAGGACAGAGTGCACTTCCTAAGGGCAATTGTAATATAATTAAATAGGTGTTTTCTAAATGTGATTCTTAGTCTGCCTAACTTTTCACAATTATTTCTTTATATTCTGTATTTCCAACAGTGGCTGAGATACATCTATCCCTCATAGAAATCTAGGAGACAGGGTTGGCAATGGGGGACATGACATTTAACATTTATAGCATCTCATAACCCTGTAAAGTACAGAAGTAATAAAGTAGTGATTGAATTCTTTTTAAACTACTGAGTGTTTTTAAACAGTTTGGTGGTTTGTAGTTCTGTAATGCTTCAGACCATCCCAGTGTTCCTAGTTGAAGAAGATGAGGACTTTTGGAAGTGCTAGCTCAGAGTTACTCACCTTCGATTCTTCCTCAAGGCTGAACTTAAAGAATTTTTCTCTAGATGCTTCAAAGATTTAGAAACACCCTTCCTGCCCTAAATAGCTTTTGCTTAGCCTAACTAATATAGCTTCTGTGTTTTCAACTGCAGGTTGGCTCGATCTTGAAATTCACAAATTCTGAATCCAAGACTAGAGAACAGGTAGGCTGTCCACCCGCAGAACTTCCCACTTCCTAGGTTCAGCTCCAACAGACCCAATCCTCCATAGTGGTCACCGTGCCCTCCCCCTTGCCATTACCCAGCCCCTAACTCTGGCAGATATCACCTGTTCTACTGCTGCAGGCTGCCCATCTGTGGATCTTTCCTACTTCACTTGGTTCTATTCTCACAGACCCAATCATCAGTCATCCCTCCCTGACCCTTACACCCTTTGCTGTTTCAGCCTTCAGTTAGAGTGGACCTCCCTGCTCACCTACAGGCCACACCAAGCAGAAGAACAGGTAGGCTGCCCTCCCACAGAACTTCCCCACTTGCTCCTTTGTGTTCCCCCAGACCCACTCCTCAGTAGTCCTTCCATCCATCATTGTGCCTCAGCACCCAACATGGGAAGACACCCCACCCCTACTCAACCACAGTTCACAACTGCCAGAAGAAAAGGTGGGCCAATGCCCTCAAACTTTCCTCACCCTTTGTTCCCACCGACCCAATCCTAAAGGTCTTCCCTAGTGCTGCAACAAAATTCCAGCTGCAACTTCCTCTTCCCACAGCCTCTAACACCAGCAATTATTCCCCATGAAAACATCAGCCGAATAAGCCAGTAAAACAGCATACACACAGCCAACACACTCCATGAAAATCCAGAGAGGAAACAGAAACCAAGTAACAGAAATATCTACCCAACAAAGACAAACCCAGAAATCAGCACCTAGGCCTATAATCGCCCCAAAATCAGATGCATAGATGACAGCACAAGATCACAATCAATAGCAGCCAGGGTGAAATGTCTCCACTAGAGCCCAGCTATCCTACCACAGCAGGCTTGATTAGTACAACATAGTTAAAGTACAAGAAAAAGACCTTAAAACCATCTTTATAAAAATAATAGAGGTCCTTAAAGAGGAAATGAATAAACCCCTGAAAGACATCCAGGAAAAGACAAACAACTGGAGGAAATGAATAAATCCTTTAACGAAATCCAAGAACAAACAAATACTTGAATGAAAGAAATAAGACTGTTCAAGATCTGACAATGGAAATAAAAACCATAAAGAAGACACAAACTGAGGGAATTCTGGAAACGGAAAACCTAGGTATGCAAACAGGAGCTACAGAGGCAAGTTTCACCAAGAGAAAACAAGAGATAGAAAAGAGAATCCCAGGAACTGAAGATATGATAAAAGAAATAGATATGTTGATCAAAAAATCATTAAAACTCCTGACACAAAACATCCAGGAAGTCAGGAGTACTACGAAAACAAACAACCAAACAAACCTAAGAAAAATAGGACTGGAGGAAGGAGAAAATCCCCACCTCAAAGGCTCAGAAAATATTTTCAAAAAATCATAGAAGAAAAATTTCCTAACCTAAAGAAAGAGATGCTTATAAAGGTTCAAGAATCTTATAGAACAACAAATCGATTGGACCAGAAAAGAAAGGTCCTTCTCCACATAATAAACAAAATGCTAAACATAAAGAACAAAGAAAAAATATTAAAGGCTTCAAGGGAAAAGAAACAAGTAACATCTAAAGGCAGACCTATTAGAATTACACATGACTTCTCAAGGGAGACTCTAAAAGCCAGAAGGGCGTGGACAGATATGCCACAGATTCTAGGAGACTGCATATGCCAACACAGTTTACAATACCCAGCAAAATTATAAATCATCATAGACATTCCATGATAAAGTCAATTTTAAACAATATCTATCTACAGATCCAGTCCTAAAAAGACAACTCCAATCAAAGGAGGTGAATTACATCTATGAAAAGATAGGAAATAAATAATCTTACAACATCAAAACCAAAAAAAGGGAAGCAAGCAAACACTCATACACACCAAAAACAATTTAAAAAAAAAACCCATCATTGGTCATTGATATCTCTCAATATCAAGGTCTCAACTCCTCAATGTAAAGATACAGATTAACAGAATGAGTGTGAAAACAGGATTCATCTTCTGATGCATAAACATACCTCAACATCAGAGATAGATAGTACCTCAGGATAAAGGATTGGAAAAAGATATTCCAAGCAAATGGACCTAAGAAGCAAGCTGGTGTAGCCATTATAATACCTAACAAAATAAGCTCCAAACAAAGATTAATCAAAAGAAGTAGGAAAGTACACTTCATACATATCAAATGAAAAATTCACCAAGATGACATTTCAGTTCTTAACATCTATGCCAAAAACACAAGGGCAGAATTCTACCAGACTTTCAAAAAATAGTTAACACCAATACTCCTCAAAATATTCTACATAATAAAAACAGAAGAAATATTGACCAATGCATTTTATGAAGACACAGTCATCTGATACCCAAACCAAATAAAGAGAATTATAGACCAATTTCCCTTAGGAACATAGATGCAAAACTACTCAATAAAATATTCACAAACTGAATCCAAGAAAGCATCAAAAAAATCATCAACCATGAAAAAGTAGGCTTTATCCCAGAGATACAGGGATGATTCAACACATGAAAAACAGTCAATGTAATCCACCATATTAAAAAAAACTGAAAGAAAATGAATAACACATGATGATTTCATTACATGCTGAAAAATCCTTTGACAAAATCCAACACCACTTTGTGATAAAAGTCCTGGAGAGATTAGGGATTCAAGAGATATACCTAAACACAATTAAAGCCATCTATAGCAAGTCTATAGGCATTATCAAATTAAATAGAGAGAACCTCAAAGCTATTCACTGAAGTTAGAAAAACCCAAGTCTGTCCATTCTCTCCAGTCCTATTCATTATAGTATTTGATGTTCTAGCTAGTGCAATAATACAGCTGAAGGAGATCAAGGGGGTACTAATTGGGAAGTAAAAAATAAGTATTATTATTTGCAGATAATATGATAGTATATGTAAGTGACCTCAAACATTCCACCAGCGAACTCCTACAGCTGAAAAACACCTTTAGCAGAGTGAATGGATATAAGATTAACTCAAAAATATCAGTAGCTCTTCTAAAACAGACTGAGAAAGAGATCAGGGAAACTACATGCTTCACAATAACCACAAACAATACACAGTATCTTGGGGTGACTCTAACCAAGCAAATGAAAGACTTACGTGGCAAAACCTTCAAGTCTTTTAATAACAGAATTTGAGGAAGATATAAGTAGATGAAAAGATCTGTTATGCTCAAAGATCAGTGGATTAACATAGTAAAAATGGCTATCTTACCAAAAGCAATCTACAGATTCAATGTAATCTCCATCAAAATTCCAACATAATCCCTTACAGACTTTGAAACAATTCTCAACTTAATGTGGAAAAACAATTCTGGACAATAAAGCTAAACAGAAAAGCTGGAACAGTTCTGAAAAATAAATGAACTTCCAGAAGTACCATCCCCAATTTCAAGTTGTACTACAGAGCTATAGTAATAAAAACTGTATGATGTTGGCAAAGAAAACAGACACATTGATTAATGGAATCAAAATGAAGACCCAGACATAAATCTACACACATATGGACACCTGATTTCTGGCTAATGAATTCAGAAATACACAATGGGGAAAACATTCAACAAATGGTGCTGGTCTAACTGGATATCTGCATGCAGAATAATGCAAATAGTTCCATACTTATCACCGTGCATAAAACTTAATTCCAAGTGGATCAAAGACCTCAACAGAAAACCAGATACACTGAACCTGATAGAAAGGAAAGTGGTAAATAGCTTTGAATGCACTGGCACAGGAGACAACTTCCTGAACAGAACGTCAATAACATAGGCACTGAGATTAACGATTAATAATCAGGACCTCATGAAACTGATAAGCTTCTGTAAGGCAAAAGACACGATCAATTGGACACATTGACAACCTGCAGAATGAAAAGATGTTCATCAACATCATATCCAATGGAGGGCTAATATCCAAAATATATAAAGAACTAAAAAAAAAAAACCAACTAGATATCAACAAAATGAATAATCTAATTTAAAAATGGGATACAAATATACACGGGGAATTTTCAAAAGAGGAATATCAAATGGCTGAGAAACACTTAAATATATGTACAATATCCTTAGCTATCAGGGAAATGAACAGAAGAACTACTTTGAGATTCCATCAGAATACCTAAGATCAGTAACACAAGTGACAGCTCATGCTGGTGAGGGTGTAGAGCAAGGGGAACACTCCTCCACTGCTGATTAGAGTACAAACTTGTAAGCAACTATGGAAATCAACATGGTAATTCCCCATAAAACTGGGAATTTATCAATTTTATGAGTCAGCTATACCACTGTTGAACATATACTCAAAATGCTCCATCCTACCACAAGGATACTTGCACAACTGTGTTCATAGTGGCTTTATTATTAATAGCCAGGAACTACAGTCAATGTAGATGTCCCTCAACTACAGAATGGAAAAGGAAGTGTAGCACATTTACACAATGGAGTATTTATTGCTCAGCCATTTAAAAAAAATGATATCATGAAGTATGCAAGCAAATGGATGAAACTAGAAAAAAATAACCCTGAGTGAGATAATCTAGACCCCCCAAAAACCAAGTGTGGTATGTATTCACTTATAAGTGGATATTAGCTGTTAAGGAAAGGATGATCATTTTACAATTCACAGATCCAGAGAGGCAAGGTAAAAAGGAGGGCTCTAGGGAGGAACCATAACATAGATCTCCCCGGGAAGAAGTAGAATAGATCTTGTGGAATAAATCCAAGAATAACAAATTAAAAGTCTTGAAATATAAAATACAACTAACTTATAAACAAGACATTTTTAATTGAGTACTTAATCCTTTAAGATTCATTTTCACTTAGTTGAAAATATTCTATGGTAAGAATATTATATACTTTTTTAAATTGCACAAATCATTACAGAGTTGAAGAAAATCGTTGTGTTGATTCTACAGAGATGGCCCAGAAATCATTACTTGTATTATCTCACAAAGTTCTGTCTTAAAGACTTAAAAATAGCTTTTTACATCAGAAGATCCTAGAGAAAGCCTGTTATTTTCTCTTACAAACTAAGGAAGTTAATGTAAGCGATAGTTTTAACTAGTTAGAAATCTATCCACATCATTAAATATCCCCACCAGAAATCTGAGCAAACGAGAAAATTAAATAAATTGGCTTAGCATAATCTGCAACATTTATAAGTGGTCCTTTACCAAGAATGTCTCGAAAATCTTTAGAGTTCTGTCACACTGATCAACAGTCCCCCTTTAAGGTTGGTAAGCTTTATTTCCAACGTTTTTTTTAAGCATTCAAAGATTAAAAGATGACACACTATGAGCTCTATAAGAATGTCAAGCTTTTTCTTGCTAACAACTAAAAGTGCCCTGTACAATGTTTCTGTAGTCTATACTGCAGAACATCAAGCAGATCCCAACTGCTCAAATGCCTAAAGGATGCAAAGGCCAAGCTTTCCTCCACACTGTTTTCCCCACCAGCCATCCCAAGACAAACATAAGCAATAAGTGCCTTCACCTATATCAAACCACTGATGCTGCCCGAGGCTGAAGTCCTGCAGGCTAAGATCTTCTACCGAGGAAGTGTGCCAAGAATTTAAAAATAGAAACTTCTGTGTTTGATCAAACTGCTTTCTATTTTTAAAGAACTACTCACCGTAGAGACTTTTAGACAGTAATTTGTAATGTTGTGGTCAGGACCTGATTTTATATAAATTATTCATGAAGCATTTCTTTTAACTGAGTTTTGCCTTGGAATATTTAAGCATCGTGTATTTTCATATGCTATTCAGATCCTTAACAGAGAACATCCAGCAGGTTCAATTAAAGCTCATGCCAATAAATTTGAGAACAAAATAAATTGATGGGTATAGTAAGCTGTCTTAAAGAATTTCTCAGCTAGATTGTTTCACAGTTCTAGACCAAGGAATACTTAAAATTAGGAAACTGAGAATTCTAAATCAGAAGTTATTCAGATGAAAAAGTTGTAATTACTTCACAGCTATTTGAGTAACATTTAATGTTTCTTAGGTTTGGATTACGGCACAAAACCAGTGTGTCAAAAGGATCAAAACATAATTTTGATACAACGGGTTTCATAGTTCCTTGCAGAGAGGGGCAAATCCTACCTTCAAGTTCTGACCTGCAGGTGCACAGTGCAGCACCACACAACAGAGATGCAAGTATCAATAAATTTACCTTCTCTGGTATAATTACAGATGTGAAGGATGGCTTTCTGAACAATAATTTGTTTATTCTTCAGATAGTAAAAGTTTTTGGTGGGTTTTAGTATATTAGAAGAGAGTTTCTTTATCTGTGGTTATATGCTAAAAGCTGGAAAGGATTTTTGAAAGAAAGATCAAATCCAGAAATATAGTTAAAGGAGAAAGAAGCTTCCATAAAGACAGGTCTGAAGGTCAAAGAAGTGGTTATAAAAGGAATCAGAAGGGCAGAGAACAGCTCCCAAAGATTAAGTAGCAGCCCATCAAAATCAGTGTTTATTTGCAGCATGGACAGCACTGCCCTGGGATACTACATTATTTTGTTTTGATCATAAACAAATTTGAAAGGATTTTGATCTAGGAAGGTCCTGTGTTGAGGACAATATAGAAATATCTGCATGGCAGGAGCCTAAAAGCAATTCAAGGAAAAAATATTGATAGTGCTTGAAGGTGTTTAAATGGGTGTCATCACACATACGACTCCAATATTATTCTGAAAGTGAAGCCAACTATCACTGTCAGTTTCCAAAAAACGTTCAGAGAAAGGACGCATCATCAAGAGCCAAGGTCTTGGGAGTCCAGAGTGACCATGAGCAAATCAACTGACACCTTGGAAGGTTATTTCTTCATTTATGGAACATGAATAAAACCAAATAGCCAACATGTCTTACAATCTTCAAATTCACCCACTCTATAGTGCCTTTCTATGTATCATGCCTTTAAAATTTCGTATGCTTATTAATGTATGCTGGAAATTTAAAATTTTATTTTATTTAAATAAATTTGAGCTAATAAAGAATTTATGTCTCAAGAAAGAATGGTTATTCATGCTCAATAACTTTAATGAACTTGAAATTATTAACCTCTTACCACTGTAAGGTACCATGTGAAACTATGTGAAGCATACAGAGGAGTAAAACATCATATGTCACATCAAGAATATTAAGATAAGAAACTAAAATTTACTTTAAAGAAATAAGTGAATAATGTTAATTTATGACATCAGAAGAGTTACCTAATCATCTTTTGGTCAGATTATAATCTTCAAAATGAAGCTAATAATCCATATCATAACCAAAATGATTGTTATATTTATTAAATCTGATCATAGAAAGGTTAGAAGAAGTATCAAAACATAGAAATATTATCTATACAATAGATGTATAGACAGATAAATATAGATACATTTAGGGGGACTGCCATTAAGCCATAGATTAACACCTTATATATGCATCAGAGGTCAATTAGAGTAGCGTAGATTTGAGACCTTCCACAACAGCATTTGAAATAAAACTTTCATTAATAAGTTAATAAGTTCTTGAATGCAGTCTAATAAATTCTCAAAATAAATTACTCAATTATATTTAAAATTAAATATTTATTTAGCCAAATGGATTATACTATTCTAATAAATAATGTTTATTTTCTATTAATAAAGCTATGCATTGCACTTATGTATATGTAAATAGTTTTCTTATAAAATGTGAAAGGAGATACTGCTTATGATAAATTCTCCCGTATACCATTTTTCTATAATAGTCATCTCATACTTTCTTTTAATATTAGGGATAAGGAGGGAATAATAGTTCTCTAGAAAACTTATAAATTAGAAATATTAATTTTTAGAAAAGATATTCCAAACAGATTTCTGGACACCACTATAAAAAAATTGTGAGCTTTTAAATTAGTAGTATATGATGTGCGTAGAGAAAATTCCCCAGAATGACCAATGCCACTTCTGTGTGATGAGCACCCAACATAAGACAGAGAACCACAGGGGAATGCCTTTCAATTAGACAGTGCACTGCCTTGAAAGCATGCTGGAGGCTGGGGCTTAAAGAAATAGCCCATCTCAGTGGCCTCCCATAATTTCTTCCTTCCTTCCCTCCTTCCTTCCTTTCTTTTATGCATTCTTTCTTTCTTTCCTTCTCTTTTCTTTCTTTTTCTTTTTCTTTTTTTCCCCTTTACTCAAGACAAGCTACTCTTAAAGCAAGAGGTTCTAGTCCTAGCTTCCTTCTCACCAGTGTCTCTGCTGACTTTTAACTACTTGGAAACAGTAAATTAAATTTAACATTTTTGAAGATATATTTGCTTCTGTATTCTCCTACCTTCCACACACACACACACACACACACACACACACACACACACACACACAGGAGGGTGGGAATGGACGGAGACAGAGAGAAGGAGAGAAAGACAAGAGAGATGCAGAGAGATAGAGACAGAAGGAGAGGTTGATGTGTGATTACCTCCATAACTGTTAGTAAGTAAATTCTTGTCATTTTTCTACTCCATTGTGGCACTTTGTCAAGTAAGCCCTAGTAACCTAAGATCTTTCATTAATCATTACCTTCTGTGAAATTATTTTTGCCTCCTGTTCTTAATGCTAGATGTGTCACTAAGTTAAGTTCATTCCCAAAATGAGAGAAATTAAAATCCACTTCACAGAGACAATCTCAAAATATTTGATGGACGTATATTACAACCATCTCCATAGTCATTACATTTTATTTTTGGACAACTTCCTCAGGGCTATGAAAATATTCTGTTTGGCTTTAAACTTTCAAACTCTCCAGTGGTTTTAACATATTGCAGGTAGACCTACATGAGTTTTTATAATACCATGGTATTCTAGTGGGGGCTTTCTGCTTTCTCCACTGAGTCTCCTCATTTAAGGTTTGCTCCTTCTCTCACGCTTACTCACATATTTGTTTCTTAAATCCATTACTTGGAAATTTCAGATTTTTTCCCCTTTAGATTATAATTCAGTATGATCATCATGTTGTTGTTCAAGTTATTCTAGTTTTGGTCACTGTACCCTTTTAAAATGCCCTTCTCAAAACTTTTCTTGAAACATTTGTATTCGTAAGAACCAGAGAATCCTCCAAATTCATGTTTCATCTCCTTTTGCCCAAACCTAGAGCCGATATCTCTCCAGATAACCCCTTTATAAGTAGAAAATGGTCCCAAGAAATCGTGGTGCCAGGATAATATTAAAGACATTTTGAAAAACCATATGAAAACCTAGTACTGTAGAAGCTTCCTAAAATAATGCATATACACACATAAAAAATTAAATGGAGCAACAATTATCATACTAGATACCACAGGCAAATAAATAAAAAGCACAATATCAGGACTGGTCACCCCTTTGGAATTGTTCTCAGTTGAGGTATCACAGCCCACCAAACATTATAGGACATTGTCAATGTTATTGGTTACCCCCTGGAACTTGACAGTAAGGCCCTTTTGCTGACTACACCATACATTTGAGTCATGGAACAAGGAAATACCAAGCTGGTACTCATATACAAGTTTCACCCCCACCAGATAGATTTTACAGTGCTGGAAGGTGCTCTTCACACTACTAGAGGACAAAGGAATCACCAGTCTTACCCAGATGTGAATCCTATAACTCCCAACAACTGGTTAGACAAGACATGCCCACTGGTGCACAAAATGCATACCATGCACAAAATCCAGGCAAACTCATGCTATACAAAATTCCAGCATAGAGAGAGGAGGGGAGGACAAAATTCCATGCCTAAGTAAGAAACCATTGATTGCTGACAGCTGCTGGGAAGGGGAGTGTCAGTTTTCTTTAAGGACTCAATCCCTGGACTTTAGACCACACATATGCAAATGAGCTTAAATGAGCAGCACAAATTGTACTTGATGGGGAAATATTTTAAAAATAACAAAATAAAACAAAATACAGTTGAAGTGATAGGGGAGGGGAGATTTACCTGGTAGGAATTGGGGGGAGGAGTGTGAATATAATCAAAATGCATCAAATGAAATTCTTAGAGAACTAATAAAAAATTGGAAAAAGGAATCATAGTGTCAGCGCTAGTTGGGGTTATTGATGTTAGTGTTTCACTTTTATTTTTCTCAGTCCAGAGATTAGGAAGTATGTGTGACTGTGTCTTAAGTATATTCTCACATTATTTATGCATGTTGTTTATAAATATAAACAATAAATGCGACTATAAAATAAATGTGACTTTACACTGGAATTTCAGACACAAATATATTCCTTTTGGTAGTAAATGAATTATCTGGCCTCTCCCTTTGAGTAACTAGAATGCAACAGCGTTGGGGATGTCACCTCTACGCTTAGGTTACGAAAGATGTGACTTCCATCCCATTAACATACGCCATTGTTTTTTTAGCTTACATGCCTTGATGAAACATATTATTGGTGACAGTGGTCATGTAACAAGGAAATAAGAGTGACTTCAGCATGGTAGGGCAGCAGCTTGTTGGAAATAGCGTCACAAACAACCATTAAATGACCACAGAAGTTGAATTTTCTTCCTAAAAGAACCCTCAGCCTGATCTGGGCCAATGCTGGACTTCAGCTTTGTGAGAAACCAAGAAGCAAAGGATATAAGGACGTCATGGCCAAATCTTGACTCAAAGAATCACAAGAAAAATAAATGCATATTGATTTAAGTTTAAATTTTGAGTTAATTTTTATACAGTCTATATAAAAATAAATAACACTTGAATCTTGACTAATATCACTGGAATTGTAGTTTTAAATGCTTTTTGTTTTATTTTTTTTCTAAAGTTTCTTCAATAATTTTGACTTCCATAATGAAAATTTTTATTTTTGAATATATTTCTACTCCTAGGATTACTCAAAACATCTTTCTCATATGATGGTCTCCTAAGCAGTTAAGAGGCACACAGAGATTTGTAGTTTCTGGATTGTGCCCCTATAAATGCTGTGTGCACTGGAAGGTGGTTCTTTGTCCATTTCCAAAGGAACCTATATTACTGTGCTTATAGTCTCACTCTTAACTCTCTTACCTAGCCCTCCAAATATAATACCTGTAGAAACATCCGATTCCTGTCTTTAGAACTAGATGCAGCTTTTTGAGCCAAATGTTATATCTGAAATGCATTATCAGAGAACTCTACCACAGAAACCTCGTACTTGGAGAATGCGTCCACAAACAAAACAATTTTTCTAGTCCGTCTATTATCATTTTTCTACCCAGCCAGAACTCATTAAAATTATAGACAGCCCTACTTTGACTTGCAAATGTTGCTGATAGCATTTTGAATGTTTCAAACCTTAGTCAATAGATTTCGTCATTTCTGTTTCCTTTGTGGAAAATAACTAAGGGATATAATTAGTGAATAAATTTGAATCTCTTCTTTACTTCGTATAGCCGTTTACCTAGTATGTTGAGTGATAGCAACTGTATTTTATAAGCATAGGAAATAAATGTGTAAAAATGCATATTTTACTAGAAAATCATTCATATTTGTAACTAAGTGTTGTAGCTTTGAGTTTTGTCAACCTAATTTGTCAACTGGAGGTTTTCCCTCTGAGTTTGTATTGCTGTGGTTCTGCATCAGGACAGACCACGAAGGAAACTGTTCATGAGGCATGTTAGGTAGAAGAGAGCCAAGCAGCAGTGTTTCCTCTTAAAGCCCAATGAGGAACTGTGGGTTGTTGCAGCTCCTATAAGACCTCAGTAACGTACTCATTGAACTTTTCTTTTTTGCTTCAGTCAGATCCCATCGAATTTCCATCTTAAATCCTGCATGTGGACATAAATCTCCAGAGACAAGTATGCCAGTTTGTTCTACAGCTCACTGGCATGGCTGAAGTTGTAGGCAAAGGATAGAAATGAGTTCTATTTCATCTTTGCCCTTCTCCACTTCACATCCATGCTTTCCACCTTCTCCTGCCAGACTCCTCACTGCAGGCTCAGCCCCAAACAGAACAGAAATCTGCTCACATGGAATAGTTAACCAGATCCCACAGTCATGGGAGAGGGAATCTGTGAATAAATTCTTTATGCCCCTCACAACAATTTTGCTCCTTTATTCAAACCCAGTAGGTTTTGTTTCATGCATAGTAAAAAGGGTAAAGTATAATAATGCTTTGGACCTTTAAGGCCAGATCTTATACATATTTTATTTCTTATAAACTAGCAATTATGGTTAAACTAGGAATAATAAAACCACCTTGCAATGTTATTATACGAATTAGAGATAATGTATGTAAAATCCCCACACATAGTAAATCCCAAACAAATGAAAGCTATTATTACTAGTATAAATATTTTATATAATTTTTAAAGTCAGTACCCAAAATAGCATGTCATGAGATACAGGAAGTGATATACATTATACAGATGAATAACTACTGAAAGCTAGAATGCTTATTAAAATATGTATCATGCCTATGAAAAGTGCAAAATGAAAAAAAAAAATAAAATGTTCAGTTTAGGTTCTATAATCACTTCACACTGGAAAAAATCAGTTAACACGTTCTTTAAGATTAAGTTCCTAGGGAAACTAAAGACTAGACAAACCTCAGAGTCCCATGAACATCTTTATGTTCACTGAGAAAGTTAAACAAACAGCAACTTATTTTAGAAGATTAGGTACAATTAGGTACAACTCTTGCTTGATTTATTTGTATCAGAATCCCTCCCTGGAAACTAAGGACCAGTATAACTCACTCACTCCATATTGGGAATTCATCAACTCATGCTTTTGCCCCACTTCATCATAGATCTGTTTAGTAGACATCTGTGCTCTGTCCAAATGCTGAACTGCTTCTGGCTTTGGGAAAGAGGTAGTAATTCTACCTGCTGCAAATTCTTTATCCATCAATGCAATATTTTCCCATCCCAAGCCCTTGTTTTGGGTGAAATATGAACATAGCTGGAAGGCAACAGTTTAATTTTCCTCATTCTCTTCATTTTTCTTAAGGCTCCATGACACATTCTTTATGATGCTAGTATCTCAGTGTTACTTTAATTTCCACATCAACTATCATGTCTTCTTATTTTCTCTAACAGGACTAAGTTGAATTCTGTGTAATTGAGCCCCTATGTATTGGGACCAAAGTTCAGTTGTTCCTCAAAAGCTTTTCTTTATACTTGTGTCTTCATGTATCTTCATATTAATTGCAAAAGTAGCTTAAAATTATGCAACTCTTCAGCAGTATAATAAAGAATGAGAAGTATCCTAGAGAGTGATCAGTTATACTGTCCTTTCTTTACAATTTTGCCCAAGTTTCTGACAGATTGATATCCTTTATATGTAGGTGACCTGTACCTGAGAAACAAAATCAGAGGACATAAAAGGACTGAGCAAAAACTAAGTACATATTGTGGAATAAGTTATTGTTTACCTTTATTTTACATAGACATACTGATTGTTCAGGTCTGAATATTTGTCATTTCAGGTAAGATAAAACTTTTTAATATGAATTGTCCTGTACGTAGTATGGGATTTGTTATCTATAGCACCATATCACTCAACACAGTAGCACCCTGCTTACTTCACCATGATGAGCAAAAGAGCATTATACCAATTCTTCCTCTTATTCTAAATGAACTGATTGATCAAGTACTAGGATTGCAAAACTACATTACAATAGCCAGATAACAACATTCTATTAAAGTATCTCTGAAAATATTATGTGACAGGGATATATGAAAACTGTCTATGTGATCTTTTACAATGACAACATGTCCATTGTAAATTAGACTTTAATCAATTGTCTTAAGAACTGTACTCAATTATTTGTAGAAGTCAACTTCTGAATGATCAAACTGAACATGAGTTCTAAACTGTTTCATGCTAAACTATTTTTGATAGGAACAAATTAAGAGCCTTGTCACTTAGTCCTATTACTTATGATGCCATGGAGATTGATATTCAAAAGCATGACCCATGATATTCCCAGTGCCACTGTCATTCAAGTGTGATATTTGTAATGTTTCTGAGATCACTACTGTGGAACTGTGCATTTACAAGCCTGCTGACTATTTACTTAACATCTAGCTCTCCCAATACCTTCAAAGGAAATACTATTTAGCTTACAGAATTAATAACAACTTGACAGCACTATTATTTTACTATTTGCCAGCCAAAATTTCTAGACCCAATGCCAAAATTTGATTGACTCTACTGAAACTTAATAAACTCTCACTCAAGCATCATTGACCTCGTCAAACAAAAATTGCCACTCTATGACTAAAGAAGAAAAATAATTACACTTTTAGAAAGAGCTTTCATGTCTAAAACTTGACATTCATTCTTCACATTGCATTCACTCATTCATTCATTCATTCATTCAATACATAGAGTTCCAGAAATCAACTTCTCTACTTTTCCAACTGGTGAAGCTGGCATATAATGAAAGGTCAATAAAATCTGTGAAAACTTTGTGTTGAGTTTTCAATCTAGTAGTGGTAATCCTTTAAGATTATTTGACTAGTTACAATAGCTATATTTTATACTCAATAAGCAACTTGGAGATGTTTAAATAGAGCAATTTCTAAAGTATTTCTCAAATAACTATAATTAAAAGCACATGGAAATTGTTTTCTTCCCAAACGGACCTAGCAATCAAAATTTGAGGAACATTTATTAAAGCAATTCTTCTCTTTCTTGCCTAAGTTAGAAAAATCAACCGGTTTCAAGATGTTAAAAAATATTATTTGTTTAATTGATCTTGGTGTCCTTGCACATAATTTTTATTCTGGAAATACATGGGTATCTGACATATGGATAAGTTGATAAATAAACAATTCCCTTTATAATATGCTATGAAGATTCATAGCAAGAAACAATGAAACAAACATGAGACGTCTGTACCCATACTGTATCAAAATGGAGAGGTAATTATTCTCATATCTACAGAGATAAAATGACTACTACAACAAAATCTAAAAGTATGTAATTTCCTTGACCCTTTCAGAGATCTGACAAATATCAACCTCTGGTTAATCAACTAACAAGGCAAACAACGTAAAGAAACAGGAGCATCCAAAAAGAAAGGAGGTGGGATCAAAATCTATGCCCAGGCCTCTGGATGCCATTAAGACTAACTCATTTTTTTCTTAAGGAGTCCTAACCTCTGATTGTAAAATGCTAAGAGGATCTCAAATCCCCAAGGGCTGTAGGTACTACAGTGTACAATCACTTGCAGGCTCTGCTCTTGGACCATACCCAGGAACTCACACATGAAGGAATCTATATACATGCTGAGGAAGGCTTGGGGGAATGAACTACCACATCTACCACTGTGAAAGAGACACAAATATTACCCATTCACCACCTTAAACAGCTTAGAGACAGAAATATCCCTTAGTAAAGAATTCTTTCAGTTGGGGAAGAGAACAGAAAAAAAGTGAAAAAAGCAAGATTTTCCGAGGATAGTACAAGAAAACTAGAACAAGTATCTTCCAATACCCAAAGAAACACTGCCTGTTTGTGATAGAGGCTTAACAAAATCAAGCTAAAATTATTTTGTCTCATTGCTCTGATAAGTACAGTTAAATACATGGAGGCTACTGATTACAGTGAGACTACTTGGGAATTGCACTTCAACCTGCAGCATAAACCAGGAACATAGATAACATAAGCCTGAATATGAGCCGTGAGGCAGAAACAGGAAAAACCTTATAGGCTAGTGACTCTTAATTTTGTGAGCCAAGAAACTCATACTCTCACCAACAATTTTCACTGACCTTGTAAAGGTAAATCAATCAGCCAGTTTATGTGGGAGACTATGAGTTAACTGGGAATGTTGTCTGATCCAACACATTCCTAAGCAATTACTGAAGAGGATCAATAACAAAGATGAATGCCAATTTAATTTGTGCAGAAACCACAAGGATTCTGACATCTAGAGTATTGTACAGTGCCTGATGGAAAGTTTGACATTTCTGAAGTCTAATGTAAAAGGTTAATTTTCCAGAACCGCTATAAATATAATTTCTGATCTTTGGTAATAGCACAAACTAGTCCTTTCTTATGAAGGCTGTACTTCATAAACAAAAGGCATAAATGAACTTTCTCAATGGAAGAGTGATTTACCCAACATACATACCTTAAGAACACAAAAAGTACTTTGGAATTACAGTTTCTCTGAGCTTCATGAATTCTCAGTCAAGTTCAAGTTAAAATGTGTTTTTCTTTCTTATCAGTGGTTCATGACCAGCCACTGTGCAGTAAAGGCAGAGGGACACAGGGTATTGATTCTTCACCCCTTCTGGAGATAAAAATGAAAGTCGACTCACAGCTGCTTTATTTAGTTTATCCTCATATCAGTAAGCCATACTATGGTTCAGGAACTGTCAGACACAAAACCAGGAAAGTCACAATCCCTGTCCTCAGATTGGCCATTACAATCTGTATGCCAAGTTCTGTGATAAAAACTCTCACAAAATTCCATAGGCACACAGAAAAGAGAAATTAAAACCAGACAGGAGATTTCAAAGGGTTTCCCAACATTATCAATGCTAGAACTGAGCTAGTTTAGGCAGAGAGAAAGAAGGACTAACGTTGCATGCTTGCAGATCCTTTGGACTTCAGCAGAGGTACAGGTTATAGCAGGAGAAAAGACACTGTATAAAAGATTAGGTGTAAATTCAGAGTCTGGATCTAACCCTGAACTCCATGTCTAGCCATTTCAGAATTTATTATTTAGAATGACAATTCCTTAAAGCTATTGTGAGGGATTCACAGGGGTTCAGGCCAGAATCAGGCTTGAATGTTAAATCAGAGAAGGGATCAAATTGGGGGATTTGGAAAATGGAGGGCAAAAGACTTAAAAAGGCTTCAAGGCAGTAAGAACTTCCTTGTTAGGAAACCAACTGGCTAGTTTATGAAGAATTATGCCAAGGATGACTTCTAGGTTTGTGATCTAAGTAGCAAATAGATGTGTGTTCCTTGCTGATATAGGGAGTAAAACAGAAAAGGGTTAGCAGAAAAAGGAGTGCATTCTCTTTAGATTTACTAAATTTGAAATGCTTTTGTCAGGCAGTGAAATAGATGGGTTTAAGAAGTACTGAAAAATACCTATTTTAATATATGGAATTAGAGGGAAAAGAGCATCAATGATAGGAATATTAGTATCAGAAATAACAGAAGGCAACTTATCCTGTTTCAAGTTCCACCTTATAATGTGTGGTGAAGGTAGTATTCTCATTTTAGATATAAATAGAGGATTAAATAAATTAATTTGCCTAATGTCACTAGTTGGCAGTTGAGAGAAATCAGGATTTGAGCATGCATGATGGACTTCCAGAGTCACTATTTATTAATCATTCTGGTTTTAAGTTGAAATTGACACTTACATTAAATCAGTTGCATTTTGGTATTTCACCATAGTAACAATAATTCAACAAACAACTGCATTCCCCTAATTCTATCTACAGCACTGCACACACCCCATGGTTTACTGTGTAATAACCAAGCTTAATGCTGTGATTTCATTTGAATCATTTGCAGATATCTCTTATGTTGTTCCTTTCCATTCTAAAAAGAGAAAGCCAGGGAAACTGAGAACTTCTACCAGCATAACTATCTATACTGTACATAGTGATGGATGAGCTACGTAAACATTAAAGGGGAGCTCATTTTAGAATATGAGCTCATTTGATTTCACAAAACATTTGATAACTCAATTAGGAATAACACAGCATCTAATAATAGATTATACACTTTCAAGCCGTGTTTCTTCTACTTAAATATCATTAAAAACAAGATGAAAATTCTAGAGATGATGGCCATAATGATAATGACAATAAAGCTCACACATGTTATGTGCCTGCAGTATGACATGCTGCATTCTAAAGATTTTCCACACATAGTTATAACAGTGGCCATTTTTTTGCAAGTTGTTCTTTGAGATTTAATGTTCTTTCCTCCCCTTTCCCTTTAAATCCTAAAGAAAAGTCACACCAAAAATGCTTAAAATGTTAACTGTTAAATAATCTATTTTTTAACATTTGTAGAGAGCCCAGAACATCTAGTGACCTTCAGATTATATCAGAATGTATAAATTGATGCTTAACTTGCAGAAAAGTGATGTGTTTATCTAAAGAATTGGCAAAAACTAATGCCAGAAGGTCAAGGTCAACTGCAATTTTCTAGCCAAAGGGAAAAAAGCCAATGAGTTTTTTGAAAAACCGAAGGGACAATGACCTGGATTAACACATAGTGTCTTTGCCCATGACTTTGCTGTATTTCCCATTGCACACTATAAAAGCCCTCTATTTGATGTATCAAGTTTCTTGAGTTTTTTTTTTTTTTTTCGAGGTATAATATTTTGCCCCAATCTTTTCAAATTGCTAGCTGGAACTGAATAAATCTGATTTCTTTCCTGCTAATTCTATGTATTTATTAACTTATTTGTTCTCTCTCTCTCTCTCTCTCTCTCTCTCTCTCTCTGCATGTGTGTGCGTGTGTGTGTGTGTGTGTGTGTGTGTGTGTGTGTGTGTGTGTGTGTGTATACATGCTTAGGGTATCCACAACAAGCATGTGAAGAGCAGAGGACTACTGTGTGGAATTGGTTTTGTCTTCCCACCTTTTTTATGTGTGTTCCAGTGATTGAACTCAGGTTGTCAAGCTTGTACATCAAGCACCTTTACCCACAGATCTATCTTGCCAACTCTTTCCTGGTATTTATCTCAGGTGTTGTCTTCTGAGTGGTGGTCATGGACTTGAATACAAGAACACTGTCTCCCTTAATCCTTACTATTGTCAATCAATCTGGACTCATAAATAGCAAATGTTTTTAAAAAGGCTTCATTTGTGGAGTGTTAGGAATTTTGATTCAGAAGTTACACATGTTTAGACAGCTCAAAAAAGTAGTTAGATCATCAAAGGAAGAACAAATAAACAGATAAATAAAATATCCAGCAAAAAAAAGTTCAATAACCTTGTAATAGGTGATATTCTGACTTTGTGTTATTGTTTGTTCAGGTTGATAGATTCCAGTAATGAAAGAGTGAAAAGATGGTCCAATACTAGGCATGACCAAAGTTCACTTTTCAGGTGGAACTTGCAGCCTGTCCTGAAAGGGCCTCTAGACCCCCATCTATAAAACCTCTCTCCCTCTTGCTTTCATTGTAATTTTCTTAGTCTCACACATGTCACAGGTGAAGAAATTGGAAAAGAGATTAAGTTGAATAAATCACTCTACAACTGAATGGCACTTGGGCTTAAATGGTGCCACTTAAAACTCAAATCTATGAGTATGTGTGGATTACTGTTAACAGACATCTGTGGTAACTTTATTTAAACAATTATTTCTTTTATTTTTTTGAAATAATAATACAATTACAATAATTGTAATATTCTCTCCTTCCCTTACTTTTCTCCAAATCCTCCCATTTCTCCCTTTCAAATCTATGGCCTATTTTTCTCATTAATTGTTGCTACGTGTGTGTGTGTGTGTGTGTGTGTATGTGTGTGTGTATTCCTAAATACATAGATATAATATGCTCAGTCTGTATGATGTTACAGAATTGCATATTTTCAGAGTTCACCATTAGTTTTGAATATGCTCTTCCTTAGAGAGGACTGTTTCTCCTACTCACAGTATTTATTAATTGCTCATAGTTCTTTGTATAGGGTTGAGGTCTCATGGGCATTCCTCAGCTATGATACCTATGATCCACAAGGACCAGCATGATGCAATTACCCTAAGAATGAAGCAGTGGCATATATACCTTGGCAGTAACCAACAGCTCTCCAATTAGATTTAAGGCTAGCTCAACAAAAGGGAAATTATACCTGATACTGGAAATCCTGACCAACAAATTCCCATGCTTAAGTCTCATAGATCATTAGAGAAGATGGGGCAGAAAGATTTTAAGAGCCAGAGGATCAGGAAGTTTGCTATAAGATTATGTCTCCTAGCATAACAGAGTTTTTGAATAAGAAACTTTCATAGCCACTAGAATGTAAATATTTCCTAGTCTTTTCTTTGTTGCCTTTATAAACAAGCTGAATGTTCTTTTTATTTTATAAGGCTTATTAATATGTAAAATTTTAATCATATAGCCAAAACATTTTAGTCAATTGCAAATCATATATACAACAGTGATCCCATCAGATTACAGTAGAACTGAAACTCTCCTATCGCCAGAACATTATATCCACTGTAACACTATGTCAAAGAAGGCTTCTCATGGATTTATGGTGATGCTGATATAAACAAACCTCTTGTGCTTCCAGTCATGCAAAAGTATAGAACACACAGGCACATGTTGTATGGAATCCTAGGTAGTAAATGAGGATGTGGCTGGCTTCTAAATTTTATCATCTGAATCATTTTATAATGTTCTCCTTTCCTTATATAAAAGTTACATTCATAAAGTCTCCCCAAGATAACTGCCTAAACATTAGTTGAGCAAGAACAGCAATAGACATTCCAAAGTGCATGGAGGAAATACAAGAGGATCTCAAACCTACATAAAATATGATAGGTAACTAAGGAATGCTTAGAGCAGGAAAAATAGTCTTCCTGAAGAAGAGCACACCAGTGGGTTATTCAATAACAAATGGTCAGTTCTGTAAACATACATACAAGGAACATTAAAAAACTAAGCAGGTTATATTTAGGAAAGTATACATTTATACATGTATGCATGTAATAATAATTCATGATAAGAGAGGCTATGAATTTGAAAGAGATCAAGAAGGGATGTATGTTAGAATTTGGAAGAAAGAGAAGGGAGAAATGATGTGATTATATTATAAACCTCAAAAATAAAGGAAATTTTTTTTTTAATTGTTGGATAAAAAACAACATGGCATGGCACGCCAGCTGTAGCCTAGTATGTCTCATGTCCCCATTTTTAAGCATTATAAGACTTTCTCATCACAAATGTCAGGGACAAACTTAAAACTCATGGTTCCCGATGTAGGCAAAATGAAAGCTTCAATTACTTTCACAAATAATAAATACACTTACTTAAAATAAGCACTAGAGAATAGTTCTGCCTTAAAATGTCATTTTGTTCCTCCAGTGAGCATTGTTGAGGACTGCTGCTGAGCACAGATCAAATCACCACACAGAGAAGCATGGCGTGATCAGCAAGAGCAAAAAGAATGTGAGTTTTATACGTCGGCTTTCTACAATTAATTCTGTCTCATTTTAAAATATGATAAATATAACTAAAAACCCTAGCTATATTTTCCTTCTGTTCACATGGTGAAAATAGTTTTTCATATAAATAGCATATACTTGTTGAAAATTATTCAAACAGTATATGCAAATGTAATAAGAAATCAAAAGTTATTTGGTCTCCCAGAAAACATAGCAAACCCCACTAGTTCCCATGGTTGTGTTTAGTTTAGTTTCATCTATATGAGGACCTGTGCCTGGGTGTTGAGAAAGCATGGATACATTCTATTTCTCTTCTAACTACCTCTCCTGCCTTCTTCACCTCCTTCCAGGAGAGCACTCACCCAGGTGTTTGTTCATCCTACGCTTTCCTTAAGCCTTAAAGAATTACATTAAAAACCTGCTTCATCCTTATTGTTTTCCATAATCCTACATAGATTCAAAACCATTGAATGACTATTAGGATTCAAATGACCTTTTATGGCTGTCTGTTGTTTAGCCATTCATCTTCTGACACACTGTGTCTTAGTCACCCTCCACTGTTGTTGAATCTGGGCAGTTGACAGTGAGCATCAGTCACTAACTCAGCATTCTAGAGACTCTGCCCCAACACCTGGCAAATTCTTGCTGAATATCACATAATATTATGACAGTGGAATTTAAATTTCAGCATGAGCTTGGGATGAGACAAACCCTGTTTTAGTTTGTGTACAATTCTTATGCCTGGCTGGAGTGACGTTCTTCTGCATCTCTTCCTTTACAATGTGATATATTACTTCTCCGTGTTGTCAATTTCTGATGGGTTGAACTACTGGTTTGAAGGATTATGCATTATATATCTCCTCATTGTCTTCCAAAAATGTTGATATGCCTTCAGTTTCCATCAAAAATACAAACTAGGACCTAGCTGCCTATCTCCAGATTCCTTCAATAAGAGATTTATTTATATATATATATATATATATATTAATTAATTTATTCTTCTTAATATATACAAAGTAATAGCTCACTTTCTTCTTTTAGAAATTAGAGAGTTTTTGATCTCCTTGATGTTTTGTTGAATATTTGGACTTGAACTTCTTTATATTGCTTACGTTGCTTATATTGATGTTCTTTGTAGCATTTCTACAGATTTTTGTATATTTTTCTTTTCAATTGGTAAGAGCTTTCTACACATTAAATAACCATTCTACACTGGCTATCAGTATCACAAACAACTTGAGTTCTTTCTCATTCCTTAACTTTTCTTTGGATATAAGATCTGCCAAGGATTTCTGCTTATATATTATTACAGTTGTCAATTTTTAATAGCATCTTGGTTCCTAATCTCATTTCAGTATTTCTATTTTTAATTTTGTAAGACTCTCTCATTTTTTAATTCCTTAGCTTTAATCTTTATTTTACATACAGAAGTTTGTGTGCATGGCAAAATGATGTCCATTTTCATTTTCTTCTACATTATAGGTCATTGAGTCTAGATCACCAATCAAATACCATATCATTTTTCTCATTGCATTAAATAGCATTTTATGAACAGGAACTTATTTTAGTTTTCATTTTACATATCCTACATCACATGTTCTTATATGGTTGGATTCTTTATTTTATTTCTGGTTTTATATTACCAAGTATCTCAGGAAGACCAGGAACTCACAGTCTTTCTCTTGGAGCCTCCAAAGCTCTGAGCTCACATATGTGTGCCCCCACACCTAGCTTTCTATGCAGTTTGAGAAACAAATGTTCATAGTTATTTGCTAAAAGTTTCTTGACTTTTGCATTGATTTCTTTTCCTGGGCATTTGAAACAGGATGGTCCCAATTTTACCAGACTGTGGATGCAATTGGAATTTCTCTAACAATTAGATCTCAGTGTTTGCAATCAAAAAGAAAAATGTTTACAATAAAAATCAAACATTTCAGGTTAGAAAAATAAAATTATCAGAGACCTAAGTCTAATGCTCTAAGGCCCAATGCTCAAATGGGAAGTATAAAAATTTTATGAACCCTCCTTTCCAAGTATTCATAAAAACACCCAGGGGAGTTTCATAGGATTGTCTGTAACATGTATCTCTTGATGCTGGTAATGGGGCTTCTGAGCATATAATTCACCTCCTTAGCAACTTCATAGCTTCTTAAGTGAGAACTCTGCTTCCAGTAGCAAAATTACCAACATTTCCTCAAAATAGGACTATCAAAAAATGCCGCTGATCATGCTGATGATTGCAGAACATGAAGCAATGAGAATTTTCTTTCATGTTTATGCAAAATGTGAATGGTAAGGAGAATATGGTAACTTTGGCCCTAAAAGTGATGCAGAATTTATAGAGACAGCTTTATAAGTTCAGACACATCATTCTTTTCTTTTCAAGAACATACACATGCTAGCAGGGTATCTAGACAAGAATAGCTTTCAATATTAGCTGCAGTATTAAGTACTGTGGTAGTTTGAATAAGAATGGCCCATGTACACTCATATATTTGAATGTTCAGTCATCAGGGAATGGCACTACTTGAGGATTAGGAGGTGTGACTTTGATGGAGAAGGTATAGACTTGTTAGAAGAAGTGTGTTACTGGTGACAGGCTTTGAGGTTTCAAAAGCCCAAGCCAACTCCAGTGTTTCTCTTTTCCTGTTGCCTGTGAATCCGGATGTAGAACACTCAGCTACTTCTCCAGTACCAGGTCTTCTGTGTGCTGCCATGCTCCCCACCATGATATGGACTAAACCTCTGAAACTGTAAGCAAGCCCAAATTAAATGCTTTCTTTCATAAAAGTTGCCATGTTCATGGTGCCTCTTCACATTGACTAAGACAAGTACCAAGCAACCACTCATTTGAATACACCACCCCGGGTCATAGTCTTTTCTCTTGCTATGATAGATATCTAACATCTCAGTGATCTGGTTTCTGTCAACTTTGTGATCAGTCCTACAAATCCAGTAGATATTTACATACATGCTTCCATTATACATATGCAGATGTTGAGAGAGAGTGAGAGTCTTTGTCTTCTCATTTGTCCTATATGGCACATTTCAAACAGATAAAGAAAAGGCACATAATGAAAACTGAGACTACTCCAGGGCAATGACTGCATCTTGGCCTAATTTGCATACTTCTCAACATATGGAAGAGTTTTTGACACAAAATGAATGTGTACCTTTAACTGATTGACTGGTATTAGAAATTCCAATTTGAGCTGGCAACAAGTTATTAGTAAGACATTCTAGAAATTGGTACTGGAAACATGGCTGATAGAGTTTGTCAATTTATTCTCTTGGTAGAAATTGCAGAAGAAGTCTAACTTCTCAAAGACCTTTCAAATTTCTTAGTTGAGTTAATTCATGCCATATGGATTCTTATATGAGACATATTCCCTTTGAGTAAAGGTATTTTCTTAATTTTTTCAGGGTTTCATTGCAATTTAAAAAAAACATGAGAATAGAAAACAAATCAGAGAAAGAAACATATATGTAAGTTATACCAAGGCAGTATGCCTCTATAAAATTCTCTAATGGTTGGAAATATTTTTTACAACAGAAGAGACTCTAATTTGCAAAGCTTAAAGTGGTTGAGTTTTTGCTTCTTAGAAGTGAATATTCATAATTCGAGATTAGACCCATACTTACACTAGTACCTCATAATGCTTTGCCCATAGTCTAAAATAATTAGAATGTAAGATAAATTTGGTTGTGCTCTTGAATATGGCTTCAAATCATTTTGTCATCTTAAAAATTGATTTTCCTCAGAAACAGAGTACTTTTGAACAGTGTTTAAGCTTCTTTTGATGCATTTTGACTGACTGTTTTTTTTTTAATTAACCTCATAAGACTTTGCTTCCAAAAGTAGTAAGGAAATCTTAAAAAGAAACTGCAAAGCAAGATTGGTATGTACCATTCGGACAAAATGAAAGCAAGTCAAACACAAGAAAAGAAGTGATGATATCAGCAACTAGTATCTGAAATAGCCTAGTTATTTCCCTTCCCTTCATCTTTGTTTTATTTTCATCAGCATCTACAAGCTCTTTGCATATGCTGCAAAACAACATCCAAAAAATAGTGTAAAAAGAAAGCTCTTCAATAGAAAGAAAAGCTGCTTAAGTGTCAAGTTACTTCTCTTTTGGGTAGGTTTCATCCTCTCTTTGCTTTTAAGTAGTCCTTTTCCACCATTCAGAAAATTTAATAGGTAACTAATTTAACGGTTGTCATGTTGTCCTCCAATAACCTCGCACCTTCATTTTTTGTAGCTAACCTTACCAATAAAACCACCTGAGCACCTCAGCTACACATTCATTTAGCACATCACAAATCCAGCAGACCTTGACTACCTTCCCAGCAAGGCAAATAAATATGTTAAAAGACCATCCTAATGTTCTCATTTTGAAAGTCAAGAAGCATTTAGTTTAACAGCTAACTAATTTATCACACTGTAAGGGCATATGCCCTACAGAACTCACAGCTGACTTGATTCCACTCGTCCTCTGGGAATAATAGGGAATGGAAACCTGCACTAGATCAGCTTAATTATCAGGTGTTAGCTCCATGTGACATGACACCAAATAAGTGTCAGGAATGAGCAATGCTGACTCCATCCCTAAGCTTTTACCCAGGAAAGTAAATCTGGGGACTTTGGACCTCAGTAATAGAAATATCTTACTTCTATGAGAAAGTCTACTGAATTAGTAAGTGGCACTGGGAACATACCAACAATGAAACAATGACAGTGTGTCATTTGGAATCTACTGCTAAGGCAAAATCACATCAGCAATTTCAACAAAAAACAATATAAATAACTGTCAAGTTGGTAAGAGTTGGTTAATTACTAAAAGGGACAAAAATCACTCTACAGTGATGTAGGCAGTAAGGTTAGGACAGTACCTGTTGCTACTCTATTTGGCAGTATGAACCTAGGAGAGCAGAGCCTAAATTGAGGCAGACTTAAAGTCTCATGCAATAGCCATCTTTATTCAGGGTATCAATCATTTTTATTCTGAGGGTATTCTGAGAGTTAAGCAAGCTCATTTGGGCAAAGTTCACTTGAGTTCAAGTTGTATATAGTCTCAAGGGCAAGATCACAAGAGTTCAAGTTGTATACAGTCAGAAGGACAACTCATTCTTGGAAACATCACTCTAAATAATAATGGTAAGATGATGGGTAATCTAAAGTAAACCCCATTCCTATTTACTACACCCAGGAGAACCACAAAAACACATTCCAAGAACAAATCCATGAGGAATAGTGGTTTCAGACTCTTGTCTTCTTTACTTTGCATTTTCTCACAGGCTCTCAGAAATTTCCTCACACAGCTTCACTCATGGAGGTATTCCAACAAGCACCCATCTTGTAGCAGACACATCCTAAGGTAATGATCTATGCATTACACCTGATACCAGCTTGCCTTTGAGTGTAGATGTGAAACTCATTTATTCCTTCTAACCAATATTATTTGGGAAAGTATAATGGCCTGCTGAGCCTTTGATCAGGTCATTTCACCTAAGAAGACTGTAGCCAAGAAACTACCTGGTAGCCTTAAAGAAGAAGCAGATAGTTACTTGCAGGCAGTCCATGGAAGTGTTACAGGGTAGAGAACTGCTGGTGGTCTCCAGACACTCTTCCATAAAGTAACTGGGCCCTGAGTCAATTGACCACAAGAAATACATTCTGCCAAAAACCCAAATGAGCTTGTAAAATGGCTCTTCCCTAGGCAAACTTCCAGACTAGAACACAGCCCTGCTGAACTCTGATTGAAGTCTGGTGGCATCCAGAACAGAATATGCAAGCAAACTATGCCAGAATCTCAACTCTGCGAAGCTTAAAGGTAAGTATGGATTGAGTTGCTAGATTTTCAATAGTGTATTATAAAGTAGCAGAACATTAATATACACCACAACTGAAGTGGAATCAAAAGAGGGGCAAAGCAATAACTTAGAGAAAGTGATGTCCATAAAGATGAGCTACTGCTATGATCGGGAAGGAACTCAAGAGATCACTCATCACCATGAGCACATGCCAGTCACTATTGCTTTCAGGATAAACTTCATATTATTAGTCTTGGCATAACCTTGCAAATAAACAAATTAATTAATTAATTAATTAATTAAGAATGCATAATTGATGTAATGGCACTCTCTTTTACCCTCCCTCTTTTTGTTCTTGACATTTCCTTATAGTCAAAGCACAACTCAGGCACATGTACAAAAACAAAGACTAAGGATCCAAATTTGTGACTGCAAAATAGATACAAGGGGTTAGGTTTTCAGCTGAGAGGCCATAAAATAGCAGCTGACACAGAGTGTACAACTAACCCCAGGACTATCAGGTGCAGGCCTACATAACCTGGCAGAGCAAGAAGCCACAGTAGAAAAGAGAGGGGTGTAATTTCATGCTTTAGGTTCAGAGGTCAAGGTCAGTTAATGAAGTACAGAACTTTCTTTTACCTGCTGACGCATATCATTGAGCCAAGAGCAGAGGAGAGAAGAATGGGCTCCAGATTCTTTTCTCCTGACTTGTAAACTGTCCTTGACAAAGCAGCATTCCAAAATCACAATGTAATCACTCACGTGATGCCTGGAGGATATGTACAGAGAACATCTTATGACAGAGTTTGATTAGATTCCTCCGTTTCATTATTTTAGCTCATTGCCTGACTTTTTAATTACATCTAGTTTTTGAAACATGCAAACTTCCACGATAAGCCAGTTTTTAAATGGCATCAGCATTATTAGCATTTTATTTCTCTCATGTACCACACTTACACTGCAATTATAACATCATCTCAACTATTCATTAAAATATAACCAAAGCCTCTGACCTTAAAATTCGCCATCAAAAGAAACATTAGAAAATTTATAGCACTGTGCAAATGTTCTGCCTTGTTTAGCTACCATTATCTTGTCAAGAAAGCAACAGCACTTTCCAAACTTTTTCTCCCTTGGGGTTCAAGTCCGAGAAGACTTACAAAGATTGTAACATTGTCAAGAAATTAAACTATAAATTAAAGAGTGCCTATGAGACAATTTAAAATGTAATTTGGAAAGATTAACCTTCCTGTTCTACCTAACATTTCTCAGAAATATCCAGTCTTTCCTAGTCTCACGGGTGCAAAAATGTATGTTCACATATGACTACACTCAAACTCTCTCCCTTCCTGATGCTGCTATGTTTGTTATAGTTCAAAACTACATTGATCAAGTACAAAAATCCCAAATGTATTTTACTAGAGGAGACAGGAACTCCAAAGACAATAACTTAAAATATGCATATATTAACTCTCATGATGAGATGCACGGTTTGCTGACCCTATTAGCTGTGGTGATGGGGTCATATTTTTTTTCTTCTCTACCTCTCCACTCTGCCATTTCCTCGATGATATCTTCATTCTCATGTAGGAAGGTTTTCTCCATGCAGTGGTAATGTTAACAGAAAAGACATGAAGATGGGAAATGTAATATGTGGAGTGATGTGTGCAATGTGTGGAGGTGTGGCTCCAAAATAATGTTGATCACATTCGGCAACTTTAATATAGCTTCTTATTCTACATCAAAGTGTATTTAAACACTATACAATGTGTACAAGAATATAAAATATACTGCCTCATAAATTTGTATAGTTTATACAATTTTGATATCAATTCCAATTATTTTTTAATAAGGAAATACCAAAGCATGTCTGTTATTAGTCCAGCTTAGTTTAAAATGTTCAACCTTGAATGGATTCCTGAGTCTAAAGCAATGAGATATTATGATAAACCAAGCCTGATACACTTCCTTATTCCTAGGTAAAGAAATTGCATATTTAATTGGCTTCCCATTTAAAATAGTGGACAGGACAAGAGATAGGTATTTTAGCAGGAAATGAGAAGAGATTCTAGTTTAGTAAAAAAAAAAAAAAAAAAAAAAAAGCTAATATTCAACACAAAATTCCTTCTTTGGCATAGCGGTGGTAAAAAGCAGCTTAGTTCACTATTGTGGAATAGTCTTTAGATTATTTGGACAAACAGAATCAAAACATTTCCTTCCATTCAAAGCTTGGCCCTGCAGCACTGTGATATGATTGTTCATTTGTACAGTGCCTAAAAGAGATAACTATGTCCCAAGACTCAGAGACCAGGGTCTCAGAATACTCAATACCAGCAGGATAAAAATACCAGCTGGTAAAGACTCCTGTCTTCTTCCACCTCACTTACTGTATCATTTATCTAATAATTTCTTCATGATAAAAAGGCATCATTAAGAATCCTAACTCTGTCCATACTAGGGGGACAGTCAACTCAAGCCACTTAAGTAATGTAGAAATAACTTTCTCCATGTAACTGAAGATCCAAAGGCACTCAAATGCTTCTATTACTGTTCCCTATCTATCTATCTATCTATCTATCTATCTATCTATCTATCTATCTATCTATCTACCTTTTTCTTGGCTTTACATCAGACAAGCTCACTTTATGGTGAAAAAATTGACAACTACATAAGATTCCTTAGTAAGTCTCCTTCAGAGACTGTATTTCCAAAGGCAAACAGCTTGTATTTTAAAAGTAGAAAGTCTTGGGAATGAGCTTGATTTACAACAATCCATACAGACCAACCATAAGGTCAGCTATTTTAAGCTGCAACTGTTAGAGTGCTCATCAAATGTGTTTCTTACAGGAAAGAATTATATACCTGGAATATAAATATTTGTTAGACCACATTGGTCAGGATATTGGCAAGGAAAAAATACTATACTTGAAGACCAGTGGTGTAGGAACACTATATTCTAGGATAAAAAGAACAATATTTTCTCAAGATTTATCTATATATCTACATATCTAGTCATTTATTTCACTTTTTGCATTGCTCCATGGACTTAAAGATATCACTGAGCTATGTCCCCAGCCCTCAAGATTAATTTAAAATAGATCATTTTTTCATATAGCTATTCTGATGCAGGGGCCATTTGGGGATAAATAAACATCAAACTGAATAAGATACATTGATTTATACACAATCGTATACGTGTGAATGAAAACAGAAAATTCATGCAAACATAGTGTAGTGCTTAAATGTTAGAGAAGTAATGTGCTTTCAGGATACTTCCTGGAAAGGCTGAATTCTACCACCCATTCATCTAAATGTCAAGAGCTGGCAGACAAAATCCAGTGTAGTCACTACAGCACTATGTCTAAATACCTGAATGATAATTATTGGTTAATATTCAAAGTGACAACGTATGTCTCCTAGAGCATTCACCTGAGAATATTTCATAGCAAATCAATATTTCCAGTACCTTAAAAACTTCTGGCTTACACTTAGATATTTTATAGGTACATAGTGATAGAAATACATGTGAAAAATGTGATTATAATATAAAAGAGGAAACTTTACTACAGACATATATGTCAGGACGATTTAAAAAATAGCAATTCAAATAGAAAAAAAAAACTTTACTTGTATACCTAGTAATAATTATGGGGGATACAGCACAGGATTTGTAAAGAGGTAGTACAGTGGCTTGGATTTTCCATGCTTTTGGTTTGGTTTATTGCTCTATTGCACAGGTTTACTTTTCAGGCTCAGAACCAAGATGACTTTAATTATAGTTAGTTCTGTCATCTTATCCATGTAGAAGGACATAACACTCATAAAAAATGTCCTTCAGCCTTTTAGAGAGACTCCTTAGAACACACACACACACACACACACACACACACACATATCTTACATTCATCAATTATAAGTTCTATCAAACAGGGGCAAGATGACCAGCCAACATGGAGATCTTGACTAAAGAAGAATGGATATTTAAAACGACTAAACCACTTTGACAATTTTCTTGCCATTAAATCCAAGGACATAAGAGTCAACCATTAAGCAAATTTCTAAGTTTGTAAACTACAATTATGAAAATGAGAACCCATAAAAGAAGACATTATTGCAGTGTTTTTATAATTGAAACTTGTTAATTCACTTTTTCTATTATATTCTAATACTGGCAATTGGGGTCAATAAACTCATTAGAAAAGATTAAACAACAGAATATCCTATGAAAATTTAAGGTTACCTTTTCCAGGACAATTTGCTTTTTATTAAAATGAATATAATTTAACAGTAGCTCTCTCTTTCATATAATTTGCAAGATGAACTCATGAAATATTTGAAAACACCTCAATAAAATGGAACTAAGTTCTTCAGATGTGTAAGAACAAAAATCATTAAATGATTTGGAAAAAACTATAAGCTTTGTTTATTGCTGTGACCTTTCCAAACGTAGTTGTCCTTGCTAATGATTCTGTTAGCCACATCCGTTTGAAAATCACAGAGATTATACCAGAAATATTAGTTCCCTGAGAAGCTTAACTAGAGTTTCCAGGTTAGGGAAGAATCACTAGAGCTGACCTTTCTTCAGTCTCTTTCTTCAACAGCTTCTTACTCAAGTGACCAAAATGGCCACTTTAATTATAGCAAAATAGAACTAAACATTTTTTGTCATGAAAACTATGCTAAAATAAAACACATTCCCCAACTGGCGGTTAGAAATCAGAAGTTGAAAGGGAAAAAAAAAACATAAGTAAAGAAATGATCTAACATGTTCTATCCAGATCATGTAAATGACAGGAACTATTATTAACTATTAAAATGACAATATTAACTGGAGCTACAGAGAAGATTCAGTGGTTAAGTTTGTCGCTCTTGTGATGAACCAGCAGCATTGGGCAAAATCACCTGTGACTCCAGCTCCAAAAGAAATGTGTTGCCTTCAGCCTCTGATGACTTACAGATTTACACACAGTCACACTCATGCACCAACACATTTAAAAATCTTCAAATACCTATGTTTCATTTGGAATACCTATAGAAGTCAGGAAATTAATAAGTGACTATGGATGGGCACTTTGAGAAAGGAGAGATACAGTGGTATAAATACTTAAAGAGGATTAATAAAACAGAAAGAGTTAAACTGGAGTTGGATGGGAGAGTAAGGTAGAGAAAGGAATACTAGAAGAGATAAATAATAGTAAAGGGCTTTCAAAAAAGTTATCTGGAAACCTACCTACTACTGTAGAAGCTTACACACAGAGAGGGGTTGGTGACTAAAATGGAATTACCCTATAATGTCTCTCCAAGCAAGCTAGCAAATAAAAAGCCAAGCTCCACAAATGGGCTGCCGCCTACTAAATTATTGGTCAGAAAGGCCCCATAGGCATACAAACATTGCAGGCTCTTGGTAATGCTATTTGTTAACTTTCTGGAGCTTGATTATAGGAGCTTGTCATTGAAGATAACATTTACTTGAGACACAGAACATGGAAAGAACAATCTGGTACTAACCCAGAAACCTCATTCCTACTGACTAGCTTTCTTAATACTGCAAGGTACTATGAATACTATCAGAGGAAAAAGGTGATTAATTTTATCCAGCTGTGAACCCCTTAAGCTACAATAATGACTGCCCTGGCAAGACATGCCAACTATTGTGATGATGGTACAAACATCATGGAAATAACCAATTACCTTCTGATTAGATTTATGTCCCACTCCACAAGATGAAACCCATGTCTAGCATTATCACGCTAAGAACTTGTGGCTGACAGGTCATAAGCCCTAGAAGAGAATCCACTATTATCATTTATCATATGCTAAAAGAATGTGATATTAAACTGACTCCTATAACATTATATCCATATATTAATGGATCTCTCAACTCTCAGCAGAGAAGCTTCTATTGTAGGTTTAGATTAACACAGGTCCCACAGTGCTGAGATAAGAGACAGCAGAACGTTCAGATGGAAATGAAACATCTGGATCACATGCCCTCCCCCTCCTAAAGTTCAATGGTCATTGTAAAAGATGGAGCACAAAGACTGTCAGAGCCAGAGGCAGTTGAATAAATACAAGGAAAGCGTGTTCTCCAAACACCACAGGGCATATGAACTTAAAACACTTCTGACAGCATGCATCGGACCAGTGCAAGCTCAGGCCAAGCCAAATCCCAGTGTGAAGACAGGAGTTGAATACAGCATTCCTACCCTCACTGAGGAGCTATTATCAATCAGTAGCTTCTGAGAGAGCAAGATTCAATTTCCTTTAAGAGTATATGCCTGGTAAGTCTACTACCCTCCATTTGAAAACCAAATATCCAAGAATGCATAAGGAGCACAAAGTGAATTTTGTGGGTGAAAACTATAAAAATAAATAAAATAAATGATTTTTTTAATGATAATGCTATAAACACCTGTAAAGATAAACAGCACTTTATGGGTATATTGTTAAGACTTACTACACTTAAAATTACCTTTTCATCTATATTAATGGTTTTATAAAACCATTACAATGCATTTCATAATCATTATTATTCTGAAAACGGAAGGTAAACATAAATGATAGGAAACATGAAGAGAGCCTACAGTTCCATCACTCAAAAGTTTCTGTGATAGTGTGATAGGCCACATGCTGTAACCTTGTCTCTCCCCACACCAAATTTATGAAGGTGGAAGAGCAGGACTCCTATGATTGTTGTATGCTTTTAAGAAATCATCTGTATAGCTTGGATATTAAACGTTAAAGTTTTATTCCCAGTGAAGAGTCATGAGAAGGCTGCTTGACCTTTAAGAAGTGTAGGGCATGTGCCCTGAATGGGAACATTTGACACTAGCCAGTTCCCAATCCTGTTTCCTGCTCCGTAGAAGAAAGGTAAGTGGATTTGCTTAACTTACACCCCCAGACATAATGTAGGCCACTTCACAGGCCCAAAGCAACAGTGTCAACTGATCATGATATAGAAACTTCACCAAATCTTTTTTCTTTAGACATTGACTATCTCAAGTCTCTGTTATCTAACAACCCACATTATTTATTGATCCACTGCATGTAACTTTCACTCTGGAAGCCAGAACAAAAAAATCAACATAACTGTACACAGAAGTACACAGATCAGATTGTCCATATATTTTTATAAAATTTTATCTGTATGAATTAATGATTATAGTAATAAGTTATAGATTGTATTACATTGTTATAGTAACACATATTCATTCTAATGTCCCTACTGAGTACTGTTGTATGAAAACACAAGTTTTAACAATTTTATGTTAAACTTAGGAAAAATAAAACAATTAATGCCTCATTACATTTTAGTTTCATTTTTCATTGCTTTTATAGAATGCTGTGATAAGCTCATACATAAATATTTGTGTGCATCATTAGGTTTTTGGAAGAATAATTAATGAATCAGCAAATCTGTGTATATTAAGGCTCCTGACAAAAATTGCCTTCCAAAACATTTAAACAAGTGTTATTTTCAAGAGAAAGTGAAATGTCATTTAACATCAAACGGTGGATGATGTGCTAAACTACAAACATGAACAAGCATAAATGTGCTTATAATTTACACATGAGTATCTTTATACACTATGAGTAAGAAACAGAACTAGGAAAAAAAGAAACATGAAAATGTAAATGATGACTTACCTAAAAGTAGAATTGTTGGCCCAAACCATAAAACATGTGTTGTATTTTCCCAACTTTCTAAACTCACCATATATTGCTTTATAATAAAAAAAAAAAGCTCCATTAATTAAGATATAACAAGTTGGAACTTCAGGGATGTCTCAGGAGTTCAGAGCACTTGGTGCTCTTGCAAAGGACCCACGCTTCGTCCTGATCACCCACATGGTAGCTTACGACCATGTACAACTCCAGTTTTAAGAATTCTAACACCCTCCTCTCTCCTATTCAAGCATCAGGAATAAACATGGCTCACAGACATCCATGCAGGCAAAACACTCGTACACATAAAAGTTCAACAAATAAATATTTTTAAAAGCCATAATAAATTGATGAGTAAAAAGTCTGTAAAAATCATAATAATTTAATATTAGACATAATACTTCATTGAAAATTTCTGTCACATTTTCAACTTAAACGTAGTCAATTGTGTCTTCTAGTTTGTATAACACCAATTCAAAAGGATCTAGGAAACCAATTGGTAATTTCTATTTCTATACTGCTGAGTTGGCAGATACTACCTTACAAATGAATCATTTCTTGAGTACATTTTATTAGCCAGAATGTAGTAAGTAATAAGTTTCTGCAAACTTTTCACAAATAATTTATAGACCGAAAGCATCATTTTATAGTGCCTTCTCTTCTTATGTTCTTTCTAGCTCTTACTGATTATATTGGAGACTATAATTATCATCACAGTAGTGAGGTCTCTGACATGGACTAGAATTATAAAAACAAAATCTATGAGTTCGGCCTAGGGAAGGGCAATTAGGAAGAGGTTTGAAAAAGTGCAATTGCTTCTGCATTTATCACGAGTGACAGTGTCATTGTCATCATTAATCTCTCTGGGTTATCACAAGTACCTTCTTATGCTTAATGATCCATTTCTCATTCATCTCCACTCTCCCTCTGTGTCACCCTTTGTTAAGCAAGTACTAAGTGAACTCCCTCTGAAACTTAATTCTCTATAGTAAACAGCTGCATTTTCTCATGAATTTTTCTCATCTTATATACCTATAGCACTACATTCTACTTGCTATTAAATTATTCACAAAGGATTCATATATAATCCATCTTTGATTAAACCTTTTTTTCTTTTTGCTTAAATAGTAAGTTACAACTCATTCTTCACCAATTTATGTTTGGGGTGTGTGTGTGTGTGTGTGTGTGTGTGTGTCTGTGTGTGTGTGTGTGTGTGTGTTGATTCATTACTGCAAACATAGGCATTATTTTCCCATCATGAATGATTTTTTCCCTCTGATAAGAATCAAACCCAGGGTCTGAGGCACAATAGGCAAGCACTCTTCCACCCAGCTATGTCCTTATCCCCATAAATATTTCCTAATCCTTTTTTATCAACAATGACTTAAATCTGCTTTGGTGACTATGGAGAGATGTAGGCAATGGCTAAAAATAAATCATTTATTTTTAAAGTGTTACATTATGCTATATGATTCTCAGAAGTAATTAACAAAGACTGAGTTCTCCTGCAAGCTACTTATTAAAATTGTAGGTACATACTGGTATATAATAAAGGATACTTATTTCAAATGTACAATATAAAATTTATAGCACAAAATTATACCTAGAAGGTATTACTTCAATAAAAATAGTTCTTATACATTTATGAATATGTGTAGCACCTGTCCCCTCTCACTCCTTTGGCCAAGGCAATCATTGAGCTGAGTTCTTCCATGATAAAGCAATATGTCTTTATCATATAGTGTATCTGCTATATGTTTACTTTTAAACTATTTGCATTTGGCATAATTACTTGAGATACACTAACATTGTTGCATTTTAATATTTAATTTTCTCTTGCTGCTGAGTAAAATATGTCTCATTGCAAACATGGGTATGTGGGTTATGCGTGGTTTGGCATAGTTACAAGTGCTATTGATATCCACAAATAAGTCTATCAATGGACATACACACTTCTATGGAATAAATACCTATAGGATTCGATGTATAGTAGGTACGTGGTTAACACAGACATAACAGTGAAAATATTGAATATAAAATAAAAGCTATAAGCTTATGAATAAAAGTTTATTAAAATTTAAATTTCCTGATCTTCAAAAGAAAAGGCAAAGATAAACCACAAATGACACAAAAGTATTTAAAATTATATATCTGATAATACTCATTTTAGAATTATAACATGAACTCTCAAATACCACCCCCTAAGTGTGTAATAAAAATAAATGCACTGAAGTTTTGAGCTTATAATTCCCTCCAAAATTGCTACAGATAGCAAATAAGAATATAAAAATATGCTCAAGCTGGCTGGTTATTGGAGAAATACATGATAAAACACCAATAACAGAGACCACAAGAGCCTGTAGAATGATTAAACTTAGGGGGACAAAACATCACCAAATGTTGATGGGGATGCGGAACAAGACTGTTCAGCTGCCAATAGGAATGCGAATTCACCAAAAAATTCTGTAAAATATGTGGAAATTTTTTTATAAAGGCATTACTTTGTAACATATATTTAACTACAAATTTTAAAAATTCAAAGACATTTGAACTACTTGAGCTTTCAAACTTTTCAAAGACCATACTATGTTTCTATAAATAAAAAATTTAAATAGACTCATAATGTGGGTTAGGTCCGTCTCCAGGGTTAGACCTTTTCTTTTAGACTTTACATAGAGGAGGCAAGATTTTTTTTTTAACTCAAATTTTCTATTCCTGTCAGACACCATTGTTTTTATTTTTTCTTGTCTTATACAACTTATACAACACATCCAGACCCCTTCCTTTCCTCCCTCCTTTCCCTAGCTCCCCCATCTCCCTCTCCTCCAGATCTACCCCCACATCACCACCCACAAATACCCTCCCCACTTCTACCCAGAAAAGAACAGTCCCCTCAGGGTTATGGCTCAAACAGGGCATAGTATAATGGGATGGAGCGAGGCCAGACATCAATCCCAACATCAAGGGTGGGCCAGGCAACCCAGCAGGACCAAAATGATCTCAAGGGCAGGTTAAAAAAAAAAATGGTTAGAGACTCCCCATTCCAGCCTGTAGGAGTTTTGTAAGAACGCCAATCCAGACAGCAGTAAGATGTATTTAGGGAATCATCAAGGTTCCCTGTCTGTCCCTTCAGTCTCTGTGGGCCCCTAAGAGTGCTAGTCAGTTGACAATGTAGGGTTTGTTCTCTTGGTGTCCTCGACTCCTTTGGTCTCCATCATCCCTCCTCTCCCTCTTATATGGGGTTCCCCAATCTCTGATTGATGATTGACCCTGGACCTACCCATATGCTCCTATCAGCTGCTGGAGGGGGCCTCTCCATTGGCGAGGACTGGGTGAGGTACAGATCTATGAGCAGAGGATGACATCATTAGAAATCATCTCGGGGTTATTCAGTCTCTAGTTCTTGGCCTGTCCTGCAGGTTCAAACAGAGCTTGTCTCATTTGGCATGGAGTTATGCCTTTCCATTGTCCAAGAGGACCTTGTAGGGAGGATAAGCCATACATCAGTGCTTTTGTGACTGGGATGGTGTCCCAATCTCATCATTGGAAGCCTTGCCTGGCCACAAGAGACGGCCTGTTGAGGCTTCCTATCCCTGATTACTAGGGATCCTTGCTAGGGTCTCCATCAGAGATTCCAGTGAGTTTCCACTACACTAGGTCTCCTGATTGCCCCTAATTGTCTCCCAATTCTTGTCATCTTTCCATATATTTTATCCCTGCAGCTTTCTCCTGCTCCTGATCCCCTCTACTCCCATTCCCATCCTTCCACAACCCTGTTCACACTCTGTTCAATTTTCACCTTACCAGAGAGATCCCTGTGTTCCAACTGGGAGCTTCTTGTTGCATAGTTTTTTTTTCTGTGTCTGTGGATACTATTACCTTTCTCCTTTGCTTAGCAGTTAACATGCACATATAAGTGAGTACATACCATGTTTGTGGTTTTGGGACTGAATTATTTCTCTTGGGATGATTTTTTTTTCTAGTTTCATCCATTGGCCTGCAATATTAATGAAATCAGTTCTTTGAATAGCTAAGTCATACTCCATTGTGTAAATGTACCACAATTTCTTTATCCATTCTGCAGTTGAGGGACACCTAGGTTGTTTCCAATTTCTGGCTACTATGAATAAAGCTGTTATGAACATAGTTGAGCAAATGTCCTTCTGGCAGGATGGAACATCTTTTGGGTATCAGCCCAGGAGTGGTATAGCTGGGTCTTCAGGTAGGTTGATTTCCAATTTCCTAAGGAATCATTATATCGATTTCCATAGCAAACACCATGTTATAGCTCAAGAAACCATGTCTGTATTCATAAAACACTATGAAAGCCAGTGTTCATAATAAAGAATAAAATACCTACATAAACAAAACATGTATTCACATAGAGCAAAAGATCTCCTAAGAATTAAGAGTTTAGTCAGAATTAAAATCTTTGCCTGTTCCTAAATGTGACACATTATTCTATCTTAAATAAGGCACAGAATCCCAATTCTAGTTCTAGTGTCAACTCAAAACTAAATCACTTCAAAGTTTTCAAGTATTTTTAAGCATCACTCATGTGAAGGATCCTGTGATAGTCTTTTGATACATAGATAAATGAGATGGTGCATCTGCCCTTGAGGGGTTCAAAGTCAGAAAGCTTATGATGTTGTCTTGGCTGGTGATGATTTACCCAAGGAGATCCTTTCATTAGAGAGCTTTATGACTCCTACAGCTTGATTGTGGCCACTGAACTGCCAAGAACCTGTCACCAATTATCTATTACCTATCACTGGGGAGGCACAAGGGGTGCACAAAGATGCTTCCCCTTTGAACAACCCACATCCCTTCAATCCAACTGCCTGCTTCTCCTCTTTAGTCTTATCATGTGATTGAAAAAAAACCAAAAAAACACCAGAAACTATAGGAAACTCGGTCTGAATTTTGGAAGCCCTCCCCTTCTCCCAGAAGTCTTGGTAAGTTCACCAATAACAGCGTCGTAGGCCAGTGAGGCATCATTGGCTCTGTTGACTGTGAGGAGGCATTTTCCAACATGACCTCTCCTTCCTTCTTTCATGACACACGCTTTTCTTGTTCTCCTTCCAAGTCCCTGAGCATCGCTTCCCAGGCTCCCTTCCTATCCTCACTCCCACCCTTGCCGAGGTGCCAAGTTTTCCCAGATTCCCATGCTTGCATTTCTCTTTTGCTCATGCAGAAGAGAATAATGTGATCCATATTCATATCTGTAGCTGCTCTATGAGTTCATGGTTTCTGAATCTAAATCCTATAGCTACTATTTATGGAATGCCTACTATGTGCCTGTTATGTTAGGGACTTTGCATAAATTATCTAATGCAACTCTCAACATTCTGGCTTATTTTTCAATCCATCCCATATGTCCAGGATATAAGCTCAAGCCAATTCCTCTTAGTACACAGCAAAACCTTTTACACTTGCCGTGGGGTTTTAAGAAAATCTTAAATTTCCTGTTTCAAAAGCCACTTTGAGAATTATTGTTTTAAAAGATAAAAATTTAGATAAATAAAAAATCACTTGAGAGCACTCAAGTAATGTACTCTTAATATAAAATACATGTAATTGTTTTCTGTAAAGAGAAACTAGATAACCAAAGTTACTCCTTTTTAAACAAATCTAACGGGAGGGACATAAAACTTGGAGGTGCAGCCGCTAAACCCAAAACATATGGTAGCCATGAAGGCTTCAGCTGTTTACACCTTGTTTTCCAGGAAAGTCTGTTTTCGCGGTGACTCTGTAAAGCCGCAGCTGCAGAAACTGGAAGACAGTGATGTCAAAAGCTTGAGACGCGACAGCTGACACCTGTTTCATGATGTACTGCCTCACTCGAGAAACCGCAGGACCGCATGTGCCCAGTGCGTTTTGTTTGTTTTTTGCTTCTTTGCATCCTGTTGGTGCTTCAGGGATCTAGTTTCTCAACAGCTGATGTGAACTATTTTTATGTCTTTTTACTGTTTCTAATGTCTCCCTCTTCCACACCACACCAACGAAGCCTTCCTAACACCCGCATTTGATCACTTAGCAATCAATTGGAATGGCATCCCTCCATCACTGTCTGGTTTTACTGCCTAACACTTTGGATTAATATTTTCTCTGTCTTGATAAATAGATATTTTAGAAATTCATATTCAATAATATTAATGATCTTAATTTTATTTTTTATTATTTTTAAGTTTGACTAACTTGGGCATTTTAAAGTCACAAGAGAGAAGGATACGAAGAATTTACGTTAAAATCTGTACTTGCAGAAACTGATGACCAGTCACCTAGAGTACACCACCAGTAGAAAATACTGAGAAAAGCACAGTTCATCACTGGCTCTCCTAAAATCAATGCTCTTGCTAGCCAAAAGAAGATCCACCTCTCAGGAATAAACTCATATTAAGCTTATAGAAACAAAAACACAAACTCACTCAAAGTTAAAGAGAAAGAGAAAATGTTGCTAGTCAAATCATTGCATGTGCGTAATAAGTAAAAATTAAACCTTTTAAATAATCACTTGCTCAGGGCATGTAAAGGAAATTCACCATAGAAAAATGTATATGCCAATAAAGACTCAAGATTATTTGTAAAATTATTGTATATAGTAAGCAACTTCCAATTTAATAAGCCAACACAAATGTTATTATTGATCTTCAAAAACAATGTTTTAAAGTAGTAGTTTTGAAACAAAACTTTTATCTTTAACAAAATATTAGCAAAATGAGGCATATGAAGAATACTGTCTCCTCAGACGTGTGGGACTTAAGAATGCAAGTTCAGCAAATATTAGAAAATTAATGTGATTCATCGTACTTATCAGAAAAGAAAAATCACAGGACCGCCTCCATAACTGCAAAAAAATGCGTTAAATAATATTTAGTGCTTACCTTTTGCATTAAAACGGGAGAACAATCCACATATGCAAGAGTATTGCCTGCATCTGAAAAAAGACAGTTACACAGAAAAGTAAACAAATCCTGCCCCTGAAATTATGTTTTCTGAGCAGAAGCATTTTCTCCTAAAAATGTGAATAAGAAAGATAACCACTATCAAGAAGTCTAAACATTTGAACAACTAGCCAAGGTGCTAAGACCAAGAAAAAACAGTGACACGTGTAGTAGATTTGAAAGTATAAGATATCACTGCTTGTGGTCATGGCTGGTTTGGTTTTGCTTTTGTTTTAACAAAAGCCCTCGTTACAAACATTCTACTGTAACTACTGTGTGACTATCTCAAGACCTAAGATAAAACAGATCCAGACAATCAAATATATACAGCTACAAATAACTGAAAAGCATGTTTTTTTGACTGATATATTTTTCAAAGCACAAAATAAGACAAAAAAGTAGACGCAAATGACTTCTATGTTGAACCTACAAAACACTGGAGCAAGGAATAGCGAAAGTCCAAAAACAATAGGATTCATCACGCTAAAAGATATATAATCCTGTTGTAAACGATCTACTGGTGCAATCACCATGGAAACCAGCATGGAGCATTCTCAAAATGCTGACAGTAAATCTACCATATGACTCAACTGTAACACTCATTGGCATGAGCCTTAAGGACGCCATCCTTCTCCACAGACACTTGCTCAGCCATGCTCACAGCCTCTAATCACCATATTTGTGAAGCGGAAACAACCTAGATGTCCTGCAGCTGATGAACAGATAGCGAAAATGCGGTACATAAACTCAATGAGTCTTTTGATTTGAGTATATCACTGGAATAGCTGAAAATACTAGAAAAGTAAACTAAAATCTCTAGGAAAGGGAACAGTAGTACACGTATGCAAATGACAGGTTAAATATGAATGAAGTTGGGGGAATGACTCCTGTGGATGAGGGAGGGAAAGTAAAACACAGGAAGAAAGTTAGAGAGCATAAATAACAGTAAGGATGTTTGAAAAAGCCAGAGGTAATATATGTTTTCTTCCATTTGCACACACTCAGCCAGGTGGTTGGAGGCATATGCCTTTAATCCTAGCACTTGGGAGGCAGAGCCAGGCGAATCATTGTGAGTTCAAGGCCAGTCTAATCTACAGAGTGAGTTCCAGGACAGTCTGAGTCACAGCAGAGAAACCTTGTCTTGAAAACCGATAAATAAATAAATAAATAAACAAACAAACAAACAAATAAATAGAATTTGTTCACGTGCACACACACACACGATTGCATAAAGTTATACCACTTTGGGTGATAATGTTCCCCCAAGAGCTATAGACTGTCTACTAAAAACTCAATCTAGACATATGAAACATCCTTTGATTTGGTTGTCCAAAAGAACTCAAGATAATATCGGCTATTGCTGTGCCCTTGGTTGCATACTAGAAAATGAACATAAGACCTACTTTCTGATGACACCACACACTTCCAACAGAGGCCTTGGAGAAAGTGAACTATAAATGACCTGAAAGCCTCTTCCTGGAGGACTAGCTCTCATAGTACTGGAAGAGCTATGTAAGATTCCAATTGAGAAAATCACTTTAGTGTCTTCCTCAGCTGTAACGCTGGGGAACAACAATGAGCAGAATGATGAACTAGGCTAACAGGTGCAATAGTAGCACTTACATCATGAGGATGAATGACAGCTGTGTAATTGGATCTTGGGTCCTCCAAATAGGAATGATAGGAAGGAAATCATGCCTGGTATTATAAGCCTTGTCCACTTCCAGTGGCTGGGGAGACCATGGACCCTAGAATAGAATCTATGACTTTCCTTTTCTGAGTCCCGTATAATTTCTAATTGCATCATATTAAATACTTATCCTTATGCCCACAGATAAGTAAGTATAGACCTCGCTCATCATAAAGGAAACTTTTTTTTTCATCAGATGTAAACCATTACATACATCCACAAGTGATCAAATGTGGAAAATTGACAGTGCAGTGCCCATCCCCGATTAGTACACCAACAAGACAACCCCCACTCCTAAGTCTCAGGAAACATTGTTGATGAGGAGTTCGAACGATTGTATGAGTCTTTTTCATCTTTATAAATTATTCGACCTGTAGTATTCTGTTAAAACAATACAAAATGAACTAAGAGAAACTAAAATATATTGACAAAGTAATAAATAACTGCAATATAGTTATACAATTAAGTATTATTCTGTACTAAAAATACATATGTGCAACAACGTGGATAAACCCAAATATTTTGTAGTTCAAAACAAAGACTCAGAGGACATAGATATTGTAGTATTTCATTGATATGAAGGCAATGAACTTGTAAACTTAATAGATAGTGACAGATAGAAATATTGGTTGTCTCTAAAGTCTAGGTTGTGGTTCGGTAACGGTAAGAGAAACCTCATAAGTGTTACACTCTATGTTGATAGGTATGTGGATTACAAATATGTGTACATTTACCAAAGCTCACTGAGAAAAAACACCGATATCTGTACATCTCATTGAAGGAAAATGCACCTCCAATTATTAAAACTTCAGCAAAACACAACTTCTCACCCACCAGTAATGCAAAATTCCACATTCTACCAGTAGCTATGGAGAAACAAGCATATTCACATAGTTTGAAGAGAATGAAAAAATTATATAAGTCCTAAGGGGATATGGAAAATTTGGAACTATCTGGTAAAAATCACACTGCATTTGCTCTTTGATCTAGAAATTTCTCTTATGGGATTCTATAAAAAAAATACATAAGTAAATAAAGGAAAATATTTGTATTTGAAGCTACTCACTGCAGCATTGTTGATAATAGCAAGAGAATAAAAAAATACTAAAATATCCATCAACAGGGAACTGGTTGATTACATCATGGTTCAGCCAAACAGCAGAGCTCTATGTATTTGTAAAATGCAAAGAACTTGGAGCTGAGGAGTTGGCTAAGTGGATAAAGTGCCTGCCCCCACAATACATTAACCTGAATTTCAATCCCCTGAACGTATATAGAAAGCCAGGCTTAGAAACATGTGCCTGCAACATTAGCCTTGGGGAGATGCTGAGGCAGGGACTGGACGATCCCTAAAGTTTAACTAGCCATCCAGGACAGATGAATCAATGAGCTTCACATTCAGTGAGATTCTACGTTAATAAAGATAGATATCAATCAAGGAAGACATCTGGCATCTACTGGGAGCCCCTTATGTAAAACACAACAGTAATTTAACAAAACATTCAAGTAAGAATACAGTCTTTGGAGAAAAAGAACTGAGAAATTACACAAGCAGTATTTAAGAAATTTTCTTTTTGTTACTCTGAAACATTTACTTAATATATTATGAAATAAAGTGAATGAATAATTCCATGGAGAACAGGTTTTGTCCACATGAAATAAAGAAGTACCAGTAGTAAAACTGATGAGCTACGTTAATACCCTATACTATTACATTTGCAGGAGAAACATCAGCAAGAATTTTAATCATCTCTCGAAAAATTGAAATATCATAATTCATCTACTGAAAAGGTCTAGAAACAATAAACAATCCAGTAAAGATGAGTATCCCCAGGAACTATACATCAACATTGAAATAACATGTTTCAGAAAGAGGCCCTGACTCCTGACAAAATGCCCAATGGTGAGGTCTGGACTTACAAATATAATATGTATATATTGTATAATATATAGATACAAAATATTGTATAATATATACATATGTATAAAATGATCCTGGAACATCTCATCACAACAGCACAGAGATTCCTTGAGTCTACTAAAAAGGATTTCACCATCTTGAAGAGGCTGCCATTACCAAGAAGGGACATGATATATTATTATCTATGAATTAATACTAGTAAGTATCCCTTGCTGGTTACCAGAGAATCCTAGTGAGGTCAGTGGATGACAGAAAATAAATACACAGCTGCATTGTTTTTTTTAACAGCTATAAAAGCAAAGATACAAAAATTCAACATTGGTTTCCATATAAATTATTGTAAAAGTGTATGAGTTAAATAGGTAAAGGCCATTTCCTTTTGTAGAAGTATTCCAACTGAAAATGAGAGAAGGTATAACAGAATTAGAGAATTGACATTTTACAGTCCTTAAGTTAATAATGTGTGCGGATAGGCAAATATCATGAGCAGTTGCTCATATCACCAAAAATCATCATAATAAAATTAAAGTACAAAATGACCAGATATTGTGTTCTACCTAGCAGAATAACAAACCACTGGTGCAATGTTCTTTAAAAACTGATTTTTAAACTAAGGACAACTCTAGAACTATCAAATAAACAATAGTGAGACCAGAGGAACATACTCATGCTGGCTAGTTTTATGTCAACTTGACACAAACTAGAGTCATTTTGGAAGAGAGCCTCAACTGAGAAAATACTCCCCAAAATTGGCTTGCAAGCAAACCTACGGAGAGTTTATTTCCTTGATTGATGATTGATGGAGAAAGGTCCTACTTACTGTGGGTGGTGCCACCCTTGAGCTGGTGGCCCAGGGTGTTGTAAGAAAGCAGTCTGTGTAAACCATGAGAAGCAAGCCAGTAAGCAGCACCTTCCATAGCCTCTGCATCAGTTCCTGCTTCCAGGTTCCTACACTGAGTTCCTGCCCTTACTTCCCTTGGAAGTCTAAAATGAAACAAACCCTTTCCTCCATAAGTTGCTTTTCGTCATAGTATTTTGTCACAGCAATGGAACCTTAAGACAATAGTGGACAAGGGGATGAAAAAGCAAAAACAAAACAAAACAGAAACTATAGGAACTTCACAAATCAAATGACTTAAGTGCCCCATTTATAAAAAAGACATATGGAGGAGCAATCCATAAGAACAAAAACCTAAACAACCAAGTGCAACACATAGAGCTTACTTTCATCTTGGGGTAAATAATCAATTTGGAAAGTATGAAAAGAATCAGAGTAATTTAAAATATTTACATTGATGATAGTAAAAATATATGAAAAATATATATAGCATTTTTATTATCTATCCATCTAATAATGGACAACTAAGCTGATTCCAATTTCTTGCCAAAGTGAATAAAGCAGCTACTCCACTCTAAAGAAAAGCATGATCATAGCATTTGCAGGAAAATGGGTGGAAATAGAATATATAATATTAAGTGAGGTCACAGAATCTCTGAAGAAAAAAAAAGCCAAATTGTCTCTCTCATATGTGAGGCCTATCCAAATATTTACACATATACATATAAAAATGTATATCTGAATACCGTATAATAAGTATAAAAGGAAACAAGAAGGTAAAAATTAGAGGATGAGGAAGGACCGAACTCAGGGAATGAGCGTGAGGAGACATGAAACTAAGTGTTTTACTAGTTCTAACTCTGTAATGGTTTTTTTTTTTTCATTTTGGGTTGCAGACAAGTGCATAAAAATATATCCAATAGTGAAATTACCAAATCAAATATGAATATCCACATCCTCATAATGGCTATTCGAACTGTGTAACTGTTCCTTGCGATGTATAGACTTTGGGTCAGGTTAATTTTGGTTTGTGATGTTTGTTTATTTGCAAGATTTTTATAATAAAGTTAATTTTAGAAGTTATGATACTAGAATTATGTTTAAAATAGTTAATATAGCATTAGAAATATTCAGCAGAGTACTTTTACGAATTCAAACTGCTCATGAGTTTTTCTTTTTTTAAAAAAAAAATGCTACAAGTAAAATATTATAGGGATATCAAAGAGAAAAGACTGATGTAAGTTGATAATCAGTGAGGTAAGTGACAGGAACATGAAGCTGCATCTGTTATGCTTTCCCTCACACACACACTCACACACACACTCACACACACAACATCTGTTGTATTGTGTACTCATTAAGTCCAAAAGAGTCAAACTATTGAACTGATCAAAAATTTGCAAGGAAAAGATAGGCATCCCCAAATTGTGAACACCGCATGAAAAGACTGCAGGTCTGGAGCAGCTCTGTGTGAAGGGCTAATTCACATCTGGCCAGATGGGGGAAGAGGACACGGGAGGCAGGACACAGGTAAATTTGGATGTACAGCAGGTTTATACCCTGATAAACCACAATTCTAGATTTATACCAGGTTATATTCTGGTAAGCCACCACATTAAAGAGAGTATTTTACCCTGCATATAAGCCTATTGAAAAAAAGGCCAGTAATATATGTGTGTAAACACACATACACACACACATACATTTTAGATTGTCAAGAATTTAATATAGTGAAATTAGTATTTTGCATAACTTAATAAATCCAAAAGGTATTACATAAAATGAATACTCAAAATGAAACTTTGAGATATTTTGCTATTTTACGTTCTAAACTTTCACAATCCAACGCATGTTTTATCCTCATAGCACATTTTCATAAATATCCTTTGAATTGCTCAATAGCCAATATGATTTGTAACTAGCTTATCTGGAGTATAACTTGAGACTCAAAGTCTTTAGACTTAAAGTTTTTCTAGGTCTACCTGTAACTCTTCCTCTCAGCCACTGAGTCTGTTTCCCCCACAACTTTACCTATGATGATTCTGCAAGCCCTGTGGTTTCTAAATCCTGAAGTTCTTTAACCAACTGCCTACGAAAGGATTGGTGTCTGATGTTTACTCGATTCAGTGTTTCAAACCAAGTCCATTTTCTGCCTCCTTTACATCTGCATCTCACTCAAAACACTTTGGTTCCCTCATCTCTGTTCAGTCTTAATCAGCTAGTCCTACAAACGCTAACACCCAACAGCTTCTACAGCCCAAATGGACCATAGACGTGATTAACATTGATTAAATCATTCCTCCTTCACCCTGGCAGTACTTGGATCCAATTCCACCTCAGCTTCCATCATCTCATAGGCACACCTTCCTAACATTTTAAGAATTAAGAGAGAGAGTCATCTGCATTTAAAAAAGCTGGACTTTAAAAGCATTTCCTTGTGTTCACCAGAATAAATTCGAGGACAAATATCTCACAAAGTTCTTAAGCGCCACACTGTTCATTTAAATGTGAAATTTATCTTTTAGTTTAAGGAACAAAAAAGTTAGGTTTTCTAGATTACTAATTAAAGCCTAATTCTACTAGGGAAAATAAATGATGAATTGATATCACTACTGTTAACAAAAGTATAAATATAACTAAATTCACTAGCTTCTTAAAAGTAAGCAAAAACTCCCTCAATTCTCTATTATTAATACCACAAAATAAGTTTATTAGAATTGTATTACTAAATATATTAGAAAATAAAGGACTTTTATATCTGCCCAGACACTGGAGTGGCTCCCGGCGGCGGCGAATGCAATCTTTAGGTAAACAGATCTAAATGGGCAACTCTCAGTGAATTACTGGCGCATGGGAGAGGAAGGGTAGGATTTATACCTCGCCTGCACAGCTGGAAGCCGAGTAGGCACAAGGACTCTAATATATAACGGAAACCAGCTGCCTTATTCTGTTTCGTTGAGACTGCCAACTGAGATACATTATTTGACACCGCTATGCAGAGCCAAATCATTCATCAAGCTGTTTAAAGCTCAGCACACCACCTGTCCATGGACCAGATTCACATTTAAAAAGGAAAAAAGAAAGAAAGAAAGAAAACTTTTCTCAGCCCCATTACGAAAGTGACGAGACTTCCATTACAGAGAGTAAAAGTTATGGCATCTTTTCCTGACAAAGTTTGCTACAATGCCTGAAAGGATAAGACAAAGCGAAAAGGACAAAGAAAGTAAAGTATGTCACACAGCTTGTCTGGACGGTGGCAAACGACACAACTAAATCAGGGTCACATAACGTGTCACCAAGTGAGAATAAAGTGTATTTTCTAGCAGCTTCGATTTTTAAAACACATTAAAGACCTGTAAAGCAGGCTAACACTTCACACCTTTGTTATTAAACTCAAGTTCTTATTTTAAACAGGTATGAGGCATAATAGAAGTGAGCGAAGGACTTACTCATCTCCATTTAGCTCACATCTATCTAAAACCTCTTGGCTGCTGCTGCTGCTGCATTAATATCTTTAAATATCCTAATTCTTTTGAACTTCCATAACCATCAGGAAAGTCTGGGGACTGGAGTATTTTTAATTCTAGCGACAGACTGTACCATCCAGCTGAACTCAGGGGAAACAAATTAAACATTTTTTTTGTGAAAGTCTGTCAAACATGATTCAAAGGGAGAGAAAAAGAAAATCTGGGGTAATTTAGTTCACTCAAACATCACTTATTCTTTTCTTAGAATATGTCAACAAATTTCTTTATGAAGAAGTTACTAAGTCCCACGAGTTCTTGTGATAGTTGGTGATGGGCTGGGTGAGAACATCGCAGGAATCCTCAGATGAACTTTGGAAGAGAGCTGTGCTGATACGCACTCACTGAATATTCCCACGTTAAATCGAAAGGAATCCCAGAAGGTGGAAGATTGGAGACACTCAGAATAAGTTTCTTCAAGTTCACACAGTCTTTGCTCTGTTAAATTAATATCTGCATCTAAATGTATCGACCTGGGTAAATGTCAAAACTGTAACACTGAGTGAATAGAAACAAGGTATGCACTGATATATAAAAAAAAATCTGATTATACCTATGTCAGTGTTAAAGACACAGCAAACACAATGTGGTCTCAATATTTCCATAGGGCTACAATGCTCAGATGAAACTGAGAGCGGCCCAGATGTCCCAGAAGAGAGCTATACTTTGTAGGTTTACCAAAGGTAAAATGTAGTTAAAAGTTCCAAGGGCTTATGAAGGGAAAAGAAGGAGAGGATAAAAAGGAAGGGAGATACTAAGAGTGGGGCCCTGATGGGGCTCTGCTATGTTGATGCCCCAAGGCTGCAAGTCTGCGTAGAGTGAACATTGAATCAAGTTTAATCATTTGGATTTGTCATCACTAAACAGAAGATCACCACATCTGGAAAACCACTACCTCCAAGCAGTGAAGAAGGTCAGACCTGTGCCTGGTGAGATGGTTCAGCGTTAAGAGCACATGCTGCTCTTACAGAAGACCTGGGGTTAGTTCTCAGTGCCCACATCAGGAAGTTAACAAGCCCCTATAACTCCAGCTCCAAGGAATTCAATTCTCTCTTCTAGTTCTCTTCTGAAGGCACCTGTACACACATAGTACACACACACACACACACACACACACACTTGTGTGTATATAAATATACACACACACATACATACTCAGGCCTGCGCACATACATACAAAATAAAGTAGATATATTTAAAATAAATTCATGTTTTCTGTAAAAAAAGAATGTCAAACTTACAAAGCAGTAATGATACTACCCCATATTCTTATAGCTGAAATAACCAGTGTCCAGGTTCAGTGAAGAGACCCAAAAAATAAGATGAAGAGGTGATGGAGAAAGGCAGCTCAACCTTAGCCTCTGGCCTCACAGATAACTACATAGTCAAGGATACCTGTACACACATTCATAAACACACCCATACCGCCACACACATCCCACACACACAGAATAAGCCAATATCTACCTGCTTTTTTCTTGTAGTTGCTATCTAAACAGGAGAAATTAGTACTAAAGACAACTATAGGTTACTTATGATGATAGTAATCAAGCATAAATAAGCTAATTCAGATAATTCTTTCTTTCAAGTGGGAGTGGCAAAACATGTTGAACAATAATCTATAACTTTTGTCAGTTTGGGAAAGCAAATTTTCAAAAAGATAGAAATGTAGAAAATTGAAATGTGTTGTGAGATATAAAACAGCTATACTTCAGGGAAACCAGTGATTAGAATAGCCTTCTATTCCTTCAGGTAATGTGGACCTGGAAAAAAAAAGGTTTGCTTAATTCAGAAACAGCCACAGATGAATGATTAGAGACAAGAAGATAGTGCATTAAAGAATGAATTATATCATTTAAAAGAAAACTCAAATAGAATTCAAATAGAAATAAATCTAAAAGATGACATATACACCTTCCAAGCCCTGTTCACTTAGCATATTTCTATAGCTTATAATAGATATTCTCAAGTTTTTTGACATACTGCTAGCAATTTAATTTCATCTTTAATCAACATCTACACATTGATAGATGCTTTGCCCTTGTATGCATTTGAAGTTTTACTTAAAAAACAATTTTATTTGATTTATCTATTTAAAAAACATCTTTGAAGAGACTGATAATTATAGAGAGCTAAAACAATTGGCCATGATTTGCTAGAGAACACATTTAGTTGTCATACAAAGTGTTAAGGTAATGAGAAACACATACAAAAACGGGTAGCTTTTAGCTGAATATAAGTCCTAGCAAACAGTCTTTCATAATCAAAGAAAAATCTCAGCTGTGTTGGTAAATTTGTCTCCCAAATTATTATAGACTGAATATTTCTGTCCACCACTAAAATACATGAGTGCAGACATCACACCTGCCAGCACCTTTGGCTTCAACTTCCATCTTTCATAACTTTGGGATGTAAATTTCTTCTATTCACTAGCCACCCAGACTATGGAAGTTTATGCAGCAGCCCAAGCACAATAACACACCACAAAAATATATATTACATGCAGAAAAATATCAAATCTCACCAGTGTTTATGTCTGTCTTCCCGGGAAGAGGCACTAGACTATAGAATGGATCATGATAAATGGATGCTTTCAGAAAACATAAAACACATTATGCTGTGATGATAGGGAAACCAGCAGTTTCCACTCCCATGGTCAGAGAGCGTGGCTTCAACAGTCTTCAGTATCTTCAACAACAAGATAATACAAGACCACTTCATCATGGCAGTGCAGTCATCAGCACAATAAATGATGATTACCAAGAGACACTCGTGTCTGTGAGTAGATATCCAATTCTTCAGAAACTGCTTTTGAACGCTTAATGCTGATAGTGAAAATCATAGCCAACAAAACACAAAGTTCCTTTCCTCCACCAGAATGGCAACTCATTTAAAGTTGAGACGAGAATTATGATTGAACAACACGTCTACAGTTTTCTAAGAACCAGAATGAATTCGTAGCAACAGTTTCAATGTTGTTGCTCTTGTGTTATTCTTCAGTAATCGTAATGGATTTCTAGCCTCAATCATCACATTAAAAAGAAAAAGAAAAAAGCCTTTAGATGCCTCTCAAAGTAATATAGAGCCAGGCTCAATAAATAACAACTGAGATAAAAGCCATAAATGTTGGGGTTTGTAGGTGTGGTGAATGAGGGTAATACGTTTCTCAAAAGATTCTTCAAAGTAGCTCAAAGGACTTAGGCTGACACACTGTAGTGAGTTATCAAACAAACTACTAGAGTAGAGCATTATCCTCCCACTATCTGCACACTGATATTGCTAATAAAATCATCTAAGAAACAACAGAGTGCAAAAACAAGCGAGGCAAATGTAAGGTTGCTTGCCTCGTTGTAATTTATTTTGATGTTGATCTGGCGTAATTCTGTAATAACTAGAACCATTTTTAAAATCACGTGAATTAAAGCAACATAGTTGAAGGTGAAGTCACTGTTCAGACTAAACACTGCCATAGGGATTGCTAATGCATTTGGTGTTACCACGTCAAGAGGGTTTTGATAAGTTCATTAACAAGTAAATGACAGCTGTCAAATTCTCAGGAATGCCGTAAAATAAATGAGTTGAGTATGATGAGTTTTACCTTATAATGTTCTTTGTTTTTTTAAGAATTCCAAGTGGAGTAGTTAACTGTCAAACTTAAAATGTTGACTTTTATAACTACATTTTTAAAAATATTGAAATCGATTTGCCCTTATTCTTAAGCACTCTTTATGTCAACACCCTTCCTCACATTATATATGATTCAGTTGGCAGCAGTCAGGCAAAAGCACACTTTATCAATGAACTTGTATGACATTCCAATAACAGAATTAGGCATTAGAATAACATTTTGTCAGAATTTTAATATTTATTTGCTTTATTTTGTGTTCTGGGGAGCTCAAGAGTATATACGTGCACCATATATGTGCATAATCTTGCAGAATGAAGAAGACTAGATCCCCTGGAACTAGAATTGCCAGTGTAGTGAACCACCATGTGGATGCTGGGAATTGAACCTGGATCCTCTGCAAGAGCAGTAAGTGTTCTCAACCACTGAGCAGTCTCTCAAGTCCCTTACTAGAATTTTAAAGTAAATATATTTGGACCATGCCTTGAGAAAATCTTTCCTAAGATTTAAAAAAAAAAAAAAATGCCTATTTCCCAAAATAGCTTTCACTATATGTACATACGAAAATACACAATTAACATATTACTTACTAGTTTCTTATATGGAGACCCACACTTAAGTCTCTTTCACAATTTATTAATAAGTATTATGTCATGGACCATAAAACATATTAAGACAAAATACAATAAATGACATTAAAAAATATTAAAACAACTAGAGGAACAAGTAATGCATCACAGACAATAGCATCTTCACATAGAATGGCAGTACAGACAAAGGAATTTTCGGCTCAAGGGATTGGAAAGGATAGTAAGAGATTATGAAACAGAACATTCAAAACACTGGTCCATGTGCAAAGAAACAATGAAGCAAGAATACCAGAACATCTTCAGGCACACTGGGTAACACCATTGGAGTAAGGGTAGAGCAAACAAATAGAGTCACTGAGCCAAACCTGGAAATACGACTCTTGTTTTCCAAAATTCAGAATTTGGACATGTTACTGTAGATAGTAAGGGTTTAGGAGCAGGGCATGATTTGGATATTTGAATCTGTACAGAGTGCATCTTTCCAGTGAGGCTATGCCTCGTAATGCAGAAAAAGCCACCTCAATACAGTGAATAGACTGATCTGGAAATTAAAATATGTATTTAAGAACCATGTAAATGCTAAGTGCATTATTATTTTGGGATTCTATTTTGAAAGAAATTCAAAATTATGCATACCCATTAAAGATATATATATAGATATATATATAGATAGATATATAAATACATTGAATTTAAAAAAAACTAAAATGCTTAGAAGAGATACTTATTTCAACTAAGGAAGAGAACAGATTAAAATATAGTGTTTTTCCAGAGTTACATTTCAGGCCATATGCTAGCTCTTCAGGCACTTATCTGCTATAAAACCCACTCTCCCAAATTAACTTACACAAAAATGTTTTATGGAATTTGGTTTGGGGGATGAAAGTGTGTCTTATAATTTATAGCAAACATCTGGCTGAATTTTCAAAACTCTTCTTAATTATAGCACATTATAAGCTACTCTACCCCCAAATTAATAGATTTTTGTGTATGTGTTTGAAAATTCACTGAACTCTTCCCAAAATAGATTTTGTTCCACACTCCTTATTGCTCAATTATTCTTGACTCCAGAGATAACTCTTTGCATATGTTGTCTATTTTGTACTCGTTTTGTGGAATGAGTATGCTGCTCTTGCCATTTGATGTGACTATAACGTTAGGAACAGTGGTTTGTTTGTTTAGTTGCTGTTGATCCTTTTATCTTCACTATACTGATAAACTCTCGTGCTGTTGTCACAGCTGAACTACCAGTCAGCAGTTCTTGGTTGTTATCAACAGTTCACTTTTCTCCCTCACTACCTGTACAGACTGTAGGCAACTGTCTGCGTCAGTGTATAGAAAGCATGTGCTGAAATAACTGTATTTTTAAAATAAATTTTGTTTTAAATGAAAAAACATACTTCTTAAAATTCTAGGCCACACAAGTCAAAGCCAACCCCAGGCGGTAGAAACCAAAGGAAGCAAATGAAAAGGAAAAGGAAAAGAGAGTTGATGTAAAAACGGTGTATACAGAGTCAGCCACCACTTCCTGAGAAAATGCCACTTGAGCCAGCGAGAAATCTCCCTAGGATCTCCCCTGTGCACCTACTCCAGTTGGCAACTTATCTAGATATAACTTCTCATTTGTATCTTTTGTCCTATTATTTATAAAGAAAGTGGACATGATAATGTGAACTTGTGTATATCTGCTATCTTGTCCAGTTTGTGGGGACACAGAGCTCTGGGGGCTTGAAGCTAGAGCCTTCTACCCCTCTACTTGCTAAGTAGCTGCTAAGCCATTGAGCTACATCCCCAACTTCCTGAGTCCTTTCAGTTATGGCTTAAATACAGCTGAAGCTACACCAGTAGCAACCTGGAGTATTCCAGAGAACCGAGTCTCTTATCACAATGTCATTGCCCTCCTGACTTGAGCTGTGTTTCCTGCCTCAAAGGAACCCCTGGCGTGGACAGGGGCTAGCTCTTGAATCCACACATCCTTGCTTCTGTGGTCCTTTAAGATATCATCAAGATACTTTGAATTTATTTTTTGTTTGTTTATAAAGTGTTCTTCTTAACAGGAGCAACTTAGTCTATGGTTTCTAGAAATAAAATGTGTCAAATTTACCCATTTCTTACCCCATCAATGTAAAATGAAACCAACTTAAAAAAAAAAACTTCAGTTTTTGAAACAAAAATAGAGCTTTTAGACTGTTTGGACTTATACAGCAAATAAACAGTAGATTTTAAAATATGAATTTAAAAGCCCCTATGCATTAAAATGTAATTGTTTTTTCCTTAAAAATCTACACTTGAGTATGACTTGACTCTAAATACTTAAAAACTATTTAGAGATAGAGAAATTAATTACATTTTTGTTCTGTGGCATATTTTCTATCTCTAAAAAGAGAAAAACAATCAGTCTGAAGGATTATAATGCCTTAATGCTTTCTGAGTCACTACACTTCCTTGGGGAAATGGAAAGTAAATGGCTCTCATGAATGTTAGATCATGGGATATTTGTAAGATCATTATTTCATGATGCATCTGAGAGGAAGAGTGCATAACTACCTTAATACATGTATTAAAATGTATGAACAAGAACAAGAAATGAACTGCCATAAACACTTCAGAATATAATTTTCAGCAATCCTATGTTGCTACATAATTTATTAAATATCTTATATGAATAGAGAAGGTCAGTGAGGTAAAGTGTCAACTTTCTGTGCTATTTCATCTCTGACTTCTGAATGGACCACAATCAGACAGACAGTCATGCTCAATGCCAGGGGCTGAGTCTCTCTGAAGTCGTATAGTCCTTCAGTTGCTTAGAACACAATCTAGTAACAGAAAAAAGTGTGAACTGTCCCCAACAAACTCAAGTCTTTGAATGCAGGGTCCTTCACTATCAACATTGTTTTGGGGCAGGGTGGGGAGTAATAGAAGTTTTAAGAGGGAGGCCTGGATGGTGGAAATAAGCCATTTGGGAGATGAGGGTCAGGCCTTAGATCATAGCACTGATCTCATCCAGATGAGCTTTCTGCCTCATGACTAAGGTCGCACGTGATCAGATCAGATGCTTCACAATCCTAACACCATGCGTGCCTTCCCTAAGACGCTTTGTATCCCCTGAACAATAAGTGCTGAAGAAGATGTGTTTGCTCCTTAAGTTGTTTCTATGGAACGTTCTGTGACAGGGAGGAGAAAACTCATATAGAAGATTGGCGATGAGAAATAGGGGCATTGCATGAGGTTCATGGACCTTAGAACTGACTTATGGAAGGAATTTTGAAAATGTGAGTGTTAAAAGAAGAACTCAGTATATCATCCTGAGGGAAATGAAGAAGACTAAAAAATGGCAGAAATATGGATAATGTAGGCCTGACTCAGGAAGTTTCAGAAGAGAGCAAAGACTCTATGGAGAACTGGGCTAGAGAGACTCACGTTACATTCTGTCAAAGCACGTGGTGATGTTTTACCCTTCTCCTGAAATTTTAAGTGAGGGTAAACTCAAAAGTAATGAACTGATATGTTTGGCAGAGGAAATTTAATGGCAATTATATGGTTATTGCTCATTGCCTTCAGCTGCATGTGAATTCCTGGGGAAGGGGTGGTGGACCAGAAAAATGTTAAATATGTTGACTAGTTTGATGTGAAAAGTAAATGGGTGAATTAAAAGTTGCAGACAAACTTCTCCAGAGAAAGTAACAGTAATTGTTAAAGAGATGCACACAGTTAAAGAGAGTCCTCACAGTCCCAACTTGAAAAATAGGCACAATTGCTTGAGGACAAAAACCACACCCATGAAAAGCTTTGGGTGTCATATTTCAATAGAACAGCCTAGGTTTTTCCAGGTTCAGCTACACAGGAGCATGGAAAACCCTGCAGTGTGTAGCTGTGGAGAAAGGAGATCGGGTTACATTTCAAATTGGCGTCCAACATGGCAAAAAGCCTCTCCATAGTGCTGATTTTTCAGACATTCAAAAATGCAAACCTGCACATGGCATGGAGCCCCATGATTCTAAAAAGCCAATGTGACCAGAGAATGGATAATAAAACCTGGTTCTCAATAAGTGGGCCCTGAACAGCCATTGTATGAAACTGTGAAAGTGAAACCTAAGATGTGATGTAGATCCCAAGGTCATCTGCCACAGAAAGCAATAGGCACTGAGAATTAGCACAGGATGACCTCAGGTGTTATGCAGACTACAATATTATAGGGTGGAAGTCATCCACGCTCATTGGAGCCCAGACTATGCTGCCATGAGCCCCAGGTTTAGAAAAAGTAGCTGTGAGTTTTGGTCCAGTCTTTTAACACTGTGCCTCCACACACTCTCTTTTGGGGAAATATTTACTCTGAGCCATTATATATTAGAAGTGTGCCATCTCAGTTGGTTTCTTCTTCATTTTACGGGGTCTCACAGATGAGACTGATAATCAAATGGCTTTGAATTTTGGAGTGTTAGAAATTCAGAAATTATGGACATTTTGTACTTTAATTCGACGGTTTTTGCATTATGGGATGGAAGTAAGCCTATGGGACCAGTAGTGGAATGCAAAGATTTAAATGTGAGGTTTCCTTCACAGGCTTCTGTGTTTCAACTCTTGGTCCTCAGCTAACAGTGTTTGGAGAGGTTGTGGAACCTTTGACAGGTAAGGTCTGGCTGGAAGAAATAGAATAATAGGGCCGGGCTTTATACTGTAGCTTGGTCTAGCTTCCAACCAAAATTCTCTACTTCCTGATTTACTACCATGATGTAACTAGCTACCTCATACCCCTGCTGCCACTGCCACAATCTGCTCTCAGCATCATACTTTCCCTGCAATGAGTATAGCCCATGAACCATGAACGAGATTAAATCTATCTGCCCTTAAATTGTCTCTATGATATAATTCTGCCATATCTAATAGAAAAGTCACTAATACACAGAATATTTGACACAGGTACTTTTGATGGTCCAGGGTATAACTACAATTTGGGATTTCCTATTGCATTTTCAGCACACTACATCATGAACACTCCATACAAAGTTATAAGGAGAGGTTTTATTACAGAATTCAAATATAGAAATTTAAATTCCTCAGTGTTTATTAAATTATTTGGTAATGATGACATTCAAAATATAAAAATATGGCAATATGTAGTAAATATCCATATAACTGATGGTGTTTTGGGAAGCATATTGGCACAGAGATAAAAGGCAGAGGAAAAACTGTCTAATAAAATCCATTCGCAGCCTAATAAAATATTACTGTTTTCCCCAAGTTTAAGCATCATTCGTCTCCCTTTTATCAGAGAAAAGCAAAGATTTATAGTTAGAAATTAAATAAATAAAACCAGAAAGTATGGCACAAAGGTATAAGGTAACCCTGACATTGATAGTAAGCCAGGAAACACAACAAAAGCCTCACAGTATCTAATAACGTGTCAGTCCCAGTAGGGTTAAATTGTTCTTGGTGAATGAAACTTAGAAACATAATTTTCCAAATGACAAAGAGATGCAATGACAGAAACCCCAATTATAGATGTTGAGTATGTGATGTAGTTGATGGAGTTCCTAAGAATGACCAACCTGACACAGTTTGGAGCTGAAACATTCACAACACTTTTATGTTTTTGGTTGTTTTCTGTGCCACAGATGGGGGGTGGGGTGAGTGGATGAGGAAAAGTCTCAGGATATAGGAGAAGACATTGTGATGAAATACATACAGGAATGGACACGCGCACACATGCGCACACATGCGCACACACGCGCACACATGCGCACATGCATGCATGCACGCGCACGTGCATGCACATACACATTTAACTTCTAAATGCTAATGTTAAGAGCAGGTGGATCTTGGTTGTTGCAGAGGAGGCCAAGCCACTAATATTCTGTACTGTTATTTTTTTCCACATAGTAAGGCATAGTAAATCCTCCCCACGTCCCCTTCCCCACAATCACTCTCCTGTCCTATAGCACATTTCCTTAAATATCCAGGGTCTCTATCAGATCCATGCAGCAAAAGATTTCACGGACTATGGAGAATCTATATAATTTTTCTGATGATGTCAACTCAGATTGTACCTCTTAACTCTAGAAAATCCCATGCCAGGTACTATTCCTTTTCAAATAACTGCTCTGTTGTAGTTTCCTGAGACAGCATAGAAAAGCTCGTTCATAAAGATATATGCTGTTACTCACAGAGGAAATGGATATTTACATAGTGAAATGCAGATATTTGAAGTTCAACTCTAAGGAACGAATCTATTAGGATAAAGAATTTTCAGGTATAGAAACATCAAGAAAAAATACTGTGACTCTCCTTACTCTATCCGCACACATGGTTGGGATAAACATAGAAGATCTGCATTTCTTCCTCACTTTTTTTATGACTTAAAATTGTTGCATCTGTGTGAAATATCTTGCTGAATTCCTTAAGAGTTAGTGATAAACCTTCTTTGCTTTTTGCAAGATGCTATTTCTATCTCTAATTACTCATCCAAGAAAGAAAGAAAGAAAGAAACATCTGTTGTTGCTCATTACCACTTTCTTTTCACTTCCTTATAGCCTTTATGCATTTTGAAAGTATCTTAGATTATGTTGTTACATTTTCTAATATTTTTCATAGAAGCGAATGAGGCTTTTTTTTAATCAGAGTTAAGCCATAGACTATCTAGAGATGAGCTGCGAGATCACCATATTAACTTCGTTTGTTTTTATTCTTACCTCTTTTCTGTTTGCCGATCATCATTTGAAACTTTACCTCATTTTAATAAAATGTTTTCATATGTAATAAGCACTAAACTGAGAACTAGAAAGGAACTATCCCCTTTCACCTAGAGCGCTGGCAAACCTTATGTTTATCTAAATTCTGTAATTTCATACCAGAAAGAAGTATTGGATTCAATCCTGTTGGCAAATATCATATTCATAATGTTCAATTTCTAATGTGCTACATTATTGGAGAAAGTATACACTAAAAGACACTTAAAAACATGAGTTTTTACCCCTTGACTAAACTACAAAGGAGGTCAGTTCCCTAAAGCAGCATTGAGAATAGTCGAATCATCATAGCTGTCCATCTGAGTTCCATTTGTTTATGGCTCTTCCTAGTCCTTAAAGATTAAAATCCCATTGATTTATTCTGCTATGCATTCACTTTCACAAGAAAGCTCTGCTGCTTTCCATCACCAGAGATTTAAGAATCTCTACATCCTACTCTCAACAAATTTATCATCTATATCTTCTATCATTTTTCTATAGAAATTTTGTTCTCAAATTGGTGAATTTTTAATCTACAAAATATTCTCCAAATGTACCATTTGATTGGTTCATTTATTTTTTGTCATTCGTTTAGTTGAAATGAAATTTATCTACAATGAAATGCACCAATATCACATGTAGAAATCTGACAAAATTTAAAATATATGTATACCTGTCATAGTTTGTTTTCTGTCACTGTGATAAAACACTGACCAAAACCAACTTACAACAGGAAAGAGCTTGTTTATTTGGCTTACACATACACATTCATCATTGTGGGCTGTCACAGCAAGAACTCAAAGGGGAACCCTGGACTCAGGAGCTGAAGCAGAGACTGCAGAGGATTGCTACATACTGTGTTGCTACCTCTGTCTTGTTCAGCTACCTTCCTTGTACAGCCCATGACCTCGTGCCTAGGGATAGCACTATCCACAGTGGGCTGAGTTCTCCTAAATCATTTAGCATTTAAAAGTTGACCCCACAGAGATGCCCACAGGCCAATCCAATGGACCCAGTTCCTCAATTGAAGGTCTCTCTTCTCTGGTGTGTCAAGTTGACAACAGAGGCTATCTATGACAACTCCCAGGCAAAACACCATACCAGCAGAAATACACAGCATTCCAATGACCACATAAAATGTTGCATGTCCTATCCAGTGACTCTCCACATTCCAAAGGCAATTATTGTTCTGATTTCTAGTATTATGTATCAGACTACCTAGTCTTAAATTAACTATAAATAGAATTGTGTTATTCATACTCATTAGTGCCTGGTGTTTCTACTTAACAATGTGTTTTTAGGATATGTCTGTGTTGCTTCAATTACTATTACCCTGAGAGTTTACCTACAGTGTCTAAAGGTTATAAATGTAGTTTTGCTATAAGCAGAAGACTATGGCTTCCAGCTTTGTTGTGTGACAGAATTCAAAAGTGGAAGATAAATAAATAAAGATAAATAAATAAAGAAAAATCAAAATTAAGACCAAACAATGAATATCAGGAAACAAAAATTTCCTGCCATCCTTCAGTGTTACAAAGAGTAACCGATTGGAAGGATCACCTATTGACAAAATAACAAGCAAAAGGTAACTTGTTATGATTTTGAGAAAGGGGGGCTCTAAGTGGAAGGCCTCTGCAACAGTAGTGCAACATTTCTCAGTTCCCTAATGCTGAGAGTGGAGAGTCCCTTCAACCTCCCCTGGGAGAGCTCAAGAGACTCCCCTCACTTGGCATGTGTGAAAACCTACGGAAAGCTAAGCTTGGGAGAAATGCAATCAGACTCAGATCTTCCCACTATCTAATAGATATTCAGCCCCATCCTATCAATACAGCAGACAGAAGCTTTGTGGTAGAGAAATACCACCCACATCCAGAATGGACCGTTATTCAATGCCTAGCATTCAATCAAAACATATTATCTACCGAAGATATAAAATCCTATGATGGGTAACTAAAAAAAAAAAAAATCAAAGAAGAAACTCAAAAGATGTTCATACATTTTAGTTACCATCAATTAATTTTTAAAATAGCTATAATGTGATAAATTGTAAGGAGTATTGTTAATTTTTACATTCTTGTATTATCTCAGCATTCATTTTCAGTGCAAGTCAGAGTTCATATGAGAAGCTGGGCTCAAGCACTGTGAGACTTCCAGGTCTTCACCTTCTGTTTAATAAGGCCCGTCCCAAAGTCTGCCCCAAGGAACAGCTAACCCAGTCACCGTGAGCAGCACTCTGATCATTCACCCCTTGTGGGTTGAGAGGACATGCCACAGTGACTGAAGGGAAGTCTGAGGAAAAAAACTTTGCTCCTGGCCCCTTTGCCTTTCCTTGCCTCCTCTCCCCTCATCTGCCTTGTAGCATCTTGCAGTTGAATTCCTCTACCTTGCTGCTGCAGACACCAATGCCGCCATCCCTCACTGCCATCAGAATACACTTTCTTTGGCCTCTCTAGGAATTCTTCAGACCTTCAGAATCAGACTGGGACTGGTAAGAAATCCAGCCTCATGGACTGAGAAGCTTATCTGGGTTCTCAGTCTCTCTGGTGTAGGAGAGCAACTGTTGGACTAACCAGACCACAGCTTGTAAGCCAATCTAATAAATCCTGCTTCAATGTGTATTCATTCAACCTGTTCTGTTCCATTAGAAAATCCTGACTAACACAGTCATGATCTAATATAGTCTAGAAATATTAAATAGGTTCAAAGACAACTCACAAAGTATAAATTTCATGTCATTATGAGTAGTGTGATATAATCTGGTGTCATCACCCCCCGCAAGACAGAAGTCATCCCTGCACCACAATGTTCACGATTCATTTTCTACTTTCTCATTATTAACTTAATTATCAGATCAACTGCCTAGGTCTACAGAGCGTGAATTTGGCTGACCACTGAGTCATAGTGTGTACTGAATTGGAGTGCCTGTAGTATCCCCCTCATGTTATCTTGCCAATGTACACCAGACCACCTTACAGCACCACCACAGGGGTGATTACAGTTCAGTAAGGTATTTTCACAGCAAAAAGACCATAATCACAAAACATTCATCATAGAATGCTCTAAGTATTCCATTTATTATTAATATTGTTAATCTTTTAGTCTTTCTAATTTGTACATTAAATGTTATACATATGTATGTACATGTGTATGTGCTCAATTGTAGTACTCAATATTGAATATATAAGGTTCAGTAATTGCCACAGTTTTAGACCCATGGTGTATCTTGAAATACATCTTAGTAAGGGAAATACCAGAAAAGTATTAGCCCCCAGGCTTTTCATACTCTGCTTCCCATATATTCCCTGACGTGCACTTACATGAAGGTCACTCTGGGTACCCCTAAAGCTTCAAATTAAAAAGTCTTTACTTTAAATCACTAAAAAGGTACTCTTCCTACTAAAAATCCTAAATGACAAGAGAGAGACTATTGGAAAAAAAGGATGAGTTGCCAGAGAACTTGAATCTTCAAAAGAGAAACAAATGGACAATTCAGTACTAAAACAAAACAAACAACAACAAAAAACCTATACCATGTAATAATAGAAAGAATATTTGGAAAGAGATGGTTGGTACAGCAATATAAGATAAGACTATATCAAAGTGGAAAGGAAGCCTACACTAGATGTTCAATTCAAAGAGTGCTAGTACAATTTATGTGCTATAAAGAATACTTGTTGCTGGGCTCTTTATAAAGAAAAGAGGTAAGTTAGCTCACTCATTTATTTATGCTTACTCACTGGCTGGAATTACAGGGTTGATCATTTGTTTGCTACTGGTGAGGACCCTCTGGCTACATCACAACATGATGCAGGGCACAAGAGCATGCTAGAGATATCTCATGGCTAGAGAAGAAGCAAGAAACCTAATGTGGCCAGGCCAGGATCATTCTCTTATAGCAACTCACTGGCAGAAACTAATTCAGTCTGAAGAGAACTACATTGGTCCCTATTGAGGCTGAGACTTCATTGACCTGATTGACTCCTACTATACCTTCTAATGTTCTGCCATGTTTCAGTACCACCACACTAGTGACCAAGTTTATAATATGCAATTCTTTTGGGGGAGCACACTAACAGAACATAGTTTTTTAAATTATTTTAAATATTTTAAAATAATGCAACATACAGGGAATACGTCAGCTCCAGCCAGAATGTATAAATACTTTTGAGTGGTTTATAATACCATTTGTAGAAGAGATACAATAAGAAAGAATCAATATTTAAGAGTTATTAGCTATATGTGTTCCAGAGCTGATGGATGATACAAATGCACAATTTCAGGAAGTTTGACAATACTATGACAAGTACACACACATACACACACACACACTCTCTCTCTCTCTCTCTCTCTCATACACACACACACACATCACACACACACACACACACACACACACACAAAGGAGTCTCAGATAAATCATCATAAAACTTCTGAAAATCAAGTATGGAGCATTAAAAAGCATCAGAAAGGAAAACAAAGAATCAGCTATTATATTCACATATACCTTTCTGTGAGAAGCTGTGGATGCCAGATCACAATGAGATAATATCTTTCAGGGCTGAGAGAAAAATGGCTAGAGACAACCAACAAAGACGCCAATATTCAGAGAGCACAGTGAAATCATCTTTAGACAAAAACAAAGAGTCCATTATTACAGAACTTGCACTAAAATATACTGAAGGAATTTCTTCAGGTTGAAAGAAAATAACCTCAGAAGACAACACGAAGACATGAATGAACAAATGACCCTAATGATGAATACAGAGGTAAACACAAATGGATATTGCATATGCAAAACAAAAATGAAGGCCAGGGAGTCAAAATAATTTAGAATTTAAAGATAATAATTACATGAAAAGTGGGAAATGGGTTAGTGAAGCAGAGTTGGTTTTTTAAAACTTTTCAAATTACGTTTTAACCTGAACACATAAATCTTAGGCATGCTGGCCAGTGAATATCAGTATGTATATGTACACTAAAATTACCACCCAGTTAAAACACAGAGATCTCCATATAACTCTCTGGTAGTCAGACTTCTTTCACATATAATAGGTTAGTTTACCTGTTCTGAAATTTCACATAAATGAAATTTAAAAGTGGGTACTGTTTTATGTCTAACTTAATTTATTAATAATTATGCCCATGTATTCAACCATTGTTGGAAGCAGTATCTCATTCCTTTATAATAATTAGTAGCAGCATTTCGTTGTATGAGTATTCAATAATTTGTTCATTCTGTTGATGAACATATTGTTGCTTGCAGTTGGGAATCATTATAAATAAACTTACTAGAAACATTTTTTTTTTAGTTCTGATAAACCTATGTCATAATTTCTATGATGTATCAATCACAATAAAATTGTTGGATCATAGCAGGTATGAATATAGTTTCAGTTTGGATCAAAGTTTGGAAAGTAGCTGTACCAACATGTTCTATATCAACCATGCATCTTGTTGCCTTTCTTTACCAAAAATGATGCTATAATTCTTAATTTTATATGTATTTTGTGTGTGTAGAGAAACACTCTTCACAGTTCCACCTGTATTTTCTTCAATAACAACACTTCCATATATCCTTCTGCTTAATAGCACCTTGAATAGTTTACTTTAATACCTGTTCAAGATGTGTCTGGTCTTTAGACAGGATACTTGCCATCCCAACATTGTTGTATAGAATGCATCTATTCTGCTTAAGAGTCTTATTTGGAATGTTTATTTTATAACTATTTTTACCTGTGCTAAATTTTGCCAAAATATTTCTCTGAGAATTTGTCCATCATAACAAATGAATCTAAATTTCTTATTACTAGGATAAGTGAGGATCTGAATTACAGAAGCAGAAAAAGAAAACCAGGTGGTTCATTGTTTATTCTGTCATTATTGTTAAATAAATGTATACTTAGGCCTCTACTCCCAACGTAACATTGGTGCCAAATGCTGATGGACACCAGGTAGGCAATATAAATAAAACAGGATGGCTACTGAGATCCAGCCTAGTGATGAGGATTATGAGGATTAACAGGAAAACAAAGAACACATGATCTATCTAAACAGAGCTACGGAGTTAAGCCAGTTGTCACCAAAGTATGCTTATGTTCTTAAATCTGTATTTGTAATTAATTTGAAAGGCAAAAATACCTTCAGATTACACAGAAAAGAAAACAACAGAGAATAACATCAGTAGTCTATGAGTCCTATCCCTTCCGTGCACTATAAGTTTGTAGCCCTTGATTTAATCGTATGTTGAAGGTGACATAAATCCCAGAATGATAAGCAAACGCTACAGCTGCAGCAATAGCCACTTTTACAAGGCAGTGGGAATTAGGGTTTCTACCCGACTGACTTTAAAAAGAGATTATCCTTGACTGTACAAATGCTCCCAGTGTAACCACCGTGGTTTGTTCAGAGAATGATGATGTGCAAGACGGAAGGGGCCACACGTTAGGGAACGTGGTAGCCTCTATCAGGTAGAGGAGGCAGAAAAAAAAAAAAAACCTCTCCAAAGCCTATGGAGGGAATGCACCCCAGCTAGCACCTTACTTTAGCTCAGTGACTTCTGGGTTACTTCTGGACTCCAGAACCATCAGATGACAGATTTGCATTGCTGACCATCACAACTCTGTAATTATCTGTCACAACAACACCATAATAGCCCTTCCCAAACACAGGAAGTCAGTTCACGATACACTGGAAATTATCCATATTGAAGACAATTTTAAAATGGTCTCATATGTTTTGTTGATGTTAATATTTCTCATCTGACTTACTGAAGGAATACAGGTATCCCCTTTAAATTTTGATAATAGGTATACAATGTGGTTACAATGAAGGTTTACTATGGAATTAATGAGATTCACACCAGAGGATGAAACATACTTTCAACTTGTTTTTACAAAATTCTCTAACTTCAGTTCAACCAAGGCATCAACACATGACTTTCGGTGGACTCAGTTAGAGCCACCATGCTTCCTTTACCTGAAGATGGTGGCCAAAATAAGACTCGACCGCTATCCCAGACCCTGCCATTTTTCAAATGTAATTTTTAAAAATTCTCAATTAGTCTTAAACTGGTTCAACAAGCTCTGTGAAGCTTGGAAGCAGAATCTTCACAAACCTATGGAGAAGGGAGATCTAATGTAATCCCTCAAACAGGGACCTAATGTAATCCCCCCAGACCATGGCTTCTCAGCAAGGAAAATATCAAAATTTCCACAAGCAAGGAAAAAACTAGAATTTTTCAGACTACACAGTCAATGGCTTTAAGCACATGATTTAGTCCTAACAAGGGTGTCACGTTTCTTGAAAAATCGAATGATAGTTTCTTTTTTTTTTTTTTTTTTAATTTTACAAATAATGGAATTTTATTTCCAGGAAGTCATGGATCAAGATGCTGAAAAATATGATGTCTGATGAAGGCCGGATTCTGGCTCACAGACCATTGTCTTATACACCTACGTCTCTCTTAATTGAAAATTTTGTACATGCTTATAATGTGTTTTGATCAAATCTACTTTCCATTCCCTCCCCTCCCTCCAGATTTCAATCACCTCCCTATTCCCCTGCCACTGTTCCTTCCTGACTTCAAGGGGCCTTCTTTTTAACTCACGGAGTCCACTGAGTGATGCCTGTGTGTGCATGCATGTGGGACCATCTACTGCAGCATGCTTAGCCTCTCAAGGGCTTCTCTTCTGAGAAACATTGACCTCCCTCCCCAAATTGCCAGTAGCTTCTCAGCTAGGGGCGGGACTTCAAGAGCCCCTCCCCCATCCATGCAGGGATTTTGTCCTGCTTCATCTCCTGAAGGTCTTATGCAAGCAGTCACAGCTGTTGAGAGTACACTTGAGCAATGGTGCAGTCCTCCCTGGCAAACACTATATTGAAGCAATCAATCCCCTTATACTCTTCCTGCCCTCTCTTTCTCTTAGAACTGAACAACCTATAGTCTCTTATTCTCAGCATGCTGTTCTCTGGGTTAATCACCATCTACTGCAAAAAAGAAGCTTGTCAGAGAGAAGCTCTGACCTGGCGAGGAGGAAGGTGACAGTTTATTGTTTAACAAAAAGGTATAACTATGTGGGGTTTATAAAATATGATTATTTTGCTTGGAACCATAGGAAAGAGATAGTCGGGTTGTCACATTAAAAAAGCTGTTACTGGAGCTTCTTGGTTCAACCAATGGCTCCCTTTAAAACGTTAAGCAAGTTGCCTGATCACGTTACCTTATATGACCTCCTCTTTTTAAAAACTAGAAAGGGTTTCTGCCGTTAAAAACAATTCCATCCAGATAGACGAGTAAATTAATATTTAATTCTTTGGTCATTAGAAACCCTGTAATGACCACTGTAAAATTAATTTAAATATTTAATACATTTATGATCTGTTTAACTAAATACAACCATAATTAGACAAATGATTGGATTTATCCAATGAAATCTGAAAATTTATTTCTTGTCATTTAAACAATGGGCACTATAACAAATAAAGATTTTCAATAACCTCTAATTTCAACAAATTATATAGCCATCTGAATTATATCATTCAATATCAGATTTGGAAGCAGAGTGTTAAATACTGAATTTAGAAAAATGCCTGGCAAGATATTGTATGGAGAGATATGAAAACTCTATAAATATTGTCTCTTTAACATTATGTGTATTCACAAATTACATCAACCTGGTGAAAAACAAGAGCAGAATCTCACTGCAGTGAGGGAAGACTCTAAAACCTCAGGCTGCCATGTTCCCTTGGGGTACAGAAGTGCTGGCAAGTGGTCTCAGTTTGAAACAGATAAAACGTGGATGCCTTGTCTCTTCTAACTTGTTGAAAGTCTTTGCATCTAACATTAACACCAACTCTGTAGTCTTCCTTCTGACCAAGAATGATTTTATGACTTTCATCACACTACTGAAGGGCAATTTATACATTAAAACTTAACACAAGTCATTTGAGTTCCTTTGCCCTAGAATTTAGGACCTGGAAGTCATAAAACAGAGACCTAAAAGACCAAGCCATCAACAAGATGTGTTTGATTTGTGGTGGGTTAAAACTCTGCATGCTCACATTAAACTTTAAAATACTTTTAGACATAAAAGCAAATCTAGACATTCTTTGTTCTTGGCAGTGATAAGGATTTGTTGATAATAGACATCTTAGCTATGAAATTCCTTTCTACAGCAATGCTTTAAGGGTCTATTGTTTCCAGCGTGTCTTGAATTTTGTTTTTATCTAAGTTGACTGACATTTTAAGTTACCTTTTGCCTAACCCTCAAGGCTACTATTACTTCTCCTTGTCTATTTAGGTACCTAGGCTCTTGTGCCACATCTTAATCCATCTGTGCTGTGTGACTGGAATGTCAGAGGCTAAGTAATTAATATAGTACAGCAGTCTATTTCTTGCAGTTGTGGAAGATGGAAAGTCCAAGCTCCGGACTGCCAGGTAGAGTGGTCTAGTGGAGGTCTAGTCTTAGCTTACAAGATGAGACTATATTCCCTGAATGTGTGATTTTCAAGAGATGAGGAACACTCTATCTTCCAATGAGAGAAGGTGACAAGTAGATGGAATTAAATCTCCTACAAGACTTCTTAAAAGAGTGATTAATGGCATTCATGAAGGTGGAGCCTCATGATCCAATTACCTCCCAAAGATCACCTCATATTACTTCACCCTGGCAATGAAATTTTGACATGAGTTTTGGTGGAGAGAAAGCATTTAGACAATGCCCTTCAGTTCTCTCACTGCCTGAGGTAGCCCTCTCCTCCTCCACGTGCTGAAACAGTAAAATCAAAGGGCTATAGAAGGGCAGTGGGAAAGTAAATGGGTGAAGAAAATGAAGCAAATTGCCTGCCTAGACTCCACGTTCCCTCATTACTAGTTTCCTTCTTGCTGTCAACCCAAAATAATTGGTACAGATTTACACAACTGTGTTATGTTTTATTGCAGAAAAGCCACTATGACAAGTCCTTCCACAATAATCTGAGGAGCAGTACAACAGTATGTATAAAGCAATATTTGTTTTTCTGCTTATGTAGTTGCAAAATTCCTGGAACAGAAAAGAATCCTTTATTTGATAATTACAGAGAATGCTTTTACTTAAATGATAATGTGATATATTGAGGTTTATTTCAAGTATAGGGATGAATTATAAATGAGCATTCATTTTCACTATTTCGATTATAATCTGAGTAACACAGTACTTCATACAAGAAGGGTTACATGACTAAAACACAAAAAGGAAAAACTGGAGTTCCTGTCTCTCTCTGTCACTTTTCCTTTAAGCTAAAATTGACTGTTATTATTTTTATTACTATTAATGCTCAATAATGACAATTGTTGTGAAAACATTTACATGAATAATAATTACAATAAAAGAGATTGCCAATATTTTGGTACTTGATTTGTTGTAGGCAGTGAATACACAGAGAGAGAAACCCACATTCACACACACAGAAGGGGGAGGGGAGAAAGAGATTAATAGCCAGGGCAGTCCTTAAGGATGAGTAACATTGTGATCTCTATTTCAGAGATATGAAGCTAATTTTAGGGAGTATACAGATAACTAGTAAATACTGAAATTATTATTGTATGCAAGGTTTGAGTCCTAAGTTCATGATTTATATTTCCTTGATACAGTATCTCAGTATGCTGCTTAAGGCAACTTCAAACTCAGTAATATATGATACTGAACTCACCATCCTCCTGCCTCAACTTCTCAAGTGCTAGGATTAGAAACATGTCCACGCTTTTGATGAGCATAGGGTTATTATAACATTATGTCTTGTCCTTGATTCTAGCTGTAACTTTAATTCAGTGGTGTATCCCCATACTCTTTACCTATATAACAAAAAGTTCTTTGCTCATTGAGTTCTTCTTACCTGAATTCCAGTTCCACACTGAAAGTGTGGGATGGAAGAACCAGTACATGCAAGAACCATAGCTGAGACTCCACAACCCATCCAGTTGTATATCCTTTACAAAAACATTGCTCTTTATTTTCAAATTTTCACCCCATGTTTTGCTCATGGAAGATGATTCCCAGTGGCTTTCATATAAACATTTACTTCTAATTAAATGTTGAGCCTCCAATACATCATTAGGACTGTATTCCTGCAAGAAGAGCTCTCTTGTCAGGCTCACAAGTCAAAGATTATTGATACTTGTTAATCTTACTAATGTAGAAAAGACAGGGTCTCACTATACAGTTCTGGCTGGCCTGGAACTCACTATACAGACCAGGATAGCCTGGGACTTACACTGATAATCCTCCTGTTTCTACCTCCCAAGTACCAGGATCACAAGCATATACCACCACACCTTGCCTTGAAAGTCATCTTAGAGGAACAGAACAAGGATAGCAATTGCTCTTGTGTACCATTTGCATATTCCCATTGCCGCAGCTTTATGCCTACTCAGGTGGAGACTTGATTATCTGCACAAAATAATCCATATCTTTGAGTTAAAAGACACTCCTGTTGTTCAGACTAAAGTAACAGGAAAAGTCAAATGCAGTGAGAAGATCCATAGTGATACATTATCAAAATAAAGGTATCTCATCTCCAGACTGAAGAACAGATACAGTAACAGAAAATGTGACACCATTGATTCTTAAACCCACTAGGAGTACATAAGCTAAAAACCAGACATTGGGGATAAATGTTTGTACGGAATTGATCTCTAGCCTCTCTGAGACCTTGTGGGAAACTTCCTTCACTTCTTCACTTTTTATGGCAATTTAAATGAGACCCAAGCAATTGATTGTGATATTTATAGCTTGATTATCAGTACAGAAAGCAGTAAAAGTGACAACATTTTACTAGCAGCTCATCAGCCAGAACATATGTCCTAAATCTACTTTGCAGAAATAGCTCCAGGAGCCAGGTCTCTGTTCCTCTTTGATTTCTGCTTTCTTTTTTGCATCTTGCAATCACCCAGGAGACAGCAGCCTTGCTCCAGAGCCTCTCTGACCTTCAGCAGATCAGAAACAGAGCAGGAGACCCTCTCTCTGCTACATATATATTGAGATGTTATCAGGAAAGTTGAAGCTGGAATTTACGTCTTTTGGGAATCTTATAAAATGAATGCAATAAGCATGATGCAAATCCTTCTTCCTTTGGCTGCGAATAAAACAGAAATCTCAAATTTTCGAAGCCCCATTGTGACTTTATACATTAAATGAGACCAAGTCTGAGAGTTGTTAGTTGAATCTGAACTAGGCACCCAGATATCTATCTGCTATATTCTGGGTGTCTCCAGAGAACACTTCTCAGATGTACTCCATCCTTCCCAGTCTAAGTGCTCATTTTCTGGGAAATCCTGAACATTCAATCCACTGAGATCCTGTCCTTTTCTCTACATGTTACTGTCACTGATAGTGCCACAGTGCTCTGTGTGCTACTTTAAAAGTCCTTACACCTACTCACACATCACTCCACTCACTTTGCACAAATAAGTAGTTCCCTCCTTTTTCCTCCCTCCCTCCCTCCCTCCTTCTTCCTATCTCCCTCTCTCTTTCCCATATGAACCTCTCTTCTCCCTCTCTTTGTCTTACCCCCCACCGTGTGTATGTGTGTGTGCATGTGCTTGTGCATGTCTGTGTATGTGTGTATGTGTGTATGTCGTGATTATCATTCCAGGATCTACACTTCTGACCTCCAAAATTCTCCTAAATTCCTTAAGAAATTGGGCTTTTACCAAAAAGTGATCGCTCAGAAATTTGAGTCATTGAAGCAAATGTTCTGATAACATTCCTTATTGTTCTTTTCCAGCAGTCTCTTGATTTTGCCTTGGATATTTCCATAAAATCATATTCCTAAAGTTTCCTCCCAACAAAGGTAATCTATTGTAAGTAGAAGACATGTGGGATCCAATGGACCAGCCACTTGTTACCATTACAAGAACAAAAATCTTCTCTATAACTCAAGTGTTTAACACCAGCTCAGAGAGTTATCACTGATTTTTAATTATTTATTTATTAGAATTTTTCTCCTCTCATATATTACATTCCAACACTCTTCTGCCCCTCCTTTCATTCTTCCAGTTCCCCCTATCTTTCCTACCCCCCAGCTACTCCCTGTACTCCCACTACCACCCCGCCTCTCCCCAGAAAGAGCAGTCTTCCAAGGGTTACTGCTCAAACATTGTCCAACAAGATGGAACAGTGTCAGGCACAATTCCCTACTTCAGTGTTGGACTAGGCATCCCAGTAAGGGGGCAAGGTACTCAGATATAATAAGGACAGGCAAGAGGTTTAGGGACACACACTCCCTATTCCAGACTGTATGAGTTCTGCAAGAGCATCACATCAGGCAAACTTGAGACATATTTGGGGGACCCAGCAGATTCCATGTCTGCCACTTCAGGCTCTGTGAGCCCCTAAGTGTGCTAGTCTATTGACTCCATGGGATTTGTTCTCCAGGTGTCCTCAACCCCTCTGATCCCAGCAATCCCTCCTCCACTTCTTCTGTGGGGTTCCCTGAGCACATCTGCTCCCTTCAGCCGCCATGGGGATTCTCTCAGTGAGAACTGGGCTAGGCATTAATCTATGAGGAGAGCATGAAAAGTCCTCAGGATGATTTTTTTCTAGTTCCTTCCATTTGCCTGCAAAATTCATGCAGTCATTTTTGTAATAGCTGAGTAGTACTCCATTGTGCAACTGTGCCATGTTTTCTTTACCCATTCTCCAGTTGAGGGGCATCTAGACTGTTTCTGGAAACATAATTGAGCAAATGTCTTTGTGGTATACGCCTAGGAGTGGTATAACTGGGTCTTGAGGTGGGCCGATTTCCAATGTCCTGAGGAATTGCCATACTGATTATCATAGTGGCTGTACAAGTTTGTACTCCCACAAGCAATGTAGGAGTGTTCCCTTTGCTCCACATCGTCGTAAACGTGAGCTGTCATTTGAGTTATTGCTCTTAACCATTCTGACAGGTGTAAGATGGAATCTTAAATACCTAAAGAAATGTTCAACATCCTTAGCTATCCAGTTATCACTATATTTACTGACAAAACACATCAATGCAACTATCATGGCACCATCCCACCCTGCCATGTTTGAGACACTTGATAATACTTACAAATGCATACACAGATACCAAGCCTTTGTTCAAACCACAACTTTCTCTATACAATACCAAAACTTTATATTGATTATATATTGATTATAGAACCTCCAATATGCTCCTTAACAACCTACCTTATATTACTTATATTATTGCTTGAGTACAGATTTCTATTATTACAATGACTCTTGATGGCAACACGATTCTGTTTCTTACTTCCTCATTCTCCACAATGGCTAATGTAGTATTCTACGTGGAATAGGCAAGTAAGGTGATTTTATATGTTGGGAAATAAAACCATCAAACTCAGTAAAGATCACATCACAATAAAACATGACGTGTAAGAAGCAGTTACAAGGTGGGGGGATTATAAGCCAAGTACCTTTGTGCTAATGTCACCATTTTCCTACTTTGGGTAGTTTCTGACAGAACTTTTGCTACAATTTTCATCTCACTATAATTTCTTCTGAGCTTAATGTGCTGACCTAATTCTATAACTACCCATGTCTCTGAAGCATTCAATGATTTCTCAAGAGTGTGGTGTGACCCAAGATGCTCTTGCTCGGAAACCTACAAGGAACTAACACTGATGCTTCTTTATATATCACAAACATTGCTGAGTGAACTATCAGTCTGTTATGTTACTCTCTATACCCACAATGGGTTTTTGTGCTAACGCAGTAGTTCCTAATTAATCTTTAGTTTCATGTATTCTGTAATTTCATTAATCATATCCTACGGAAAACCTACAAAATGAATCTTCAGTAAAAGAAGTATTTACTCAAAATCCTATGTAGCACAGTCATCTGATTGAGAAATTAACTGCAGCATATTGTCCAGCCCCGCCCCCCGACCCAAAAAAATCATAGTCAACATTTACGATTGTTTCCCTTCCCTGTGGTAAAAACAAAAATAATTTTGATTATAATATCTAATTGATCATTTGCAAAGTTAAGACAATTTGGCCTTTATGAACATTTAGGCTTGACAGATTGACAGGATGGGCTGTAGAGGAGAGGGCAGGTAGTCAAATACACAAAACATCACTAGGTGTCCCAGAAATGGAAAAAGAAGCTGGGAAGTGTTATTTCATCTGTTGTAGAGTCTATTATTCATCAATTTGGGGTATTGACACATACTGCACAGGGGAGTTCACACCCATGTTTATGCTATACTCACACACACACAAACACACACATATACACACACACACACACACACACAAATTCTAAATGAATAATACTAAATGAATAAATACTAAAGCAAGGTGAAGAATATTGGAGGAAATTTTAAATATGTGTAGATTAAACATCACTGAATTAAACAATACCCATCTTAACAACCAATGTATCAATGGGCTAAAGAAATCAAAAAGAAATAGTCTTTGAAGATTTTGTACAGCGTATTTTCACCATATAATTTTCCTCTGGTTCTTACAATCTTTCCACTGCATCTTCTGCAATGACACCTGAGCCTTGGGGAAGAGGAAGTGTAATATAGACATCCCACTTACAGCTAAGCATTCCACAGTCCCTTATTCTCTGCACTTTGACCAGCTGTGGGTCTCTGTGTTAATCACCATCTACTGCAAAAAGAAGCTTCTCTGATGAGAGTTGAGAGGTGCATTCATCTATGGATATAATGATAAGTCACCAGGAGTTGTTTTAACACTATGTCCATCCGGAAGAGTACCAGTAGTAGGTTCTCTCACAGGGCCTGTGACCTGTCTAGCTAATCAGATCGTGAATGCGGAGAAAATAAGAAAATCATTCTTGAAGCTCCTGAGGTCATGTTGGTGAGAAAGATGAAAAAGGCAAGGATGAAAGTGAGTGGTTCTATTATGTAAGCTCCACATGCACTTTCAGGTCTGCTCAATTAAAAGGTCTTCCATGTTGCAGACCCACTCAACAGTCTTACACAGCATCTTTCATCTGACATCTAGTTGAGCTTTAATGTACCCCTTGACTAAGCAGCCGAACTCCTTTCTTTTCAGCCAGGCATTCTGCTTTTAGGCTGGCTTAGACTTAATTCAAAGACAGGCCAGTTGTTTTTCAAGCTGTCTACCTTAACTTTGGGCATCTATCTCCCCACGTATGACTATATCTCGTTTCTTCTTCCCTGAACTTCACAGTCAGGGGAGCTGTTTTTTTTCTTTTTAAAACTTTGTTGTGGGGTATTATTTTTGGTTTGGGGTTGTTTGAATCTTCTGTTCTGACAGCTTGTTGTTTGTTTCCGGAGCTATGAACCCTTGGTCTCACATATGGCTAGAAAGCACTCTACCACTGAACGACATCTTTAGCTCTATAGAATTTACTAGGGGAATAAAGTTAATTTCAAATTGTTATCTAGAATTTCTTTGAGTTCTTACTGACTAGTATTGGTTTGTTTGTTTGTTTTGTTATTGTTCCCACCAGGACAGTAAATCCAGTCCAGGAATGCATGAGCTCAAATTCCAACTAAACTCTCCTCTGTGAGTTTGTCTTTTTACAGAAGTTTCTATAAAAGTGACATCACTTCCTTAAGCAACTAATGATCGGTGAAAAATACATACCAAACAGAGAGTCTATATATCTGTATCTCACTATGGCCTGTGAAATCAAGGTTTTGAGTTAGACTTGACCCCCACTGAATTTCTAATCAGGTGTATGTTTTCCACCGGTGGGGGTCATATTTCACTCTTCAGTGTAGAGACATTTTTCTTTAATAGTTGCCTAATTAGGTGGGACTTCAGCCCAACAACCACATATCTTAACACGAACTGAAAGAAAGGGAAAGACCCAAAACTCCATATTGATGAGGAAGTCTCCCCACTTAGAGAAGACCTAGCAACAATCAGGACATTTTTTTAAAGCAGTAACAATGAGGTTGGGAAAATATGGTATTTAAAGTAAAAAAGAAAAAAAAATTAATGTGCATTTGCCTCTCTTAGCAAATGTTATATGAGATAAGTGTCTCCCTTACTGTAATGGATTCCTTTTTTTTCTTTGAAACTAAGCTAGAGGGGCTTTTTTATGTTAAATATGGATTTAAATACAGACATTAACAGGAGAGGAAAGAGACATGTAAGAGGACAGTAATACACACTCTGATGTGAGCAGAGGCTTCTCTAGAAACCATTAATGCATTCTTTGGGGTTTCCGGAAATGTGTCATTTAACCCAAGCTACTCTTGAACTTGTTCTGTAGTCAAGAATGACCTTGAACTCCTGACCCTCCTGCCTCAATCTTTCACATACTAGGATTACAGGTAGGTGCTGCAACACCAAGCCTATGATAGGTTCTTCAAATGATACTATGTCAGCAGAAGGTTGCCTATCTGGTATTTTAAACAGAAGACTTAGAATGGCCTTCAGCCTGCATTCCACCTGAGTCTACAGAATCATCTGAGGACATAGAGTTTGTTAGTTCTAACTCATATCGAATACACAGTAAATAATGAGATTACATCTTGATTTGGTGACATAATAGAAACAAGACTTTTCATACAAACTGATTCTCCATCTCAGAACCAGTGTGTCTGAGCAGAGTAGTGCTATCTATAGTGTCAGCTGTGGTGGGCACTAGGTTTATCATATAAAACATCAATTTCATAAGTCAAAAATACCTTATTAATTCCTCCTTATTATTAATCAATAGGACAAAGTTAATTTAACATCCCAATTAGCCATAATTTGGCCACAATCTTATTAGCGATGACTGCAGGTGTCCTCCAATGCCATGAATTGGCCTGTAATACTCACTCTTTCTCTTCTAAAAATAAATATCCCCATCAGTATTTGAACATTGTCACTAAAACTGTCAAAGTTTTTCTACTTGAAGACAAAATGATAGCCTGTTACAATTCTAGTGGTACAAGATGAAGACAGGAAACTCAAAGGGCATAATTAAAACTCACAGCATTAGCAGTGATTGAAGCAGCAGAGCTTTCTGGAGTCATTTTCCTAAATCCAACTCCCATAGGCTGGTACAAAAGCCACTGAGTGACAGTTGCACACAATGTGTCCATCACAAGAAAGGAATTTGAACTCAGAGTATACAAGGTTTTAAATCAGTACTGAACTTGCCTATTCCCATGCCCCAGGAAATCTTTTCTTTATTGTGAACTACAGCTGAACTTTGCTCCAGAGGGAGATACCACCTTTCCTTTTCAGGACTATTCACAAACATTCCCTTGGCTTTGGTGTGATAAACAACCTGCCTGTCCATTCTCAAAATAAACTCTGAATAAACTCTTAACAAATACATCCACGTCACTGGCCCATCGAGTTGACTAATAAGAAATTCAATCCCAGCTACATAAATTATGTTCTCTGTCTACTTTGTGAACCATGGATTCTTTTAAAGAGAGATAAATATTCACTTTTTCAATGTGTATAAGAATCTAGCTACTTGTAGGGCATGGTAGAATATACCTTTAGTCTCAGCACTGAGGTGGTAGAGACAGTTCAAAGCCAGTTCAAAGCCAGTCTGGTCTACATAGTGAGGTCTTGTCATAAAATAAACAAACAAACAGACAAACCTAGCTTCTTAGGTATATTAAGGTCTTGTCCATGGATTAATAAAGTAGTTATAGTTAACAGATTATTGCATACCTGTAAATAAACCACAATATTTTAATATTCTCTATGCAAAGAAGTGATAAATGTTGTAGTGGTGTAAGCTGTTTACCATGTTTGCTCATTACACACTGAATAATGCTTAAGGAGACAGATATGCTAATTACTATGACTTGATCATTACACATTTTACACAGAATCAAGGTCTCACCATGCTCATAAATATGTGCCATCTCTATGTATCAACAGAAAAAGTCAACTTCTCAGAGTCTAAAAAACATAGCTGATTTTTCAGCGCATAGATTTACCCTGCAATGGGAGATGCCATCTATTCTAAGTCTCTTCCCAAACATCATGTCTCCAGACAGTCCCCTTCTTCTGCCTCTCTTTGGAGAGGTCATTTCTGTGTTTAACCAAATAAGTGAGGTCAGAATGGCTTCCCTAGAACACATTGTCCTTTTTTTTTTTTTAATACTAGCTCTCTCTCCTTTTTTAAAATTATTTTTCTTCTCTCATATAATACCTCCGGATCATCCTCCTCCCCTCTCTCCAATCCTCCCAATTCCTTCCTGTTTCCCCTCTCCCACAGACCTACCCCCCACCCCTTACCCCACTACCCCTCAGAAAAGAGCAGTCCTCCCAAGGGCACCACTCTATCAAGACATTACAAGATGGAACAAGGCAGGGCACTAACTCCTACATCAAAGATGGACTAAGCAACCCAGCAGGAAGAAGAGTCCTTTGGACAGGTAAAAGGGTCAGAGACCACCCCTATCTCCAATATCCTTAGAAATAGCCATATTGATTTCCATAGTGGCTGTACAAGTTTGTACTCCCACTAGCAACGAAGGAGTGTTCCCCTTCCTCCCTTCCTCCACATACTCACCAGCATGAGCTGTCCTTTGTGTCATGGATCTTAGCCATTTTGACAGGTATAAGACAGAATCTCAAGAGATGTTTTCATTTGCATTTTCCTGATGGTTAAGGATGTGAAACATTTCTAAAAGTCTTTCTCAGACATTTGAGATTCTTCTATTGCGAATTCTCTGTTTATATGTGTTCCCCATTTCTTAATTGGATTATTTGTTTTGTCAATATCTAGCTTCTTTAGTTCTTAATATACTTTGGATACTAGCCCTCTATAGGAAATGGGGTTGGTAACATCAATTCTATACCTGACATCCTTTATGAAAATACATTTAGACATTATGAAATATTTATTTCATAATTTTAAACTAAGAGAAAACCTAAATTCTGAAGAAAATTTCTATCTTGCTAAACATCATTGTGATGAGACCAGGCATTTTTTTAACTCTGTGATGAGTGCTGGACTTATTCCAAGATATCATTTTACCCTAGTCAATATCCTAACAATGAGGTCTTCAGATGAAAAAGTTCTGTGTATCAGTGTAAGCCACCGTGTTTCAGTTTTTGCTATAATACATGAATAATAACATGTTCTATTACTTCTTCAAAAAGGTATTCAGAACTCCTTACTTCAACTGAACAGAAGAAAAGAAGCCCATATGGTCACTATACAAAAAGTTAACTGTAACACTGAAAATAATTATTAAAAAAAAAAAAACCCACAATACTTGTCCAACCCTAACTAGTTCCTTGGAAATTAGATGTGACTTTTTTTATCAGTTGACTGACCATAACATATTTTATGTCTGATTCTTCTTCAATGTTTAGTTCAATGTTTATAATAAGAGTAATAAAGGAGGATGTATCATTTATCTAATAAAATCATAAAACCAGTTTAAAATATGAAACACATTTCAAAACTAAGGTTTTTATAAGGCAGATAACAAAACGAGTCATAACCAATATAAAATCTGATCTAAGGACATAAGAGAAAATATTGAGGTACCATGCGTTAATAATTACAGCTTTGTTGCAACATAGCACAGATGATTCTTGCCTTATTTAGGCATTTTTCATACTTTCTCATAATTATTAATTACTTCATTCTCATGAAATGATTAAAAAAGTAAAGCCATTTTCCCCAGATTTATTTTAGTAATTATATATTGGCTAATTGAAGCTCTTTCAATACCTTGACTTTCAAAAAATTATGCTATTAACTTGGCTAAATAAGCTTCCCAAGTTACCTGACATTCGATTAGGGCAGCTGAATCCAATATTCACTATCCAACTGTGTTGGAAATTAGCATTTTTCCCCATCACATTATTTTAACTATGTTCATAACTTTGTGACTTAAACAATTCAGATGAAATTCAATTCTACACACGTTATGGGCACATTTAGTGACCTTGAGTCCATCTCAACCTACAATGTTTTTAGCCAATTAAGCATGAGATATGGGAAGAAAGGAAAACACACAAGTTAGCCAAGCAGTAACTGCTACACCATGACACCATGCTGCTCTCTCCCGGGTTATTACTATCTCATTAACATCTAAACCAGTTTGGAAATAATTTACTCAAAATTTGGGTTTAATTAAGCATTATTTAGGTCACTATAACACCAGGAGTCAGTCTTATTTAAATTCTACCTTATAAAATCAAGCATAATAAGTACAGAACTGTTTATTTTGTAAGTATATGACTCTATTACACAACTCTAATGAAGATGAATAAGGATAAACTCCTGAACTTCCTTGTCACTCACTGCCAGCCATCACTTACCTGACATGGTGGCCAGATTGCCACTAAAATGTGTGACTGTCAATAACAGGAGAGGAGACAGCCTTCATTATGATGTTCAGACACTGGTCTGATTTAGGACCCATGACTGCCCTAGAATTCAGGGTCAGTAGTTTGAAAACTGCTTCAAAAGTTATAGGATGTAATTTATAAAGGTGTCAGGAACCTATTCTCAGTAGGAACCAAAACACTCAACTGCAAAGGTTTAGACCAGTGGTTCTCAACCTTCCTAAAGCTGTGACCATTTAATACAGTTCCTCATGTTGTGATGACCCCAAAACATAAAATTATTTTGTTGCTACTTCATAACTATAATTTTGCCTCTGTTATGAATTGTAATGTAAATATCTACTATGCAGACAGTCCTTGGCAACCCCTTTGAAAGGGTCATTCTACCCCCAAAGGGGTCATGACCCACAGGTTGAAAGCCAATGGTATGGACAGAGTGAAATGGTTTTTATAAACATTTAAAACTGTTACATTGAGTAAACATTTTTCAATTGTTATATTGTAGTAAGAAGATAGTATGAGTTCAGGTTAGGTAGGAGTTCGAGTTAAGTTCATCAGAATAAAATGTTGGTGATTATTTAAAAGAAAAGTCTCCATGGTATTTCACAGCACATTTATATAAATGTATATATGTGTGTTTGTGTGTTGAGTGATGTATAAATGGCATTAATAAAGGAAGAAGAAGGAATCTGGTAATTTTTAGTATCACCTCCAACTTGGTTTGGCCATTAAACAGTAATGAACTGCACTCATACAACAGTATAGAATAGTTTTTCCATGGGAAATTTTAAGTTGTGTGTATAAATATGGACTTTTAAACATGGTTTCCATGATCCCTTTTCTCTAGGCTCAGAGGCGTCTTAATGTCTTCATTAAACTTTTCACCACTGCTCTCTTTCCTTTGAAAATAATAAGGAAAAAAATAACTTTTTTCTTAAAGGGAAGGAAAATGCTGAGAAAACTTAGTAGCCTCAGAACCTTCTCAGCTCTGTAAGCTTAGAATGAAAACCTTGACAAACAATTATTTTGTTTTTAACCCAGTTCACGAATCCAAGGCACTGGTAACCATTCATAGATGTATTTTATAATCACTTGAGAAGCTGAAAGGAAATCATCATGTTTCAGTCATACCTGGGATTGCATAGTTGGGATTGCAACTCAATTGGTCTAGTTTATGCCCTAAACTATTCATCACTTTTTTAAGTTTCTCTATTAGTCATTTGTCTTTCTAATAACACAGAATCACAGAGTGGCTTCATTTTGAATAAAGGTGTGTCTGGGTTATAGCTCTGGAGGTCAGAGGTCAAGACACAAAGAGCTGGTCTTCTTGACATCATGATGCTGAGGTGATTTCAGGCTGCAAAAGCTGTGTGTATGTATTCAACCTATAGACTCTCTTCCTAACACTACCAGCATTCAATTATGTGGCTTTACCCTGACGACCTAACACCAATCATTTCCCAAAGGCCCACTTCTGAACACCATAGATAAATTTCTACCCTCTTAAGGTATCACAGTGTAGTTTAACCTTCAAGATTAATATAAAAGAGAGTGAGCCAAATTCAACCATAGTGTTTTCCCAGCGGTGCTAATATCTGGACAAGAATAAATGACAAATCTCTGAAACAGAGCTAAAAATTAGTATTGTCTGAAATATGACACTTTTGGATAAAGAGCCGGAATAAGTTTCTGGTGACAGAAAATGTAGCATCTCAGGGCTCTGCATTCTCCACAGACCAAATGAAAGAATGGGAAATTTTGATTATATGTTAAGAACTGGAAATTAGCAGTCTCATCTTTGAGAAATGAAAGTATGTCAGAAATACAAGTGCCCCCATTGGGAGAGAATTGTCTATGATTAAAGGAATTGGTAAAATGTAAATCACCCTCATCTCTGGGAAAACCTGTTGTTCAGATACTCAACTATTATTTCCTTTTCTATGCCAGTGAGATCGAAAACATACAATAAACTGAAAGTAAGGAAGAAGGAAGGCAAGATAAAGAAAGGGAGGGAGAGGGGAAGGATGGGAAGAAAGGGAGGCGTATGCAAGATTAAGAGCTAGAAAAAGGGAGAAAGAAATAAGAAAACATTTATTATTGAATGAATGCAGAAGTGCAGAAACCAGACATATACATATCCAACTTTGTGAAATACGTTTTATATAACTAAAAATAACCACAATATTTAATTAGTGCAGAAAATACAATTTATAGATTTAGCTCATAGTTTATCCTGTTAGTTATTGACAAAGTAAGCCCAGCATAGTGGCACACACCTGTAATTCCAGCACTTGAAAGCTAACACAGGAGGACAGTCTGATTCATTTTGAGCTACATTGTGAAATGTATGGAAGGAAACTATCATTGTTGTGAAAATATATTCGCATTTCTTATAATCTTTTCTAGCATTTAACCAGTCTTTGATATCTATTTTCTGCTATGGTTATAATAAGGTGACTCTCAATCATCTATAAAAACCTAAAACATAATCCTTATTTGTGTTGATCATTAGCACTGATTATATGCCAATAACAGCATCATACTATTTTTATTTTCTTATTAAATATGTAAGCACACTTAACAAGACCAGGTATCAGAGAGCACCTTGGGGATACAAACATATGGGAATGTTCTGCGACCTAAGTGAAGTAGCACATAGAAGCTGAATGCCATATGGTCAATAAAGCCAGCAGAGCTTACAGGAAGATGGGACACACCACCCAGTCAAGACAGACTCAAACATTTTTCCAAATATATTTTCCTGTAGAATAAATATCAAACTTGAAATAAAATTAAGATTTAAGTAAGTGGGTCAATGAATTAGGGAAAAAGTATGTGAGGAGTATAGAAAGTTAGACTGGAATAGTGGCCATTGCTGTAGAATAAAGAAATTGTAGTGTTTACAGTGAAATGTTGTTAATAAGATTAGATAGATAATTCATCAAGGAGAAGGAGACAGTTTAAGATGCTGAAGAATCTCATCTATCTCCAAAGAATCTGGGCTTCTTTCAGAGCAATAAGGAAACACTGGAGGGTGTTAAGAAAGATGTGCATGATTGAATTTTAGTTCACAGAAATTCCACTGGTTTCTGGGTCGGGAATGTGCTGGAGGATGGCATGACTGATTTGTGTAGACCAATTATAAATCTATAGTTTTCATCCTGGGAAAACATAATAATAATGATTGCTATTAAAGTGTCAGCCTCTCAATCTTATGTTCTAACGGGGATTACTTCCCTTTGAAGGGTAAAGAATGAGGCTCAAAATATTTTAGCAATTTACTCTGGGGGTTGGTATTTGATCCCAGAATAACCTGATAGCAAAATTTAATTTCTAGTGTATATAAGCTAGATAATGAGAAAAGCATCTACAAATGAGCATCATGTTTATCTAACATCAGAATTCGCTCATTTTTCACTCAATCCAAATACTTCATAGCATTTAGTAAATACTTACCATTCACAGTTCTTCGGGGGAAAAAAAAATGTAAGGAAATAAAACAAATGAAAGCATTCCTCAGAAGTGTTCAGTAAATAATGCTCGTCATTTTGTGACTGAGATTGCCTTGCAGTTGCCAGTGTGTTCCTTTCAGGAGGTAGCAGATGCTTCCTGTTCAACAGGAAGCAAAGGTTTCGCTTAGAAACCCTGCATAGTATATTTATTAAAGCACTCTTCTACACAGATTTTGCGCCAGGTGTTCCACATTACTAAATAGTCACGGGCCATATGTTCTCTGAGGTAGTTACAGATTGAGCAAATCTGGAAATGATACAGTTAAACGGTGTATAGATAGAAGCATCACTGATTTTTCAAAAAAAGAAAAAGATAAAACTTAAGGAAGTTGTTACTTGAAACAGAGATTAAAATTCAATAATACAGCATATGAATATAAAGTGGGTAAGTCTTCTATTGACATATATCTACAGTGTAATGAGAGTTTCAAGCAATTTGGGTTTTCAAAAAATATGAATTTATGGGAAAATGTATTTCTTCTTTATCATTTTTATAATTCCGATTCTTTTATCTCCAGTATATGTTGTCCCATTTTGGGATATGCACCCTCTAACATGAACAATAGCCAATGTTTTTATGCTTTACTTTCTTTTGCCCATGAGCATGAACCTATTTAGAGGAAAATGACTTAAAGCAATTCAAATGGTTGTGATCTTGAAAAAAAGAAAAAAGGAATTGTATGGGTTGAATAGCATTCTCCCAAAATGTATATATTTGTATCTAGGACCTCATAATGTGACTAATTTGAAAATAAGGTAACCATAAACATAAGCATATGAATTAAGGTAAAGGTCCTAATGTGTCAATCCTTAGTAAAGGGGGGAATCTGACAAAAGCACATGGGCTTATGGAGTATGTTGTGTGAAGATGGGTGTGATGCTTCCAGAAGAGAAGAAATGACAACAGTTGACAGCCACGTACCAGGAGCTGGGACAACAAATGAAATATTTTCACTCAGAACCCTCAGAAGAAACAACACCGCTAATGTGCTCAGATCACAGATGCTAGACTCCAGAACTGTAGACATCATTTCTAGAATGAAATAGAAGTCACCTAACCTGTGGCACATTGTTCCTCAACTCCTGCTGAACTAGTACAATGCTGAATTGGAAATAATACGCTAACCTTTCTGCTTGCATGTCATTTTAATCTGACTACCACCCTAGTTTTAACTCTCTAATTCATATAGCCATCACACTTAATAATGATGGTAACAGAATATAGATAAAAATCAAAAGTAAAGTGAAAGCCAGTGCTAATCAAACCCGATTCCCCACAGAATATTAATTTTTTTAGGAAGTAAGTGAAAACAATGCTTTGGATAACAGATCGTTTGGAAAAGCAGTGATTTAAAGCTAAGTAGATTTGGGGAAACACTGAAGTAGACAACAGTAGTTACTGAATTCCTTAGGCACTCCTCACAAGGATAAAATGCCATCTGAATGCAGCCACGTTGACACAGCTATTTCGATGCAATCATCTTAAGTGATGGCTACATGACACTGTCAAAGTGAAAAGCCATTATAACGTGTCCAGAAGACAGCTCACATAATCACTCTGTTACTAAATGCATTGTAATTATGAAGAAGGGTAAAGCTATTAAAATATATTTTAATGCCCTCTGAAATTATATGTCTACTCCACACTTCAAAATCTTCAATACTTAGTGTAAAAAAGTTTAAGATTATGAAATACATATGTATGCTGAGTGGGGTAAACAGATCATAAAAAGCCTCTTAGTGCCTAAAAATGAAATAAATTTTCTCAGTGCAATAAAATCCATCCACAGAAACATCTTGCCATATGCTACATGGAGAAATAGTGAACATTTTGCTCTGAAATTGAGTTGAGGCAAGATACCCTCACCCAAGTTCAAATTTCTTTTTCTGCTTTTATTCAACATCATATACAAAACTGCACCTTCCATAGTAAGGGCAAGAAAAATTAAAATATTCTTTGTCAAATGCGTGATCATCTAAGCAGAAAATGTTAAGGAATCAGTCAAAGGTAAACATTATATCTAATAATGAAATTATGAAGTGTGCTCCATGTAGTTCTATATACTAATAATAAGTCATGACAATGTAAAATTTTAAGAAAAAATGGAAATAAATTTAGCAAAACATAACCATAACTACCAAAAATTGCAAAGTATTGCTGGAACGAAGGTCTATATTAGAAGGATAGATGGTGTTATAAAAATCTTAATTCTGTTGATTGAATGATTCAGTATCCTTTCAATAACTAATCCAACAGACTTTTGTAGAAGAAATGGATGCGGTCACCAAAATTTGTATAAAAATGCAGTGGACTTAGAGCAGATATTGCCTAAAAATAGCTGTGAAGTTGGAACACTTACATCTAGTTCCAAGCCTTTTTGTAAAGCTGTAACAGAGAAAACAAATGGCCATTATTTACCTATCTAGTGGTAAATAGGTAGATAACAAACTTATGAAGTGCTTGAAAAGGAAAACTGAGGAATCTCCCACAGTGTTACTTGAGACACTGGGACATTTTCCTGGGAACCTGGTGGTACTGTGGAACCAGAAAATAAAGGCTAAGGCAAAACTGAGTGCTCCCTAAATGAGGGTCTGTCATATGCTTATAGGGCTGGAAGGTGGTTAAGAGCAAGTGCTCCCAAGAGCACCCGGGATTGAGTCCCAGAACCCACATCAAAGGAATTACATGTACCTATAATTCCTGCTCTAGAGAATCTAAAACCTCCATCCTTAGCTGGCACCTGCATTCACATGCACATACCCACACAGAGACACACAGACACCTAATTAAAAATAATAAAAATAAACTCACTTGTATGTATATGATTTAGAGCTGATCACTTAATATTGGATAATCAATTAGGAGACACATGCCTGGAGAAGACTATGTCTCCTCTTTTCAGCTTTTCTTAGTTGCCTGTAGTTCTTTGTCTGGGGATGTGGCCATGTGAGATTTACTGAGAAGGTTGCATTATGTATTCAGACACTTAGTTATATAGATATATAAGGGAAGGGAGTATTTTATACTATGTGAGTTATCTCCATTTTAAAATGCTATGCTTATGTATCAATCGTCTAAACTGAAAGAAAAATGATATTTCATGTAAACAAAACATGATAAAATAATTTCACAATTTCCCCCGAGGCAATAACTGAAAAAATCACCCACAAGCAGTCTTGGCCTATGAGACACACTAAAGAGAGTTCTTCAGATAAGACGGAGAAGATTACAGGTAGAGACAAGAGAACCTGCAAAGAGCGACACACTGACAAAGGGATGCTCTGCAAACACCGTGCCATGCCAAATACCTTTAACTATATTTTCTCAGAGCTGTTATTGTCTATGGCAGATAAATGAAAAACACATCTGTCTCTCCTTGATAATACCTTTCCTAGGCCACTGGCTATGTATCGTATACCCACAGCATCCACTTTTGTCATAACAGCTGCTGCTGGAAGGTGGGGTTATCCATCTTGCTTTCTGCATAGTGCAGTGCAGAATAGTGTGCTCTTTGCATCCCTAAGTTTGTAACTCTGATCTATGCCGTGTCTCCCCACTCTCTTTCTCTGGCTCTAAAATAGTCATATATCACATATCCAAATGCTACTTGTCTGCTACACTTTCTAGATTTCACTCATCCTCAGCCACAGGAGGGAATCAAATAGATTTTATCTCATGGGCTGTGTATCTCCTTTTCCTGGGAATACTATTTTATCTTAGTTTTTCATTCCCACTGTTCTCTTCAGGCCTGTGATTTTCTTTAACTTATCAATTCCTTGTGATAATTGCACCCAACAACATTCGGAAGTTAACACACTCTGTCAGTCTGCTATTTGGGGATTTTATCATTCCTTTTCACCATCCAGCTCATTCTCTAATAGCTTTTTATACTATCATCCTTAGCTGAGAGACAAAGTCACCAGTGGGCTTGTAAGTGGTGCTGATACCAATTTCAAATTAGTGGTGCCTTTGGTATAAAACACCACGAAGCTCTGGAGGGTTCGTAAAAATGTCCAGTATCTTGGTTATATTAGCAATGCCATATTAAATACATGTATACAGTTCATTGTTTATATACTGCACGCATGCTACATTTGTAGTCAAATTGCACCTGAACAAAGTTGTTAAAAGCAAAACATACTTATCAAATTAGTTTTAAAGCATCCATTAATATAAAAATCTAAGACTGAATAAGAAATTCCAACTTGATTTTTCATTAAATGATAACTTGTCTTCTATAACAACATAAGAGAAATTTTTAGAAAGTTTAACGTACTTAATATTCTTCATAAAGTGTCACAAAAATAAATTAAAAATGATCACCCATTAGCTGACAGGGTATAATCTTTTATACTAATTATATTTTTAAGATCTACCTAGTGTTCTAACCCTTTAAATGATATGCGTGAAAAGAATGAGTCATAATTTCCCCCTAGGGATTTGGAATTACCAAATTCGCCACTGAGTCTTGAATCTGTGCTCTTCATTTTAGGGTCATAATAATATAGTTTTTATTCATAAATTAGATTATATTACCTTAAAATAACATCTTTTTACACAGTTCTTAATGATTTAACATTATGAAAATATAAATCAGGTTGTCTGAACAGATCACTTGCCTCATAGTCACACATCACTTTTGCAAAATTTTTCAATAGACCGTCTTATGTACCTGCTATTCAGTGTTTGTCTAATTATACCTGTATTAACAATAAAAAGCAGAAATCTAAGCTGGCAATTTAAAGCCCCTTCATAAAAGTTCAAAGTACTTCCTTCCAACTTGATTGTCTTTGGTGTACGTTATTTCTGCTGAAACCACAGCTGAAGTTTCAGATAGTGTCTCCTCTTTATTTCCTTAACACGCCTGAACAGATCTTCACCTTTGGCATATAAGCCATGGCATTTCACTTCCATGGGTATGAGAATTTTTGACTTGAAAATTTTTATGAAAAGCAGAAGAATAGAAATTTCTGAAACCATTATGAAAGAGAAAAAAAGGATTGAAGTGAAAGGTCCTCCACCATCTACAAAAGTGTATCATGTCATAAATCAGTTAATAATTAAGCTGAGAAGCTATGGGGAAGAGTCAAGTCCAGATACAGCTCTTAGGCTATCTTAGGCTATATAAGAGATAGGATTTCACAGTGGTACAGTCACTTCATTCCTGTGACCCACATATAAAATCTTTTTCTTTTACTCAACATTTCTTTGCAAAATACAAGATACAATAGTAATCTTGTATGAGCCAAAAATCTAGCAATTATGAGCTAAGTGGTTTACAGCGGTATTTCACTGAATCATCAAAAATTACCAGGTAGATGTCATTAGCTGCTATGTTTTACAAATGCAGAACTTAGACATAGAAGAAAATATTGAAGTTTCAATGACACAGAGATTTTAAGTTCATAATATGTTCTATAAAATGTTCAATGAGTAGCTAAGATTTAGACTAAAGAACAGACATTTGCCATGTATATGTTTGTTTTGGAATACATAAAAAACATCCTGCAAGGCAATTTTTAAGAGATAAACAAAGAAATAGAAATGTAAGCAGTAGTACATGACAGAGAAAACTCAAATATGAAAAGAACTCAAATATGAAAAGAATGCTCCATCTCTCTTACCATAAGAAAATGCAAATTAAATATATTGGATTCCAGCTGTTGTCTAATCATGAGTACAATGGTCCTTTCATACCCAGAGGATACATTTGCACTCTAGTCCTACCCAACTTCTGGCTCTTGAAATCTATCTGTCCCATCTTCCTCAACATTCCCCGAGCAATCAGAGGGAGTGGCATGATATGGATGTCTCATTTATGGCTGAGTATTTCACAGACACTTATTCTCTGCACTTTGGTTAGTAGTCTCTATTAAAAGTCATCTCCTGCAAAAAGAAGCTTCTCTGATAAGGACAAACAGATGCAACTATGAGTATAGACACACATATTGAGAAGGCAATTTGGAACTACATCCATTTAGCAAAATGGTAGTAGTAGGTTCATTGCTAGGGCTTATGAGTTCCCCAGACACTTTCCTGGCTGGAATTATAGTATCAGGCATTAATTGCTTCATTTGGAGAAGGCCTTAAATCAAATGAGAAAGTGCTTTGCTACCCAATAGTGACATGACGATATTTCGCGTATGGCCATATCTTGCCAGGCTAGTCATTATTGTGGTTCACAGGTTTCACAGCCATGTAAGACTGATGCTCACCAGCAATCTGCACAGATCTTTCTGATTTGACTGCATAAGACATACACAAGATCAAGTCAGTCAATATGCCAGTATGGATTGAGGAGGAGTACAGAAGTCCCTAACCCCTAGCAGCTAGATGACTGCTAGGGAAGGGAGAGACAGTTTTCTTTAGGGGTGTGATCAGGTAAGTTGACTATGCTACAGTGGAATATGTGTGTGTGTGTGTGTGTGTGTGTGTCTCACCAATTGGACTCAATGAGTTAAAATAAAGTCATTAAGTAGGAGGGAAATGAAAGGAGGAATAAATTTAAGAATATTATATACACATATAAAATTCTCAAAGAATAAATCATTTTAATTGAATATCTTCTATCAACTTGACAAAAAATTTAAAGGTATGTCAAAATCAGTGAAGCTCAAACTCTCACATGCTTCCATTTATCCCTTTGAAAATCAATTGGCAATAGAGTCATAACTCTAAGGTCAAGGAAATGCACAGATCAAAATAGTTTTTAAAAAATGAGCTAACTGGCAAAACTGTAGGGATGTATTGGTTTTCCATTGTGGCTATAGCAAACTATCACAAATTTAGTGGCTTAGAACACACGTAATTTATTATGTTGCAGCTCTGAGGGTCAGAAGTCTAAAACATCAGCAGAACTGAGGTTCCAGGGAATCACTGCTTGCTTTCCCCAGCCTCTAGAGCAGCGGTTCTCAACCTTCCTAAAGCTGCGATCCTTTAATACAGTTCCTCGTGTTGTGGTGACCCCAACCATAAAATTATTTTGGCTGCTATTCATAACTGTAATTTTGCTACTGTTATGAATCATAATGTAAATATCCGATATGCAGGAGGTCTTAGAGGTCCCCTGTGAAAAAGCCATTCAACCACTAAAGGATTTGCAAACTACAGGTTGAGAGCCGCTGCTATAGAGACAACCAGACTTCCTAGGCTCGCAAACCGTGACTCTGACCTCAGCTTCTATTTTCTCAGATATTAACCTGTTCATAACCCACTCATAGCCTTCTTGTAAGTCTTCTTTTATGTAAGCGTATCTGAAAATGCCTAATTGTCTTGAATGTTAACAGTTCACAAGCTTCAAGCACCAGGATGGGAGACCTAATTCTGCCTATCACAAATACCATGTAGATGTTCACACACCCCCCATTCAGCCACTCAACTAATGGTTTTAACACTATTGATAATCTGCCTGTACATATTGTAAAACTGTGTTTTGATGTGGTGGGAAGCTTTTCTTAAGCTTGAAATTTATCACAACAATACAAGAAACCATGCTTAGATTTTCTATTTCTATTTCCATTTTTAAAAGAAAAGTTGGTCACTCTCTCCTTCTCTGATTTTGCAGGATAAATGCAAGTCAAACAATTATAATAATTATTTTTACCCATGTTGTCAAAAGTTTGCCATTGGGAACCTCTTTGAACTGGTTCCTGTGGGCTTCTTTTTAAACATGACTCCATTAATCTTTGAAGCCTCCTTGATTGCTAGCATAATGAGATGTCTCAAGACTACCTTGTACTTTCCTTGACCCACATTTCAAGTCAGGCATTTCTCCAAGGAAAGAAAGTGTTAGAAGACACAACTCTGGTGCCATGGATAATCACTGTTACTAGGGCAAAGCTGTTTCTTAGCATTTTCAGTAGACAGAGCTATATATTTAAAATTCATACTTTGTCTTCACATTTGCCATGCAATTTGAACATTATAATATTTTATCCTCTTTTGATGTGCAATTCTTATACTAGATTGTTTCTTTATCATATATTGTATTAAAATTTTTTATTATTTTATCTAATAGTATAAATGAGTACTTACAATAAGATAATAGCATATTATGTGAAATGTTAGACTGTCTGGCAAAGATTATGTTCAGATATAGCTAAATCTATTCTAGAATGCATTACAAAAGCTTACAGATCCTACAATGGTTTCAATGGTTTTGAAAAAGAAAAGAGTAAAGTGGAAAGAATCACTTCACTCAAAGTTAAAGCTTACTCTCTAGCCACAGTAATTGAGACATCACGGGATTGTCAGATGAACAGAATCACAGATCAATGAGACAGAACAGAGAACCTAGAAATAGAACCTCACAAATATACCCGACTGGTGTTTGACAAAGGTACAGAAGTAATTCAGTGGAGGAAGGACCATTTTCTCAATAATGGTACAGATAAAATTGAACATTCATAGGTTAAGCCAGAGAAACAACATAAAGTTCACACCTTATTTTAAATTAACTTTAAATCTCATATTTAAGTGTGAAATACAAACCTGGAGAACTTTTAGGGAAAAAATAGACAAATCTTCATTCCCTAGAGTAAGATAAAGAATTTCTAAGCTTAACACCAAAAGTAACATCCATAAAAGAAGCTGATATTTAGACAAAAGGAAAAACTTTTACTTTCCAAAAGTTCTTGTAAAAGAATAAAAAAGACAAAGTAGAAACTAAGAGAAAATGCTCATAAACCAATTATCTGTCAAAGAACTAATAGTTGTCAAAGAACTAATATCCTTCAAACAATAAAAAAGAAAAGGGGAAGAGAAAACAGTTTGAAACTCGTCAAAAGACTTGGAAACACTTAACTGAAGAGATGACCCTTAGAGATGACACATGATCACATAGGAAGTCCAACATCCTTAGCCACGATCAACTGCAAGTCAAACCACAGTAAGATGGCATAATAGATCTACCAGAATGGCTAAATACAGTGAAGTAGTGATGACCAGCCAGTGCTGAAAAGAACTGAGAAATGAGATCGGCTGTGAGTAGGAACATAAATGAGTCCAGTCATTATGTAACTCAGTATGACATGTCCTCAAAATTCAAGACAAATCTTTCATGTGATTGAGCTAAATGGCCGAAGAATCCACAGCAGAACACAGTAGGAAAACTTGCACACCATGCTTACTGTGACACTATTGGCAATAGTCAAGTCAGAGTCAGCCTAGATATCCATCAATGAGAATGGATAAAGATAATGTGGATTTGTACAAAAAGGAGTATTACTTCACCATTTAGAATGATTATTTTCAAATTTTTATATTTTCCAAACATTTCTCTTTACTTATCAAGTCCAAGATTCCACCTTTAACAGATAGTAAATTCACATGTTTATATTTCCACCAATCCGTTTCTCTGTCTAATTTAATTTAATTTTAATTGCCAGGGTTTCATGGCTTGTTTTAACATATAATAAAGCTCAACATCTTTCAGGCATTTCAATTACCGTATTTTCACAACTATTATTTCTAGTTTAGATGCCTTTAAAATCATCATATCGGTTCCAGGACGGAGGAGGGAAGTTGGCATTTTTCTCTTAAACCTCATTAAATTTATAAATATACTTAGGGAAAATTGACATACTGGTGATGAGACTTCATATCCAAAAACATGACACATTCCTCTATTTATAGTGTATTCTTGTCTGTGTACCACAAAAGCAAACTGAAAAAAATGCATAAAATCTGAGTGCTTTTGCTATTTCTGTTGATACTAGTAACTGTTGACTCTCACCCTAAGTGCAGAGCACCATGGACATGCAGTGGGTATTTGATACATATTAGCATTTGTTATGGGAATGAAGAAGACTCTTATGTATTCAAGGGACATATATAAGCACACCAAAAATATAAGTGAACATCAAAATGCCAAATTTACAATAGTGTACCCTCTGATGTGGTTAGGAATGGGAAATACAATCAAGGAATTATCAGAATAGGCTATGATTGTAATTTTAAACCTATGTATCTAGGATAAATTTATGTTCATCGTTCAGTATGTTGTTGATTTCACATATCATAAAATATTTCATGATGGAGAAAAGCAAAAAGCCAGTGCCCCATGTGTTCCATAATTTTTTCTTAAAATATGTAAGAATAAGTACATTCTTAGAAACTAGACCTGGGTGCTTCTAAAGTGAACTCCAGCTGCATACATTTTACCAGTTTTATAGGAACATTAGCAGACTTAGAGCTGTAATTTATGTGACCTATAAAAGGGTCTTTAAAGGCAAGTAGGAAATCCATGCATAGCTGATCTGTTTCTCCTATTAGGCCATTTCATGAGCACTATAATCCTTTACTTGGTTAATGTCTTGCAATTGATGTATTGAAAGCCTTATTTTGAACAAGGGACCCCACAAAGTATATAGCCACTCCTGAGATGTAAACACAGACACTGAAGAAAATTCAGCTACATTCGTGCTTGTTTCAGCAGGAGTCAGGCCCTTCTAGATGCCGCCTCAAGGTTGCCATCTTCCTGCAGTACTGTCGAGAAGTTGCAAAGAATGTGCCCTGCTTGCTCCTTCTCCAATGTTCTTCCAGTCACATTCATATGAACTAGTGATGTCTTAAAGTGCTTATGTAAATGTTTCAGGATTTCTTTAATTTAGGAAAATAAAAAGAGTATTTTCTTCTTGATAGCAAGAGATCTGCATTGACATCATACTTCTGTCATTTACTGGCTGTGTGATACAGGTCAAATGATTTAACAATCTAACATTTAATTTATTATTATTATTTATTTATTTAATGATTTATGTTAATTAATTAATTAATTAATTCCCAACCTACAAAATTACCCATTCTCACACAGATTGTTTACATTGATAGGAGAAGCAAGTATTTCTTTGGCAAAGAGTTATCTGATACATTCTAAGCATTCATTACATTTTCCCTAGGAATTTTCAGAAGAGGAGGAAGGTACATAATTTCACTAAAAATTAAGAAGTGTGCAAACATACATCTCCAACCTCAATATTAAAATAAACATAGACTGAACATTTAAAAGTTAATATAGTGAAGACAAAGTTATTGCATACATGAGCAAAAAAATATCTAATGACATAGTGAGATGGCACTCCTCTGTGCTTATAAGCTCTGGAGCTGGGATTAGGTAGGAATAAATGGGAGTGATAGTCTAATCATTTGGAGAACATAAAAAATGGTTATAACTTTGAATAAAATGAGTATTGCTACAGAATCCCTCTGTATTATACTTCACTAAGTCGGGATCCTTAGACAGCCTTGACTTATGCTGTCAGGAAACAAAAGCCGATGAAGATTCTTGGAGGCTCCCCTAGTGAAGTTTGTCATCGCTTAAAAATAGCAAATGTTCATTGAGTACCAGCAGACACAGTTACAGCTTAAAATGAACAAGAGTGAACATCATTTCAAACTCATCACAATAGCAAGATGATCATGTTGAGAGGGAAGAGGTAAAGGATGAGACAAGGTTCTGAAGGACAGTTGAGAAGATGTTGAACAGTCTCTCAGAAGTGATGCTATAAAAATCTTAACTGATGGCAGTGGGAAAAGTCTACCTGTGAAAAAGCTTCTATTTGAAGGGAGTCCACTTTGCACACAGATGACTCCACCAAACAGCACTCAATTGATGTACAGCAGATAAGTGGGACAATAGTAGTATTCAATAAGAGAATATTAGCGAGGTTGGGGGGTGGAGCAAGAGTAAGAAGATTCTGTAGGAATTTTAAGGGAAATGTAAAAACTGCCTTAATTTTCTTCTATGGTGTTTCATGTTTATAAGTAAAAGAAAAAGTGTTCTTTCTAAAGCTAACATTTTGGTATAAGAACATAAACGTGATATATAGATTTAGGTGATGTATTTAATTTAATTTAATAATATTAAAGCACAGCATCCACACTAAGAATGTTAACTTTATTTAAATAAAACATGTCTAGTAGAAAAATGAAGAGCTGCCTGGGATTCACAGCACTATTTTCCTAAACCTCTGAAGATGGAGTAACTGCTATGAGATCCTGCTTTGCTTAAAAAAATTGCAGAAACGTGCATCATGCAGATGTTATGTACAGACCTATGACATACTACCTTGAGGTATAATTTTCAGGAGAGAAAGAAGGTTCGTAATTCTAGGAAGAACCAAACCAGCTGTTGCACATACATCTGAAATATTTCCAATGCAGTCTGTCTTGTATTTCAACCCTTTGAGATATGTATTGCTAATGTCATCTGATGAATGATTAATTCAAGGCTCACAGTAGTAAAGGTACTAACTATTCAGTCACTCACTGGTAAATGGCAGCAGAACCAGAATCCAAACCCAGATACGCATGTGTCAACCCAAATTTCATGTCCTTTCCATCATAGCAAGATACCCAAACAAATGTGACTGTAACTTTATAAAAAATGATGGCAAAGAGAAATTTTTGATTCCCACCACCATATGAATGGTCCTGTTGTCCTTTTGACTACTCTTCTTTTCAACACAATCCTCTGGTTGAAACCAATCTTCAACACAATTTTTTCCTGCCTACAACAGAGAGTTGTAACAGATACATGACTGAAAATAGCTTCTCTTTTCAAATATGTGCCACTTTCATCCTTCAGTACACTGCACCCTGAAGCTGTACCAAACTGTGCAATAACAAACAAGTTCTCAGATGTGTCTAGCTCAATGACCTTTATGATGTTTATTTTTGAGATAAAAATCAAAAAGCATTAAGGACATGGCTAATTATTTTTGTTTAGTTTCACTCATGTTCTAAACTACAAAGGTATTGGAATACCAAATATAGTTCATGTAGAATATAAGATTACATTTATCAATGAAAACTGTTTCAGCAACACATCATCAAGAAGATTATTTTTTGTAGAATTCTTGCATGTATATTAAAAAATCAACATGTGCAACCAACTGACCCAATGGAATTTAAAACACATAATAGAGAGAAATGCTATTAATACACACTCTACACCTGTCCTTTCAAAATGCCTAAATTATGATAAAAACTAATATGTTAATGTTTTTACATTTTACTTTGTTACTACACATGAAAGTTTCAACCTAACATATTATTTGCAAAAACATAAAAATATTTAGATGGAAAATTTTAGTTTTTTTAAGACTTTTTATCATGTTAGGAAATAAAATAAGATTCTATGTTAATATCCTTTTAAATTCACTGTAAGAAGGACAGCATCCCAAAACCATAAACATGAAGTTATTTTGGAGAGGAAAACACTGATCTGACTTGATAGTAGTGGTTATCCAATTATTTGGACTCCAGAATTTTTAAAATGTTGGCCTCTTAGCCTACACTTCAGTGCCACATTTTCAATGATTTTTAATATATGGCATTAACAGAAGAAAATATTAGATCTTATTCCCCAGATTTCTGATATCAGGAGGGGGACACTTATCCCAGGTTGATCAGGTATCTCCAAAAAGAAAAGCTCCAAGCTACATGGATTTGGTTTCTGAGTTCTGTTTGGTGTGACTGTAAGGTGGGCCAACCTTCTAGTAAGACCAACTAAGTTTTAAATGTGCCTTCCTTCCTTTGTCAAGTAATTCTGCTTCTAGAATTTTAGCCTATAGAAAAATACATAGGCACCTGAAATATGAGAAAGTGTTAACTGAATGATTTTATGAAACTATAATTCGAAACAGGCTGATTAAATATCAGTTGTGGATTGATGGAATACTTTTTGATTTTTCATAGCTGTGATTGTAGCTGTCAGGCTGCTGCGGCAGCTCACCAAGGAAGATGTGGTGGCATAATCATACTTGTAAACCCTGCCAGACATCAACAGAGAGAACCACCATCCTGTCCAATGCCTTACTGGACAGTGGAACACAGAGCGTCTGAGCTCAGGTGTTTTGATTGATTCAGAACTCCTCAGATATTCTGCTGATACCACATGCAGATCATTAGCAATCAAACATTCCCCACATGAATCCAATACCTGCAAACAATACAAAACACAAAGACCAAGGGTAGCCCCTCACCCAAAAGTACGTAAAACAATTATTTTATACATAACTAAAAATAAATTTCTACAACATGTGATGCCTTTAAAAGGTATCGAACCAGTGTATAAACTACTCTAAAAAAAAAAAATGCAGGTTTCAGAGTAGCACATGTGCTATGGTCACTGTGTGTGTCCTCACACATCCTGAAAATTGTGGCTCCAATATTCAACAGAACCATTTGTCTCCATTACAACCTCTGATTTCCCGGAGTGGTTTTTACCTTTTCAGTTCATACACTTATAGATTACATTAGTGACAATAGTACATATTACTTTAATTTTTAGAATAACCTCTTACTTAATTCAATTATTTTTAAATGAAGAAAACTTTTATACAATCCATTAACATTCTTATGGTCCTAAACTACTTTAAAGTAACAACAATCTTATAAGCATTATGCTTTGTTTCAGTTCCCAAACCTCTGGAATATATTCCTTCTGTTAATCTCAGCACCTGTACTCAGGAGTCGGGTGACTCCTGTGGGAATTTCTTGACTGTGGCTTTGTGCTTCCCATTAGTTCCTGCCTGTTTCAGACTTTCATCTCCTTGAAATTGACGTGAGTTCCTGACACCCTGCACCACATCTTTGCTTTAGCTATTAACAATTTCTGTTGTACGCACCTAGAAACTCAGCTGTCATACTTTTTTATCAGAGGCTTGGTTAGAAAAACAAAAATCTCATCATCCTTATATTCCTCCATAGATCCAAAAGGAAAGGACCAGATCACAGGGGAAATTCACAACATGCCTGAGAGGCTTTTCTGGAAGGGTCTTAACATTGTCTCCATCTTTTCACCACCTTCGTACCACTTTCCAGAATGCCCGGAGGACAGAAGCAATTTTGGGTGATATCTTCCTTTATGTCAAGGGATTGCAATCACGCCCATCTCCACCTCAGCACAGAAACAGTTCTGCTTAAGCCGCACCTCCAGGTCATGAGGCCAGGAAAGTCACAAGCCACAGGCCTTCTCCACAGAGTCTGTAATCTTCTTTAGCCCATTATCATTCCCTTAATTGTATCATAGATTACTAAATCACATAAAAACCCTAATGTCAACCACCATTTAAGTAAACATTTCCTTCACTCTCTTTTCATAAAAGTGTTCCTACAGGGGAATCTCTTTCTGGCTCAATTTTCATTTTTCTTATGGAAGAATACATAACATAGCTTTTTGACAATTAAATAGATAAAGAAATGCCACTATCCATGCAATTTATTTTTTGAGACAGAGTCTTACTATGTAGCCATGATTAGGCTGTAATTTGCTATATAAACCTAACTTGGTCTACTTCAATTCAAAGATACCTGCCTCTGCCTACCAAGTTCTAGGATTGAAAGTTAGCACCATCGTGCCTGGTGCATTCAGGTACCATGTGACAAACGTCCTTCAAAGTGCTACGAGGATACTAGTGAGAAAACGAAGTACTTTGTCCCAACAGCCTCTAAAGTACACGCCCAAGCTGTTCAGTTTTGTTTCATTGTCCTATCTTCAATCAGCTGCTGTCTGATGGCAGTTTCTAAAACAGAAGATTAGCTGCTGGTAAATACTGAGAATCTATCGATTTTCAAGACTTAGTTAAATATTAAAAACAACTAGTCCTTGACAAGTATCATGAGCCAGGCAGTAGTGGTTCAGGCCTTTAATCCCAGCACTCCGGAGGCAGAGGCAGGTGGATCTTGTGAGTTTGAGGCCAGCCTGGTCTACAGAGTGAGTTCCAGAGTTACAATAGAGAAACCTTGTCTTGAAAAACCAATATATATATTGAAATCAACTTATCAGTTCTGTTGTAAAGATGAAGAAAATAAAAAACGAGAGAGATTAACATTCTTAAGGAAAATCATGGAAGAAACTTGTACAGGGCTTACTTCACATATCAGTTTTATATTAAATATGCCTTTCTGGAAATATATGTGATAGACAGGCATGCTTAGGAATACACCTTTAAGGTCCTGAACACAAATTCCAGAATAAAAATCTAACTGGGATTAAAATACACAGGTACTGGATAAAGAAAATGTGGCATGTGTATACAATGGAATTTTATTCAGGTATAAAGAACAACATTCTCATATGCAGAAAAAATAAATTAGAGATCATCATGTTAAATAAACCAGGCTCAAAAAGACAAATTGTCATGTTTTCTCTCATATATGAAATCCAGCTTTTTTTCAGCAAACATAAAAGTAAAAAGGGACTACTCTGGAAAAATAGGAACAGTGGGGTGGGGGAGAAATACAACAGAGGGGCAGACAATAATAAGAAAAATAGCCTAACATAAAGAATTCTGCTACTATAGTAAATAGAAATTTGTAATTAAATCATTTTATCAATAATAGTTTTTAAAATATATGTGTAATATATAAAACCACACATCCTGTTTTCCATGGCTGTGCTAAAATATTACATACTAGGCAAGTACAAAGAAAAAGATGCATATTCTTTGTTGTGGAGGCTGGGAAGGCCTGAGCTGAGATGCTCACGTCTGCCAAGTATCTCTTCATTATATCAAAATGTGGAGAAAATATTACATGTCAGGAGAACTGGCACAAACTAGATCTCTCTTCTGCTTTTATAATACCATATATCCCAATAGAGGGGAACCACAGTGATAACTTTTTCTAATCCTAATTAATTACAGAAAGTCACCACTAAAGAAGATCAACAACTGAACTCGAGGATTACACTCCTAACACAACGAATGCATTCAAGCACCCAAAGTGTATCCAGTTATTTTTCTACACATAGACCTCAAACACTTGCAGCTTCTCACCCAGCTCAATGAAGGATTCTCACTCAGGTTCAATGAAGGCAAGCTACTTTTTAAAAAATCTATTTGATGGTTTTAATTTTTAAAGAATAAATTGGATCCTAAAGCTGATATTTGAGAGAGAAATTTGATAAGCAAGTACCATAAAAAAATATATATATGTGGTCTGCATAAAACTCATATGTTGAAAACCTAACACCCAAGGTGACAGACTTCAAAGTGATACTTTTGGAGGGTCCTTAAGGTAGCATTTTTATGGTGGATTAATGTCCTTATGACCTGAGAATTCTTGATCCTCCAAAGGTACCACAATCAGTCTAAGGCTCAGGAGTTGTATTATAAATATGTTGGGACTGGGTTCCACAACTCTGTATGTTGATGGGCTGTGGTTTTCTGTAATAGTCTCCATCTGTTACAAAGAGAGCTTTCCTTGATGAGTGGTGATAAGTACACTCACCAATGGGTATAAGGACAAATATTTACAATATTTAGGGATTGTTCAGGTATAGTGTAAAGTGATGGTTGTAGATTTTCCTCCGAGATCCATGCCTTTAGTAGTCCTGACAGCGTACATACCTTGGTGGTAACAAACAGCTCATTAATTGGACTTAAGGCTTGCTTAGCAAGAGGGAAAAGATCCCTGGTACTGGAAACTTAGCCAACTACCCAAGGCTGGCTAGAAGCAGACAGATAGAAATCTGGAAGATAGAAAGAGTAGGGTTCATGTTGCAGGAGTACTAGCCATCCACACAAGGACTACAATCAAACCACAAGCACAGCAGCAAATGCAGACAGCAAAGTAAGTAAAGGTACTGACTGGACAACAGTGCGTGTCAAGAAGTAGGGGGAGGGGGAGAGTGATGCCTGCTACAGTGATTCCCTAACATGGAATATCCTGGAGGCCACTGAACTGCATGCCCAAAATGACTGGCACTCACTGATTTTGATTTAGTTTCCACCCAAAAGGACTCAGAAATCATCAATGTGACATAACAGTCTTTTCGTGGAAGAAATGCGCCTACCTTTTCTTCTTCTGGAAAGGCAAAAGATTCAGAATAAACATGAACTTTAGCTAAGGGAAAATAAGAAAGTTACAATTCTGCCATGTGAGCTTTCCACGTAAAGATTAGGCCCACAGTGAACATTTGGAATCATGTGGACACTGAAATGCCAGATGCTGCCCAATTACAAATCTGTCTATTTTCACTCTGTTCCCAGTGGCTATTAGTTTGGATCATCATTACCACCAATTCCACCACAGGAATCCAAACCTCAGATGTGTTCTCCTTGCTGGCTTTTTCTCTTTCTCTTATCCTATATTTATTTATTACTATCTTTATATCTTTTTCCTTCTCATTTCTTTTCTTTATTTGTGGGCAAATCATAGCCTACATGGATAGAAAAAAATTCAAAATACAAAATACATTTCCTTTGAGAAATGTACCTCTAAAATTGGAGTATTTTTAATATTTGATAAAAATTGCATCTCTCCCTTCCAAGTGTCGCTCTCTTACCAGGAAATGGTTTCACCCCTATGGTTCTCTGTTGTATAGTGTCTTTGCTAATGACAGCAACAAACTGGGATTTCAGGAACAACTGGAACTTCAGACCTTCCCAGCACAAGACCTGTCAAGGTTCTCAGTACACCAAGTAATAATGAAACCCTTCAAATAGCACTTTCTTAAAATGTCAACGTGCCTGTTCCAGATGAATATGCATATGCATCCATAAAACCACAAATATTGCTTTTTCATCCGCCCTCCTGTTACCCTCCTTGATTTACTAATCACCCTCTTACTCTTCTTACTTTTCCAAAGTCAGCTTGTCTTCCTCCATAGGGTATAATTTAACAGCTTGTTTGTTCCTTGTTTTCTACCCCACTCATATATCAATGCCTTCTTGTTCTGGTCAGCAAATCGCCTGCCAAGTGTGTTCTTCCTACTCTTCATTAGAGTACTCTTTCTTCTGCCAGGAGCAATAGTTTAGAATCGTGCATCGTGGTCCAGAAGACTAAATTCTGTACTTTGACACCATCTACAAAGCCAGCTGTTCACTTTGCAGAACCTTCTGAATCTTCCAAAGTCATGACCTTCACTTAGAAGAAATTGAACCAACACCTGTGTCTCACAGACCTTCAGTTTTACAAAGGATTTTATTCTCTGCACATTGTTCAAGGTCATTTTTTTTTTGTTCATACTTTTAGCAGACATGAACTGAGAAAATAACCAACTGAATATAATGCCTATTTCTAAAACACTAGAAATGTTAGGTACATTCCTATGAATTAATTAATATCTGATTGTCATATACTCTTCAGTTTCACGGGTGAGTTTTGATATAATAATTCCCTTTTGTCTACTTTTAAAGAGAATCATTTTTATTCCAACACTAAAAACGGAGAGGGCTAAATATTTGAATTGAAGAAATTCTCTGAAAAATATTTTAGTTTTACTTAAAATTAAATAAAAAAGGAACTAATTTTCAGTGCTTCAAAGGAGTTTTAGATTCAAAACTAAACATATATGCATATATATTATATATACTTGTGTGTGTGTGGCTGGGAGTACACCTACCACTGAATTCACGTGACGATCAGAGGACAACTCACACAGGTTGGTTCTCTTCGTCCACCGTCTCTATACCATGGATCAAACTAGGTTGTCTGGCTTGGTGGCAAACACTTTTACCTGCTCAGCCATCTCAAAAATCTCTAAACCTACTAATCTCATCTACTCATATACCTTTATGTTCAATAATTGTATTCGTGTATTCAAGTTATAAGATAAAGATGCTGTAAAACAAAGAGGCTTCAAGCTTAACTCAATTATTATTGAGTTGAGCCACGAGTCAGAACTGTCAGCTTAGCTCTTAAAGCATAGGCTTTTCCCACAACTGAAAGAAACAAAAAAAAAAAATCATCAATTCAAAAACTGAAATTTTAAATGAACCCCAACATGATTTTCAATATTGGACATTTTAGTTCTCACTTGTGTTTCTGCTGGGGCATGGAATAAGCCAACTGACAAATGGGGGTTTGAATTTAATTGTACTAAGAGGCATATGGAAATGCTTACTGCTTACAGACAAACCCTCTCCCTCCCACCTACCCCTTACTGTACAGACACTAGAGTCTAAAGTCTGAAAAGGGAAGAAAAACAGTCTGAGATAATTTGGCTGTACCCCTGGGTGTATCATGTTCTCTTGCACAAGGAGGATGCTCTATCAGGTGGAGTATGCAGCTCAAATACAGTGCCAAGGTCACAAAGTCCTTTGAGATTTAAATAAACTCTAGCTTTCTAGGATTTCTCAGAAAAATACTGGGTTGTGATTGAGTTTCCATTCCCACCAAATGACAAGTTATTTAATACAGATATGTTTAAAACGCACGGTCTACATTTCTAATAAAAAGTGATTGCTCTTTATTTAAAATTCAAATATCCCTCAGTGTCTTGTGTTTTTATTTGCCGAAAGCAAAATTTGAAAATTTTTCCATATGGTCAGTTCATCTGAAATGGATGTAATCCAGAAGGTGGTCTATAATCCCGTACTCTTTCCTGTAGCCCCAGTTTCAAGGGGCCTGTGTATCAGATAAAACACCAGTATGGAGATTCTGTGTCCTTGATTCTTGAGCATTAAAACATTATAGCTCTGTGAACTGAGTCGCGTCTTCCCAGAAAGGGCTCTGTGTCGGTCTCTCTTTCTTCTCCTCCTCTCAGCACCTTGCACTCTGGGTCATTCAGATTGAGCCATGCCAGTATGCTGGACTGCCTGTTTCTACATAGGAAGCACCTGAGAATCTTGGAGAACATGGGGTCATCCCAGGGCATTTCAACTGAACCTTCAAGAGAGAGGCTCTAATCTTTGGCATTTCTTAACCACTTGGTGATTCAAGTACACATCAAGAGTAGGAGCCTCTTATACAGATGTCAGCAGCATCCACACTCAGTTGTAGTTGCAAATTAAAAAATCACTTAGGGAACTCAGGAAAATTCGCATAACCCAGGCTAAGTTCATCAGAGTAGCTAGGAATAACACAAAAGTACACTTATTTTTTTCCCAAAAGAATCCAGGTAAACTCAGACACAGCAGAGAGCTCCCAGACCAGAGACAATGATCTTGATGACCTCTTAACCTCTCTTACAGCAGCAACCACAAATGTGATCTTCATACTGCTAACTGACTTGTATGAAATCTTATCTCATTTGTCCACCCTTCTATCACTATGTCACTAAAGGTAGAGTTTTCTTTGTGATTTTTAGACTGGGTTTTAGACTATTGAAGCTTTGGGGCACAGGGAGAATTCCACCTCAGAGGAGAAAAACATTCAATTTGGCTGTCAGACATCCTTGTTCTCCAAGGAGATGGTCCACCCCACCATCTGTCTAACTTAATTTACCCCCTAACTATAGACATCCTGATCTATCAGTTCCATTCACATCTTTATATAAGGGAAATTTACCCTACTCCATGCTGGAAACATTACGTAGGAAATAAGCTATGAAGGATTTTTTTTTTTTTTTTACTCCACCAGTCTCGAAGCAAAAACGAACAGCATTTAAAAAAAGCACAGAAGATGACATCCATAGCTTTGCCTCCAGCACTGTATATACACTAAGCCTGAAGGGGACAGAGATGTAAAAATCAACTTGAACTTTAAGTGGCATTTTTCTCCCAAACAAGCAGGTAAAGGACTGCTGCATGGATGAATAATTACAGAATGTGGTAATGAGATAATCCTCAGCTGAATTCTCAAAGTAAATTTCAGGACGAACCTTAAATAAACTTTTCCAAACACTTCATTCTAAAGAGTCAAAGGATATCTAAACTCCAATTCCCCAAGAAGTAGATTTCTATAAAATCAAAGTTTAAAATGCCAACAGAAAAGTAGATCTCCTTCACTATTTAGACCGATTTATTTTTAGACCATTCAACTTGAACTTATTATCTTATGCAGAAGTTTATTCTTAAGTTATGTTAAAAGTGGTTGTTTTGTGCACTGTTGAGAGAAAGGGCTGCCTAGGCCTTGGCATGTGCATTATCTGCAGGTATTGTCTTTATGCAAAAGATGTTTGATTGCTCATGATCTGTATGTGCTATCAATAGAACTCCTGAAGAGCTTAGGTATCAATAAAAACCTCTGAGATGAGATGCTGAGGGTTCCATTGTCAAGCATGGCACATGCCTTGATAGTGGTTCCCTCTGCCGAGGTCTGGCAGGCTTTGTACCTATGAATATGTCTCCTTGTCTTCCTTGCTGAGTGACACAGTGGATGTACTTCTACGATTTTCTATTCTCCTTAATCATTATTTTTGGTTTTAATATTGTTGCACAATTACTGTACCTTCTGCAGCCTCATAAATCACCCGTTGTTTTGCTGGTCCTATTTTCTTCTTGCTCTCAATTATTTCCAATTACTCACTGCTACACAAAACATTTTGAACTTAAGGGATATTCCAGTGAGACAAGTTTTGGACAATGAGTCTGTAATACGTTTCAATGTTAAATTTGGAAGGAGAACATTGCTATCTGATGAAAAAACAGTATCCTGATATCATATACTGATGTGTATACTATCACTAGGTTTATAATGGTGAGATCATAATTACACTCAACTGTTACTCCATATTGCCAAGAAACTAGACAAAATTTCACTAGCATACAATAATACATATGAATTTCACATATATGTATTACCTGGGTTTGGAGTGGGGGTTTGCTGAGAGTGAATTTAGGTTGCCAAGTGTAGCAATCCTTTACCCTCAACTTAGGGAAAGAGAAAGGAAGGATAGAAAGAAATCTTCCCTGCTTTTGCAAGTGGCCTTGATATAGAATGAGAGCAAGGTAGAAATCTGCACAGCCTCTTTTTAGGCTGTCCTAAGCTTAAAGAGGACAAGCTGACAGTGAATCAGACTAGCATCTCAGCTCACGGTCTATAAACTCAATCTCTCCAGCTTTTGTTCTTTTGGGAATTATCATACTAACAACAGCAACCCAACCAAAGAACCACCACCCACCCCTACTCTCAGGGCTTCAGACTTTTTATACCCTAAGTCAAAAGTTCCCATAAACCCCTGTGGCACACAACCTTCAAAACGAGCTACAGGTGCCAGAACGACTGTACCCAACCAAATCATAGCCACCTGCATCAAGCATTCCAAATCCAACTCATAAACAAATATATCACAGCTGGGGTGGGAACACAAACCTAATCCAAACGCCATTTTGCGTTTTTAAAGAAACCAAAATAATAAAATACTTCTTCCAAGTGTTGCTCTACAGTCAGGTGTGTCCAATTTTGCTCCACCATTCAAGGAAGGTCTGTTTGAAAGGAAATACAGAAAGACCATATAACAAGCCCAACTGGACAATGTATTACTAATTTTTGCTTTGCTTAGATCACATCTACTAAAATCCTATTGCCCAAAGCAATTCCAAAGTCAAGAAATAATAAGTACTCTAATAAAGAGGTTATAACACATATTTAAAATGGGATGAGGATGATAATTTCATTTCCCATCATACCTTGGAAATACTCAAATCTGAAACATAGTTGGTAGTTGTGAATGTCTCTGTTGTTATCCCTCAGACTAATGGGAATCTTGAGTCTTCTTTCTCTACCTATTTCTTTCCTATCTTCTTCCTTATTGTTCCCCCAAGGTGAAGACATAATTGAAACAGCACATACAGTATAAATTTTATATAAAGTATAATTATATAATTTTATACACGGTATAAAATTAAGTAGCTTGGGCTATGAGGACAAACTTCCATTTTTAATCTTTAGCCAATTATTTCCTAAACCTTAGACAGTTTAATCCCTCTATGTCTTGGTCTCCTCTTTTATAAAGCAGTGATAATAAAGCTAGCTATCTCACAGAATTAAGAAGAGTTCATGAAATGATGATACGAAAAGAAAAAGCAAACAAAGTGGAGGAAATACTTAAAATATTGTTGAGGAAAAGAAGTATAAATAGACGTGAACCAGGTTAAATGCTTTCTTAGCAACTTCTTTTCTAAGTGAACAGTCATCCTTTCTTTCTATATTCCTTCATTGATAAGACTGATTCCAAGGTGGTCAAAGAAAAGGAAGCTGGAATAGGTTTCTTAAACAGCAACATCTCTTTTCCTAAAAGGTACCAAAGTAGTTTCTTTTCATGATCTTTCTTGAAAGAAGAATTGTTACATCTTCCATGTTTTGTTTGAATGGTAACCCAGGGAGACTGTTCTTTCTGGGGAGATGTTTGTGGGTGGTAATTGGGGTAGATCTGGAGGAGATGGGAGATGGGGAAACTGGAGGGGTAAAAGGAAGAGAGAAGGATGTCAGGATGCATTGTGTAAGTTGTACGGGAGAAGAAAAATTTTAAAAAAATAGGAAAAAAGAAAGAAGAATTAAGGCAAATATTCTCTAAACATTCTAAAAATTCTATATGTAACAAAGCCATGATAATTTGGGTACTGCCATTCAGTCAAAAGTTCTCCTAAGCATTTTGAATGTTTTATCTGATTCAATTCTCCCAAAGATTCTAGGAGCTGAATAATATTATCCATCTTACAAATGAAGAAAATTGAAAATTGATTAATTTGCCCAAGGACTCTAAACTAGCAAGTGGCCAAATTTGCATTAAAACAGGTCTGTCTGACTCCAAAGGCTCTCTGAAATAATAACTTTAGAATTCTTCCAAATTAAACATGGCCTCTAATTATATTGCATGAAAATAAGCACAAAATGGGTGTTGGTGTTGCTGTGTCTCAGATACTCTGAATATAAAGAAGAAAAAAATATATTTTCTGGTTCAACAATTGAATATTAAATATATTTACTAGAGAGGATTAATGCCAGAATTTCCTCTCAGATGTTAGAATTTACACATAGGGAACAGAATTTTAAAATCTAATGATTTTAACTGAGTTCTTCTCAGGCTTAGAGTTTCCAGTAACAGGAATAAAGGTTTAAAAGCACTGAACAAAGCCCAAATCCTACATTTTTCAGCCAAAAAAAATGGTTACCTCAACTTTCTGGAGCCACAGGAATGAACCTGGAGCTAAAATTCAAACCTCATGATTAAATTCAATAATAATGAGATGCTTCAAATTTTTAAAACTATGAAGAAAGAAAGCACAGTCATTTCATCTAAATGGTAAGCTCAATGGTAAATTCAAAAGCTGCTCAACTAAGAGTTCTTTCCCAACCCTTGTTCATTCCTGAAAATGTTTCTGAGATTATATTTCAGCATCTAGCCTACCACTTGTGACTATGAACATTTATGCAGCAGAACTTCAGTAACCAGACTATAATCCCTATACTATCCCGTTTTTACAACATGGTAAAGGTAACCCATTCATTTGCCCAAACTCATATCACAAAAAAATAAAGGATGAGCCATTCTTCCCAACCATTCTGAAGTGTTTTTGTTTCATTGGGAAGAAAGGTAACATGTTTTTCCTGGAGCAGTTTTTAGACTGACTACAATAATCCTCTATGTAAAATCAGAAGCCATAGTACTGCAAAAGTGCAGGACAATGGCTCGGTTTCTGCTCTCTTTAGTTGGAGAGTGGAAGCAAGTTCTAAGAGTCTGTCACAGACAATGTCACAATGTCTAAGAGTCTGTCACAGACACCTTTATATTAACTTCTCTAAAGAATGCATGGCATCCATCTCAGTTTCAAAGACTAAAAAATCTTATTACTCTGTGGTTTATGTTTGGTATCTTATTCATTGGTAGGGTCTGTCAGCCACATTCAATGATATTATAGTCTGTGTGTGAAGTAGAAAACTATCATCTTAAAATAGCCACAATATTGCAGCTTATTAAAAAATAAGTACATTTTCTTCCAGAGCCCATGACTTGCAAAAATGACTGTTAGCAATAGGCAATTACTTCTGTTACCTTGGAATATATTGACATTCGTTTATTTAAAGATAATGTAACACATTTGTATTCATTGAAGTAAGCTGCAGATATGATTAAACGTGGATGCCCATCTTATATTAAGCAACCAAAGGAAAACATTGCAATCAGAGCTCTTGCACTGCTGAAAATTGCTCATATCAAATAGAGAAAATTGCATTATGGCTTATTTCCAACACAATTGTAAATTATCATAAGGAAGCAAAATCACAACTTGCACAACAAGACAGCAGAACATTTACTCTGTGCATAATGGGACATTGGAGTTAGCCTCACCTAACAGGATAAGTGCTTCAGAAAGAGTGTCACTGAGTAGTTAAGAGTGATTGCTCATTTATCTCCATTACAGAAAATGAATGCAGGAAGATGGTACAGCAATGGCTAAGGCATATAATTGAGGAGAATATAATTAGACATGATGCCCTAGAATAAACTGGTTAACTATTAGCTAAAGAATGTATTTGAGAGGTTAGAAAAACAGATAGAACCTAAAGATTCTTTTTTAAAATAGAATTTTCTTCTTTTAATGTGATAATTCTTTAAGGCATTTACCAAGTTATACAATCCAAAACTAACTACCTAGATTCATATCTGGGCACCAAAAGAGGAGAGGATAGCCAGGTGTCACAATGCACAGCTATGAATACAAGCATATGAGAGACTGAGACAAGAGATTTCAAGTTCAGGGATAGCCTGGGCTACATGTAAAACCTTGAATTAATAAAAAAGAAAGTTAAGAATAAGCCCGTCATTTTAATGTGCTTGTGTGTGACATGTTTATCCCTTACAAAAATAAACTTTGTTGAGAGTGATAAAGGAAAACATCGCTCATCAAAAACAAGCTTAAAAGAATTCTCTTACAAGTGTTCTAATTAATGGCTCTCCTAAAACTTCAGAAGAAAGCTGTTTTTATGCTGTGCCATTCACGATGTTGCTTTCTCCCAACATTATTGGTATTTATCTCAAACACATTAAGGCTCCTTTGTTCTGAACCTAACTCCAGTCCTAGGCAGGGTTTCCCACAACAGAAATGATTAAGCAGCATCACCAAAAGATCAAATGAGTCATTTTCAGAAAAACTATGAAGATGCTAGAGAGATGAAAAATTACATTTTATCTACTTTAAGTATTTTAAAAAGTGTTCCACATATGGTAGAATTTCTACAATGGTAGTTTCACTAGAAGAAGGAAAGGAAAGAAAATTTTATATTAGCATGTAGTTTCTGGGGTGAGGGAGTATGTGCCTTTTCTCTTTGCTTACCAGGATGTGCCTAAGCAAAAAAAAAAAAAAAAAAAGGGTGGGTCTACCCACAGCTTACTGTACCTGCTCACATCTGCCTAGCTACCTACTCTGCCACATCCACCATTAGAAAACTTGTCCAGTCTAAAATTCACTTAAAAATGCATCATTTACATTTATAGGAATAAGTTTAATATACATCTAATTCCATCATCATTTTGTCCTTTCAACACTTTTTTTTTAGGTACAGAACATGTGGTAGTTTGAATAATAGTGGCCTCCATAGGCTCCTGTATTTGAATTGTTAGTTATCAGGGAACGGCACTACTTGAGAGGAATTAGGAGGTGTGGCCTTATTAGAGGAAGCATGTCATTGGAGGTGGGCTTTGGGGTTTCAAAATCTCAAGCCAGGCCCAGTGTCTCTCTCTTCCTGATGCCTGTGGATCTGATGTAGAACTTTCAGCTACCACATCTGCCTGTGTGTCACTATGCTCCATGCCATGATGATACTGGACTAAATCTCTGAAACCTTAAGCAAGCCTCAATTAAATGCTTTCCTTTATAAAAGTTGCTGTGGTCATGGTGTCTCTTCACAGCAATAGAACAATGATTAAGAGCATTATTTCAAAGGATAAAAAAAAAAAAAAAAAAAAAAACTACAGCAACTTTAACCTGTTTCTTCACTGATTCCTTATTGGTGTTCCTGGCCCATCTTTTCAAGCAAAAGGTAACATCATTTCAAAGAGGGAGGACTCATTGGAAGCAAATTCATTCTTTCAACAGAAAAAAAAATGTGAGTAATATGAATCATACATGAATATATATAAAATTTATATATTTGTAAATTTATGTATTATAATTGTTCTATATGTTTTATAAATACCACTTCTATATGTGTGTGTGTGTGTGTGTGTGTGTGTGTATGTATGCATGTATGGTGATTATTCAGGGATAGCTTTTCTGTATCTTCACAAGAAAGAAGGGAGAATTTAATCCAAAACAGACATAGTAAAAAAAAAGACATTGTAGGTACTTCATAAAACAAACCTAAAGCACAGCCTTACTACTTTAGCCTATTTTAACTTATCTGTCTACCTAAGAGTAATGAACCTTTTTTTCCATTTTAGTACGGTGGTTTCTAGAGTCACCATTATAAGAAAGGCTTCAATATTCTCATTTAGACAAGTGGTTTTCCCAAAGTCTCTGGGCCATGCTGGACTATAGCCTCTACTCTCATCCAAGTTCTGTCTAAACCAGAAACAGTCACCTCTGTTCATAGGCCAGCCCCCTCCCACTGCTTCTGCTGCGCTGGGCCTTGGGACAGATAGGTACCTCATGGTTGCATCAGCATAGGTGTCCATACTTGCCACATGCATACAGAAATAAGCATCAAATCTTACTTCAGGGATTCTAACTCTGCAGATTCGCTTTTGTTACCTGAAGATACACCTCAAAAATCTGTTCGTTCTTTGAGCACACAACTCTGTTCCTAACTGTAGAGCGACTGGCAATTGCTAGCTGCTGGGATAAGAAGGATACATTTTCTCTGAGAGTGAAGCCCCTGGTCATTCGACCGTATTCTAGTGAAAGAACACACAGCCAGGAATATTTGGAGAAGAAAAAAATTGGTCTTGATAGGATCTTTCTTTCTTTTTGAAGGACACAGGGCAAGAGAACAGAAAAGACGGTGCATATGGGAAGATTTGAAGAGTGAATGTAAATGAAACGTTATATGAAACTCAACACACAGACACACACACACAAAACCTGTTTCTTCTACAAGGGCATGCTCTATGCCTCTCCACCGTTGTTGTTGTTACTGTTCCCCTTCTCACTGAAAGTGACATTTTTCCATTTTTCTCTACTTCATGTCAATTTATTAACTAACCATCCTATAGAAATGGAAATTGATGCATTTTAATGTACTTATTGAATCATTTTAGTCTCTAAAAGTTGAAGATTGGAAAGTTTGATAGTTTTCTAGGAACGCATTGATTTCTTTTGTACGCCTTGCTAACTCTTAATAAGGAGCACTTTTCCCATTATTCTTCAGTCCTGAAGCTTGTGGGTGAAGTGACAGCTCCTATTGTGACCCTGATAGCCACAGGAATTGTTTTTTTTTTTAGCAATTCTAGCAGAATATAAAAATTCTGTTTAGTGTTAGAAGCAAAATCTCTTAACAACTGACTTTTTTCTTTATATATTGTGCAGTGGTCATGTCAAGGGAGAAATGCTAAGCTATTTAAGAATAAGCTTACAAATAAATATCAGCATAAATAAAATTCCACTCTACTCTCTAAATGTGCTATAAGAATAATTACATAAACATACATTCTAAAAATCTTAGGGCAACATTTCTGTTAGTTAAACAGAAGTTTCTCCTCACATAAGGAAAGATGTACCCACGAATAAATTGCATCCACGTTGTAATACTACGGCTTTTTGTGCAACCCAGCCAGTTTAATAAAACTTACACAATAGAAAACAAAACCTGAAAATGTTTTGTAGGAAGAACAGTGCCTGCTCTAAGAAGTCTAGTCTTATCTCTTCCCAGGGTCCATCTGAGGCTTCAGCTCACCTTTTATTGCTCCATAATTACTTTGATCCACTGAGTTTTACAGAATTAAATGTTTTTAACAGTTGTGTCATATTTTTTTCCAGTTTAATTTCAGCCTGTGTTGGTAGTGCACTGCCTCCTCTTTTGTGATGCAGAACTTGCTAAGGAACTTGCTCAGATTCGACCCAGGAAAGTTAATTGCCAAACAGGGTAGATGCATCTGACCCTTTATCGGGGAAACAGCACTTCATAGCTAAAAGAGCCCAGCCTCTGTGTCTGGACACCAGGTCAAGTTTCTACTCTGAATGACCACGAACAAGTGCTTCAGTTGTCTGATTCTGACTTTCTTCGCCTGGAAATCAAAGACCTTGGTTTACAGAATACAGGATCCCTGCCAGCAATAAGCCTATTATTGCAAGCTGTGTTTTCCAAATGTCAGATATGATCTACTAACTGAAGTTCTACTGTCCATGAAGGTGAAAGTAGCTTTCGTTACAGGCGTCATCCAGAGAAGTCAATAGTCACAGAAGCATACCACTGTTCTGCGTGCTGTAAGAGATAATAAAATACCCTTGCTCTTGAGGAGGAGAGTCAATGTAAGATTGCAAGGCAATTAGATGTGAAAAGCAAGTAAGTAAAAGATAAATTCATAAGCGCAGATCACAAGATGCAATGTGGCAAGAAAGCCAGGTTATGTCAGGAGTGGAGATTCGACAACAGAGGTGACTATTTACTAGGAGCCATTACAGTTCAGGGTTGCACAGTGAGAAGGGAGGGAAGGTGTTGAAGATTGAGGAACAAAGTACAGATGTTCAGAAGTGCAGAAAAACATTTTAAGACATAGATAACAAAGTCACTTACACCCAAGAATCTCCTCCCTTCAGGGACGTAGAAAGTGAGGCAGTTAGAATGATCTCCTCAGGTCCATTTGTACTAAGATCACCTCAGCCAGTGATCTATAGGACACTATAGACTAGCTGTCTATAGTGTCCCTGCTCTCAGTGCACATGAAGAAACCAGTTACGTATTGGTACCTTTACCATGTCTGACTTAATGATTCAGTAGCTCCCAAATGCTTCCCCGGAACTCACTAGCAAGTTCCAATTAGACCACACATGGCTCTGCCCCAAGCGCTATTTATTATTTCCACATGTTGTTTTTCCTCTATCATTGCATGAAGAAGGGCCACCCATCCAAAGAGCCTGGGCATGGCATCAACAAGTCACTCTCAGCTGAACCCCTCCATTTATACAAATATCTACAGCTTTTAGTACTGGACTTGCCTGACTTCTGAGATGGCAACAATTAAATGCCCTGACAGTTACACCAATCGTTCTAGTTGTTTAAATGTCTTCATTGGATTCAGAGAATTAATCCATTCTGTTTCTACTCATCACAAGTGAAATATTATAGATAGATAGATAGATAGATAGATAGATAGATAGATAGATAGATATACATATATGAATATATATCTCATATATGAGTATATGTATACATATATATTATACATATTCTTGGTAGTTTTAGGGAATAAACTCAGGGTCTTGTTCACACATGACATGCACTCTACCTATGAGCTACATCCCTAGTACTATTTTAAAAGTAGTACACAGTGAAGGCACATGTTCATTATAGAATTACAGAAAATAAGAGGCATCTTTAAGTTGTGACAAAAATCTATGGGAAAAAAACCTACATTTAAAGGAACTTTCATACTAGCTACAAATGTCTTAAGTGGAAGCTGATAAATGAGGTCAGAGAGAAAGCAGATGGCTGGCTGTCCCAGCCTTCACCATAGAAAATAGGAAGGATCTTCTTAGGCTGGAATGATAGCATAAAAATGACAAGGTAGAATTCTAACTCCTGAGCACAAATGGATGTTGAAAGCACTTAATCATGAACTAAATTGGAATTCGAAGTACTGAAGAACTGCAGAGTTACAACTCAAAAGGACTAAGAATAGCCAGGTCCTCCCATAAGTTAGTAAACAAAATCATACTGAGTAGACAGAGATTCAACACTCATCCTTACTTCCCAAAATCTACAATCAGTGCAAGACTCTGTGCTATACTATAACAATGTCACATTTACCATGACACACATTGTTCTTTTTGTTCTGTACTATGTAAACTATCAGCATATTACGTAGCCATCATTGCTGCTGTTCAGCTATTCTATAGGACTAAATAATCTGATGCTTAAGTGAGAAAGGGGTGTGTGAAAAAGCAATACACTTAAAAGAGAACTGTTCTCAGAGAATTTTATTAGAGTCATTCATAAGAAATCCAACTATTTTTGAGCAATTTTCTGCCAGACTCTTCACATGCACGTTCCATTCAAGTCACACAGCAGCACTGTAAGAAAGCCATTGTCCCGTTGCATAAATCTAGAATGTACAGTCAAGCAAGCCAAACTGACCCTGGTGGCAATCTGCTAAGTAGAAAAGTAGAAATTGGCCCCAAAGACCTTACTCTGAAAACATTTGAGTTAGGAAATGTTTTCTCTGAAGGAATCTACCTCAATACTCTTTGGCAAAATGTCCACTCTGAATGCCAATTCTTCTTTGTTGCTGCTTTTAAAATATGCAAAGGCACAATTATACTTGCCAACCCAGTCTTCAATCTTATTCCACATTGGTAAGGACATCTGCTTTCAAAACCTCATCGCAAGAACAATGGTTTTCAATACTGCCTGTGTGGTATGGTATGGTAGGCTATGGTATTAGTGACACTGGGGTACACCCTGACTCCCTTTGCGGATGCTGTGTATAAAATGTCACCACACTGCCCTGTTCCATTTACAGTAGTTCACATTCTTTTGCAATCCTTGTCCAGCCTTTCTTACTGTTACACCCAAGTCCTCTCTGACACTAGTTATTGATGAGCACCTGCCATGACCTGTTCCCCGTAGCCTTTCGTCTCAACCTTTCATGCCCATACCTTAACCTTTTTTAATTCCCTCACCTGCCTGAGTCTCCCCATTTGCAATTTTTCTTATTCATTGGCTTCCTCAGGATTCTGCTCTTTCTTTCGCTAAACAATTATTAAGTTGATTGCATTTTTTTTGTGCCAGCACTAATACGTTTATTTCAGTTAACTTATAACCAGGCTCTAGTTATAAACTATAAATTACATGGGGAATAAACTTTGAGCTGAAAAACATCAGGTGAATTTGTATCAGAGAAAATACCTGTTTTAAGACCTGGGACTCGTAAACAAAAAAACAGACTACACTACACTCTACATTCAATAAAAAACAGAAACAAAATATGACTATTAGACATTGTTTTTCTGTGCCCATGAGATCTAAGGATCATTGATATGAAATGATAAAGCACATAAAATGAAAATCTTTGGGGAATTTAAGAAAATTTGTCAAATGTTTCATGACAAGTATGTGCTTTAAAATTTCTAAACATTGGCTTTGTAATCACTTTCAGCTTTCAAAGTCAGGGGCTCAGTTGGTCCCACTGTAAGTTAAATCCCATTAACGTTAATGGTGAAACATAATGAGCCTCACAATGTAAGGGGGAGGGGGAAGAAAAGTCAAACATAAGATGCCTTAATTTTCTGCTGTCTCTAAATTAGCAAAATCTACCAGATGGTTATAGCAATCAAAGACCCCATATTTTCTGTTCAGTTCTCCAATAGCCCTTTTCATACAGACGTCATTTTGATCAATGCTGACTGTGCACCTAAACATTTATGGGGAGCCAAATCTTATCTTTTCATTCTCTCACACAAAACAAATGCACACACATACACTCTCCATCTGAGAAGAAATAATTCTCATATTAAAAAATCATAGGATACAAGGGTTATGAGATCGTGACCATAGTTTTGAACAGAAGTCTAACAACAAAAGAACACTTGGACACTTTGAACAATTGAGAGATTCATTTATAATACATTTTATCCAAGTCATCTCTCCATTGACAGTTTTTCTCTACTCAAATATTGTTTAATGTGAAAAGTATAATAAGAGGACCTGAGACTAAACCATGGCAGACTGGAGTTAGTAGGGGAGCCTCTGTTTGAAATTTCCTGCCATGTCACATGAAAAGATGCTTCTTTCTTTTCATATGTATTACACGGTCCTTCAATTATTTTCCCCACTCCATCCATTGTCTCCTGAGAAGAAGGCTGCTCATCAAAGTGTACCAATGGGAAAAGAGTTACTGCCTCTCGCTCATCAAAGTGTACCAATGGGAGAAGAGTTACTTCCTATGCATACCCTCAACATCCTTCTTCCATTTTAAACCATGGAAAATGTCTTTCCTCGCCCTAGTCATAGTACTCCTGACTCTGAATCCCAAAAGTATGATCCTGTACCTGAAGAGTGGGCAAAAATTGTGAACTTGTTATGAACTTGTTATAAATGTCAACAGTCCAGCTTTATCTAGAGCTTACTAGATCTGAAACCATGAATTTGGGGCCTATAAAATTTAACTTCCCCAGGGATTCATACCACATAACTGTTTAAAAAGAAATTCTTCAAAGGTACGTCTAGAATGGTAGCATTAAAATGGATAAGATGGGACTATTGATCTACACCTTGTGATTGTGAGCTGGAGAGCAACATTCTGCTTGCGTGACAAGGTCTCAGGTGATGCTACTTAAACCTCACACTTTTTCAATTTTAACTAATCATAGGCACCAATTGGAAAGTTTTCAACCACTAATGATTGCATATGCACGCATGTGTGTGCACACACACACACCATTTCTATTTGTATTGTCATAAACGAAAAAATCTCATTCTTTGTTTATGGCTATATAATATTCCATAGTATGCTTAATGTTAGGAGATGGACACTTTGGTTGTTTGCTTCTATTCATTTGCTATTGTAAATACTGCTTATAGAAAGAGGGGTCACTCTGACATTTCAACTTCCTTTCCATTGAATATATATCCAAGAATAGAATTAATGGATCAATCAATACCATAATGGCAATACTAACTAATACCATAACAAAAATGTGCAATTATCTGAATTTGTCCATAGCTTCATCAGTACTCCCCACTTGTCATGTTTATGGCAGCTATTCTTGCTAGAGTGAGGTGTTTTCCCACTATTCTGTGATTTACATTACCCTATGATTTCCCAATTTTTAATCAGGTTATTTGTTTTCTGCCTTTCCTGGAATTCCTTATTCATTTTGATGACCTACTCCTTATCAGATATGTAGCTTGCAAATATATTCTCTTGTTCTGTCAGCTGTATCTTCCCTCTGCAAACTAATTCCTTCACTGTGTAGAAGCTTTCTTTCATTTGAGAGACTTCCATTTGTTTGTCTTTTATTTACTTCTCTGTGTTTTTGGAGTCATGTCCAAAAATCACCGTATCTTTTCCAACGTCCTAAGGACATGCCCCTATATTTTTGTAGTGTTCTTATGCTTTCAGATACTACATTTGTGTCTTTACTCCATTTCAGAGTTTAGTTTTGTAACCAGTGAGAGATGAGTGAGTTTCAGTCTGCACATAAATGTCCATTCTCCCTAGTGGCTTTCCTAATGACTCTATATATCAATTCTCTGCTCTTAAAAACTATTATGCTTAAATATACTGGGTTCTGCTGATTGTTGCTTATATCTAAGCACAATGGAAAACACAGGAAGCATATAATTTAATAAAAACCAAAAGAATACATATGCTAAATATTCTAATAACAGACTCCAACACAATTGTTTTCTTTCTCTCATGTAATACACTCTGCTATTGGTGAGGAGCTCTAGGGATATTCTTTCCCCAACATCCTGGGGAAAGGAAATAACAACTTTGTGTAATAAATGACGAAGAAAATCTACTTATGCAATCTAGTTAAAGTCATAATTGAAAGCTCTGCTTTTGAACTGAAATGAAAAAAAAAGAGTACAGTTATTACTGAAGTAACAAACCCTAAGTAATTTACATATGAGTATCATATTAAATTACATCACACCAATGTAAAGATTCATCATACATATGATAAAACCAAAGGTAGAATAGTAAATCACTTTAAAATGATAACTAGTTTAAATAATTTGATTATATTTGTTTGTGTGTGTGTGTGTGTATGTGGCCATACAAGAACCACTGCGTGTGTATGGATACCAAAGAACAACCTTTGGGAGTCAGCCCTTTCCTTCCATCATGTGGGTGCCAGGGATTGAATTCAGGTGTCAGGCTTGGAAGCAAGTACTTTTACCCACTGAGTTATTTTGCCAATGAAAAACAATGACTAATTTTGAACCTAGATAGCCTTTTTTTTTTCCTTCTTATTTACTATGTGGTACAAGCTCTCTGAAGTTTAAAATAAATCATAAAACATAGATTAAATTATGTATGGTTATTCACATGCCTACTCTTGACACAGTTCATAAGTGAAAACTGTAGGTTTTTAATCTACAAGATTATTTATATAACTGCAATGGTATGCATAGATGCAGGGAGAAACAAAAGGATACAGTCTGCATGCAAATTAAAGTCACTAGTAACCTTCTTTCCCAAGTATTATATTTCTCATAAGTCATGTACTCTCAAAGTTCTTTCATTGAGTACTGCTTTTATTCACTTGTAAATTTCTTTTATAAAACATATGGAAGTTTTGACTTGAGCTGTGATGGCACACATCTTTAAACCCAGTACTTGGGAGGCAGAGGCAAGCAGATCTCTGTGAGTTCCAGGCCAGCCTAGTCTACAGAGTGAGTTCCAGGACGCAGTCAGAGAAACCCTTGAAAAACCAAACCAAAAGAAACAAAACAAAATAAAAAAACATACGAGGTTTTACAGTGAAAGAATTAATGCTAAAGACATCAAAAGCAAAAACCAGCCAATGTATAAAACAGGAAGAATCCATGGAGAGATTGGTGCTCACTTAGATGTGTGTCTTCTTTGAAAGATTTCCTAGGAGATGCCTGCCTTTCACAGTACTATGGGAAACACTCCCACACACACACAAAATAGTTCTGCATGTTTATGTATTCCCATGATGTTCAGTCTGATGGTAAAAAATAGAATGCAAGTTAAGATAATTGCAATTAGAGTGAAGAAATAAATAGAAATAAATGCTGAAAAAATAAAGTAAATTATTTTTACCTGGGGGGAAAACTGTAAAGAAAATGTTCTAGAGCCAAAGTGGCGAAGCACTTGCCTAGCAAGCAGAGGGTGATAGGTTTGACTCCAAGCACTACCAGAAAAGTTTTTATAAAGAGAGAGAGAAGGAGTTGTGAGGGGAGGGAGAAAATATTCTAGAAAAAAAAAAGCAAGTCAACCATGCAAAACTGGACTGAGAGAGCATTTGAGGTGGAGGGAGCAAGCAAAGACAAGGAAAAGCTAAGAAAAACCAAAGCCTTGGATAATGTGCGTAAAACAGCAAGGCCTGGGTTCACCTCCCTGGCAGCACTGTGAAGGGCAGAAGGGACACTGGATAGAAGTGCAGGTTGAGATGTGAACGCTTTCAGTGCCTGGCTCCGAAGTCAGAATGTAATTCTGGAGGCTGAGATCATGCCATCCAGGTGCAGTTATGCTGAGTTCTGGGTGTTTTTTGGCTACAGCAGGTGCTCACTCAGCAGTGCCAACCACGTCATTATTTATCATGACATATCTTCAACATTAGTAGAATTAGTGAAGTGGGCAAAGGAAATGGTCCTCAGTAAATGGATACGTTTCCATTTCAATCCTTATGTCTCACATTTATTCTCTGTGACATTTAGAGCTTTGAACAATATGCAACATGCGTGAAGCCTCCCAAAATATTAATTTGATAGGTGAGGAAGTTAAATGATTCCATGTGTTCAAAATAAAGAGCTAACTGTCCTAAATACATACTTACATAAACATTAATTTGTTTTTTTTTCATTTATGTGCCCAGCATGAAACTGTTAGAATGAAGTTGTTTTATACATCATTAAGTAATAATATTTATCCTGCAGAGTTAAGCCATATTAATTGCATTTCTCATTTTTTTATTTTGAAACAATGCAAAAATATTCATAATCATTTAAAGTTGTTGGGTAGCATACCCAAACTCAGTTGGCTTCTTGGATCATATTAAGCATCTATTTTAACTGCTTGAATAATAGATCCTTAGATGCCTGTCAGTTTCATTCAGTTCCTTAATAGGGCACCTCTAGTTGCCTGTAATGTGAAATGGATATTTTAAAACACCATTTAAATTGTATTAAAGTAAATTTTGGAGCTTGAGTTCTCTCCTTAACTAATGTATATCTCCTACCTGATGTATGTCCTTGAAAGAATGACTTTTCCAGGTGGGAAGTTAAGCACAGAAAAATGCTCTTTGTCACTTACAAAAAGAAAGGGCATTCATCCACTGTGTGTACTTTGTCTATTAAAATATTCCTTTTTAGCAAACATTAAGCTTCAGAGTCTGTTACATGATATGCAATTTGTATACAGGTTTTACTTAAGTCACCCAGTATAAAGGATCCTATAAAGGATTAACATCCATCTGTGTCTCTTGTTCTGCATGGATTGGATGTTGTCAGAGTCAAATCCAAGCTAAAGTTCATATGCAGCTGTGGAAGGAGGGGACTGTACCTTTGCAATTAGCAAGGCACAACTTAAGCCTCATTAAAACACAGGTGGTCAGCACTGTGGATTCCAAATGTGAGCAGATCTGTGCTGACCACACATGAATTGTAAGCCCACAGGCTGAGAGTTAAGCATAAGGCTTGTAGCAAAGTGTTATTTATGCCCCTTGAATTCAAAAATACTTTGGCCTGGGAGTCAGCAGAATTAAGAAGCTTTGTCCCAATTTGGCCATCAAATATGCAAAATATCTTCACAATTCCAGTCCCTCTGTGTGAAATGGTTTTGACATTAAGATAACTAGCTGTAATGCTGTAGCACTGAAAATGCATTTGAAGATGTGTTTCTGCACACGTTGCCTCCAATAGCACTCACTGTGGACCTGTGGACAGCTACCGTGTAAATGAAAAAGGCAAGAGGTTCACAGCAAATGTGCTCCTTTGAAATATGGCCCCAAGGAATGGAATTAATGTTTTCCAAGAAGCCTGGCATGGTTTTACTAAAATTACCATGCCCCATCTTCTGAACCCCAACTTATAGGCTTCCAAACTCTTTTCTCTGATAGAAATTATCACATCATTACTTTACAAATAAATCTTTTTTTAAAAAAATCTTTGGCTGAAAAAATTACAGTTTAGTCCATGATCGAAATGGAAATGGTGGGGTTTTTTTTAAAAAAAAAAAAAAAGAAAAATCTTGCTATTGACAATAATGAGCAGAGCAATACAAATGTAGCAGGACAAATCAAATTTGGTTGTGAAATGAAAACATTTTACAGGCCTGGTAAGGAAGCTTCAGTTGTTTGTGTATGCAATGTCACTCTCATTAGCAAAGGTTATCTTGCAGCTCCAGTCTGTAGTTTCTTATTAACAAAATGCAAAGTGAATATACATACTAAATTAAACATTTCACCTCTTCAGGGCCATATCTGACAACTGTGTTTATCCATGCATTCGCTCAATTCAACAGTCATTTATTAATCATCGCTCTATAGAAGGCAGCTTCATTTGGGATAGCATAGGAAACGTCAATACTTTCAGAAGCATATTTACATGTTTTATTGAATCATAAAAGTATAGATTGCAGAGAAGATAAATAATAGCACTCATATTTTTGGCTGAGTCAGAATGTTCTTCATTCAAAATATGTGTGCACTGTGTGTTTCTCTCTTTCTAAATACTGCAGTGTCTGCTACATGGTAGTGGTAGAAGCTCCCAGAGTTCCATTCTTTGGTTGCTGTTGCCCAGATATGATAGGTTATGGACCAGAATAATGATACTTGGTTTTCATTCTTGGGAACAGTCTGGGCTGTAGGGGTCTGACTACAACTAGTCTAAGATCTGATGTCCTAGTTGATGCTTTGAACTCAAAATCCATGCAATCCCAGAATAAAGCAGTGGGTGGGGTGAGTATTTGGGCTAGTAGGTGACTCTAGAGTTGTCTTAAACTAGACAGACATGGGGACTGGCTACATGAATGTCAACAGAGGCAGAGCTAGGGATACCCTGGCTCTGGTCATGGATAGCAGAGAGTCTGAAGGGGAGAGAAGTCGGCTAGAAGGAGGGCTGAGGCAGGCAAGCATCAGTAGATCTAAGAGTACTCTGGAAAGACAAGAATAGAATGGAAGAAGGGAAGGAGGGCACAGGTAGCCTATCTAAGTTCTAGATGAGTGTGGCATCTTTTGGTCGCTAGTAGAGAATGGATCTTTGGGTCATTGGGAAGCACAGAAGAATGAAGATGGACTAGAAGGAATAGCTGAAGGGAAATAGCAAGGAAGACCTACGGAGGCCCTGGGTCCTCACTACAAGGTCGAGTCCAAAGGAGATGGAGGTGGGCTGAGAAGAAGGAGCTTACATACAACCGATTTATAATCGTCCCAAACTTGATACAATCCAAATGTTCCCGAGCCAGCAAGTGAATAAACAAATGACATATTCCTGCAGTGAACTCATCAACAGTGTGAGGGAAAATACTCTCAACACATGCCATAACACGGACAAGAACATTTTGCAGAGTGAAAGAAGCTAGACAGTTTACTTCATGATGAGATTTCTGTACAAGGCAGAAGTACAGAAGCAGAAGTCAGATTAATGGTTACCTACAGCAACAGATAGGAACAGGACTGGCTGAATACTGGAAAGAGTTTTCTAGCTGATGGAAGTGTCCCGGTGATGGTTGCTCAACAGGATAGGTTGACTGAAAACAAGAAATCATACATTTATATCTATAAAATATATGCCTCATAGACTGCTAGAAATAATAATACTGCCTGTATGTTTTGAAGGTTTAGTGTAGAACAAAATTGGGATTTTTGAGGTCCTCGTCTGTTAAAATTATGATTCTACTCCCATAAAAGAAAAATAAGAACAAGACATATAGAGACATTTACAGAGGCTTGGTGGGGGAGGTAGAAAACCTCTGTTCCTGCCCTGGAGAAAAGTCTGCAGTACTTTTTCAAAAATGTAAGAAATAATTTTCAAATAACTATTTTTAAACTTTTAGCATGCCTTCCCTGTGACTTAAAAATCCTTTCTCTGATATCACTACTGAATAATTGACCATTTCATCCTGTAAGTCTCCTGCTACAATTCTACTTGTTGTTGTTCATTGTGACATTAAATCCTAGAAAGATTATGCAACCATTAGCTAAATTAAAGCAAAATACTTCTTTACCCTCCTCTTCTTGTCATCCTAAAGAGGTGAAACCCAAGTGCAAGTGACAAAGGGACAGTCGGTCAACATGGAAAGAAGCTGCTGTGTTCCCTTACTTCAAGCAAGGTTTTAAAATACCTTCTCCCAGGAATAGCTTCATGCCTGGAATAATAGAAATGTCTGGTATTTCTGCAGTGCATTCTAATTGCAAAGCATGTTCATATGCAAGCTTTGCTACAGGAGGAATGTGAAACATTTCATCTCCATGCCATCAACTGCCATGACAGAACTGAAGCTAGAGGGTTGTAATGTGACTTTCCAAACTCAAAAAGATACAAGGAAAGACAGCCAGGCCCGATGGGTGGGCCCGATGCTTCCTCTCCCGATGTGGATATTCCCTTGCTATGGTGTCAGACTGCTTCCCGCACTGTTGTGGGATCTGATTCACTGGAAGGATTAACTTTGCCTGAAGTTTAAAACAAGCTTATAAAATCTTTACTTTGAAGAAAATTTTCCAAATATAAAACCCAGAAATGAATAAAAGGCTAAATACTAACCTCATAACTTGGAAACTACTTAAATATTCACACATAAGCATAATGTGATTTAAGATTAAGTTAAACTGTATAAAAAAGGAAAATTAAAATATCACCTTAGAATACTATTATATAGTAAGTTAAAGAATAGAAGAGGCTTTGTTTTTTCTGGTTAGTACCTAAGGTTACACGGAAGCTTATTCTGAGAGGCTACAGCAAGGGCTTTTTAAACCTTAACAATTAAATTTTTAAAAGCACACTGCAAAGTTCTTGAGAAAAAGTGCACCTTCTGCTGAGTCTTCAGCATGGTTGATAAGCTGATTAGAGCACCATGGATGTAGAGAGGTTGGACTGTTGCAGTGAAAAAACCAAATCTCGGGCCATTTTTAGCTAGTTAACACTCATCCATTGCCTCTTGCCCCATACATAACCTAACATGTTTGTGATCATGACGTCACTCTTTCAGAATGTAGAAACACACCTCTAGTTTTCAACCAAAGAGCTAACAATGTTGTCTAATAGCATTTGAGGAGTATTGCAGCATTTTGCCTGCTTTGCTAAAGCGCACACACCTGATGTTTCCGCAGATAAATTTGAATACTGCCTTGGTTTATGATTTCCTTTGTCCCAATACTATAAACACTTCATGTCCCACGTTGGAACATGGAATTTGGTGTGACCTAAATCTGTGTTCCAGAATCACAGTCATTCATACTTGGCTCCAGAATAAACTCTTCAAAATGAGAGTTGTGTTTTTGTTTTAACATCATACATGTGAATATATGATTTTTATACTGCAGCATATTTTATTTCATTGACACATTATATCAGTATCTAGCATACAAAAAATATCTTTAGTTTTTCAAGTTCTATCACAAATACTACACACACATATATACATATAAAATCTTTGTTCACTGTATGCCATTTGAGGTAGAGACTGCCCATAGTTGGAACTCAGCTTTGGTTCACAAAGTGAGGTTAAGGACATCATCCATAATTGGGTCTCAACTCCTGGTCACCATTTGAGGTTTGGGAGTCATTCCATCCAAGGTTACCTTACTAGGTCAGGGAGTCACCAGAGACTCTGTCACCAAGTCCAGTCTTTACTCAGCTCTTGTTCTTTTCTCTAACTTTCCCTTGCTTATATATTACTCAAAGTTGCAGACACCTGGGTCCTTCACTGTTTGCAATTCTACTTTTTTTTCTCTCCATATCTTATCATCTTTCCTTTACCTCTCCTAAAGAACACAGGCTGCCTAAGTTTACAGAGTCTCTGCGTCAAACTCCTGAGAGGTGAGACTGGTCTACTGGTCTACTAAGCATTTGAGTGCTTATCTTCACCCTGTTTTTGACAGTCTATCTTTAACCAACTCAACTCTCATCTCACCTTTCTTCTTTGATCCTATCATCCTTCTTTCTATTTGTGTCCCCTCTCGTTCTAACCTAGCACTCCTGTACTAATCGCTAACCCCACTCTGATTTTTTTTCTTCTTTCTCTTTACTTTCTCTACTCAGACCCACAATGACTAACACACTAGTGTATGCCCGGTATGATTGGTGTCCTTTTATTTCCCCCAAACAATCCGGACTTAAAGAACAACTGTCTTGTAGTGAACTGACACCAATTTTGTGCTGAGTTTTCCGTTGGACAACAGCTGTAGCTGTGAATAGTCCTCGCCGTGGAAGTCTGTGGGCAGAGAAACTGTGCCAGAATAGCCGTCTAAAAGAAGAAAATATCATCACCTTGTCCCCACCAAACCTAGTCTTTTCTGAACACTGCAAAAGCCTCTACTAAAAGTCGAAAGGCTGCCTGAATTAAATAAGAACAACATAAACATCTTCACCTGTAATTTAAATCCAGATACAAAGGTCCCAGCATAAAAACACCAGGAACATGAAAAATCAAGACAACTTGACTCCTCTGAAAAAGACCAAGCCCACAGTAATGGCTCCAAATGAAAACGACCTAGATGAAAATCAAGACGCTAAAGCAGGTTCACCCAAGTTCATAAAACAAATTCTAGTAGATAATTCACAGGTAATATCAACAGAGTGATAGTCAGTGACTTCATCAAACAAAAAGTAAACATAGAAACTCTGGCGTTAAATTATACCATAGATCAAAGGAACCTAACAGACATCTACAGAACACTCCACTTGAGCACTACAGAATGCACATTCTTATCGATAGCCCATGGAACTTTCTGTAAAATAGATTCCATAGTAGGACACAAATCAACTCTCAACAAATAAATAATAATAATAATACCTTGCATATTATCCTATCACAAATGAATAAGATTAAAAAAATAAACAGCAAGAGAAATTACAGAAAATACATAAACACGTGCAGATTAAAAACATACTGCTCAATAACATGAGTCACTGAAGAAATCAGGAGGAAATTGAAAGTTTCCTAGAATCCGGAACTGAGAGATGGCTCCGTGGCTAAATTGTTCATTGTGCAACTGTGAGGACTGGAGGTCAAATCCCCAGAAGCCACATAACTGTGAAATTAGTAAGGTAGCCCACCTATATTTCAGGCCTCAGAAGGTGGAAATGGGGGATCCTCAGAAGAGGCTGGCCAGCAGAATTAGCCATGTAGTCCCTAACTCAATGGATACGGTAAAAGAACAATTGATGATATTTGAGTCATCACCCTAAGCCCTCCCTGTACATGCACACATGCAAAACCTACATATACAGACATACATATCACACATATACATACACGTGTGAAAATTAAATTCCTAAAAGTGAATGAAAATGAAGAACACACAGTCTGTGGATACACTGAAGGCAGTCCTAAGAAAGGACTATAAAGCTCTAAGTGCCTACATTAAAATCAAAGAGATCTTAGGCTATTCAGTTGGCTAGCATTTGAGACAACATACTGATCTTGCAGAAGACTGAGCCACATCAAGTGGCTCACTACTGTCTGTAACTCCAACTCCAGAGGGATCTCGTGCCTCTAGCCTCTATAGACATCTCCATTTACATGCACATATTCCCACAGATACACACATAAATGCATAATAAAATATTTTTTTAATTAGAGATCTCAAATAGACAACCTAGTCATGTACCTTAAATTATGGCAAAAAGCAGAACAAACCAAACCCAAAATCAGGGAGAAGTAACTAAATCATGGCAGAAATTTCTAAATAAAAAAAATAAAAAATAAAGCAATACAAGTATTCAATGAAACAAAGAGTTCTTTCTTCAAAAAGTTAAACAAGTTTTGTAAACCCTTAGCTAAATTAGCCATAAGGAGAGAATTCAAATTTTAAAAAACTGAGATGAAAAGGGAGGCAATATTGTAGGTACTAATGAAATTCAGAAAATCATAGGGTTATATCTTAAAATGTTTTATCATAATAAAATGGAAAATCTAAAAGAAATAGATTCTCAATGCATATAACCTACCAAAGTTAAACCAAGATGAAATAAATCATTTAAAACAATCTATAAACAAGCAAGGAAGTTGAAGTAGTAACAAAAAAAAATCTCTAGACAAAAAGAAAGAAAGCCCAAGTTCAAATGGACTTATCACAGAGTTCTACCAGACCTTCAAATAAGACCTAGCACCAATATTTCTCAAATTATTTCATGAACTAGAAAAGGAAGGAATGCTTCCAAACTCTTTTTTTAATATTTTTTTATTTTTATTGTATATACATTGGTGTTTTGCCTGCATGTATGTCTGTGTGACTGTGTCTGATCCCCTGGAACAGGAGTTATAGACAGTTGTGAATTACCACATGGAAACTGAACCCAGATCCTCTGGAAGAGCATCCAGTGCTCTTAACCATTGAGCCATCTCTCCAGCCCACAGATTTTGTTTTTATAAAGTCATTATAATCCTAGTTCCAAATCCAGACATAGATAAATATGTGGTTCAGCCCGTATTTATAGATAGATAGATATCTATAGATAGATACAGTGTGACTCATCATATTAAGTGATCTCAAGGGCAGAAATCATATGATCATCTCAATAGATGCAGAAAAGCTCTTTGACAAAACCCACCATCCCCTTATGCTAAAAGCCCTGGATATATTAGGAATTGGTGGAACATACTTTAATTCAGTAAAGGCTATTTATGAGAAAACTATAACCAACATCATGCTAAATGAAGAAAAACTCAAAGCATTCCTATTAAAATCAGGAACAAGACAATGGTGACCGTTCTTCTCACTCCTATTGAATATAATGCTTGAAGTCTCAACAGCAGCAATAAGGCAAGAGAGGAAAATAACACAGTCACAAGTAGCAAAGGGGGAAATAAAATGTTCCTATTTGGAGATGACATGATTCTATAGATTAGAGATCCTAAAGACATAACACAAAACTCGTAGAGTTGATTTTTATAAGTTTCAACACACTGGTAGATACAAAGCCAGTAAACAAAAAATCAGAAGCTGTGGTTATTTGCACAAGACCTGCACAACACTGGGTATTTCAACATTCACTGTGAAGAAGGTAGGGCTCATTACAACTAATGGTTGGGGAATAAGGTACCATTTCCTTCCATGGAGAAACCACTGATAAGTTACTCTTGTTCCAATAAGAACCCTCCCTCATGTGATCAGGCAAGAAACTAATTACAGTGAGAGAAACACACAGAGGGACATGAGAATAGGAGGGGGACTTGCTGAGAATAAGGGCTGAGTAGGAGAGAGGAGACATGAGAGAGATGAAGGGTGGGAAAATGACTGAAATTTATTATATAAATGTATGAAACTGTCAACCAAAAACAGGAAAGAAGAAAGGAAGGAAGGAAGGAAGGAAGGAAGGAAGGAAGGAAGGAAGGAAGGAAGGAAGGAAGGGAGGAAGGAAGGAAGGAAAAGGGAAGGGAAGGAAAAGGGAAGAGAAGGGAAGGAAAAGGGAAGGGAAGGGAAGGGAAGGGAAGGGAAGGGAAGGGAAGGGAAGGGAAGGGAAGGGAAGGGAAGGGAAGGGAAGGGAAGGGAAGGGAAGGGAAGGGAAGGGAAGAAGGGAAGGGAACCCACCCCACCACAAAGAGATAGGAAAGGAAAAGGGAAGAGAAGGGAAGGGAAGGGAAGGAAGGAAAGAAAGAAGGAAGGAAGGAAGGAGGAAAGGAGCAGGGAAAAAGGGATGGGAAGAAGAAATGAAGGGAGAAAGGAAGGGGAGAAGAGAGGGAAGGGAAAGAAAAGAAAGGAAAAAAACACCTTGTGCTAAGCTCCAGTGAAGTTATGAAGAGTGACTTACCCACTCACTACTTAATTCCAGACAAACAACACTAAGCTAAATTGAGTCTCTTTTCCTGTATCTCTTGTATAACAAAGATCTGGTAGCAAATTTTGAACCAAGATAAGTCTGTTCTGATTCCCTCCACCTGCTTTCAGAATCATTTTTCATGTTGCATCATTTCATTTCTCCTTGATATACCCAATGAAAATATTTATACAGATCACTAGGGTGTTGCATCTGAATTAAACAATTAAGGGTCTCCTGGTGGGTGGCCCATGGGTATAGAGAAATGCTTAGTGATTTTAAATACAGATGCACAAGCACAGGCTACATCTTCTCTGATGAAGAACTAATATCATTATTCTAGCATTTTAATTAATACATGCTTATTGATCACAATTATAATTAAGGAAACAAGCTAGAAAACATCGCGTTGAAATATAAAATGTTAATAAATCTTTGTCCCTTGAGATTTGAAAATAACTACACAGGGTATCTAGCAAGAGTCTATTTCCTTAAATAAAAACTAAACAGTGAGAAATCCCAAAGCATCTCCCTTATGCTGATCCCATCACAATAGAGTTTCATGGCAAAAAGAAAAAAGACAATGTATAGGTGCTTATTTAGAGGATAAAATCGTAAATTATGGTAAGAATATGAGTCCATGATAAACTTCTGAGATTTTTGCATATTGGATGAATATCCATAATTTATTCAACACAATCAAGTTTGGTGAAATCACTTCAACACACTGATCAGAACATCAAACATAGACTAACTTAAACAGTGACAGTTTTTTGAATTGTTTTCCCAAATAATTAAAGCTCCAAGAGCTCTGACCATATAGAGTCCCTAAAAAATATGATTTGTAATCAGCCTCAGATGCCCTATATTGTGAAGACACAGTGCTGGTAACAGAATCTCACTTTCCTTTAATTCTTTCCCTTCTGTGAATGCACTTTCTCCATATGCTCCGTAGCCCCCCCCATAGAAGAATATCATCCCATTTCAAGATTGCCCATTAGTGAGTTATCTTCTTTAAAAACACACACAAAGAAAACAGTGACTCTCAAAGCCATTTGTGGATATCAAACCTATGTGCTAAATCAGGAATAGTAACCTGCTGGAATTATCAGCTCAACTGCGCTCTTAACAAAAATCCAACAGCATATGCTGTGTTTATACTGACTTCTGAACTCATTTAAAGTGTTAGTTCCTGTGCTAGACTGGTTTTGGAAGCACAATATAAGAAAAGGAGCTATAGAGAAGCAGAATTCATTCTATGGAAAAGCTCAATCCATTGTAATAAAGTCACCCACATGAAAAAAAATTCTGCTGGAATTGAGAACATAACTATAAACCTAACAAAAACAAGACATTCAAAACAAAACCACCTCACATTCACAAGGTTATACTGCCCAACAAGCTGGATATCCACACACACAGCTGTTTTACATTTTATTAAAGATGAAACAAAATTAAATATGTAGTTCTTAAATCCCTGTAGCAGTGTTTCAGGTGCTCCAAACCCAGATGTAGCTAGTGGATGTGGTACTGAACAGCACAGAAAAACTTTCGAAATTGGAGACATTTCTGTAGAACAACACTGTTCTGAAGTTCTGCTTTGTAATGAGAAAGAAAGGGTAAGGTGGGGGTTATGGAAAGGAAATAAAGGGGAGGGACAGGAGAAGATAGCAACCTAGAGAGACACAGAGAGAGATCCAAGCACATTGAATAGAAACATTGAGGGCAGCACATTAATTTGTAACTTTATTCTATGAGTTATAAGCCAATCAATACCAGGGACTCTCAACCAACATATCAAATCAGAAAGGAGCTTGGGATGTAAGTGTTGTTCAATGGGCAGGAACATTGCACAGACAAGAAACTGAATAAAAAATATCAATCAGGAGCTACCTGTCATTCAGAAGGATTGTGCCAACGCTTTCTAGATCAAATAATACTATTTCCTATACACACACACGCACACACACACACGAAACACAAGGAGGAATGGCAATGGGCTTGTGGAGTAAATATAAAAGAGTTATAATAATGTTTTCACTCCGTCCTTCAAATATTTAATAAACTGCATAATGTTCTACGCCTATTTTCAGCATTTAAAAGAGCAAACGATGATATGAAAACCTGATACTGATGTCTTTCGGAATTTTGAATTATCAAGTACAGAATATTATTTGTCTAAAAGTGACCTTTATTATATGTAAATATAAATATTTGCAGGCATAATTGCATAAACCCTTACTATTCAATTGCTCCAAAAACTTTGGACACAAAACTTAAGAGATTCTTCTAGCTGACTATTAAGATGAGGATATAAATCAAAGACAAACAGTCAGGATCTAAGAAAACAAAAGAAAGAAATGTACTATGTAAAAATAGGAATCTGCCTTTGTTCCCAGCAAGTCCCTGAATAAAGCAGGGCCCCTTAAAGGTTAAGGATTGGCTGGGCTGTTTGAGAGTATCTCTCCATCTGTCCACAATAGGTAGTTCCTACCAGCAGGAATATTGGCCGCACGCAGCTCTAAGCAAGTTGATGGTTACATTCTTCAGCTGTGGAAAGTTGCAGCTTACCTTCATAGTTAGCTCGGAGGTGACATCATTAAGGCAGCGTTATCTCCCTCGGGGATCTCCAGCCTCTGCCTCAGTCGGCACACTTCGGTTTTTACAGCATCATTTGTTTCTCCGGCATCTCAATTTTCCTCTCCATGGACTCATGAGATTTAATCACACGTGTAACAAAAGCCTTATGTTCTATTTCCTCTTTTTCTAGGGCTCCAGTTACACATCGGTGCAGCCTGACGCTCTGATGAGTTAGGCAAGTGAATTAACTCTGGATTTAATTCACTTGCCTAACTCATCCGAATGTCAGGCGTGTATCAATTCTTCTTCTTTGATCATCTTCTCACTTCCTGTTCTCTTTCCAGACAACCAGAGCAGACCACAGACCTCCAGCCCCAAGGCAGTCACTATGCCCTCCATCCTGGGCAATTTGTCTTCATTGTTTCTTGTTTACTTGTCTGCATGTTTCAAGTTATTTTACCCTGATGTGCTTATAGATAGCCTGAGCTATCAATGAAGATTATAGAAAGTCATGCAGTCAACAATCAGCATCAATTAAAGTGAGCTTCCCTCTCCTATTGAACTGTCCACAGTTTAACTTATATGACTTCAAATGGATTCTTGTCCCTCCATGAGTCTAATGTTTCCACTGAATCTGACTGAAGAGTCATTCATCAGGAGTTGTTACATGTTTACATCACATGAGGACAGTTGTTAGGCCTGGAGTTTCCAAAGGCAAAACCACTATTCTTTTTTTCATATAACATTCCTAGGAAAAGTTCAACAAAGGAATGTCTGCAAAACCAACAGAAAAACAGGTGAATGAATCAACATTTCCAATATCCCAGAACTGAAGCAATGGGCTGAATAGCCCATGCTGCAAACTCACAATTCTTTACATCCTATAATATCCCTCTTTTTATGTCAAACTGAGCCTTGGACTTGGTTCATGGTGTGTTTCTCTAGGGCATTGAGGAAGTACCCAGGAAACATCAGCAGGCCATCCTGTACCCTATACTACACACTGCCTTTTTAGAAGCCTTCATAAATAAGAGTGCCGGTAGCCATGAAGTATCAGCGCTCATCTTATCCCTTCTTGACAGGACTACTAAAAAGGACAACCTTAAAGTAAAACAGGTAAAATACATGACTAAGTACACTAATGCTCTTATTGTTGGCTGTGCCCATAGACAGGTTAGGACAGTGGTTCTCAACCTTTCTAATGCTGCAACAATTTAATACAGTTTTTCATGTTATGGTGACCCCCAACCATAAAACCATTTTCTTTTCTACTTCATAACTGTAATTTTGCTACTGTAATGAACTATAATATATAATATTATATATAACTTTATAATATATAACATATATTATATTATATTGTATATTGCATTATATAGTATATATAATTGTATGATATATTATAGATTATATTATAGATTATATAATATAATATTTATTATACATCATTATTATATATCTATAATACATTATATTATTTATACTTATATTTTATTATATATTTTATTATATATCTATATTATATTATTTATACTTATATGTAATATATAAATATAATATATTTATAATATATAAAATATATAACGTAATATAAATATCTGATATGCAGACAATCTGAGGTGACCCCTGTGAAAGGGTAGTTCAATCCCTAAAGTGGTCATGACCCCTAGGTTGAGAACTGTGGGGTTAGAAGATCATGTGTGACAGGAATTTAGGCTTTAAGGTAGTTGAGATGGGGGTCTCTGTGTGTAAATAACACAGGAAGAGAAACAGAGACAATGACACCCCCTCCATGCACATAGGTATTGATTCATCTGGATTTGCAATGGCTATGCTATAAAAAATGTAAAGCCAATGCTATTGTGAAGTATGTTCTGAATTTTTAAAAGGTTTTTACTTTATACTGACAGGATGCCCCTTCATGTGACATGCTATAAATTCTCTGAGATTTAAAAAAAATCAAACTTCTCCGAGTCCTCCACAAAAGCCAAATTGATCTACTATCCTACCATCTAACCAATGCTTTTCAAACAGCTGAAATGCCCAGCAAGTTCTGAATGAAATATTAACACCTGCAACCCGAAACATGTTTGTAGATTGTATGTTCTTGAATAGGAACATCAGTCAAACAAAATGATGAGTACTAACAGGGAATCAAGATTTTTTTCAGTGACTTAAGTCATAACAAGGGGGGAAAAAAGCCACACTAAGATCTTCAACACCATACTGCTTAGAGTTGAAGACCTCACCAGAAACATGTACATTTCAAGCTAAAGAATGAACTAGAATTGATTATTTCCAGTAAACATCTGTGCAGATTCATTACTGTGCATCCTTGAGGCTGGGCCTATGCTGCAAAGTACATTTGAATACTTGGGTACCAGATACAAAGGTATTTTAGGAAATGGTCAGTTCACAAGGTTTGAATCCATTTCATCATATTTTTTCAAGTGCCCACACTTTGATTTTTTTCCTACTAATTTCTCTTTTTATATACATTTTAATGCAAATATTTATTCGTTTTTTTTTTATTTTTCCTATTTACCACTCAAAATTATCTGATTTATTTTATTATTTATTTCCACATGGCCAGTTACCATAAAACTTACAAATTTAATATGTATTTGATAGCTAACAATTTCTGAGGATAAGGAATTCTGGCACAATTGAGCTAGGGGGAGCTTCTATTTTAGGGACTCTCAAGAAAGTAATTTGTGACAGCCCAGGATTCCCCATGAAGGTCAATCAAGGTGTCAGAGCTAGCCACCATCCTCTAAATGTTCACCTGAAGCAACACCCATTTCCAAGCATATTTTGCTGCTGATATAAACCAGTTTCTTGCTATACTGAGTATCTCACCACAATCTGATACTCTGCATCAGAGGAACTCCAGGCTTTCATGGGTTACTTTTGTGTATTAAGCAAATTGAATTTTTTTTTATTATATAAGTTGCAATTATAACTTTCTAATTGGTTGTCTGTCTTTTGACTTCGCTGACTTTTCCCCATGAAAAAACTTGTGTCTGGTCAAATTTATCAATCTTTTATTTCTTATGCATAAATTTTAAGTCCCAAATAGAAAGACCCTCCTACACTAAAATTCTAGGTAAATATCCAGAAGTTATATTCCGGTTTCACTTTTTACATTTACATCACGGGCACATTATCCTACTATGTGATAAATAGATCTAACTTTATGTTTTCAATAACCAATGTGAAGACCACTTAATGTTTAAAAGTCCATCTTTTCCCAAAGAACATGGATGCTATAATAATTAAAAACTAAATTTCAATACATACTTTGATCTTTCCTGAAACTTCCATACAGCTCCCATTCGATGACCCAATTATGCTAGTTCTGTGCTTGATTAACCAGGGAGGACTTGACAGTTTAGTGTTCCCTACTTGTTAATTCCTGATTTCCCCCCATATCCATTTTATCATCAATTTGTCTAACTCCAGAAAGGCAATAGAACTAACGTGCTTGCCTTTGACCTCATGCTGAATTATCTTACTAAAACAGTGAGAACTGGTGTGCCTGTGATGTGAGAAGAGAATGTCATTTGATTTCTTCAAGTTTGTGTTGTTTTTCTCATGTTGCTCCTCCATAATTCTTAGTATTATTCCCACTTCCTATTTTGGGCTGCCTTTGTGAGATTTTCTCCATCCAATATTCTAACAATGTAACCTACCCACTATGGATTTTTACATCTTCGTTTCAAATCATATTTTAGCACATAACTATATTCAAAACCACAGAGGCGTAGTAGTATGCCTGCCTATAATATATGCCAATGGGAATTTGAAAGATTTTAAGGTCACGCAATGCTTGCAACTAACCTGAATACTTAAGTTTCTAATTCTTTAAAAATTCCTGATTAGACAGTACGTTACTGCTTGCTTTCAGGGTGAAAGAAAGGGTAACGGATAAAGTGCATTGTGAAATCTCCTAACTAAATTATAAATGATGAAAACATGGGTATAATATACATCTTACATCAGTTTTCACTAAAACTGAATGGATACTTGGAGTGACCAATATTTTTTAAACAAAACAACAGAATAAAATCTTGCAACCTTAGACAGTGTGATGCCAAATTGTCTACTATATCAGAAATCATATTGGAAGGAATAAAGTACATGCACTACACTGTGCACAGACAAACAGATGTATAACACTGATCGGCACTGGGCCATTTATCCATTAGAGTAATGAATGCCACCTCATACTCATTTGGTCAGGAAGAAAAATCTAAGTAGAGTCTGCCCACAAGCATTAATATTTCTTTCTGATAGATGAAATCAAATCATGAAAGCAGGCAACTTTTATTGATGTTTTTCCCTTTGACTACTAAATCTACTTTCGGACAGGAAGTGAAAAGATAAACAATATCAGGATCAAACTCTGTAATCACCAACAATAATTCTCTGAAACCTAAATGAACACGAAGACACACATACGAGATGGACTTGAAGCCTTATGGAGTCAAAATGAAATAGCCTCAAAGCTATTTTTAGTCCCAATGCATAAGCCAAAGAACACTAAATACAAATCAATTAAGTTGTCACAAAATCTCTTCGGCTCTGCCCCTATAATGTGAAAACTGCTATGCAAAACTGCTGAGGTTAAAATTACAGCACCATTCTAGAATGTAATTTTTTAATGTGGGCTAAAAGAAAAAGTTTTAGTTGAAATTAATGTTCTTGAGATCATTATGTAAACAGGGCTTGGATGTGGTAATGAGAAAAGTCTCACTGAATTTACACAGAATTATAGTTCATTTTCTTCACACCGAAAAGCCCAATCATAAAGATGCCCCTTTTTCTAATTCCGTGTGCACCTCTCACTTTTATATTCAACAACCAGACCCAAGGCATGTGATTCCACCTTTCTATAAAGCACTTAATTCTCAATATTTTCATCTCTTTTCCTCTGTATTAATTACCTACAACAAGGGAATAATTTTGCCTCACTTTTTTCTCTCAGGGATACTTAGGGGATCGCAATAGATAAAGCATTAACATTTGCCGAACTGGGCCACAGTGCTATCAATTTCACTGAAATCTCTTCATCTCATTTTTATGAGGGGACAGCTAGTTTACCACAATTTAAAACTAATTCTTGCAAGTTCTGACATTTTGTGTTTCCAGGTGTGGTGTAGTATATAGCTACTTTTTTTAAAACAGGTCATAACCTTAAAAGAGTTGTTGCTTAAAAGTAAAAAGGGATTTTATGAAGTTAAAAGAAAGTAAACGAAACTTAAAACTGAGAACATAGGATGTTGAAAATATGGACAGGAGGAAGAAATAGAGCTCAGAGATGGCTTGATGGATAAAAGCAAAAAGTGGATAAAAGCCCATGCAGAGGACCTGCGATCAGGTATCAGTCAGTGGCTCACTGACACCTGTAACTCCAGCTCCAAGGGGATCCAGTGCCTCTAATCCCCATAGGTACCTTCACTTATGTGCGCATGCCCAAACACAGACCAACACACATACAAGTAGTTTAAAATAAAATAAATCTTTAAAAAAAAATCTAAGAAAAAATTAGTATCCCTGGTTCAAGAGAAAGTTTCCCATCTGTTCTCTTTTGCAGTCAAACCAAACTACCTCAGAATTGGAGACCTGTCATTCTGAAATTTTAAAGCAGATTTTCCCCCCTCATAATCAGAAACCTGCACAACCATCAAAAACATATCTGACAAAAGAGGCCTCTTGTCATTTATTGTTGTTTACTCTTGAGTGCATTTCACAGCTTGAATAGTCTGTGTTTTACCAACTCTACCAACTCTACAAAAAGAAAAAACACCCTCACTTGTCAACCCGCATAGAAACTCACATTGCTTCTTTACAGTTTAAGATTATAGAGTGGTGGCAATCCCTTCATCCAGAGGACCTAAGCAATGCCAATTTACTTCTGATTTTTATATCTTAAAGTATCTAGTCCAGATTGATATTGATATTGAGAAATACCAATAAAAATTTCTATTAAACATCAAAAAATAAGAACCAGAAACTGGTTAGCACGAAGGTCATGCAGAATAACCATCTACCCAATACATGAGTACACTTACACTAAAGGTTAACATGCTCTATCTTACAGTTCAAGAATAACTATCTTATTTCAAATACAGAGCTGAAATGAATCTATGAAAAAGATAAGAGTGTTTCAAAAGAGCGCCACGATATACATCCAGGCTTTCCAATAAATCACTATTTCTTTAGTGGGGAAACTTGACTATTTACATCCAAACCCATCAAGTAAGCACCTGCCCCATACACATCTGTACTGACTCATAGTAAGTAAGGTATACAAGTAAGTATGGCGTTGCTATCTCTAAACTTCCTTTTTATCAGAGTCGTTGTGGTTTAATGTATTGACACAGCAGTCACTTATCTATACCTGCCCTGAGAGAAGAGTGGCATTTCTGGTCATCTTTTCTCCTTACGTTCCCCCTAACCCCAGGCCATCTTGTGGGCATAGAATTAGGCAGCTCTATAAGCAAACACCTAAAGAGCTTATAACATACCCACCAGTAGTGTCTGGTTACATTCCAGTGACCCATTATGAGCATTTCCCAAGTGGAATAAAATTCTTTAACTTTGTGGAAAAACAACAAATAACTTCAAGAGAAGTCCAAACTCAGAAGCTAAAACACAATTCCTGCTCCCTGAGAACCGACTGAGTTAGCTGCCAACTGCAATCTAACAAACAAAATTAGTTGCTTAAACAGTAGCTGTGTTTATTACCTCTCACATCAACATGTGAATGGGCGGTTTATTGTGCCTTCTTGGCTGGGGTTATTCATGCAACTGTTAAATGCTGAGAGATAACTGAACTGGGCTGTAAGATGTGAAAGAATTCACTCAAGGCTAGAACTGTGTTCAGCTGGGAGCTTTGACTTTCTCCAGGTGTTTTCTCTCTCCGAGTGACAATTTATCTTCTAGGGTATCTCCATCCACATGATGATCTAGACTTCATGGAAGGCAGGTTCTAAGAAGACAAGTAAATAGCTACAATGTGGCATGTTTTATTCGAAAAGAAAGTCACAAGGCCAGCTCAAATTAAAGATAAGAATATATGTAGAGGATTAGACAAGAGCAGATTAAAACAAAAGAGAAACCTCCAGAAAACAAGAGAGTGGTATGCCTGTGGTACCCTGTCTTTACACTTACAGGCTGATTATCACTTATGACCTTCCTCTTTAAAAGATACAATGATGGGAGTCTCTCTCTCTGATGAAAACAAGTCTATAAAGACAAGAGATGAAGATTCCCAGGCTATAGTTGCCTGTCACTCATTCACCAGCACATTTTAGTTAAATACCTATTGATATCAATTATGTGTCAGAATCTTCTAGCACCTAAGGTGCGACAATGCACAAAACAAGCAAACGTCCTTACACATGTGAAACTTACAATGGTTAGAGACATAATAAACAAATATGATTGTTAAGTGAATCAAATGGTACTCCCAAAGGTCATACATGATATTTAAAAGTAAAAACAAGATAAAGGAAATATGGGAGTTGAGTGGTTTGGTGTGGAAAGGGAGTGTTGTCACTCTAAACAAGGCTGTCAAGAGACAAAAGCTAGCAAGGTAATGGTGGTACATGCCTTTAATCCCAGCACTCAGGAGGTAGAGGCAGGCAGATCTCTGTGAGTTCAAGCCCAGTCTGGTCTACAGAGTGAGTTTCAGGACAGCCAAAGTTATAACATAGAAACAATGTCTCCAAAAAAAATAAATAAAAGAGAAAGAGAACTGGGGAGCAGTTTGGGAGCCAATCAGTTGAGACTCTAGGTCAGTGGTTCTCACCATTCCTAATGCTATGACCCCTTAATACAGATCCTCATGTTGTAGTGATCCACAACCATAAAATTATTTTAGTTGTCACTTCATAACTGTAATTTTGCTACTGTGGTGTCTCAGTTCCTAAGACTATCTGGGAAATATGTGTTTGATAGTTGCGACCCACAGGTTGAGAACCGCTGCTCTAGGTAGTTGGGAAATTAGCAAAGAGGATACCTACAGAGGAGTGCTGGAGACAGAGAAGATGGCTAGGATGTACCTCTGTGCTGAGAGAAAGCAGAGTCCAGTGGTGTCAGAATAATGGAAGGAAAGAAAAGGATAGCTACAGGTAAAATCAGACAAGGAACAGATGAGGTCATGTGGAGCCCTGAAAGCCACTGACTTCCTCTGACTTTCTCCATATAGAAAAAGAAACTATTTAAAGGTTTTAAGCAAAGGGCAGCATGATCTGACCCACTTTTTATAAAGATAATCCTAGCTGCTTTGCTTGGATTGAACCGTCACTAGTGGCAATGGCTAGAAAGAAAGGTGGGTTAGTTGGGACATGATTTTAGCTATGCAGACAAGAGCTGATGATGATTCAGATCAGAGCTGTAGAATGGAAGGGATAAAACTGTTAAAGTCAATATATATTTTGAACATATCCACATACAGTTAAGAATACTCTGTAATGGATTGAAGACAATAGCTAAATAAAAGAGAGACCTCCTTCATCCTTAGTTCCTCAATATCAATCCTGGAAGTGCTATCAAATGGATCAGAAAAGCTTTGGATGGGATAAATGTGGGAAGGAGCTTGGGACAGTGCCAGAGTACTTTGCTGTGGTGGCTCACCCAAGAAGACAAAGAGGCATATTCATCTCTGCAAGCTTTGCCAGACCTCCACAGAGGGAACCACTATCCTGGCTAGTGTTATACTGGAACCCCAAGCTCTGAGCTCAGGTGTTTTTATTCTTTCAGAATTCCTAAGACATTCTACTAGTAGCACATGCAGATCATTAGCAATTAAACAACCTCCCACAGAAATCCAATACCTGCAGACAATACAGAACACCCTAGAAAGGATAGCCCCTCACCCAACAGTAGATAAAACAATTACAAATATAACTAAAAATAAATTTCCCCAACAGGACAGCTCCAGCTGAAGATGACTGTTGAGGAATCCAAGTCATGCCAAGTCAAAGTCAATAGTTAACGGTCATAGTTTAAAGCAGAGCTTTAAGCTAGAGATATATATTTGATATTTGTTGACATGTACTTAGTATATAATCATAAAATTGGGTCCCATCGCCAAGGGAGTCAGTGTACTGAATTACAATCAAAGAACAGGAAGGAAAGGGGAGCCTCCACCAATGAGACTGAGAAGAACTATTCAGCTTAGCAGGATGAAAACCACAGAAGCATGATGTACTAGAAAAAAAATAGGTGGCACAACTATGCCACATGCTCTGAGAGGCCAAATAAAATGAAGATTTCAAATTGGCCATTGAAAAGCAAATGAACAGAAAAATTGCATTATTTCGCAAGCCCAATGCCACACTGCCCTATGAGACGGTATCTAACCGTGACGTAGCACGCATAGAAACGTAGGTTTTCTAATCTCATCTTTTTCCACTTAAGTTTAAGAATAGAACTATTAAGGAAACTTATTTTCCATCTGACATGGAGGAAAACGTTATTTTTTTTTTTATTCCCAAAATCAACATAGCATGACCATAGCAGTCGTATGCTTAGTTACCTCGATGACAGCATTTCCTACAAGGCAAGATGCAGCCTGATTGCAAATATCAGAGCCCAGGCTCCAGGCCCATCTGTTTGCAGTTCTCTTTTCCCTAAGACTTCCCCATCTGCAGAAAATGATCTCAGTGTAGAAAAAGGAGAGGGTGGTAGCTAAGTCGGTGAACGTGAATTGTAAGAGCAATATCCCAAGGGCAAAAATAAAAGTCCTAATTGAAATATCGTCTTTAGTTCTTACCTTTAAATATCGTTTCCCCTGCATCACACAGCATGGTGTTTTATGCATAAGGAATGACATACAACTCTGCATAGAGACCTTTCTTTACCCACTGCCTCATATATAGAGCAGATAAATAGCGCAGTTACAAATGTTACTACTGTTTTGGCAAGTCTGTAAGGAAGGACTCAAAATTCTGCAATGACTTACTTTTTCCATAGGATAATAAACAGAAAAAGGGGATAAAAACAAACTAGTATTTTTGTCATATTTTCTCTGATGCCATGATTTTCTATAAACCCATCACACTATTATCTTTTCTCTCATCTTGTAGACACGAGAATGAAAATGCGCTCATTACTTTATGCATTAGCTACATGTTAAAGAAGCCTGTTGTGCAAACAGAAGCTTGTTTTCTTTGTTATTGAAATTATGATTTCAGAGTTCTGTTCGCACCGAAGCAAGGAATCTTTATAAAGTTACCTTCTAAACCAACCTGCACTGGTCGTGTCTCGGCAGTAGCGTGCTAGTCTCGCATGCGCATAGCCATGCCTTAGATCCTCAGTGACACAAGGAAAGAAGGAAAAAGTATTTGTGTGCATAGGGCAGTATAGCAGGTGCTCTGAGCACCAACCTGGCTGCTGCTTACAAGGAGGTGTGATTTCTGGGAAAGAGGGTAATAAAATGTATGAGCTTATAAAATAATAATAAAGGGCTCAGTAAGATTTTGCTAAGTGACTAATACAGACAGAGAGTGTTATAGAGTCTCGAGGCTACACAGTGGTTCTGTGGTTTGGACAGGAAATGTCCCCCAAAGACTTACGTGTTGAAGGATTGTTCCTAAGCTGGTGGAGCTTAGGATGGTTGCACCATGTGATCCTAACTGTATCAGTTGGCTGACCTATTGATGTAGTCAGAATTTGTTGACATTGTTTGGAGGTGTTGGAAACTAGGAGATTAACCAATTTGTAGGAATGAAGTCACTGATGGCAGGAGTGTGAAGGAAGAGATCCTTGGCCCCATCCACTTTACTGCCTTGCCACAGGCCTAAAAACATGAATCCCACAGTGGTAGACTAGTATCTCTGAAAGTGTGAACGAAAGTCAGTCTTTCCTCCTTCAAGTTTCTTTTCTCTGGATGTTTTTGGTTGATCTGGTTTGATTTTTGTAGTTTTATTGCTAGGTTTGTTTGCACTTGGGCACAGCTGAATAACTAGCACAGGTGATCATCAAAAAATCTGTAGGTAATTTCCAAATGTGATTTGTTCTTCCAAGAACTGACACACTAACAAGGAATTGACCTATAAAACAGTAACAAAGAACAGCATGCACAAAGGCTTCTGTGGGGACAAATGGGAACTAAGAACAATTGAAGTAGAAAATTCAGACTGGAAAAAATCTTGAATAAAAAGATAAGGAAAGCAATTAGCTATGTGCCAATCACCATACCAGAACCCTCTCTTTTCTCTTGTTCTTGCTCCTCTCTATAACACACACACACACACATTGAATAATCTATGGTACATGGTCTTTCCAATCACAGAGATTGCTATCCAAACTGCAAAATTCAATGTCTACATGATGTTTAATGTTAATTATCAAGTCTGCCAAAACATATAATCAGTTGAGAGACAGGACTCTTGGTATTACTTTGAGAGATCATCTTGATTGTGTTAGCTGAAGTAGGAAGTATGCCATTCCCTAGTCAGGGATCCTGGACTATATGAGAGTCAAGAAAGAAGCTGAGCACTCACAGGCGTGTATTCACTGGTGTCTTCTGACTGAGGACATAAAGTGAGCAGCTGATTCAGGCTCTTGTTTCCTCAGCATCCCTGCCATGATGTACTGTAGCTTGATCTGTATGTTGAAATAAGCCCATTCTCCTTTAAGCTGCTTTTGTTATTTAGTATCTTAGTTATTTTAGTATTTTATTACATCATCAGAAACTAAGTCATATGCGAAAGTCATATGCACCTCGGCTATTTTACCTAGAAAAGGTAATAATTATGTTTTACAATAGGAATAGTAATGCTATCACTGTATTTGAAACTGTGCTCAAGCTGTTTGCACTGAACCACTGTGTCTCAACTACTCCCTTTAGGATATGGATCATCATTTCTTCCACACAGATGAGGAAAATGAGTAAATCAAATCAGCTATTCCCAATCAGACAAACAAAATAGTTAAAGCCAAGACAGATCAAAGATCCCAAAGGCTTCATCCTTAGCTATTTAAATAAGCCAAAGATAAGAACTATTTTAGTAAAAAATACCTGTGCATGTTATTGCCATTAGGTGAGAAAATTGAAATCCAAAAATGTTATGTAATTGAACTCTCAAAATAGATTAAAATCGAGTTAACGAGGTCCTTAATTTTTCAAGCTCAAAAACTTAAGTTCTTAATGAACTATCATTGAAGTGTTCTAATGCATGAATAGAATAACAAGGCTATACCTTTAGGAACATGCCCGGTTCTTGAATCTCTTCCTTAGTAGATCGCTAACAGAATCAGGTGTTTCTTGTTTGGGCCTACCCTGTAGCTCACAAATACCCTTAGTACAATTTTGCACACGTGGGGCATGTTTGTTTCCTTTAGTTCCCTTAGAGCATGAGTTCCTCTAAAAAGCGCATTTCCCTTTTATGTTTGTGTTTCTACAACGTATCCCATGTACACCAAGCTTAACCCGTATTCAAAAGCATGAGACGGGCAAATGGATGGATGATGGATGAGATAGATGTGATGAATTCAAGTGGAAATGCTTTTAGGGGCCCATGTATTCCAGGGACTTCTGAACCCTACTCAAGTTCATACGAAATGCACATTGACTCATATAAAGATTGGTCTACGTGCATTGTCAAAGAAGTTCCACAGTCTCAATGGATTCTCAGAAAGGTCTTGGACCCATAAATGTTAAGAGCCTTTAGGCAGCTTGAAGATAGGTCTACCGGTAATTTAATTTGTATTGAAAACAACTATAAGTACCAGCCTAGTACTGGGGCAATAGATAGGAAAATAATGTTACAAAAACAGATGATATTCTATAAGTAAGACCGCAAGACATGACACTCTGAAACAATAGCTCGTTGTGATTGTTATGTTGAACATATAAATATTTAGTTCCATGGTGCTTGGTTCTTTCTACTATTGTATAGGGGAGTTGTGACCACTGCCACAACTTTACATCCTTCATCTATCATGACAGCCTGAGGAAGTGCTTAGAAGCTTCCAATGCATGTTCTGCATTTTTACAATCCTGTAAATGAAAGTACCCCACCTTTTTAAAAGTTTTATCTCATAAATGTTTAGTAGATTCTGATACAAATGAAGAATTTGATCAATCACATTGGGGTTGTGGTTTTTTGCTTGTTTGTTTTGTTATTTGGTTGGTTGGTTTGGTTTGTTTTTGTTTTTATTTTCCCTCTTTGTTTTTTGATTTTGTTTTTTTTGTTTGTTTGTTTGTTTCTATATAGGGTTTCTCTGTTGTAACCCTGGCTGTCCTGGAACTCACTCTGGAGACCAGGCTGGCTCAAAGTCACAGAGATTCACCTGCCTCTGCCTCCCAAGTGCTGGGATTAAAGGCATGTGCCGCCACACCCAGCACATTGGGTTCTTATTCTTATTCTTCTCCCACTGATTTTGACAAATTAAATAATAGATTTATTACAAAAGATTCCATGAAAATTTGAAGATGTGGTTGCAAAAGGAGTTATAGGAGGGTATTGGGAGGGACAAAATAAAGATTTGATTACGTAGATGCTTCTACGTAAGGTTGCAGTGATATAAATATCAGGCTCATGGACTTCCTACAAGTACATAGATATTTTTCTATTGGACAATGGCCACAACAGCTGGTCATCTGTTCTTTGATTTAGTTCTAGTTTGAATAAGCTAATTTAGGCATTCTGAAAAGAATAGCATGTACACTGAATAAATGAGAAAATGTTTACTTAAATCCAGAGGCAGAGATACTCACAGCTACATGCAATATCTCTGCAACCAGGAAGAAATGAGTATCACATAGGCAGGTTAAACACTTGGCTAGCTCTGCTCTCAGTTCCCATGCTGGCCCTACTAGCTTGCTAATTGGCTGTTGCAGAAAATAAACACATACTTAGTGACGTGGTTCCATAAAGTCAGATTCAATGTTGAAAATAGGACTGGGGTATTACAGCCCTAACTTTTTTTTCTTGAGGAGAATCTAGTTGTATAAAAAGTTGCAGAACGATAAAAGCAAGAGCACGGAACAGGATTTCCTGGGACAAATAAACCTCAGTGGCTAATTGCCTCAATGTTCCTGTCCATGTCAGTAGAGATAATGATGTCAGAGGTAGTGGGCAGGATTGAGGGGGATTAACACAAAAATCTCCCTTAGTGAAAAAAATACTTTATCGAACAGACTTCCACAAACATGTGTTCAACAGTATGTAATTCATGGAAGTAAAAATGTTAAAAAAAAAAAAAAACAGTGACTTCCCAAATTTGACCTCTGATAAACTGTAAAGCTAAACAATTGATACTGTCCAGTGGTTTGTTTGAGACCAATATCCTAAACATAGTTTCATTAAAACTCAACCTGATATTTTGGATATTGATTTTGTCATTCATGTCATTATCAAACACAGACTTAACCTTCAAATTTGACTCCCATAATTTTATTTCTAAATTCAAATTACATGGACTAAAATCTGTGTGAATCAAAACAGAATTAGGAAAAGATGCAAGAAAGTATGAGGATTTAAAGAGGCAAATGCAACTCCACAAATATTTTTGAAAAATATATGCAAACTGTCTAGATAAATCCCTCAAAGTATTATAGAAAACTCAATAAGTTTGTTTTCCACATATATATGTGTGTGTGTGTATGTTTTCAGTATATATGTTTGCAGTATATACACACATAAATTTATAGCACATATGCATACATAAAATGATGACAGAGAAAAATAATATAATACAGAATCTCAAAAGGGAAAGACAATATTTCTCTTTGGAGGAGAAAGAAGGGGGAGGAAATTTCCTGGAGTCTATTGAGAAAATTATGCAACAGGGAATCATTATGACAGGAGGATGGAGACTTAGGTAGAATCCAGGATCAACACACTAGAATGAGCAAAAGAATGGAAGAGGAAAATGTGGGCACATGAAAAATTCGACAGTCTCTTTACTGAGTCTTCAGGACAGATTATGTGATGAAAAGCAGTGAGAAGGAAAGGACTTGAACTATAGCTTGGAATGCATCATGTAGAGCCCTAAGTATACTCTAGACAATCTCGTGTGTAATTTAGTAAGCAATGGTGAGCCAATAGACACCATTTGCAGATATCGTGTCATACCAAAGATATACTGTTTGAAATTTTAACAAACAAAATAAAATGAATTTGGTTTTGGTTTTTGGTTTTTGGTTTATTTTACCATGGTTGAAGGGTCTGCAGAATATGTAGAGGAATATTCTCAGTTTAAAATGCAAGATGAAACTCAGAAGAGTAGTTGAGAGTGGAGATGATTAACATCTTGGGACTGAACGGGAATAAAGATGAGTGCGAAACACATTAAGCTGCTGCTCAAAGATCTGACCAGTGGATCTGGGATAATCAACAATGATGAGTGTTTCATTAAGTCAGAAACAAATAACACTGAGGGGAAATTCTGTATTTGGTCTTTAATGGTATTCTTCAATGATAAACACTAGTCATAGTCAGATAATAAAAGCCTGGATGGTAGAGAAATGAATGCACTGGTATATCAGTCTGCTTTGGATGCTGAAATAAAATATCATAAACTGGAATGCTTATGAACAACAGACACTCCCCACAGATTTGAAGAATATAAATTCCATGATCAAGGTGCTGGCGGGTTTAATGTCTGTAAGGAGCTGCTTTTTGGTTCACAAATGGTTTCTAACAAATGGTTTCTACTCCTGGTAGAGGGAGCAGTTATTTCTCTGAAGTCTCTCTCATGAGAACATTATTTCTAATCATAAGGGCCCCTCCTCTAAGACCTTATGTCTTAATCTCATCATCTCAGAGTTGGGATGTCAACAAATAAAACTGAGAGAGAACAAACATTCAGATTATTAGAAATGGGCAATGTCCCATGGTGGGGAGAAATCATAGAAAAACCATAACCAGCAGTCAACTTGAGTAAAAATATTTAGGATTTGAGAGTTCTGGACATCATCTTGACATAGAGAGAACTGAGGCTGTTCTCTCTGTGTTAATGTCGCAAACTCAAAGTTTTCAACCTCCTGCCTTACAGGCCCTATTGTTTTTCTTTATCCACATTAGCCTATAAATTCAGGGAGAGCAGAAGCTGTATCTTAATCATGATTTTTTTCCCAGCACTTGATCCAGTGCCTACCACACAAAAGATACTTAATAGCAATGTTTCAATACTTAAGAAGTGGAAATGAAGAAGCTTAAAAGTTTCATGGAATATCTTTGAAGGGTTATCTTTGAAATGAAGGTAGTAGATTATGATCCAATTATCCCTAGTGGTTCACTTAGTGGATTAAGGGAATATAGTTACCAAGAAAAATGGTCAATATAGCAGTTAGTCTTAGTTATGTTCAGACATTATATATTTTTTCCAAAGCAGAATCTTTGTGCTCTGAGAACTGTTTCAATATTCCAGAAATCTATAGTGTTCTGGAGGGTTTTTTTTATTTTGTTCTGTTTTGGGAGAGAAGGAAAGATATACCCCTTTAAATTTCCAGATCACAATCCATCATTGAGGGAAGTCAGGAAAGAAACCAAACAGGAATTTGAAGCAGAAAACCATGGAGGATTGAGGCTTAGTGGGTCCAGAATGTCCATGCTTAGTTAGATTTCTTATATAGCTCAAGACCACATCCTCAGGGAACAAGACAGTAGTCTGGACCCTCCCAGACCAATTAACAATCAAGGTAATCACCTACAGGCATGCCCACAGTCAGAGCTGATATGGACAATCTCTCAACTGAGACTCCCTTCTCAGGTGACTCTAGGTGGTGTCAAGGTTGACAGCTGAAGCTAACTAGGGCATTCTATGCCTTGTCAACTTAATACACAAACACAGGACTTTTAAATCATGACCAAATTCTTTATCCTCCAACATCTCATGTGAATATCAAAACCAAAAACAGAGTCGTTTAGAAATTCCCTCACTCTTTGAAATTTACAGCACTTAAAAGTCCAAAGGCTCTTACCGGTGGGCTCCTGTAGGGTTAAAACAAGCTGTCTACTGTCTTATTCCAAAGGAAGAACCAGGGCAGAGAAATTATAGCCAGTGCACTGGTCTTAACTTTAAAACACATTTAAAAGAAAAAGACTCATCTTAAATAATATTTTAGTACAAAATAAGTAAGTGAATGAATGAACCTTTAAAAAGAAAAGTTAGTAAATGCACAGCACACACACACACACACACACACACACACAATGTGCCTTGGAAAGCTGAGAGGTGACCTGGGAGGAGAAGGATACCATCAGAAACATCCCTTCTACACCTCATCCCCTGCTCCTGTGATTTTCTGTTGCCAAGTGTTTCTGACCATGTGAAAATATGAAGGCAGAACATGGGTGCCTGTATCCCAATCCATTTGAGTTTCCAGATATTGGAAAGAAGCTATGTCTTGATAATGCCAAAGGAATATTCTATTTTTATAACTTTAGAAGAAATGAAGTAACCAATGTTAAGAGCTGAGTTGGAACCCTGGAAAGCCCCATAGTGAGAACCTATCCTGCAAGGGTCTGCAGGTGGCTCTCAGAATTCAGAGGTAGAGATGATTGAATGCAACAGTGATTTCTAGTCCTGCTTAATAAGGTGACTATACTTCGGCCAATAACTTCTGTCAAGTGTCTCAATTTTCAGTTCCTGCAATTTCAATAACAAAGTAGAGCGGAAGAGGTAGTAATGGTGAACAGAAAAGGCTGTTGGGAAGCAAAGCAGTGGTCTTTCTCCTGATTTCTCAATTAAGATAACAAATCTCTAACTGAAGCAAAATATGCCCATTAGGTATGTCATCACCTTCTGAACTTGTTCCACTGGAGTGGCTGAGTCTCACATACTTGGGACCCCAGGAGGTGATCTGCCCATGCAGACACACACAGGGTGAGTTAATCATGATGCCAGGATCTGAATTTACAATGTTGGAATATTCAGTCTGATTCTGAGCCTTGAGCCATTAGGCCATATTATTTTATTATCCAATTTATTTAGGGAGGCTTTGATTGTGCTTCCATTGTAATTCTTTTTAAAGTTTCCCTTTCCACCCAAGCAGTCCTCTTCTGAAGCTCCAGTGGCCCTCAATTATCCCTGCTTCTCAGTGTGATTCCTTCCTCTCCACTGCCCTCCCATTGGGCCAGGTGAGTCAGAACTCTGCAGGGATTTTCAGATTTTGAAGAAAAGGTGATTTCTCATGGAAACATAAGCCATTACATTGGTTTCACGGATCTGTGGAACACTAATTACCTCAGAAACCTGGTCCCAGAAAAAATGGGTGTGTTTCTCCCAGCACTAGCACCAAAATAATTCCCTGGTAACTTTCAGTGTTGCTAAAGAAAAAAATTCCACAGTAGAGGGAAAGAAGAAATAATACGCCAGTGCAACCACATAACAAAATTTCAACAGCAAATATGAAATTTGTTCTTTTAGGATTTTTTTTTTTAATCATTTCATGAAATATTCTGCGGACACTAATAATTGTCCCTTCCCTCTCTGAAACAGATTTATTTTTCATAGGTGAGAAAAACAATGAAACAGAGAGAACATTTTGATGTGATTTCTTCAAGCCAGATCATTTATATAACAGCAAACCAAAGTCTTTGAACATCAGAACCCAGAGTCATAAACAAAGTGGCCAGCTAAGACACTTGGAAGAAATTTGCTCTCATTCACTATTTTCAGATAGAAAGAGACTTTCAAATTATCCTGAATAGACGAATTGTTAAATAACATTTAGTGAAGAAATAGGATCCTTCTAACATCTGACAATCCTGAGATTTAAATAAATAAATAATAAAACCTCTTTGTCCTAAATCACCTAAGGTGCAAGGGTGCAATTGGGTTAGAGCTTTAGTTTGGTTTGGTTTCTCAAATCGTGGTGCTAATATTTTTTAGTGATTGCTTTGATGACTGTGGTGATAAAAGTAAAATCAAATATACAATGTATATGATTCACAATTTATAGAGCCTCTCTACTTCCAAATATTTAATAGTGCCTCTTAAAGACCACAGATCATTGGTTAAAGGTGCTATAACATAGACTAGGGAACTAAGCTTCCCACATGTTACATAAAATTTGAATGTCATTTTTAAGGCAACCTGTTATTAAAGAGGTATTTACACTTCGTAACAGAAGCCAAATCTGAATTAATTTATACAAAAGTTTGAATTGAACTACTAAATTGAATTACTAAAGAGTAATTTTTTCTGCATCTGTAAGTCTTGGATAAATTTTCCTCTCAAAGGGGGTTTGCAGATGAATTATAGTCAGATTCTAAGAGTATATTTCCACAGAGATGTGTTCAGTAGACTAAAGTTTTAGAAAGCAATTATTTAAATAAATATTTAATGTTAAATCCCTTTGGGTTTGTGTCACCTGGTATTTACAGTTAAAGAATCCACATTTGCTTATTCCCGAGTCAGCACATCTTTTTTTTTTTTTTTTTTTTTTAACTCGCTGAGCCCTTTCTTGTTGCTCAGTGGAAATGTTTCAGCTTTTACCAAATCCTCATCCCTGTTTCTGCTATCATTGCCAAGGTTCATCCAAACTGTAGAGAGGTGACGAAACTGTCCATGGAGTTCATTGCTCTCCAGGTGACACTCAGGCTGGAGAGGACTGGGTTTGTCCCCAAGTGCATTGAAAAGAAAACTCAGAGCAGTCCCTGAGGTCACAGAGGATGAGGACTGGAGCTGAAGAAAATTCTGCTGGGTCAGGCTCACGTGCAATTTTCCTGAATACACAGTCCCCAAACAATAGTGCGGAGAATGTGTATGGGATCAAAAAGTTCAAACAGGCAAATCTTAGTTTTATTTTCACCATCTATAACTGAAATTTATCATTTCCTGGAATTAAGAGCATAGGCCACAAACTACAATAGAATTAATTCCCCATGAATTTTTTACTAGTAGCAATCACAGACACTGCATATTATATTATTATTGTAAATACATATTCCAAGATGTTTGCTTCCATTATTCCTGTTTCTATTTTAAGGTATATGTATTGTTAAAAAACGTTGTGTGATGGTTTGAATGAGAATGGCCTCCATAAGCTCATATATTTGGATGCTTAGTCACCAGTTAGTTGAACTATTTGAGAAGGATTAGGAGGTGTCCTTGTTAGAATTAGTGTAGCCTTTTGAAGGAAGTGTCACTGGGAGTGGCTTTATGCTTTCAAAAGCCCACACCAGGTGCTTGAGTGTTCTCTCCGCCCCCCCAACCTCTCTCTCTGCCTTCTTCCTTTGGATCAGGATGTAAAGCTCTCAGCTACTGCCCCACTGCTATGCCTATCTGCTTCCTGCTATGATGAACACAGACTAACACTCTAAAACTGTAAATAAGCCCCTAATTAAATTCTTTCTGTAAGTTGACTTGGTCATTGTGTCTCTTCATAGAAATAGAACACTAAGACATGTGACTACATATTGTAATTTAAGATATTAAATATATATACTATAATATTCCAGAATGTTTAAATATTTTAACTGTTTTCCAATATAGTTTATTTCTTTTGTAATCCTATGTGTTTGATCTTCTGCACTTCAAATATTTAATCCGAAGAAACTGGCTTCTAGTAGTACAAACTGAGAAGATCCATTGACCTATACCTCCGTAAGACTGGAGAAAGTTACTTTTAAATGGAACTTATTCGAGGCTTGAGAGATTGCTCAGAGGTAGCAACTGCATAGTGTTCTTACAAAGGACCTGAGTTCAGTTCCCAGTACTTATATCAGGTGGTTCACAACTGCCTATAAGTCAAGCTCCAACAGATCCAATTTCATCTTCTGACCTCCACAGGCACTTTGCACTCACATGCATATACCCCCACACAGATACCCACAGATACACATAATTTTAAAATAATAAAAATAAATCTAAAAGAAAAGCCAAGCATTCAAAGACTTCGTTGGATAGAAAATGAACACCAAGAAAAAGAATTCATAAATTCTGTAATAAATGGATATAGAGGAACATTTAATCTTTTAACCCAGCTTCAGGATTGCTCTGGCTAAGGATTACATTGAAAGGCCTGTGTGATAGACATTTGATCTCTGATCCAGCAGCATGGCTGCTCTAGGATAGAAAGAATGTTGGTACATGTCTTTAATCCTAAAGTAGCACACACCTTTAAACCCAATTCAGAAGGCAATGGTGGCACATGCCATTAATCCTAATTCTCAGGATGTAAAAGGAAGCAATCAGTTCAGAAGCAGGTCACAGTTCTCAGTTCAAGGCTTTCAAGTTCATAGTCCACAGTCAGTTCAGAGTTAAGAGAGAAGCAGTAGAGATTGAGAGAATGGAAGGAGATTGAATCAAAGCATGCTAGTCAACTGAGAAGTGGAAAGTCAGAGGCAGAGTGAAGTATAGAATGAGCATATACCTTTAATCCCCAAACCGAGAGTAAATCAGAGTGAAGACTTAGCAGAGTGGTGCCTTAGATGAATCAGAGTGAAGAGCAAGCAAAGTGATGAATCAGAGGAGGAGTTAGCAGAGTGAGTCAGAGTTAGGACTGCCTAACTCTCATGATATAAAAAAGGCTCTCAGCTCAGAGAGCCAGAGAATCTGATAAGACACAGTGGCCGTTCAGCAGAAGAAGAGTGAGTTTTGGGAGAGTCAGCTAACAGTAAGAGTCACTTTGAAGCCAAGCAGAGCAGTTCAATCAGAGAAGTTGTGGGAGTCATTCAGAGTCAGATGCTATGAGTCAGACAGAAGCAGTCAGCTAGCTCAGAAAGTCAGATTGAACCAGTCAGCTTGGAGGAATGTTTGAACTAGAACAGTGAGTGAGTTGAATCAGCAATTAGAAGAATCAGTTGAGTTCAGTACAGCTCTGAGTTCAGAAGAGTGAGCTCAGTCAGCAGTAAATCTTGGAGGCTGAGACATTCCATGTTTAGGTTTGGAGATTAGATTATATGGAGACTAAAGCTTTCCAGTTCTAAACTTAAGATTAGATTATACACAGGTTGAAACCCTCTAGGACTGGGGATTGAATTAGCAAAGAATAAACTGTCATCTGCCATGATCCCACAAGGATAATTAAATAAATCAATGCTCACATCTACACCTACAAATGGAGTAGTTTGGGACTTGAGTCAAGACCTCTTCCTCCCTGCTCTCTCATAGAGTAGAAAGGTGACAATTCCAGTCCAGGCTGCAGCATTCATTTCTTAGACAGAACCTTCTTCCCAGGTCAAGCAGGATGTTAGCAGTTCTCATCCTAATCCCAGTTGCCTAATGCCAAGGATAAAAGTTGGTGAGTACCATGAAGCTATGAGTGCTCACTTCTTCTGCCCAAAATCGATGAGCAAAATGAAGCCCTTCCCTAGGTGTGGTGCACATAAAATAATGAGATCCTAAAGGCTCTCATCTCAACTCTGGAGGTACTTATTCCATGCCAGGAAAAGCAAGCCAAGAAGATCAAGGCCTTTGGACTCCCCCTTTCACTGAGCATTCAGCTTCTAGAACTGGGATGTCACTAAGAGAGGAATTCATCCTTGGCCCACTCGAAAGCCCAAGCATCATTATGCCTTTCATGTGCAATTAATTCCAGCAGTGACGATGGTTTCAGAGACTATCAATACAAGTCAGAAGTTATAATATTAACTGAATGAGACTCTCAAAGAAAAAGCATAGTTACAACTGTTTTTGTGTATCAACGCCTGGGCAAGTGCAACATGCTTATAATACCAGCACTTGGGAACTGAGACCTGAGAATCATGACTTCATGGCCAGCCTGTGCTATATAGCAAGATATAAAATATTTTTAAAAATCGACAAGGGGCTCCACAGGAGAGAAAAGGATTGGCAGTGAAAGATAGATCAGTAGAAATTACGTAAGCAAGGAGGAGAGAAGAAACAGCATTATTGGTGTGATGTAGCAATAAGCACATGAATGAGTCTCCTCTTTCTAGGAGTTCAAGGAGAGAAAACAGGGAGTAGATGAAGAAAATATATTCAAAGAAAGAATGGCCATACACTCCCTAAATTCACTGAAAAATGACAACCTCACCACATAGAGAGCTAAAGGAACTCACAGCATCTTACATCCAGATTCACAAACATTTGGGAAAAATATTGGAAGTGAAGCATAAGGAGAAAACCTTCATTTCATCAAGAAAAAATTTTATCAGTGAAAGAGTTGTGGATTCAGATGATTCTGGGCCCAATGCCCAGAAGCAGTCCAAGAACCTCTCTAGAACCTTCTAGAATAAAAAATATCCACTAGAAGACAACAGGGACAGTGGAGGTTGGGAGGCCCCATTTTCAACACACTTTTAATAAAATGCTGACAGAGGGAAAAAAAACATAACTTTTTTTTTTTTTTCTTTTTGAGACTAGGTCTTACTATTTAGTTTTGGCTGGATTGGGATTTGCTAATTGCATCAGTCTGGTTTCCACCTCACAGGGATCTGCCTGCTTCTGCTTCCAGGGTGCTGGGATCGAAGGTGTGCACCACCATGCCCAATTTAAATGTAACATTGTTTAAAGATGCTGGGTTAAACAAAATTAAATAGGTTTTATTGCTCTAAGACTTGTTATAAGTTTTAAGTTATTAATTGTGACTTCAGATATGGTAAAACTATTGTTCAAAAATAAGTAAAAACTTATGGGGGGGCATCTTCAGGCTTACCATTAGAAGAACGCTGACCTTAATAGAAGGTCATTGACAAAAGTAAAGAATATTGGTCCCTGCTGGAATGAATGACATCTTTGTTTCCTGTATGTCTGTATCAGGTACTACTTCCCCTTGAGGATATGTGTGGTGGACAACAATCTGTATTTTCAAAGACATCTTAGGTCAAAGGCTATCTAAGGTTTATGATAATATTGTTTTCCAGGGCCACCAATTCAAGTCACCCCGAGGGTGACTGTGCCTTAGCCTGTCATTTCTGATTTGGGGTTCACAGTCTGTTAAAGAAAAAAAAAAAACTTTAGACTCTACATTAATGAGTGCAGAAAAGGATAACCACTGCTAACGGGCTCTGAACATGGAAAATTCCTCCCATTCTTGTTTCTAGTCTTAGGTGCTGGTTTATAATAACAGCAAAGCTATCATCTGAGAGCTATACTTACATCAAATGCCAAGGCAGATTTATCAGCAGCTGAAGCCTGGAGCACAGCCAGTTCACAGGACAGCTCTGCTCGCTGCAGCTCACCATCAGAGGGTAGATATTACAGGAGCATGGATGAAAGCCAGATCTCAAGAAGCTGTGGCTCAGCAGCTTGAAGGAGGATAACATCAAGCAAGGAGGACCAAAGGAACGTCAGAAAAGCACACGGAGACAACGTCAAGAATCAACACTGCCATGTCTTTCAGGAAACAGCAAAAGCGGCAGATAGGCCAGCCTGAGTGTGCCACTCAGAGGTGAGGTAGCTGTTACTTGGTACAAAAATGCTTACAGCCTCTAGCAGAAAGCAGAGATTCTTAAGAGAACAAAGTACTTCAGAGATGCAAATACACAGATAAATAGATGGATGCTCACCTTGAAAATGACCTATCTCTAACCAGGGATGCTGTGGAATGTAAATTGTCTATTTAGAAAACTTGGTTCCCATAGAGTCCATGTATCCGTTGATCTCTGGTCCTCTAAGCATTTTCACCTGGCGAGCCTGTAAATCTTGTTAAGTCCTATCATTCCTGAGATTCACGGGTGATTTCTGTCTTGCTGACCAAGTAATTCTATTAGAGTTCCTGGTCAGAGAGCTTTGGACAATCAGCTGAGCAATTGTGGGGTTGAGAACTATACCTTCCTAGGAAGTCATACAGAAGATAGTGAGCACTGAGGGCTGCCTTGTTGACATATGGAAGGATCCAGGTACATCCTTGTTCTGGAGGCCATCTTGCAAGCAACTCACTTTCTAACTAGAAAAAGAGGACCAGAAAACTCCAGTGCATTTATAATAGAAAAGCAATTGACAAGAGAACACAGACCAACCACAGCAAAAACAATTTTCAAATGAAAAACAAATTTTTTTACATGTGATCACCCTAGGGAGTCAGAGCAAGTTTTCATGAGTTCCAAGTAAAAATCAGAAATAAACATGTTAAAAGTATCTTGAACCTAAAAAGACATTTGTCGATCCTTAGGTTATAGACAACCAATGGACAATTAGAAGCCCAAGAGCTACACAAAATGTAAAAGCCAGGTTGAGGGCATGGCTCAGCACATAAGAGCATGAGAAGCTGAATTCTACCCCAGCACCCAGGTAAAACGTCAAGTACAGGCGTATACACTCCTGTGACCTCTTTTGTAGCTGTCGATTTAGGTTCAAAGCAGTTAATTCTTTGGCTAATTCAGTCCCTGGTCCTAATCCTGGAGCCCTGGAGTATTTGAGTCTCCATACAATCTACTCTTAAGCCCTGAACTGGAAGGCCTCCGCCTCAACCTCTGTACAATTTAGAACATTTCTAAAACATTTAAGTCTAGAACTGGAAGACTTCACCCTCTGCCTCTGAGACTTACTGCTGACTGAGCAGTCTGACGAACTCCTTTTGTACTCTGATTCTTTTGGTTCAATTCACTTGCTGCTCTGACTTAAACTCTTCTCCAAGCTGCTGGTTCAAACTGATCTTCTGACCTGACTGGCTGTTTCTGACTGAATTGTTCTGACTCTGGATGATTTTCTGACTGCCTTAGACCAAACTGCTCTGCTCAGCTTCAAACTGACTCACTCTTCCCATTTGATACTGACTTCTGCCAACCTGCCTCTGTGCCTCTGCCCCAGACTCCTCAGACTGTTTCTGTGTCTCTGTGAGTTCTCACTGCCCCATACTGCCACGGTCAGCCTCTCTGCTTCTCTGCCTTATCCCCAGTGAGACTGCTTCATTGTCTCTGTGTCTTGTCCTCTCTCTGAGCTGAGAGCCTGTTTTTATACAGTGAGAGTTGGACATGTCCTCCCTTTGCCTCACTCTGCAAACCCTTCCTTTGATTCATCACTTGCCCTTCACTTTGATTCATCTCAGACATCACTTCCTGTCTGACACAGACTCCTGAGCTTTGCTTCCTGTCTGCATAATCACTGCTTCCTGTATCCCAGGTGCTGGGATACATGCACCACCACTGCCTTCTGAATACTGGTATTAAACGTGTGTGCCACCTTTGTTTTCTGAATACTAAGATTAAAAGTATGTACCAACATTCTTTCTACCCAGGAGCATCCATGCTGACAGATTAAAAGATTAAATATTCCTTTACCATCAGCACTCTGCATAATTGTATTTTAATGTCCCAGGGAAGCAAGCCTTATTTTTACAAGTCTTACAATTAGAAAATAATAGAGGGAGAGTCTTAACCAAAGTCTTAACCAGAGAGAAGTAAGACATTGAGCAGGTACAATTTCTCCTAGAAACCAAAGCAAACTCCAAAGCTAGCAATACTGACAGAGCTACGTCCCCAATGCACTCGGAAATACAAGTGAGCTCAACAATAAATGGAAAAAAAAAAAAAAACAGCACAATATGGAATAGGAATCAAAGAAAGAAAAGCACTGCTTCTTCTCTGCCGTTCTGTTCCCTCCCCCAAAGCTCTTTGTATTTAATACATTGCATGTATCTTTGAGGCAAAACTAAGATTTTTTTTTCAACAGAAAAGGAAAATTTCAAAAATAGAATAACATGAAATTTTTTTGTAGTTAGTCCAATGCAACTTTTGTTTTCTGATGGTTATGAGGCCCCAGAGAATGAATGCTAGAGCTAAGTTCTCATTTTATGCTCAGAGCCTCTACTTAGGACAAGGAAAATTTGATAAAATGATTGAATAAATGAATGAACGATAATAAGAATCTTCTCAATTGGACTCTAAACCATCTATTTGACTAAGAAGAGCACCAGTCACTAACTAATCAAACCAAATGGTTTTGGGCTAATGTGTAAATATACATAATTTATTGAAATTCTCACAACTTCATTCTTGCTGACGTTTGTACTCTATTCAGACTCTACTGTCAGCCATGTTCCCGATGCAGCTATCATAAAAATGCCAGTTGCCACATTTGTGCAGGTATTTCTGAGCTTTATGTTTTATGATTCAGTCATTGAGAAGAAACATTTAGATAGTTGACCCACGGTGAATTTAACAAGAACCCGACACGCATCAGCAGTATCACACAGGGATGAAATTGCTGCTGTCTGGGTGACAGCCTTTAGTGTGGGACAGCCAGAGCCTTGAGGGCTTTAAAGTGAATGAGAATGACAGCACTTCACAAAGACCTGATGCAAATTCCTTGACAGGTTATATAGTCACACACAAAAGCACTCCTGCTGCTGTCACACATCATCACTTTTTAAACATGTCAAACCTCCATTAGACTACATAAAAAAAATACTTGGAGAAAATTACAGTTGTGATTACAAGTAAGATAATAAATTAAAAATTATTCCAATCCCAAATCCAGATCATGACCTAAGAAAAAGAAAGAAGAAAGATAGTGACCTCCATGGACCTTATGCTTTAGCTTTAAGAAATGATTGGATTCTTTTGTTAGCAAATACATTATTTTGAAGATGTTTTAATTTTTTAATAGTTACTTGTATGACGCCAGTGGATTTATAGCGGGATGTTCATTGTTCCCAGGAAATGCTACTGGGCCCGTCCTTTTCCTGAGCTGAGCTCTCCCTGTGCACTCTTCAGACCTCTGTACTGTCTCACATCCTGCCTAGACCCCTATGTAGGACTCCCTAGACACACTTCCTTAACACTATGTTCTGCTCCCTACCAGATGGGACGGTAGCCTATTGACTGACCCTCAGGAGAAGCTGTCACCTGTTGAGCATCTCCTTGGGACAGTCACCACAGTGCAGACTTGTAGATATTATCTCTAGTCCTCATCATCTGACCACTTGACCTCTCCAGCTTCAATTTCCTCACGCATAATAATGTATAGAGGGGACAGTGTGGACAGGCAGATCAGTTCTGTCTTTTGAATGGGAGAAGTAGAATGCCTTAAAAACTATTCATTGGAGTAGATGGCAGCATCTGGTTGAAGTTTCATGTCAGAGCATGGAGTTATGGAATATTATTCATCCCTTGTAAGAGAACATATGGATGCTATAGGAAATAATAAACGTATTCGGCAATCTGTCTTTGAAAGAGTAATCACCTGTTTACTGCTTTCTATTCTCTGAAGCACAAGATAACAATCAGTATGTGCATGGAAAGAGTAGCTTTAGCTCTGCTGTGGCTTGAAGGCCTCCAAAGGATTCCTTTACTCACAGTCTCTGCCCCATCTAGAACCTAAAGAGACCATAACAAGTTACTAGAGAAGGCTTAACCAAAGAAGGCTCCACAATATCCCGGAAGCAAACTCAGGTACCACACGCACATTTCCCCCTGGGAAACCTAGCATTATCATTATCACAGCACAGGATCCACAAAGACTTAAAATCTCCCGCTTTCCGGCAGAGAGCTGAAAACAATTCATTAGAATACGGGCTGGAATGTCACATGGATCTGTTTGATCAGGTTTTGTCTACTAGTCCGTTGCTTTTCAGTGCAATTAAAGAATCAAAGTCTGGCTCAAAGAAGAACGTAACCCAAGACTTTAGATAACCCTAAAGCACGATGGTAAACCAAAATAATAAAGCCTGCACCTTGAGAGAGAAAATAGGAAATATGAGTCTGCTCTTAAACCTAAGTCCGCTCTAATGAAAGTACACTGAGATGAGGCCCAGTGAAAGCTTCTACTTACTCAGGGTCACTGGAGCATGTGGTTGGTTTCCAGCCTAGACATGAATAGGACTGAATTGGATGACTAAGCTCCCTGGCTGGCTGAACTGTAATCTGTAAACTATATTCTGTGCCCTTCTTTCTTCCTCAGGATCCCTTGCCTTCCCTGTTTCCCGGGATCCAAGGCTTAAGAAGGTAAGAGTTCTCACATAACAAATTAATCAAATTAAATTTACTTTTTGCTACTCAAGTATCTTTACTTATAAAATAATTTAATAATAGTATAGATTTCATAAGGCTGTTATGAAAATGAAACTAGTTAACATTGTATGAGAATCAGCTAGACCAGTATGAGAAATATACTGAAGATGCCATGGTTGCTGTTAGCATTCTAGGGAGTACATTAAATGCTCCTTTAATACCTCTGAGCTTTCCCACTTACTGCTTAATCAGCATGGCCCTTTGCTGGTGACTGCTGCCTGATATATCAGAAGACAGTTTCCCCACCAGCACTGCCTGGGTCTGTGCTCTTCCTGTGAACCCAGGCTCCACCTGTGCTCTGAAGCTTCTGACTGAGCCTGAATTACGATGACAACTAAGACTTCTTTTCAGTGCCATCCCTACTCCGGAGCTACCACATAAAACATGGGAAAATCTAGTTGTGTCTGGACTTTAGATTTTATTTATGTGAGTATTTACAAGTGTGTCTGTGTACCACATACATCCCTGGTACTCTCAGAGGCTAGAAGAGGGCATCAGATCCCCAAAGCTGGAGTCTCGGCAGTTGTGAGCAACCATATGGGTGCTGGCAACAGAACGCAGGTCCTCTGCAAGTGCAGCCAGGGATCTTAACCACTGAGCACTCTTTCTTAATTAATGTATCCTAAACTTTACCAGAAATGCACTTAAACCATAAAAAAAAAATTGCTTTTACCTGAAATTTACATTTATCCAAGCACCCTGTATTTTATCCACCAAGTCTGGTAACTGTGCCTTTGTTTACATCAAGTTCAGACACGCTTCATGTGTGGGATGAACTTTTGTTTCAAGATCCCATTAGCATGCTTCTATTGGAGGGAGGTAAGGAGTGTGAGGAAAGGAAGAACAAGCCCATAACAGAATTACTTACCTGTCACCTTCCCAGCCTCACCTTCATGGCTCTATATAACCAAGGTTGTTTTCAATTCTCCTTATATGTCTAGCCCTCTTCCAGCATATAAATGCCGCAACAGGCAATGCTGCAAAATTTTATGATTCTAACATCATCACTTTACAGTTTTTCATGTCAATAATGCTAGTCTTTTAACTTAATTTCAAAAGGTCACCGAGGAATTCCTAACAGCCACATTATTATAATAATTATAACCACCTACTGGAGATTAAGAAAATGCATAAAAAGATAGAAGCCGTGTATAAACGTGTGTTTGGGGAACTAGAATCAAGCATGCCTTAAAGATAGATTGAAAATTCAAGTACCTACAGACCCAGTCAGTTGGGATAATTTGTCTACATCTCTACAGATAGGGAAAATATGTCCTGTGTTGTCATAGCTTTCTGATTTACTTTTCAGCAGATGTCAAAATCCTGATTTTTATGTAACATATCATGGAGTTTCACTTAAAAATCACTGCAGATGCCAGACACTACACATCTTCAAGGAGACGCCATTCTCCTTTCAAGTTTTACACCCAGCTACCAAAAGTCAAGTTCCTTAAACCTCAATCAATCTCTTCTTGAAGAATGCTATAATCAACTAAAAAATAATTGAACTTTAATTACTAGCAATGTAGAAACTCTTTCTGAACTCTACCATCCAAGCCAAAGTATCCCATTCAGAAGAAACAATCATCTGACATTTTTTGTCAAAGCCAGCGCTGTTTTTCTGGGTCCCGGTTCCTAGAAGTCACGGGTCCAACTGTTTTTCCTATAAAGATAACTAAAGAAGTGAACATCATGCTTATTCTGAGCCATGCAAAACTGTACATTTTGAGAAAATACATTTTACACAGAGGCTTTCTTTTTCAATAACATAATTAAATACCATACCCGTTGCTGCATGAAACATAATCTTTAAATTGTAAATGTGGGACTCAATAGGGTCATGCGAGGGATATAAGCTATCGGATGCTTTCCAGTTAAAAAAATCTTTACCGTAATCATTTTTTCTTTATATTTCCTGTGTAGTCATCAAAATGCCCTCTCTGGTGTGGGTAAATCATCACGCGTATGGCCATTGCTTAGTCATGTGACGGGTGTGGTTTTAGACTCTGGATAAGAAATCATTTAAAGTGCTGAGAACTGGTAAATGTAACATGGAAACCCAACATGGGAATTCTGCTGCTTTGATTACTCAGGGCTCTGATTAATTGCTCACATAGATAGATAATCACTTTAAGCCAGCACAACAGAAAAATCTTCTTGACCACCCGATTAGCAGCAGTGAGTTATACCCTCCAAAGCCGCAGTTCTTCATGGCCAACGCCTCCAAGTTTAGGAGATTTTTTTTAATCAATTGGAAAAAGAAAAGAAAGCTAAATGGAAGCTTTGAAGGGACTTATAACTAATGCTGAAATGATTCATTTGTATTCCAATATTTCTATGACAAGGCAGAATAATGATAGGCTTTGGAATAAATCAGACATGGGTTCCAATCTATCTCTTAACAGTCCTTGAGCAATATCCATTAACGACTGTAAGCCTCAATTTCTTCATCCATACATGGGAGACAAAATATCTACCTCCCAGAATTCTTATAAAGACTAAATGAGCTGAAACACAAACCAAACTTAAAAGCAATTTTATGTCCCTATTTACATATGTGCTAGGTGTCTCCATGAAATAAATGAAACCAGAAAATGAGATTCTCTTAAGAAAAACAAGGCTTCGCACCATTAAGTGAAATTTACAAATCTAGTAAAACTCATTCGATAACCACTAATTTACTTTTCGTCCATAGCACCATCTGCCATGGGTCCAACAGCATTCTAAACACCCACCATGTCAGAGCAGCCTGGAAAAAAGTCAGGGATGACAGGAGACAGGAGGAAATGGTCAGCAAGTTCAGGTCCTAAAGACCTTAGCAAAGACACTCCTCAGAAAACATTCCCAAGCATCCTCAGCCACATAGACTTGACTTTTCAAGCAGGCAAGGTATAACGTCTGCATGTGGAGGTCAAGATGAGGATGCATAGGGCCTCTGACCTTCAACCACTCAAAAGGAGACCTGCTAGTGTTGCTTTCCTCACACAGGGAAAACCAAGGGCATAGCGCGTGGACAACTCAATTCAGTTCCTATGAAAGCTAGATCAAGCACGTTTAAGTACAATGAGACTGTGTTTCTCACAGCTGTACGCTTAAGGAGAGCTAGGCAATGGTTAAGTTTTGACAGTGCTAAGATTCTTTAGGGACCATCTGTCCAAGGGAGAGCAGCAAGAGCATGACATTCCCTGAATGGTTAATGGCTGCCTGTCAAATCTGTGTTCACACCACACACTGAGGAGTATCATAGATGGAGCAATGATATTCCTGCTCAGGGAGGAAGGTCCAAATGACAGGAAATTCATTTGTATCTGGTCAAATCTTTCAACTGTAAAGAATTCAAGTTAACTCAAGGGGAAAACATTGGGGATAGGAAGATTATCAAGCTGAATAAGCAGAAATTGAAAATGGACCAGAGTCAAACACGGAGCCAGCTCAGGGATCTTCTCAGCATGCTCAGAGGTCACATGGTCTCTCCTGACATCCTTGTGGAAATATGCTACATTATAATCCCTGTCTCCAATAAATCTTCACAATCCAAACCTTGGAATATACAGCTCCCTTCTTTGCATGATTTTTTGACTAATTCTCCTCTTCCTGTTGTTATGATCTCCTGTATTTCCTAATGCAAAACATTGCAAGAGGATTTGAAGCTCCAAACATATCTATTCACATTGATACTGCATAGGGCCTTCTTCCAAGTCCAGATGACCTCAGGTCAGAGTGACCAATTTTTGGTCAATTAACTGAAAGAGAATGGGTAGGAAGACAGATCAAGAATCTATAGCCAACTATAAGAAATGTCTGTATGAGAAAGCTTGCTAGCTCCTTTATCCAAAAGACCCCTGAGAATAAAAGGTAGGAGATTGAAGAGAGGCTGGCACCCCCTAACTTATCAAGTCCAACTGCTAGCATGAGCAATGGCTGTCAAGCAGAACATACATTTAATGAGTTTGGAAACACTCCATAAGTTCTACTCAAACTTTAGACTCACTTTAAATGCAATGGCCAAAGTTAAAATCACTGGGGAAAAATATATGTGAATGATATCCAATATAGGGACAAAAAAATTTCAAAAACTGGATGTACCTTCCTTTTGAATTAAAAGATATTAATTTGGTAAATGCATTTTAAAATATTATATAAAATGGATTTCATAATCCTTATTAAAACAATCTCTTTATTCCCTAATGAGAAAAGAGGTTTGACAAGTCAGGTGACATAATTACAGTGTTAGAAAGTATCTATACAACTTGCTGGTCTCCAAAGAACATCACAAGTCTTCTGGCTACTGGCATATTCTTTCAGCAATTAAGAAAAGTGATTTTTTTCATAGAAATTGCAGTATATATTTCAACTTGAAGGATAATGAGTATTGAGGTGGCTATATTTTCAAAGAGAGTATGATGAATGTAATCTGATATTTTCCCTCTCTTATTTACCCTCCAAAGGTGTGGGTATGATGTCAGAGTTTAAAATGGGTTTTTCTAGCAGTGGGGAAAGGAATCTCAAAAGAAATTGAGGTCAAATCAGAATAAGAAATGAGGGCATCATGACATGGACTGAAGGAGAGCACTGCTGGGGTTCTCTACAAAGGATAAAATGGTCACAGCATTTACTCTCCAATCCCTAAGGGTCAGGGAAAGTAGGCAGTGACCTAGAACTTCTTTTGAATAGCTTTAAAATGATAAGTGTTTTCAATATCAGATTTCAGGATGAGAGGGAATAGTGTATCTGCTTTGTTATTTCATCATTTCTAGGCCATCATTTAAGATTCTTCATGTTTTACTGGAGGTGCATCCAAGTAGTGGGGTACAAACACAATTTTCACTTTTACTTTATGGTGCCATATTTACTTCATCCCATGCTACATTTTCCTCCTCATATCAATATTTAGCATCTCTTTCCAGACTTCACAATAGAATGAATGCTACATTGGCTTTTTTAAGATTAATAATGAATTACTTCATCTTATTGTCACCTAGCTTATACATCAATTATTTTAGCTTCATTTCAATCTCTAAATCCCATAGTTTGTAAGCTACCAAACAAATTCATGTTGCTTTCTTCCTTCAATTTGAAACCAATATTTTTCCTATTTATATTTGAATATAAGTGCACAAAATTTCCTCTATCCTTGTGTATACACAAAGGAGTAGCCACAAAGGTTTGTTAATGTAGCACTAGTAACATTCAAGATTTTAAACTGGCAGATTGTGGCTAACAATATCGATTCTTCTCCATAGCATAGACATTACATAATCCATATATCTTCCATGCTAAACCACTTGCTGTTCCAAATTGCCTCCTGAAGTATAATCTTCCTTGCCCACCACTACTTAGAGCACTGGGACACTGATCTTCACGGTCCTAAGCTCCAGTTCTTTTCCGTGCTCTGAAATATATATATATGTATATACCAATAAAGTACAAGTGAGAAAAGAAAGTCAAACAATGAACACTGTGTTATTTATGCTTGTGGTAAATAACCCAGGCAGAATGAGAAGATGTCAGCAACAACAATATAACTAGTAATGACAGGGGCCACAGATTTTCCTTGGCTTGCTTTTTGGTATCTATAATGTACTCCTTTGATAGACATTATCATTTAGCATAATTTGTTTGCTGTACCATGTTCATTAGATACCAGTATTTTACACAGTATAATTTTCATAGAAATGAAGATAAAATAGGAAAATTCCAGAAAAGGTACAGGTCGACAAAATGTTCAAGGTACAACATCTCAGAAAGGAGGGGGGATGTGTACAAAGACGCTGTAGGGGAAGAAAGACTAATCCTCATCCTCAACCATAAGGGTAATGGACGATGCCTCTGTATAACAAGACACATCAAACTAAAGCAAGTTATGTAATCTCACAATGTGCACCAGAGCCATCAAAATGGAGACTGAAAGTCCCAGTGTGGATAATCGCTTTTATGATTATCTTCTATGTCACATGGGCAATCACATAGAAATATGATTGTACAGGAGGGTTTGATCTAACGCTACTAAGACTCGACTGAGTGAGGAAACCCAGCAAAGCCTATCTGTGCCCAATGTTCTGGACTTCTCTACACATTATTCCTTCCTTCCAAGTATCCCTTATAAAACAGGAACAAGGTAATCCAGACCATTTTGTAGCCAGTGTTTCTTTTTAGCACAGAAAGGTAGAGGCATATTATGGTAGCATTTTTAGTCTTCATAGTTTGCTCCAAAAAAGGAGGACTCTCATTTCCTTGACTTGAATTAAGAGGAAAAAAATTCTAGTTCTTATGGTTTGCCCAGTGGTAGAGGTAGAGAGAGAAAAGGGAATAAAAGGCAGACTGGCAGGAGGAATCTGGGCGGATTTGTTAAGACCTGCCTCTGAGATCCAAACCACTATACTTTGGTATGATTTTCTGAACCCCAACAGCACAGAAGCATGGGGTGACAGGAGAGATATAGCCTTGCTGATGCTATAGGGTATATGGTACGGCTCTACTTTCTAAACTGTGCACAGGAAATACAAGAAGCCACTATTAAAAGCTAGCAAATCAAATCATCTGAACTTTATTCTGTAGAGGGAGGATTGTCACACTTTCCCACACAAGCCGAGGCGGTGTTTATACTGTGCATTCCTGGCTACCTACAAGTCCACTGCTGCATATTTATCTCTTTTAATGTAATCTTTCTAAAGTGATAGTACATAAATGAGCCAGAGTCTAAAGTTGGTCCTTAGCATTCAGAATGCCAACCCTTACCATGGTCAAATCCTTATCATATGCCAGAAACTCCAATACCATGAAAAAGACAGCAAAGCCAGAAGAATGACAAAGAACAAAGCAGGAGAATGAAGAGTCACTTGGAAGCCCTTAAAACAAGCCACTCAAGTACCAAGAGTGGGACATGATGACACTACCTGCTGAGCACGAGGTTTATTTCAGTGAACATTGAGGTGGTAGAGATTAATATAGAAATGGTATCTGAAAAAATAATGCAACCATACACAGGCATGGCCTTGAGCTTCATGTGATGACATTTTGATCGTTAGATTGATTGTTTACTAGCTATCAGAAGACAGCTGTGCTTTTAGAACAAAATCACCTCACAGCCAGGACCGTAAGTTATAGCCTCCTCTGGAAAAGCTTCTGGGTAGATTCTTCCTTAAGCAGAGCTTTATTCTTCTTGCTCACCGGATCCATTTCTCAAAATGAAGTCTCAGACACAGCAATGATGGACTTAGTTATTGAGGTCTTCAGGTATGTTCAGCTAACCTAAATGAGCTCAGTGACCAGCGGAGAAATGTCCCACCAGAGCCAGCACCATACCTGTCTGGGAATTTTTCCAACAGGTCAGGAAAGGGTAAATCCTGTATTGTCTGAAGAAAAAATTATGTGAGGTTTATTTTGACAGACCTGTTGGTTTTATTTAGTAACTTCAAAATCTGATAACACTTCATCCTGCAAAGGAAGAATATTCCTCTGGGTCAGAAGGTGGGAATGAAATAAAACATGTAAATATATATATATACTAAAAAACAAGAATTAAAAAATAGCTGGTTGGTTTGCATAAGGTGCTTTCTCTTATGAGAAAGGGCTCTAGCAAAGGAACATTCTTAATTACATAGAACCTGGTAGATCAAGAGATTGCTGTGTGTCTTCTACTTTCAGAAATCCCGGTTTATTAGATCTACGTCTCCCTCAGCATGAGTGACTGGCTTCAGTGTGGCTAGTCTGGACTGCTGGGACTGTAATAGGGAAGACTTCTCCAAAACAGTGGCTTCCTAGAAACTCTGACTCTTGGGAACCTAAACCTTTTCTCCATCCCTTTCCTCAATAATTATTTTTTAGGTCCATCAGTTCTACAGATAGCAACCTTTGTTATCTAGACTTTCTTTTCTTTTTTCATGAGACATGGCTTCATATTCCCAATCCTCAAATCAGTCTTTTAAGCAATATTTTTAAAACTGTTTTTGTTTTTCAATATCAGTACAAATCAACGGTATCCACTAATACTCCTCCCCTTATTCATAAAAATTAGAATGGTATTCTCCCAGTGTTACAAGTATAAGACCAGAAAGGTACAAAATTTATGACTATTTTAATTTTTAATAGACCTGTATGTATTTAAAATTTGGATAAAAATAATTCAATATTTTCTTTAATTTACTAAATGAGGCAGTTATTTTGCCCTATGTATTGCAAGATGTTGGGCAATGACACTAAATAGACTTGCACTGGGCTGTGATGTCTCAAAAGAATCATTTCAGAAACTATGACACACTAATTGAACAGTTTCCGTCCCTGGTAATTAAACCAACACAGTGTTGCCTTGCTGTAGATAACCGTTCCGAGGTAAGAGGTCAATGTTTCAATGATGCTCGTTCATCAAGCACAGAGCGTCTTTGGTCTAGATCACATTCTAAAGCATACTAGAGGATCTCTGAGAAACTGAGGCTCAACTCTGTTAGGAAGCACACTGCATCAGCTATTCAATGTAATCAATATCATTCCTGTAGCCATGTGATCAGCTGAGGCAAGTCTTCTTAATCAGTATCATGTGAACAAATTTCATGATACTTCCTGTCAACTTTTATATGAGTTACCCTTGTCCCCAAATGATAAAACATTCAGTGCCAAAGATAGCCCATCTCTTCTGGACATAAAAGAATACTTTTATTACTCTAGTTTCTCTTCAGCTTTCTAGTGAATACTTACTATCAATAAGAAAGTAGAAATAAGTTTCAGAGAACAACATTGGAAACTTTCAAGGTAAAAAGAAAAAAGTTCAGCATAATCAGCAATCAGCTTCTAATTAAGCAGCAGTGGTCAAGGGACCAGCACAGATTCGTTAAATAAATTAGTTAATTTTTTATTAGATATTATTCAGGCTAGAAATCATGTTCTGCTTTAAGCCCAAAAGGAGCCTTTGACTTGAATTTTAAATAACAGGTAATTTTTCTATGCCACATAAAATACCTTGTTAGTTCCTTAAAAGTCCCTCCTGTTAAACCTCCTATATAGTACCATCACCCTCCAAGCTCAGCTCACGCTAATTTTCAAGGTTATTTTGCAACTTCTACTCTTTCACTTGGCACAACACCCACAGTTATAATTCATCCTTACTTGGCAAGTGTACATATCTCCCCAGCTTCTCCCTCCATTGGGTGAATATGGTCTCAACTCTCAGGGTCTTATCAAATAAATTATACCTGGGTCTCTTCCATCTGGAAGATCCCACCTGAAATTTCCAGAACATGTCCTCACCTGGTGTTTATCTACTTTCAATCTACCCCTCAGCTACCTTTTTGAAAATAACTGAACATCAGAAATTGAATTTTGTTAGTTAAAGTTTCAGAGAGATTTTTTGTTTTTGTTTGTTTTTTTTTTGTTTGTTTTGTTTTGTTTTTTGGCATTTCCAACTATTATTACTGTTTTCAACAGAAGTAACTTGTGATCCCATGTATCACAAATAACTTTCTTTTATGTTCATTAAAATGATCAAATAGTTCTAATCTCTTCCTCTCTGCCATTTAAATGAAGATCCACATTTAAATGTGGATCACAACTGCCGTCACCTGCAATGCAGAGAGCCCATCAATTTGGCACCTTCAGTTATATTTTCGGCACTCAGAAAAATGGTAATGACTTTCTTCTTTCTAAGATTGTCAGATATTTCTACAGAAAGCAAATAGTGTGTGTGTGTGCGCGTGTGTGCGTGTGTGCATGTGTGCGTGTGTGTGTGCGTGTGTGTGTGTGTGTGTGTGTGTGTGCGCGCACTCCCGCTCGTGTGCATTCATTCCACTAGCTTTCCTGTTGGACACTGTTATTTGAAAATAACACTAATCTTAGCAACTGACAGTGTAATAAAAGAAAAAGTAAATTTTCATCACAAATTGTCTTTCCTTTTCTTCTAGGGAAAAATAAATCTATTGGAGTAAAAGCAAAATTTAATAATGACTGTTGGCATCAAAGGAGTGCTTAAGTCTCTGTATACAAACTATTATGTCATCAACCGCAGTCCATCCTCAGAGCTCACCAGATTCTAAGACATAACATGTTTAAATGTTAGGATTTAGAAATTGCTATGGTTGTATTTAACTATGGTTTCATTTGGGCTGGCATGGAATTGAAAACTTGAAGGAAAAAAACTAATAACTTTCTTCCAATAGTGAAGTTCTAACAGCTTTAAAGTTCATGAAGCGTCTGACTTAATTCCTGTTTTGAGCAACGTTCCATTAGGAACTCAGATAAAATGCTAGGCATGAGTTTGAAGACCTTGCTAATGACCCTTTAATGGAATTTTACATGTTGTTGTCACAGTTCATATTGACAGGTTTTGACAGCTTAATAACATCCTTGAGAATCAGAATCAACTTATGCTGAAGACCTATGACTCCCTTATGTAACTAATGAAGTAATTATTGCTCTTTCCTATGCGGGAGACGGTCTGAACATGGTGCTGTATGATAATATAAAATCTCATGCTGTGACCCACAATAGCATCCTGACAAATCCCTTCTATATTTCCATTCGTTAACTTCCCAATGAAATAGATGAAAATATTTGCAAAGGTATTTGCTTCCATGCCAAAGACAATTGCGACTGTAAACTAAAATGTGCTATTTTAGAATGGCTGACATCCAGCATGCACAAAATGGATACATATCATTGATATAAAACTGCTTATATGGAACTTAACTCTAACAAATTTCCTAACATTATGTGCAAAGTATCCAATTGTACAAAACCAAAATTCAGTATTCAGGTTCAGGACCCAAAGAAAAGGTCCTTCTAATATTACTTTAGATGAGTTCTGATTTGCCACTACTGTGTATCTGCTATATGGAAAGAATACAATAAATTATTTCACAGTTATAATTATTCTTCTGTAACTATTTCACTACAAATTTCAGTCTTATCAAACAGCAATGACTACTTTTGCTACAATGCTACCTCTTCAGAAACTCACATGAGGAAGTCACTCTAATCTTGTCCCTTTGTGGCAATGGAACCCAATTGAACTAATGATTGGTGTTATGGTTGGCACCACCAATGTAATATTTTAGACTGATTAACATAGTTTATGTGGGTAAGCCATTGTGAGTGTCCTCCTAAGAAAAGAGAGTTTAGAGAAATTGCTATGTAAAGTTACATACTGTAGATATATTGTGTTGTTGTTATTGCTGTTGTTGCTACTGCTCCGACTGCTATTGGCTATTATGATCTGTCAAACCTAAAACAGAACGCATTTAAAACTTTGGATATAGACTTTGAAAGAATGCCAACTATATATTCGCCATAATAATCACATACCTACTACATTTAGAGTTCTAAATAATAAACTACAGAAAAGCTATAGAAAAAAATGACTAACCTTAGAGTTCTACTCAATGATTCTGCACTCAAAAGTAACTCAGAAAGTTCATGGTAAGCAACTAAGAACCACACTGTGGACAACAGGAAGAACTCGGGATAAGAGATGCAGCTTTCATGAGTCATGATCTATAATGGAGAGGCCTATCCAGAGATGCAACTACCATTAAGTCACCTGTGCTCCCATAACCCAGTAAACTCACTGATTCATTACAACAAACTTGAGTGACATGACGTCTCTGTACTGGTATTCATGCCCTATGTGGGATTAACAGATATCTTTTCAGATGCCTCCTAGGAAAAGTCACACATGTAATGAGATAAAAGCACCTCAAAAGCTGACTCGAGGTCACCCTAATTTCTTTATTTAATGATTCACCTATGATTCAATTTATAGAAAGAAAATTTAAGAACTTACACTTTGTTATTTAACAGTCACTTGTACTATTGCTGAGAAAATTGAGATTGTTTTCCTCTAGAAAGGAAAAGAAAAAAAAACACAAAACAAAACAAAAACCACTGCATTACACCCAAATGTTACTTAGTATTAATGGTGCTGTAAAATCAGGTACAAATTGAAAGTCTTTCTTTCTTATCACGTCCAACCTAAGCAGTACTGTTAGCATAAGAACAAATGAAACTTCTCCGACTTGGCCATTAAAGCAGAAAAAGAGAAAAGGCTCTATTCTTATGTTGCAACAGCTCTCCTGTAATGGAAGGCCAGTGAGTGAGCCCGAGTTAAAAATGATCCCAGGAATTTGAAGACCATCTTAATGGGCTCATACATTATCTGAAGTGTTTCAAGACTAAATACCAATATAAATTCAATAAATAGACCATCCAAAATGCCAGCATACTAGAGTCACTGATTTTTAAAAGTAAAAGTGTCATTTAAATTTTTTATACATTTGGTGAAATAGTCAACAAATATAATTGCTTGTAATGTAAAATGTGCCATTCTAAAAGTTTTTCCTCAATTTTACTGAGTAGTGGTTCATACTGCGATAAATACAATATACATAGCTATAACTTTAATGTCCCCACAAGTAAGTTTTTCTGTTTGTGAAAGGTTTTCTTTTAGCCAAGCTGAGAAAAGGAGGTAATTTACATTAGATATAGTTTGGGTCCATGGCTAAAACTATTAAGCTTTTGAAACTACTTTTTAATGCCAAATCCAGCGGGTTAAACCACAGATCTTGCCAGCGTATAACTCCAAAAATCAGCCTGGGCAGATCAGGAGCCTTGGATTTCTTACTCTCCCCTTGACATTTTATCCCAATCACACCTCAGTATCTAATTAACTGCTTTCACTTACTGGATGGATGGATCGTTGCCAGACTTTGCAACCATGCTTATGGCCACCTGACAAGCCAGCATCAGTTAATCCTAAGAAGGTCCACTTCAATTTGTCATTGTCCTAAAGGTTTGCTATTCCTTGGATATAAATCCATGACTGGAATGCTGAACACAGTCAGATGGATTAGGCCTAAGCTGGGCACAGCTGGTAAGCAGGCATACCAATATGCACAATCACTTGGAGCCTGCTTGGTCATTCATTCAGTCAGTTGTTAGTAACTCTCTCGCTTAATAAGTTCTTGCTTTTCAGCATCAGGCAGGAACCAACCCAGGCCTCTCATTCCACCAATACTTTGTACCTTCATCTCCTCTCATAGACTGGTGTAACACCTACAATCAGAAAGTCATTCCAGGAACACATCTTTCATGGTTATGATTTTCAGCTAGACATTGGAGAAAGAACATGCTGGAATCATATTGCATCAGACAGTGAAGTAGAACTTTCTAGGAAAGGTAGAGGGAGTCATTCTTTCATATTCATGAAGAGATTTTCTTTTATAGCATTTTGCAGCTATGATAACATCTGTCTGCACAACCTTCTGATGAGGGATGCCAGTGGGAGGGTGATTATACATTGATAATAGCAAATAAGGTCACTAGAGACTGAGCGGAGTTATACTTGCGGTCCCTAGAGAGCCAGGGCAATAACTCAGATCTTTTGAGTCTCAGGAAAATTTACTTTCTAGTAGATAGTGAGCTACTTTTGCTACTTATTAAAGAGCTTGTTTTAAGGCGATATTCCTTTAAAAGCCAATTAACTGCTTTTATATCAGTTTGAAGGATTTGAATTAGAAATGAAAGAAGCTATTTAGTAAAAGCATGCTGTGCCTGTAGCATGAGGAAAGACTGCACTTACCCAGCTTATATCTAAAATGTGCTTAAGTTTTACATTCTCTAGGACTAGAGACCAGCAGAGGCTTTGGAAACGATAAATTAAATCAGTTTGTTGTACCTATTATTTCCAATTGGAGCGATAAGGCTTCCATGGACAGGGATGCAGCAATCGTCACTCACTCAGGGTCTGCTAGCACTGCCGTGGGTGTCTTATGATAGCCTAAATACAATGAACCCCCGCCAAGCTTTGGATCCTTAGACCATATTGTTCTAGCATAAGCACATGAGCCGAAGACACAAAGCACACATTCCCCGACATCGAATCATAACACCTCATGTGTTTTTGCAACTTTGCATAAAACCTCACCTACCGATTACTTCCCATAATGCATTCATTCTGTTTGTAAAATATATGGCCAGAGAACAGGCAGAAATTCTCTCTTTTTTAGGAAATATCCTTTTCTGACAGAAGACAACCTCTAGTCCAAATTAAAATGTCTGAAGTACAATTGATTTGTGATGCTTTCTCTCAAATTAAAAGTAATTTTGCTTCAATTTTGTTACTCTTCCTCTATGCCCCAAAGCTTCAAGAAAATGCACAAAAGCTGGGACAAGGCTCCCAGTGCCTGAATCAACATCTCTCCTATATAGCTTCTCATGGCATCAAGCCCTCCCCACCTTCTACAGGGCAGAAGATCTACCTGCGTCCACATAAGTCACCACATCCTAGAGATGGACCTCATGAAATATCAACTTTTTCTCCTGGTCCCCAGGGTTCCTTCTTACCTTTAGTTTATGCTGTGTTCACTCCTGCACACAGTCAGATGGATTGTGACACTTTTTGCAGGAAGCCCTTGACTCGATTTCCATTTCTTCAAATCTTTAATTTTTTCCCTATAATTAAAAGGTAATCTTATCTCTTTGCTTGAATATTCCAGATAACACTGTGGTGTCTGATAGCCAGAATTTCTTCCAGTGGAAACAATGAGCTGCAGGTCACTGCAGCCTTGTTTCACCATTTCCTCGATACATCAGCTCTCAATTGCTTCTCTCTTCTTCCCTCACCCATGTGTGTACCAACATGCCTTTTCTGGATGCCTTCCCAGAATTCCACATCATTCCACATGGAGAACTAGCATCTGTCTTGCAAGACAGCTCAACCTTAAATCCCTAGTGAAGATTTTGCTATCAGTTATAATGTTTATTTCCACTTTGTCTGCTACTTTTTAGTTATTTACAAACTGGACCCGAAGGTACATGGCAGCAACCCCAGTACATGGGAGACAAAGACTGGATGATCGGCTATGCAGAATTCAAGGCCACGCTGGGCTACATGTGCTCCTGAGTCTTGTGGGAGGAAGGTAACACTTCCTTGCGGAAATTAGTTTTGAAATTTTGTGAAAAGAAAGAAGGGGGAAAAGAGAAGGAAGGAGAACTATAAGGGAGGGGGAAAGCTACTGTGGGAGAGAGAGAGAAATCCAATTAAGTTCAAGGGCATCCAAGCAAAAAAGAACAAGAGCATGGCCAGGGACCAAGAACCAAAATGGAATAGGGATTACGCAGTTCAATCTTAACCTACTTAATGGAATGTTCTTTGCAACAAAATGGTTTTTTTTTGTGATTTCACAGAAAGGCACAGAAAGGTAAAGTGAAAAATGTATATTATTCAGAATGAATATGAGGTTCCTAAGAGTAATACTTTTTTCTTTAATGTGGAACTGTAGATCAAACCCAAGGACTTACACATGCTAAGCATACATAAATCCAGTGCATCCTCACTGCATCCTAGAGTGTTCTTAACTAAATCAAATGATAAAGAATATGAGCTGATTATAGTGTAACCAATACAGGCAAAAAGCAAACCCTACATGCCTAAGGCTTAATCCATGGCTTACTAACATGAACCCAGCAACTTATTCGTGACAGGAACATTTCTACTTCAGTAAAAATATATTACATATATGTAAATCATTGAAGGAAGCTCAAACTGTCTACCCTCAAGCTTTATTGGATAGATCACTTTTCACTGAGGTATATAGCATTAAATCTAGGTTGAGAAAGCCGTTAAGGAAAGAATGAGACAGAGAGCTCTAACTGATAGCACCTATCCTTCCAGAGGAGTGCCACTCAGCCTCAGAAACCCATTATGCAACACCCCAACCAAATGGTGTCTGTCAACCACACCAATCCCCATTCAGGTCTTTGTAAGCACTACAGGCTTAGTTCTCCTACTTGAATTCAATTATGCAAATTTATTGGTATATTTTTCACAGTAATTGTCTATTTGTATCTTCTCTACCAAACCCACTTCTTCACACATGTTCCAATTGACCCAAAATGGGAATTATCTATTCTTTCATTTGGATCGTTTTGTAGGATAAAATAACTCAAAAGTTCCAGAAGCCTGAGATAACCATTAAAGTACACAACTTGTAAAGCCAGTATGGAAATCAGCATGGCAGTTCCTCGGAAAGCTGGGAATCTATCTACTTCCAGATTCAGCTATATCACCCTTAGGCCTAAACCCAAAGAAGATTCCTTCCTATTACAGAGACACCTGCTCAACCATGTTCATTCCTGCTCTAATCATAATAGCCAGAAACTGAAAACAACCTAGATGTCCCTCAACAGATGAGTAGATGAAGAAAATGTGGTTCATCTACACAATGAAATATTACTCGGCTATTAAAAAATAAAATCATGAAGTCTACAGGTAAATGGATGGAAGTAGGAAAAATCATCCTAAGTGAGGCAGCCTTGACCCAGAAAGACAAATATTTCCTTACATGTGAACATTAGCTGTTAAACCATTGATAAGCAAGCTACAATTCATATAACCACAGAGGTTAAATGTAGAATAAGGACCTAGGGGAGAGGGATAAGGCCCTCGAGGAAGGGAAATATGATAGATAGTTATGAATGAACAGGGTTGGAGGGAACTGTAACAGGAAGATTAAACAGAGAGAGGAAAGATGATAGGGGCAAAGGAGAGAATGCAGGGAGGGACAGCTAAAACTAAGGGCCATGTGAGGGATCATATGGAAATCTAATACAGAAGGAGCTTCCTAAAATATACACATATGCAAAGGTGATCTAAATTAAAACATCAAATAATGGGGAGAGAGGGCCTCAACTGGATATCTCTTGTCACCAGGAAGTTTCAAGTACCAGAAATGGGTTGCATCTAATCAATTTAGTAGCCAAACTGGTCCTACGGGAACCCCTACACAATCCAGACTGTTGCCAAGACTAGTAGTTGCTCTCCGTAAACTGACAGTAAGGTCCTGCTGCTACTAAAGACAACACCTACACACTTCATTGAACATGGAGAAGTCAAGAAGTGCTGGCCTTCACCCCTATGGACTAGTGTTCATGGTACTGAAGTACCATGAAGAGAAATGTAAACAACAAACCATCTATAAGTCCATCAGTCTATGATGGTGATTTGCCTCCAAAATATGCTGGTGCCATAGTACACAAAGCTTGTAGAAGGAACCAACCAATATCTGATTTGATTTAAGGCCCACTCCATGAGATGGAACCTATGCATGGCGTTTCTTAGGTGGCCAAGAGCCTGAGACTAGATAGGCCAGGAACCTAATACTGTTATTAATAAAACTAATAAATAAATAAATAAAACTAATAAAACCAAATAATACTGTTCCACTAAAGGAAAGTAGCAATAAAATGACTCCAAATGACATTCTACTGTGCTCATAGATCAGTGCCTTGCTCAGTCATCATCAAAGAAGCTTCCTCCTGCAGTAGTTGGAAACAGATACAAAGACCCAGGGGCAGACAATGTGTAGAGAGTGAGGGACCCTGGAATAGTCAGCCCTAAAAGGGATATTTCCATCAAACTCCTCCCCTCAGAGCTCAGGAACACTTTGAAAGAGGAGGTGGAAAGAGTGTAAGAGCCAGAGGTGATGGAGGACACCAAAGAAACAGGGCCTTTTAAACACAGCAGGACTGACACACATAATGAACTTACACAGTGTGAGACACTTCGCACAGAGCCTGCACAAGGCGACACCAGATAGAGCCCTAGAGCTGGGAGGAGAAGTGGACACAAGCCCCCACCCCTAACCCAAAAGCTATCCCAATTGATAAACACTTGCAAAAGAAATATTAATTTTCTCCAAGGGAGTCTCGCTACATGGCCAACACAAAATAAACTGAATGGCATCTTTGGGGGTTCTTTGCCTCATAACATTGCAGTAGGGAATTTTTTTAACCTTACAGTTCCTATATAATACGGCTTCTGCTTTTGTGTTTTTATGGGATTCTTGTGTGTCTCTGCATCTATATGTCGTTTTGTGCTTTGTTTTGCTTTGCTTTTTTTCTCTGGCCTTTTCTTCTGTTTGTTTTGTCCTATTCTGATTTGTTTGCTTTCGTGTTATCTTATTTTATTATTTCTCCTTAGATACCTGTTTGTTTTCTAAGGAGAGACAGAAAGGGATGGGAGGTGAAGGAGGGAGAAACTGGGAGAGTTAGGGGAGGCAAACCCATAAAGGGAATATGTTGTGTGAAAAAAAATCTGTTTTCGATAAAAGAAAAATCAAAAATTAAATAAAATGATTTCTTGTATTTAATGAGATTATAATATATATAATGTATATATTGTATATAATATATATATATAAATATAATGAGACTATAATATCATTTTCCCTCCTTTTTCTCCCCCTACACTCTCCTATATACTCCTCCTTGCTCTCTTTCAAATTTGAGGCCTCTTTATTCATTATTTTTACATATATGTGTGTATGTGTTCTTAAACATACAAAGTCTATTTAGTCTGTGTCTTTGTTACTTTTCTATTGCAATGACAAAACACTATAGCCAAGGCAATTTATAAAAGAAAGCACCAATCGGGCATAAGGTTTCAGAGGGTTAGAGTCCATGATGGCGGAGCAAAGGAGCGGTGGCATGAACAGCTAAGAGCTCACATCTCAAACTACAAACAAGAGGCAAAGAGAGCTAAATGGGAATGGCATGGGCTTTTGACCCTCAAAGAAGAATGAAAACATTCTATAAAAAAAAGAAAGAAAGAAATACTAATCTTTAACTTTGGAAAATAAAAACATACGCATTGCTAGTAACTGTACCTAAAGGTAAGAAAGAGGGATAAGGGGCACTTCAGAAGTGGGAGCCATACTCATTTCTTGATCTGGGTGATAATTTTATGTATATTTTTATAATGAGTTATTAAGCTATGCATTTTGTATTTGTCTGTATATGTCTTATTTTACACATAAAATTGTCACGAATCTGCAAAAAAAAATAGAACCTCAAAGACCAAGCCCAAACTCCCAAGTTTTTTTCAAGCCTCTGCTCATGCCACATTCTGTCACCATCCCATTGGCCAGAGAAAATCACGTGATGCAGCCAGAAAGCGAAGGTTAGAAAGTACACCTCACCTTGGCTAAACCAGGGGTTAGCTATTGTTCTGTTGTTGTTCGTTTGTTGCTTTGTTTCTGTTTCTGTTTTGAAGTAGCCAGAGAGAAAAGATCTTGGATTTTGCAAGTCACATACAGTTTAAGGCTTTTTAAAAAACAGTCATCATTAGCTGAACACTCTTTTCCACACCTTTCTCACCAAAGCTGCAGTTGAATATAGCGCATGAGCTAGTCTGTTAGCTATTTGATTAAGCCATGTTGATGTTAGTTTAGGACAGTTTGGAAAACCAAAGCTCCACAATTCATCCTCTTTATTGTTATTCATGTCACTACTGCTGAGAACTGGATGTGTCCCCAAAACTCAGGTACCGTAAACTTAATCACCTAAACAACAGTGTGGAACATGAAGCTTAGCAGGCAATGCTTATGATGAGGATGCTGCCCATCTGGGTGTATTAAAGCTATTTCAGAAAGGCCTTGTGGGAGTTGGTTTGCTGATTTCTTCACTCTCCAGCAGAGTGAGGGGACACAGTGTTGGTCCCATTTGCCCATCTGTTCCTCCCCCACATGATGGAACAGGATCATTGAGACAGCTCTCAGTGGACACCAGATGGTAAACACCATTTCTTGGTATCCCAGGTCCCACAACTGTGCACAAAAAAACAAAACAAAACAAAACAAAACAGCTCTTTACCAATTACTAGAGTGTGGAATTTTATTATGGGCACACACGTCAAAAAGATACTTACTGTTAGCAAAACACATTCATCCTTACCCAAACACACTCAAAAGTTCACCCAAACACATCATCAGACCAAAGTCCTGTTCTACCTCACTTCCACTCTTGATCCGTAGATCTAGAAAGTATAAAGGCCTGCTCCTTGTGGTGTTAAGGGACGCGGGATAACTGAAATAAACACTCCGATCCAGAAACACAGAAAATGGCAGACACATCGGTGGCCCCTAGACGATTTAAAATTATGTGGGGCAAATTTGAGCACTCTCATCCTGCTCCACAAAAAGGGTCAGTGCCCTCCTAGGTTATCATGCTTTGTTGCTTTTTTTATGCTGATAATATTCTCCTATTATCCAGAGTGTCAAATCAAGTCATGTGGCCAAGTCCTAAGTCAAAATGCAGAGAAGTATTTTACTGTGAATTCAATATGAGGCCACAGCAAGCCATAAGGCATATCACCCAAGAGTTGAGCATCAGAGCCAGCTATTCAGTCTGCCAGAAGGACCTCACTTTATAACACAGTGCACAGAAAATAGGGTTTGACCTCTACTAAATCCACATGAAGGCTGATAATAAAGAAACCCACTGGGTCACAAACTTAGGCTCATTGAATATAAACACAAAGAATTTCATTTAAAGTAACGAGTATTAAGTTTTGACAAATATTTAAAATCACTAAGTAAGAAACTTCAAGTGGTTGTTAACAGTTAAAATGTGTTGGGGAAGAAAGGGGGAGGAATGCTTAATGATAAGAAATTTTATATATACACTGAAACTAATTTATGCAAAATGGATTTTAGTTGATGCAAGGCTCATTATGAGGTGACATTGTAATGAGCCTTCCAAAAACCCTAATGGAGTGAGGTGCATTTCAAAAACAGAATATCTCACTCTGAAAACATTGTCACTGTTACTCTAACTACTTAAGTCACATGTCGAAAAGCATGTTTTATTCTGAGAGCATTTTAAAAGAGGTTGATAAAATTAAATGCATGTATAGGAAGACAACCCAGGGAATGAAAGGTCTTGGGTTAATAATAGATAATACACACTGAAAGAAATTGTTGAAGCTCCTCTTAGAATAGGGAACAATGGGCTAGGGAATTAGTTCTGTTAGTAAAGTGTTCACCACATAAGCAGGAGTGGCTAGGATTGAATTCCCAGAACCCTTGTAAAAAGCCATGGTAGTGAACATCCATAATCCAACGATGGGTGTGGGGCTGTCCAAGGGCTAATAGTGTGTCGATGCTGCTTGAACCCCGCATCATCCAAAGGGGATGAGGACGGGAGGTGTTCACTGCTCCACACCTTGGTCCTGGCCTAAACCCACCTAAATTATTAGACATCAACACTGCCTGCCTCACTAAAGCAAAGATGCTTTGTCTGCCCTGCAGGCTGGAAACACAGGCTCAAACTCCATACGCAGGCAAGGTCACTGCCTACATCCTTGTCCTAGGCTACGAGTATTCTTAGGATCACTGGCTCCTCCTCTGTCTATGCCCCTATAATTATATCCTGCACCCTGCATTAAGGGGAGACCACCCTCTGATGTGTGTTTCCTTGGTTTCCTATGTGTTCTCGAGCCGGCTCATGGAGCTCTACCAAAGACAAGGCCAGGTTGCTGTAGAACCTCGGCCCTCATCACACACCGTCCCTGCTGACACTGTACTCCAGGCAGAGGACCTGTGACTGGGAACGCTCGAATCATTAAGAAAAACACAATGGGGAGTCAAGAAAAGGATCTCTAAGGCTTGCTGACCAACTAGTCTTGCAGAATCAATAACCTCTAGGTTCAGTGAGAGATCTTGTCTCAAAAAAGAAGATAGAGAGCAAAAGAGGAAGAAACCCAATGTCAGCCACTGGCCACTGGCTTTCACTTACATGCAACTATGTACGCGGACTGCTATACACACACATTCATGGAAATACCAGCCACATACAAACCTAAACATATGTACTCTCATGCTCAGGAGATGGAGATTCCTGAAAGAGCCAGGAAAGAAAAAATACCTTCAGATGATGTCACACCGTCACGTAAAAAGAAAGTAGATCTACCAGTTTTTGCTAATGATTGGGGCTTAGACAGCTTCTTCAGCATTAAGCCAGCTAGAAAGCAATTACTTTAGGCCTTGCGGGGTGTATGGCTTTCACAAACTCCCATTTTACTATTGTGACAGGAAAATAGCCATGTGCAATGCATTAATGTCCATGGATATTTTCAATAAAAAGTCCTTATAAATACTGAAATTTGAATCTTACATAATTTCCACATGTCAGGGATATTGATTTTCCTTTTTCTTTTTTTTTTTTTTCAACAGTCTAAATTGTTTAAAATTCTTAGCTAACAGGCAGCTGGCCAGATTTGGCCCACACACTAAGAAGACAAATCTCTACCATAAATGACAACTTAAGGGATTAGGTCCTAGTTACAAGAAAGAAAAATACCAATTCAATAGTAAAAATAGTAATCGTTAGACGCAAGATGAGAAGCCCTGCCAGTACTGTTGGAAACCTGGTCACATCTCCTGGATCACACTGAGGCCAGTGAACAGATCCTCTGCCAAATGCAACCAGTTTAAAATATCACTATGCTGTCACTCATTGAGAGGCCTTCCCCAGCATCATGGGAGTCAGCACCCCAGCATCATGGCAGCCAGCACCACCTACCTGGACTTTCCCCTAGAGGTACTGGGAGCTAATTCACTGAACAGACATTGAGGGAAAAACACCTCAGCGCCTCCTCCTAGGGCAGCAATTGTAAACTAGGGTTTCTGTTTTTTTTGTTAGAGAGTCCCCTGATCCAATTGCCTATATAGTACTACAGTGCACACTTCTCATAAAGGTAAACTGTGCTCCTCTCCTCTTCTCCCTTCATGTCTCCACTTGCCCACAGCACTTCCAAAAACCACTTCTCAAATACTTACCATCCCTGAAGGCATGGCATTAGGTTTTATTTTCTGTAAACTCAAATTTTAAATGTGTTAGTTTGTGGTTAATAAACATACCCTTAAAGACCAGGCTATCATCTACTATCAAAATTATAGATGGAATTTTTTAAAGTTTAACCAGCAGTTCCCAACTGGAAGCATTTTTGGCTGTCATGTCTGTCCCTACCACACTGGAGTATCTGGTGAGCAGAAGAAAGGATGCTGCTAAGCCCACAACATATGGGACAGTCTCACACAAGGAATTAGCCCACCCAACTGTCCATAGCGCTGAGTTGAAAGTGAGACTGATATAAGGGCCTTTAATATCATGCTCTTCTCTAAGGCTCATTGTGACACACTCGGTTTCTTACCCTAAATGAGCTCCGAGAGATTCATAACATCCCTGAAATCAGGTGCAGATTTTTTTGTCGGATTCTGTTTACGTCCAGAGCTTTCATAAATTTGATGAAGGAATTTGTGATACGTAACGAATGAAATTGGATGATCATGTTTTAATAATTTACCACAGATTCAAATCTTTAATCACCTTTCTTCATCTCTGTGGTGTTAAGAAATGCAAAGACTGGCTTCTCCAGTCTGCCAGCAGTATGACCTAGAGCTGTATCCTTCTGGTAAGTATAAGGAACAGGCAAAGAAGAGACTTCATTTAGTTAATTATGCTACATTTACAGGATGCAAACTTCCTGGCAATTAATCTAGCACTTTTCTCAAGTATTAATAAAACTGTTTTTTTTTTCATTCTTGATTAATATAGCTCAGCAAATACCATCACATATTGAGGATGAGACCGAGCAAACGAAAACTGCATAGACAGAGCTGTTCTTCAGGTTTTTTGAGCCCATATCTTTTCTGAACACAAAGCCACTGCCAACAAACTGCCTACGATAAAAAATTGGTATAGACCTTTCCTTCTGTACTTTTCTTAAACCAGGGCCATATAAATCAAACAAGATTACTTTATCTGCAGCTAAGAATTCCATAGAGACATATTGAACCTATAAGAGATGGCAGACCTGGCCAACTTATGTCTTTTAGGTAATAAATTGTACCACCATTCTGACTCTTCCTTCAGAGTCTCTATTCTTCTTTCTCTATTTTTACTTGAGAGCAAAATATGTGGATTTGTCTACAATATTAGGGGGATTTTAGTTTTTAAATGATCTCAAGTTTTCTTTTCTCCTTAGATTAAGGAGGAAAGTTTCTTTTCCTTCTTTCATTTCCTTCCTTCTTAAATTAAGGAGTCTTGAGGTTGGCCATTTTGCAAAAGAGAAAAGTAATAGTAAGTAAGCATGTAGATGTAGATTTATCAGATGTACAGATTCAGGTTCAAAACCGTTTATACTTTTTGTCTAATTAAATCACTGGTTCTAGCCTGGAACCCTGGAGTCTTAGAACATTTTGTCCTCTTTTCAATCTAGTCTTAATCCTTGAACTGGAAGGCTTCAGCCTTAGCCTTTGAGACCTACTGCTAACTGAGCCACTCTGACCCGCTCCTTTTGAATGCTGACTCTTCTGGTTCAACTCACTGTCTGTTCTGGGCTTCTTCTGTTGAGCTCTGCTGTGTCTCTGTGTCTCTTCCTGAGCTCTCACTGCTCCATCCTGCGTCTGTAACTGACTGTGCTACAACTGACTCTGTAACTCTTATGTAATTCACTCCAGACTCAGCTTCCGTAACTCCTCAGCAACTTACTCTGTTAGCTGCTCCTCAACTGACTTCATTACATGATTCCTCTGTTCCTTTTAACTAACTCTTCTTACTGACTTTTCTGTTAATTCCTATGTAACTCTCATTAATTGAGTTGAGACCCTACCTTTTCTCCTGAGAGTTGGGCATGTCCTTACTCTGACTCCCTCTGCTAACCCTTCTCTGATTAGTCACTTTGTCTGCCATTCACTCTGAATCATCTCCAGCATCACTTCCTGTGTGACACTGACTCCTTCCTGTGACAGTTCTACTTCCTGTGTCTGCTTCCACTGTTTTTTCTAGGGATTAAAGGCATGGACCATCATTGCTTTATGAATACTGGATTAAAGATGTTTCTACATTCCATCAGATCTCACAGGCCTCAGGCCTCTGAATGTAGCCCCTGGAATGTAGACCTTAGCTTTCACACAGGGCTATTCCTCTACATAAACATGTATGGTATAAAACTCAAGATAAAATCAGACAGGTAAGTATTTAGATAAAATGACATGCAATTTTCTAATGATAACTACAGTTTCATGAAAAGTTAATTTCAGTTATAAGAATTTCAGATGGATAAAGTTCAAATAGATAAATTGAAATAGATTACTGGTAGAAACATGGATAAACAGATAAAAGATAGATAGATAGATAGATAGATAAATGGTATACAGATGGATAAACAGATACTTGGTTATACAGATAAAAGATGAACAGACAGTTGATAGATATATAGATAGACAGATGATAAATAGGTAGATAATATATGGATGTAGAGATAACTGGTTTATTGAATGATGATATGCAGATAATAGATAAACAGATGATCGATAGATATATAGATAGGTTTTATAGATAGAGATGATAGATACATATATAGGTAGATAGATACATATATAGGTAGATAGATACATATATAGGTAGATAGATAGGTAGATATATAGGTAGATAATAGATGAATAAACAGATAATTGTTTGATGACATACAGATACACGTAAACAGATGATCGGTAGATATATGACAGATGGATGAACAGATAATTGGTTGATGATATATAGATAATAAACAGATGATTGATACATATATAGATGACAACTAGACAGTAGATAGATGATAGATAGATGTAAGATTATCTGAGTGAGAAACATTCTCCTTGTCTTCAAACCTTTTACTTATCTTCATAATAATTAATAATAATAATAATAATAATAATAACTCTTACATGATTTAACTCCACTTATAAAAAGTGGAGAGTGACATCTCTACAGTGGAAACACTCATGTCACCAAATAAAATTTAGAAAGGGGATCAGAACAGAATACTTGACCTGAAAGTTTTGACCTTGGAGTGGCATGGTTATCACAGGTCTCTATGCTTTGCAAATAAGCTGAGAGTTTAAGGTACTCATCACCACCAAAGGCCAGTGCTCTGTTGAATCTTCAAGGAAACATTTATAATTCTAAGGAGAGGAGTCTGCTTTGGTCAAAAGAAGTCATCCAGCCTCCAACATAAGGCAGCACTAAGAACCAGGCTCAGAAGAAAGATGGTGCTACCGTCATCTGGGTTTGAAATGAGCTATAAAGTCAGTGTACAATAGGAGAATAATTCAGAGAAATGGGTCAAGAGTGGGAGTGAGACTTTGAAGGCTTGGAGCCATGCAGAGTGAAGACCATAATGGGATGTCAGCCCATATCCTGCAGGGGATGTTTCCTGTGGAGACAGTAGAGCATGGTAGAAAAGAAAATGTTTCTGTACCTATATGCGAATAAGGACATCTTCGGTTTTCAAATAAAGTGACTGATCTGCCTAATTTAGAATGAAATACATTAACTGTGTAACAGGAAAAACACTTGTCTCAGTGCTAGCTGTAGAGCAGAGCTTGTGGTGTGCTTTCTCCAGATCTCAGTTCTGCTTGCCTGGAATGCTCTTGTGTCAGAAAGGAAGCTACCAAAAGCTGTGGGCTCTCAGGGTCATAAAAGATTATTGATCCCTAGAGAAAAAAAGCTCAGATCCTCACTGTTCTGACACAAGCCAGGGTCTGGCCTGGCTTGGATTCTGTAACTGTCCCTAAATCCACCAAGGTCATCTGATGGAGGAGGCTGGCTCTGACTCCATTATGTAGCGAGATGTTTTGAAGGAGTTTTGTGATCTTGATTTCTCTAAAAACCACAGAAAGGCTTTTGGAATATGTTTTTGTCCCCATCCCAGGTGTGGTGGATAATAGTGCGTTTGACTTGGATTATTTGTTACTGGTGGCTAGGATTTGGCTACGTGCCACTATTTTGCCACATTCAGCTTGTCCTTATGAGTGGATGCCACTTTGAATTCTGTGAACTTTGCTCAGAGTATACACTAGTTGAAACCCAGAGAACCAGGGTTGATTGGTTGGTTATGGTTGGTTAACTAGAGGGTAAGAAAGCATGGTAGCAACCTGCTACACCATTGCATGGCCTCTCTAGTCCTATCTTAGAAAGAATTAGTATTGAAATTGAGCCACGTGGTCAAAGCATAGGTGGGAAGGAATGCTGGTCAGAAAAAATAATAAAATAAAATAAATAAAAATATAAATAATGTGACAAAACTGGCAGTAAGACTTGTTTGTAAAAACAGTCCACCTGAGGTCAGGAAAGGGAAACCACAACTGAAGCAGCCCAATATTTGTTGGGTATCTACTATGGTATCTCACTGATTCTAAGAATCATTTCACCTGTTAACAACTCAGTTAGCAGAATGTTTCCTACCATGAATGACATTCCAAAATTGCATCCAGTCAGGGGGCAGCTTTGATACTGCTTCAAAGTCTTCACAGAACTCAGTCAGACTTCTTCCAATTGAGTTATGTGTGTGGTTAACATGATACCTACATAGGGTACGATGATTCTTTAAAATATAGATACTCATGGCTGGGGGAATAATTGTAATTCTTACAGTTTTTGGATGAGTAACACTGATTGCTTTTTGATACCTAAGAATAAATAATATCTACATGTAAATAAAATCATATTACATTTTTATTTATGCATGAGAAAAGTATTTCCTTTCACATGCTAAGCAATGTCCCTGAAGATAACAACCCTGAATGCTGAATACCTGTCTACGTAGTTGAAAATACCTATGTCAATAAATATCAAAGGGGTAAGGGTATACAGCTCAGTAGTAAAAAATATGATCAGAATTTGTGAGGTTAGAGGTTTAATCCCCAGTGCTCGATAATAGGCACAAAACTCAAATTAAATTTGTATATTGAAATAATAATATATTTATGAAAATATTATTGCATCGTACCTTTATATGTATGCTTATATATTTCATTATGCAAGTACTAAATAATATGATAATTCATCTTAAAATCGAAGTTTGATTCAACAAGATATATCACAGTCATAATGGCCAATAGCAAAAATACAGAAAATGAATGCATAAACCTTATATTTGAGGTGAAAACTGTCTAATGGAACATAACAATGCAACTTTCAGCAAGCCAGAGACTACCTCACCTGCCACATCCCTTCTGGCTCAGACTCCATTCCAGAAGTATTGTGGGGAAAGCATTTATGAAAATATTTCTAGATTATTACATTAATAAAGCATTTAGCATCCTTGTGAGTCCTGCCACCTCTAATACATAAGCCAAAATCTAAAACTTTGCTTGACTTCTTTCTGTCTCCCATATCCTACATGGAATTCATCAAAAAGCACATTCGATCTTTAGGTTCAAAGCATATCTGCCCAGTGCAGGCGCCATGCTCAGAGAGTAAAGGCACCTGCAGTAAAGCCTGATGACCTGAGTTCAATTGCCAAGGGCCACATGGGAAAAGGAAAGAACAGACACCTTCAAGCTGTCCTCTGACCTTGCACCATGACACTCGCACATACACAGAGACCAATTAATAGTAATAATAAATGTAGAAAACAAAAGTTGAAAAGAAAATCCATCAGCTCTGACTGGTCCCTAGCTCCTCAGTCAGCCTACCAACATGGCTCAATACAGCACTACAGAGCCTTTGGTGGGTCTTCCTGCCTCTGTCGGTATTCATCTCCCACCCACAGTCTATCTGCAACATGAAGCCAAAGTGCCTCCTTTTGAGCATAATTAGGTGACGACATTCTGCGCCACAAACTCTGAAACTTCTCCCAGAGAGCAGCCACTGCCCCTGCAAATGTCTCCGAGGTCCTATGTGCACCTCTGTCTTCTGCCTTGGCAGTGCCACTCAGTTACTTAGCGCAGCTTCCTGGCTTCCCTGTTGTTCTTTAACTGCACAAGGCCGGTTCTTCTTCCAGCCTGTGATTTTCTGCTTCCTCCTTCTGCGGAATTCTCCGTGAGGAGAATCGTTGGCCAGTCTCCTGCCTCCATCCGGTCTTGGCTCTAACCTAACCTTGCCAATGAGCCTCTCCTTTTCACGCCCTTCACTGCAGAGCCTGTCCTTCCCCTTTTTTTCCTCTTCCCTCTCACGCTGGTCTGGGAGGTCTTTCTACTCCAGTACCTGTCCTGATGTAGCACACTGCGTAACTTGCATCCTCTATTTATTGTTTGTTGTATAACTTGGTACTGTCTTCCCTCCCATGAATCTAGGCTTTTTTTGTCTAATCTACTTCTACATGACAGCGCCTATAGTAGAAGTTGATATACAGAGAGATTATCCGTAAACATTTGATAAATGGAGAAATGTCTACTAGTTTCTACTAGTATGTATGCCAATATAAATCCATGTTTGTAGCATCAGTTAGGATAGATAGAGAAAAATAATATAAAAATAAATTGAAATAAATAATAATTATATAGTGCAAATATGCTCAGAAAAAAAAATCCTATAGAAGCTATAGGACTAAAAACCTCAGAAAAATCGAAGGGAATGTAAGTAGTTAAAACACCACCGCCAACAACAACAACAAAAAGCATTCCCAACTTAGGTGATAAGTGAGTCCATGGGGATGGGCAATCCAAATTACAGCATTAATGCCCTAAGACTACACTAATTGAACAGTTCCAGCATGTCCTTCTAAAAGTAAGTCTCCCAGGGATGTCTTTTATTCTCTGTCCTCTCCCTGCCTCTCCACAGATTATAACGAAGGTACCTGCAGAATTTCCATGTCCACCACAGAATCCAGACACATGTGCCCAAAGATGGAGTCTCTTAGTTATGTCAAAGCCTATAGTTTTCTTGGCAACACACAGCCAGTCCAAGCAAGCCAGCAGCAGCCAAATCACATACATACTTTTTAATTCTTATTCTCTTGTGCTCTATATGCTGACATTGGGGGATGGGAAAGAGAGAAAGAGAGAAAGAGAGAGAGAGAGAGAGAGAGAGAAGAGAGGGACAGACAGAGAGAAAGAGAATTGGAGAATGAATCATTAAACTTCTTTTTACTTTCAATTTGATCCTTACCTGTCTTAAAGGTGAAACTGTGGTAAAGAAATAAGAGTTTTGAAGTAATATTCAAAAGCCCAATATGAAAGCACATGTCATGGAACAGCAGATAGGTGCAAGATCAAGCTGCTTCACCTTCCAGAATCTCAAATTCTCTCTCTGACCCAGTAATCTTACCTCCTACCTTTCTCTATTCTAGCTAAAATTGGGCAGGCTCACTGAAAGATAAAAGATCACACCCTCCTTCACAGAATTTTACCAGACATGCCTACCTGCAGAAATTACACCCAACCTTCAATGCCTACCTCCAATTCCAGATCCCTGGGGAAGGCTGCAACACTTGTCCCTTTCTTCTGGTATCCCCTTGCCCTTATTCCTGTTCAACTGCACTATGTGTGCCCTTGATATTCCCTTACAGCCTCAGGTCTCTTCTCATAAGCCATCCCTGAAGTAGTTTGTAAGAGAGCACATGTAGAGATGCGTGAGAAAGACAGTTCTGGGAAGGTAAAAGGTTCATCAGTATTTCATAATGCCTTCAATTATATTACACTGATCCTTATACATCAAGACACGAGTGGGCTTCCTTCAATTAAAATATATTTATATCATTATAACCATTTTTATTCTATCATACTGGCCCCTGGAGGAGAAAGGTCACCTCTTTTTTAAAACACAGATTTATGCAACAAATTTTTCTCTTTAAAATACTTAAATAACTGAGTAGACAGTTTCCCCCTATGTCTGCTGCCTTAGAAGAATGGTGAGATGAAGAATATGGGGGCATTTGTCAATACCTAATCTCAGCAATGTGAGAAGTGAGTACTCCTCAATAGATAAGCAAGAGAACACTTAGGAGTGCAAGAATCAAATTAACAGACAACACTATATTTTATAGCCCAATCAAGGTGAATTAAGAAAGTCAAAGAGAAACCATTGACATTTATACCATGCAGCAGGTATTAACCAGAACTGTCCTGGGAAAATTGGAACCTATCCCAATTGTATATATATGTATATATCTTTTTTCTTTTTTAGTCAGCAAATTGAAGCCTCGGGGCATAGCAGGAGAAAAGCCATTGCACAGTAGTTCTAAAGCAATGCCAGGTAGCTTAGAATAAATTCCCTGACAAAGCTGCCTATTGAAAGAGCCATTCAGCATTCTACCCTCTCTGAAAGGCTCAGCAGAAAAAGGAGAAAGTGCTGAAACTGTTCTAGTAAAAATACTATCACCATGGAACCAAAAACCTGGAAGCTATGAGATGCTTCTCCCATCAACATCCACGTCTGTTTCTGCCATCAAGCATTAGGATCCACAAACAACCTGTAACACTCAAGAGACCTATTTCCCAGTGGCCTCTGTATGCATCCCACAGAGGTGACAAACAAAGAAGAAAAGGGGGTGTTTCCATTCCTACAACAATCAAATGAAAAAAGAATCATGAAGGTATAAAATGTTGACTGGAAAAGACCAAGAAATAATCCAATCCAGTTTCCATATTCATATGATGTAACACACTGTAACAAGTTAAATAGTATATTGCATATTAATACATGAGAAAAGTTGTTTTAATTTACTTTCTTCTCTCAATAACCATGTGGTGAGTGCTCCTAATGCCTCAGACATTAGAGTAAGAACTGTGTAGACATTGATTCATGCCAGATGTAGACGTTGATTCAAAAGCTGTTTATTCTTTTGTCTAATTAAATCACTGGTCCTAGCCTGAAGCCTATGAGCTTTTCAACCTCTGTACAATCTACTTTTAAGCCTAGAATTGGAAGGCTTCAACTTTCATACATTTGATATGATTTCCCATTTGATACTGACTTCTGCTGAGCTGCCTCTGTGTCTCTTTGTCTCTCCTCTAGCCTGCCTGCTTCATACTGCTTGCCTCATACTACCTGCTGTAACTGCCTGCCTCATACAGCCTCTGTAACTGACTCTTCTATAACTCTTACTCTGACTTGTCATTTTGCCTCTCCTTCACTCTGCCTCATCTCAGATGTCACTCCCTGTCTGACACTAACTCCTAAGTGCTTCCTGTGTCTTCTTCCACACTCTGTTTCTGTCTTAGGGATTAAGGCATGTACTGCCATTGCCTTCTGAATACTGGGATTAAAGGTGTGTACCAACATTCTTTCTACCTAGACCAGCCATGTTGCCAGATTAAAGGATTAAACATTCATCTACAGATTTGGAGGATAAAAGTATAAATAAGACGTAGTCCAGTGTATGAATGTCCATGTTTGTAGTTTAAATGTTTTACCATTATGAGTTGAATCTGAAATGTTCCCCAACAGGCTCATATGTTTGATCATCTGAATGCCACCAGGTGGCACTATCCGGGGAAGCTTATATAACTGGCTGATAGTGGTGAGTTACCAAAGGTAAGCAAGCCTTTGAGGGTTATGTCTCAGCCCTACTCAAAGCTATAGGGTGTTTATTGCTCACATGGGCACAGCTATATCAAGGACCTCAAAGCCTCAGATGAATGATAATACCAAAGCCTTCCCTGGAATGGACTCAGAGGAATTCCAAAGCCTTCCTTTGGTCAGAGTGCAAATGCTGACAGTGTGTGAATATATGTATTGAATGTAGCTTTCTCCCCTTTGTGTTTACTGCCTGAAGACTGCACCCCTGCAAAGACTACTTTTACTGAGATTAGCTAAACCTGCCTCTTTGTTCATTTGTATATAATTGCCCTGCCTCTTCCTTTGTATTTAATAACCTGCCTCTCTGTTAGCTGTATGCAATAATCCTGACACCCTGTACAACTGTACATAATAAACACTCTGAGCATTGTGGCTTCTTCCTCTGAGAGCACAGACCACCACATCCCATATTTTCTGTGACTCTGTGTGTGTTGTTTCTTCATTCCCTCATTACTGCTAGTCAGGGTTCCAGGACCTATGCAAAGCACAGCTTATAGTCCCATTTTCTCAACGCTTCAATATCCACCAAGATTCAAGGAGCTGCCACCTGCTGCCACTGACTCAACCCCCTTCAGCCTCCATGCCCTTCCTGCCATGATAGACTGCATCCACATAAACCAATCAAAAAAAAACCCAATCTTCCTTTAAGTTACTCTGTAAGGTATTGCTCACACTAATGTAAAAGTAGCTAGCAGTATTACTGATGCCTGATGAGGCCATGTTAGCACCAGTTGAGAATTGCAGCCAAACAACAAAAAAGGAAAGGATTGTCAGTTGGGGGGTTGGGGGGGGTTAGCAAGCATTGCCACCATGTGGTGGCTTTTCTCACAGCGATGATGATGATGATGATGATGATGATAAAATGGTTGCTAGTAAACCTCCTTCACTTCGTCTTAATCCAAAGGTCAAGGAGTGATAGCAGACCATCTCTTTAAGTATTCCTTCTTACCCTTATATACTTACACATCAGTATGTTCACAATAAAATCTCACTATTCTATATACATATTATAAATATTGAAGCTCAAAATTTTTACATTTTTAGGTTACCTAGAATCCTGAATAAAAATTTACCTTAATTATACTCAGCTTTTTCTCTTCTGTGTTAGAGAAATTTGTTTTCAGTTATGTTCATGTAGCTTTAAAGCAATTGTTTTGTACATTGTTGGGGGAAGAACTGCCTAAGCCTTGGCAATTTCTTTTATCTGCAGGTGTTGTCTTTATGTAAATCCATGTTTGCTTCCTCATGACCTGCACCTGCTCACAACTCTCTGGCTGAAGTCATTGTGGTTCACATAGTTTGTATTCTGAGATCTCCATGTGAAAAGCAAGGTTGCTATAGAGGAATTCTTGTAGTCTCTCTCCCACAGTCTCAGGTACAAAGGAAAAACACTTCCTTGGGCTTTGAGTTTTCCCACTATAAAGGTGGCATTGTTTGGCCACTAAAGGATTAAAGGAATGAAACTAAGCTACAAGTTTCCTTCATTATGTAAATAGGCCTTTGGGTGAGAGGGCAGAGTTTTTGTATCACTAAATCACCCAAGGAACTTCTATATCAATAGAAACACTTGAGATCAGACAATCAGGGTTCTGCCCTCCAGGATGGCATTTGCTATGACATGATATGCAGTTCCCTCTGCTAAGGTCTGGCAGTTTTTATATCTATGAAAATGTCTCCTTGTATTTCTCACTGAGTTCACACAGTAGTGATCGTAGTGATCGGCTACGTATCTGAACAAGTAAGCCTCTAAAACCACAATAATGAGCCATTACCATTTATTATGTAAAGAAATAATCATTAAAAGAAATTGTTCTAATCAGATCACTCCAAACCATTCATGCTTTAGAGATTTCATTATATAACTCTCATAGAACATTCTAAACAGAGTTCAAGAAAAAAACAATTTGCAGCCTATATGAAACCAGTATGACATATAATAGATAGATAGATAGATAGATAGATAGATAGATAGATAGATAGATAGATAGATATTTGGAGAGAAGAGAGGAGGAGGAAGAGACAGGTAGAGGGAGCAAAAGAGAGAGAAGAGAGACAGAAGACATCCTGGCTGATGTCACACTTACAGTCTTTCTGTTTCAGCTTTCTGGCTGACCAAGCACAGAAGCATGCACCAGCACATTTGACTTCAGTAGACTAGCTAGAAAGTAACTCCAGCAAAAAAAACTTCTAAAGCCAACAAATACAATTGATGTTCTGTAAAATGCTATACCATACCAATGAAAATAAATAATCTAACACTATGAGAAGTTTTGTTGTTGAAGGTTATGTCTACAGTCTGAAATTTCACTATTTTAATGTTTTTCAGGATTTTGATACAGTTACTTATTTATTTATTCATTTGTGAGTGGGGAAAGGCACCCACGACATGTGCCTGTGGTCATCAGAGTGGGAGTTGGTTCTTTCCGTCCACCGTGTAGGTTCCAGGATCACACATGGTCATCGGGCTTGGCAACAAGCACCTTGGCCCACTGACAAAGCTTACTGCCACCGGCCCTTGTCTTTTTATTTTCTAACCTCACTTCTCAATGGTGCTAAATTCAAATTTAATCAACAGTATCACTAAGCTTCCATATTCACATAAAGTGTTTCTCCTGAATACTTAATAAATGACTTTTTATGTGTATGTCAGCAACTCAAACCGTGAACGTGTCATGAAAGAGATTGAAGTACGCTTCTAGTGCGTACTCTAGTGTTCAATCACCGTACTAAACTGGCAGCGGTTTTCACAGCTGTAGATATTTCCAACTCACATTGAGTTTAATGGTTCGCATCGTGTGAATGCTAAATTAAACGGGGAAGAGGTGATTGAAAATATATTCAGAATCCTTTACATGACTCTTTGTTGTGAAGGGGGCAAAGGCATTTCTTATCATCAAATGCTGAAAATGTCTGAATTTCTGCTGTTTTATAGAAATGACTTTAAAAAGAAAAGAAAAAAAAATGGTCAGATAAAAACGAAACCACCAAGTCTGCCTAGTCAAATGCCAATGACCCTTGTCAGAGGGTCCCTGAAAGGTGGGCTTCACAGATTGCAAACGGTGAGGGGAAAAAAAGAGACCAAACTAAGTGAAAGGGTTTGTTCTCTTTTCATCTCAGCTTCATGCACTCAAAATGCAACCAAAGAGGCTGAGGAGATGGTTGTCACTTAAGCACCCACACACGCAAGCTTAAAGACCTGAGTTTAATCCCTGTAACCCATGTTAAGATCCAGGCGTGGTGGCACCTGCTTGGAATCTCAGTGCTAGGCAGAGGCAGGTGGATATCTGGGCTTGCTGTCACCAGCCAGCCTATCCTAGTGCACAACCCCGGACCATGAGAGACCCTGTCTCAGAAATGAAGGTGAATGGCCCTTGGAGAACAACAGCAAAGTTGACCTCTGTGCTCCACATATGTAAATGCATACATGAACACCCATGCACATATGTGCTTTCATGGTGCTAGCACCAGATCAGGCTTGCCAAACTTTGTTGTTGTTGCTGCTGTCATTGTTGTAGTTGCCTCTTAATGGGAGGCACAGCAGAGTATTTATGAGCAAGGCTTTTTTATGGCATCATATAAGGCCAAGATCCCAACTGCATGCATATTAACCCCAATTTCTAAACTCTGGTTTCTGACTTCTCGGGGTTTTATAGGGTAAGATGGAACATTGTGTTAAATATTTATAATTATTACTTCTTGCCAGAATTTATTCCAGCATCACTGGGGTAGGCAGAATTAGTCCTCATCCCCAGAGAAACCCACTTCTTAATCTACAGAACCTATAGATAAGTCACTTTAAATGGCAAGGAGAAATTAAGTTTGAAGATTCGAAGAATTGCAGTTGCTAATTCGTTGGCCTTAAAATGTGGAGACTGTCTTGGATTTTCTGATTGGGCTTGGTGTAATCCGAAGGGTACTTAAAAGTCGAAGGCCAGACAGCCAAAATCAGAAGAAGTTATGATTGTGAACAAATTGCATAGAAATTCACGGTCCTTGGCTCCAGGGATCAAGTAGGAAACAACAAGGAAAACTGGCAACAACTAAAAGCTGGTGGGAGTCGGGGAATTTCCCTTAGGGTGTCTAGAAAGCACTAAGACCTACTGATACCCTGACTTCAGCCACTGAGTCCTCTGTCAGACTTCTAATCTGCAGAACTATAGCCATGTTCCAGCTATTATTAGTCAATAAGCTTATGTAGGATGTTACAGCAGGAACAAAAAACAATACTGTGATCCATCTGGCCAGAGTTCTGCCAGGTTCAGGAGGTAATGAGACTTAGATGGGAAACCATCCCATAGGTCCCATTTTCTGACACTGGAGTATTTTATTATGTGTAACATTGGCTGAGAATCAAAATCTCAAACCCTGAAACTTTCTGGGCCCTGATATGATGCCACAAGTAGAACAGTCCTTACCTGACCTCATGTGCTAGGTTACCATCAAAATACAAGTTCACTAAAAATAAAGTATGATATTACCACAGGCTCAATGTAAAGACTGTGGTCAAAGCACGATGGATTTCACTTTTAGTCTTGGTATCTCTGCATGTGTATGTAGACTTGCTATTTCTGTGTGACATTCCAGATCATAAGGAATATTTAAATACTTCTGACCCCATGTATTTCAGGCAAGTAACAATCATCCTGTATTTAAAACCATGAATATTACAGTTAAAACTCTATTTTTATAGTCTAGAGAATGAAGTTTATAAGAAGGAATGTGTGGCATTTTACAAACTCACATCTTGTTTCCACAGAGAGGATACTGTTCGAGTTTGAAGCTGAAGCATTACTACATAAGAAGTCTTTTCAGAAATAGTAAGGTACCTTTAAAAATTCTATCTCTGACCTCTCTTACTCCTGTACTGTTGGGTCAGCAATGTTTCTGGCTTTAAAAATATGAAATTCTATGCTGCTTTGTAGACACAGATTCTACATTTGGTCCTGTAGAGAAAGAAACCAATGCAATACATAGAATGTATTTAAGTATTATATTATAGATTGTATATGAAGGGAATTTTCTAGCTTCATTGGATCACATGATCAGAGGATGGATAGTCCTACAATGACTGTCTGCAATCTGGAAAGCTGAGAAAGCCAGTTCCTACTCCACCCAAGAATTGGAAGGCTCAGAAGAAGTGTAATAAAAAACCCAGCTGAGTCTGGGGTTGAAGGCCTACCAGCTCCCAGGAGATGGCTGGTAGCAAATCTGCATTCAAAAGCTGTGAATTTTGGAGTCTGATATCTCCAGACCATGGCAGAAATGAAGACCATACCTGCTTAAGGTGGATCTAGCCCAGTCCTCCAGCAGCAAATGTCCTCCTCTTATGCCTCTTGTTCCATGCAGGTCTGCTCTGCATTCTAAGAAGGTTCCAACTCTCAGTCAGAGTAGGTCGTCCTCCAGCTTGCAGACACACATGGCAATCATCTCTGGGAGCACTCTAACAGGCATCCCCAGAAATGTGCTTTACCAGATTTTCTTTTTAACTTATTTTTTCTTATTCGTTTTAAATTTCGTATATATATGAGTGTGAACATGTGAGGGTAGTGCCCACGGAGGCCAGTGGCGTTGGATCTGCCTGGAGCTGAAGAAGCAGACAGTGGTGAGCTGCCCCGTGGATGCTGGGAACTACATTCAGGTTCTCTGGAAGAGCAGGAAGCACTCTTAATCACTGAGCCATCTCTCCAGCCCCTTCTTTATCAGCATTTTAAGTGTCTCTCAATCCAGACAAATTGACAACCAATATGAGCCCTTCAGATGAGCTACACAGGTACCTAATGAGACTGTAAACTAAAGTCTTAAAGTTGAGGTACTGGGAAAGTTCTTTCGAAAGAATTACTTATCAGCCAAACACTAACTCCATTTCTCCTGCTCACTACCAGGAAAGAAGCAGCAAGTCTGTGACTCTGAGAAGACAAACCAAAGACAAAATCAAGAGAGAAGCAGGAATAGAAACCATGCATTCAGAAAGTAAGAGTAGAAAACATAAAGGAGCCTAAGACTTTTCAGTACTGCCAAAAGCCATTCTTAATAGCTAGCGGGTGCTCCATGGTCTTCATCTTGAACACCAAGTTTCTCTTAAAAATAAGAGCTTACCACTAAAACCTGCTGGGGCTGAAACAACAAAAGAACAGAGCCAACAGCGACCTAACAGCCCTCTCCAAATTACCAGAAGAGAATGGGAATCAAAATACAAAATGGAAAACTGAGAATGAACAGAAGACAACGGAACTCTCGGTAACCTACAAGATGATGAACAAGTATGGAGGTGGGGGTGGAAGTGGTTTACCCCAGGAACTTAGATCTGCTGGGCAAGCACTACAGCACTGAGCTTCAGACTCAAATTGATCTCCTTTGAGATATAACATCAAAAGTTATTGTCCATGAAAGAAACAATTAATAATGGGGTTAGCTAATTAAAAAAAAAACAAAAACCTGTATCCCAACGACACGACATCTGGGAAAGGCAAAACTTTGGATACAGTGTGAAGTTCCTTCACGCCTGAGACTGTGGTGAGGGAAGGTGAACGGGTGGAGCACAGAGTGTTTTCTAGGCAGTAAAGCCATTCCATATGTTATCATAATGACGAAAACACATCATCATACATGTCTACAAATCCATGGGCTATATAACACCAAGAGAAAAGCCTAATGGAAACTCCACCCGCTGAGTGATGACTATGTCTGAGCAGGTTGTGCAACTGCATTAGACAAATGCTCTGTGAAGTGTATCGATCATGGAGAAGTCCATGCACGTGTGAAGGTAAAGAAGTCTAGGACATCTCTGAACCTTCTGGTCAACTTTTCTGAGTCTACCAAGACTCTAAAAGAGTCTACTGGGAAAAATAAAAATAAAAATTTCCGGGAACCTGAAATATAAATTACCCTACATTTAATCAGGATTCTGAACCTTCAGAGTTACTTGCAATGATGAGCATTAGCAAACTCCCATCTCTCCCTACAGACCATGTTTGAGACCCTCAACACTCCGGCCGTGTATGAAGCCACTCAGGTGTGCTGTCCCTTTACGCCTCTGGTCATACAACTTGCATGGTAATGAACTCCAGAGACAGGAATGCTTACACCGTGCAGATCTACCACAGCCATGCTTCCTCCCTTGCCCTAGTGCATCCCGACAAAGCATGAAGATCCTGACAGAATGTGACTGCAGCCTCACCAATGCAGTGGGGCAGGAAATCTTGAGTGATCTCAAAGAGGAGCTGTGTTGTGTTACTCTGGACTTCAAGCAAAAGATGACCACTGCTGCCTCCTCCTCCACCATGGAAAAGAGCTGTGAGCTGCCCTAAGGCCAGGTCATCACCATTGGCAATGAGTTTGTTCCCTTGCCTCAGGTGCTCTTCCAGCCTTCCTTCCTGAATACAGAACCCTACAGCATCCACAAAACTACACTCAATCCCGTCATGAAGTAAAAGCCAACATTTGCAATGACCTGTGTGCCACACAGTACTGTCTGGTGGCACCATAGTGTATCTAGGCTTGGCCATTCGGATGCAGGAGAAAATCACGGGTCTCCTCCTGAGAGCAAGCATCTATGTGGATTTGCAGCTCCGTGCTGGCCTCGTGTTCACCTTCAATCAGCTATGGATCAGCAAGCAGGAATACCACAAGCTGTGCCCCTCCAACCAGCAGCTTCTAGGCAGACTGCTCCTGAGCGGCGGTTATACACACGTGCTGGACAAAACCTAACTTGTGCGGAGAGGCAGGGAGGGTGAGAACACTGGCACGGCTTTATTTGTCTAAATTTGTTTTGTTCTTGTTTGGTTTTGGCCTTAGGATTTAAAACCCGGAAGAGTGAACATGGTGTGACAGTAGTCAGTTGGAACAAGTATCTCCACAGTCCTACAGTATGAGGACTTCACACATTGTTTTTCTGTTTGTTTGTTTTTAGTGGTTATTCCAAGTAGTCAAGAAATACACAGCTACAGGAAGTCCCTTTTCCTCCCAAAAGCCACCACTACCACCACCCCTCCTGAAGAGAGGATGGCCCAGCCCATGCCCTGAGTCTATCCAGCAATACTTTGTGTAAATGATGCAAAAATAAATGCATACATACATACATACATACATACATAAAATTCTGTCCTAATAAGTTTTTAGTTTTGTTTTCATTTTGAACGGTCAGCCGTCATGACCTGCCTCTTCCGTCCCCACAACTGGAGATGTATGAAAGGTTTTACTTCCCTTGAGAGTGAGCTGAAGTATAGAAGCATCCAGGGCTTGCCTGTTCACTGACTTGACACCAGTTTAATAAAAGTATACACATTACAAACAAAAGAGGATACTGTAATTCCTTAGAAAGAACTAGAGTGGAATTCTAAATAGGTATGAAAATACTCCCACCTTTCCTAAGAAACCTTGGGGAAACCTTAGGCATTCTGTTAGTACAAACATTCTGCACACAGAGTGGTGACACCAATCCTCAGAAGCCAGCTTCTAAGCCAGAGTGCATCTATGTTGACAACACAAAACTTGGCTGAAGAATAAACAAATTTCACCATGCTGGGTTATCATGAAGGCCTGTAAGTCCCAGAACTTGAGACCATGAGTTTGAGGCTAGCCTGGGTCACACAGTGAAAGCGTGTCTCAAAAAAGAAAAGATAAAGATAAAAAATAGTTGTAATTGGTTCAAAGGAAGATAATGAAAAACAGCACTTAACAGGGGATATACATGGGCCTAAAATAGATTTAAAAAATCCTAAAACGCAGTTCTGTGTAACCTCTCTCCCCAGATCTTCATCTTTTTAGCACAAAAGATGTTTGATGAACAGCATCCAATCCAATTTTCCTGCTCCCAAGGATACAATGGCAGATAATATCACCTGGGCTCCTGTTTCCAGGAGTTTGGGCAACTATAGTATAAGTCTACTGTTTGTTTCTTTGTCCTGACTTACTGAAAAGACATCTGACTACCACTGCTGTAGCCGTGAGGGGTAAGTGATCGCTCCCTCTTCCCTTCCCAGGGTTAGAGACTCACACTGCAATTTTCGGTTTTCATATTGGTTAACAGTTAGCTGTAAATAACATAGTAAACACACATTTCTCATTGCACTGATTTTTCCACAGGAGTTCTTGAACATGTTTTTGTGACATAAGTGTTTTAGTATCTCAACATGTTTTCTGCTTCTTCGTACATTCCTTCCAAAAGATGAAAATCAAAAAAACACAATCATAACAGCTACGTAAATTTGTTCTAATGTTGCGCTAAAAACATTTTCCTTTTCAGAAGTTCCTTTACATGACCCTGAGTAGCGTGCTAAGAAGTGATTGGTAGATGATAAACAATAGACAGCTTCTGTGTTTTCCTGATTCTATCCGACAAGCGTTTATTTTGAAAGTTAGTGCCAAATCTGATAAAGAAATAAAAGGAGGAATGTGTTTGTGCTTATAGAAAAACAACCGGGCTTTAGGAAGTTGCAGAGGGATCTGGAAGTAGTCAGTGAGTCGCAAGGGCTGACTTGAACACTTTTTTCCCAAGTAATTGCAACATTAAAAATTGCAACATTAAACATAAAAACATGTACTGATATATTTATTTCAACACATACTTCAGCACCAACTATGGATTGTACACTTTGTAAGTCACTGAAGAACAACTGGTGACTATCATGCAATTACGTAATTGGTGACTAAAATAGGATGCTATGGAGATGACAAGAAGTATCTCTAAGACTATAGCAGGCAACCTAGTCTCACATCGACAGACTCCAGAACATGACATCTGCAGCGAGGTTTAAAGGAAATGAATATTGAATTATATAGAGAATGGCAAGAGATAGGGTAGATGATGACTTCCTGAGCAAAGAAAAGGATGTGCCTCAAACAGAAATCCAAAACAGAACCCACAACAAAAAATAATATGCAAATTACATGGTTTTTAATAGGTGAATCACATGGATTTATACTTAAAATAGATGTTATGTGCTTAATGTTATATATGTATAAATATAACTTTATATGTGTGATATGATTCTTAGAAATTTACTAAAACAAAAAAAATTGCTATTATCATAATTATACATCTATTAACATGATTTTTAATAGTTACCAAATTCTATGTGAGTTGTTAAAATATCTTCTGTAACATAATAATCACTTAGGAGAATCATAAGACTGTATCCCTTCATATATAAAGTTTGAGTTATAGCATCCAAAAGTTCTTCAGTCATATACTTGTTATAGCACATAAAACAAATCCCATACTGATGAAGTTACTCTCCGCTTTGCAGTTCTTGTCACCGTTCCTCACTCCTGTACTTAAACACCAAATGCTCACTTTGTTCCTGTATGGCCCATTGAAAGCAACATTTTTTTCCATAGTACTTGGAACTTATTAATGAAATCAGCTAAATGGGTGAAACTTGGATCAATGTAAAAGAACTATTCAACACCTATGGTATCTACCAGAGGAAGAGCTTGTATGAGCCATAAGCCAAGATATATGTATGTGTAACTCAAGTCTCTCCATTTGAAGTTGAGAAAGAAGGAAAATATATCAGCATTGTTTTGTACCTCGAAGGACTTATTAATTATTAAAAATTAGTAAAGAAAGAAAATTTAGTAACTAACAGACTGTAGAAAGTGAGAATAAGAAGGAAAATATCCGAGCTTCCCACAGTAGTGATTTTTGTCCTAAAGTTATTTACCAGAAAATACTTAATTTCTTCTCCTTAGAAAGATTTTACTGATTATCTCTACTGCTATCGCTTTAAACTCTCTCTGTCCTTTTTGTAAGGAGAAATGTATTTAAATGCAAGAATCTAAACTAGAAGACAAGAGGAAGAATCACCACCCAGGAAGCTGAGTGAGTAAATTTTGCAGACTCATAGTAACCTCTTGAGGAGAGCAGAGCAATTTAACCGGAGAGGATGCTGGTTGAAGGGAGATCAATATGTAATTTTAGCTAGATTGCATCCCTATTGTCCTTTGGACCCATGCCAAAGAAACACTCTACCTAGCTTGGGACAATGGGTCAAACCAGGAACATTACTTTGCACTTGTGAGGGAAAGTGAAGACAGGTACCAACAGTAAGCTGAGCCAGCCTAAGAACAGCATCAGTCAGGAAGATTAGATGCAGTTGCTGTGGCTATGACATCACTTCACCATCTCCAAGCTTCCCTGAGCAACTGCATTGGTACATTTATGGTGCAAGTACTCGTTTTCTGTTATGTTTCCTCTCTTATCAATTTCCACATTGCATTAGGTGCCATGATTTGGAAAAATAAAAAAATAAAAAGTACTGGCTGGTACTGTTACCACTGAAAATACTGAACCTTTCATTTCAGAAGAGTACTCTGAAAGCTAATTAACCTCTCAAGACCACCATCAACTTCAAGAAAGGAAGAAAGGAAGAAAGAGAGAAAGGAGAAAGAAAGAATCATTTTAAACAAAAGCCACTCCAGAAAATCAAGAGCCATTATCTAAATATAGATTCTGTAATTGAAGACAGACAGGGGGTAAGTGATAAAATTTGGGTCATTAAAATCAGTTTATTACCACCAATTCCAACTTAAACTTCATTTTATTTTGAAACATTTTTTTATTTACCTTCCATTTCAAAGCAATGACTGTACACTTTTAAAAAGCCTTCAGAATTCTAAGAGAAAGAAAAAATATTATTTAAAAGTTAGTCTCTTCAAGGTCACAGATCATATTCCTAGAAGGTGTGTGTGTGTGTGTGTGTGTGTCTGAGTGTCTATGTGTAGTGTATGTGTTGGTGAATGTCCAAGAAAATTGACCACACAAATGATTCACTGATGGCTAAGGCTGATCTAAGGTGATCCAATTTTCTTGACATGCAGGGTTGAAGAAATGAAGCCTAAGGCGATCCACCCAAATCATTTTTTTGTAGGCTATTGATGACATGATTAGTTCAGGGAGATGAAAGGCTGACTGCTGAAAATGGAAAGAAAGAAGAGACCATCCATGTGTGTGAGATCTGTGATGAGATTGACACAAAATCAACTCTGAACGAAATGCCGAGAGCAGCAGAGCCAGTCAAAGCAAGTTCTAATTAAATCAGCTCTTATCGCTGTCTGCCTTGTGGTTATTTTCAGTTTGGTAGGTCAGTGTGAGTTTTGTTTTCTATGTTACTTTTAATTTAAAATACTGTAACACATATAAACCAATAGAGTTATCGTTCATAATAAAAAAAAAAAGCTGTATGTATAATTAAATTATACTACACTCTTTGTTTTTACTACCAGGAAGTTAGGGTCAAATTCTTCTTTTTAAAAGACTTACTTATTTTTATTTTATGTGTGTGTGTCTGTGTACATGTCTATGGACAGTATATATTCCTGCAATTTATGAGGAAGCCAGAGAACAGCAATGGATCCTCTGGAACTTAGATTACAGATGGTTGTGAGATGCCATGTGGGTGCTAGGTATCGAACCCCAGTTGTCTGCAAGAACAACCAGTGCTCTTAGCCACTGAGCCAGCTCTCCAGTACTAGGATCAAATTCAACCACAAAAATTATGCATTTCAATGGCCCACACGTCCATGTATAACAATATACAAGTTTCTACTTTTTCTGAGTATGGTTATAAGCATAAACCAGGAAAATTGAGATAATTAAAGTTATTTTACAAAGCAGAATTTTTTACTAAAGGAAGTGATGTTCTATTCATTTTCCAAATAAATGGAACTCATTGTCATATTTTTATATAATCAATCAGGAGAAGCAGGAGCTGGTTTTATATGATTTGTAATGATCTATATAGAATTCAAAAATTACAAAATAACAGCATTGATAACCTAACAGTTACTGCAAAGTGTCTCATACATGCAGTTCATTTTGTTTATTCTGACTCGAGCCATTTCATTTGACTAATCTAATTAATTTGTACTAAAATATGTCAGCTCTGTTGCATTATATTTTGTATTAAAATCATTTGACTGCTTGCCAGAAGATAGCTTTCTCTAGAATTGCATTTGTGGAGTAAATACATAATGCCTGCTACACATGTTCACTACTCTGATGGACATTTGTTTTCTGTCCATAGTGTGAAGATCATGATCCATTCCACACTTAATACATGTTTCCAATTTGATGAGTACTAAAAGGGCAAGTCAAAAGTGTGTGTGTGTGTGTGTGTGTGTGTGTGTGTGTGTGTGTATTTAAATTTTAAATTTGCTTAAGACCTCAAACCTGAAAACCAGAATGCATGGTCAATTACACAGGTGAGGATGTTAGTTAGAGTTAGACTTTGTAAATAAGGACTAGTAGTTGTAATTTCTTCTCAGGAAATTTAATGAGAAAAATATTTTGATGCTGTTTTTTACATATTCATGACTCACACCTCACAGAATGATTGGTTTTAGTTTAGCAATGACAAAAAAGTAAACTGAAGATAAGAGGAGCCTCCTTGTATCTGTAAGAGCTCAAATCCCACTAGAACTCCTTTCCCATTGCACATTACACTCCATATCACTGGGACGGTCACATAGATTTTTAGTTCTCTTAGTACAATGAAAATAAGCTTGGGTACGGATATAGCATCAGAGGGTCTGGACAGCAAGACAGAGTTTCCTTAAACTTTGCCTTTTTCTTTAGTGAGCCTATGTCTGCTCACATTTATATACATAAAATGGGACAGGGCATACTGCTTCTGTCTGTGTTGTCTACATGTACCTAAGACTTAGCCAGGCAGACCACACAGCATCTGTGTAACCACACTGCTGTATTGTAAATTATGTATTTATTATGTAGCTATAGAAAACCATTTGTATAACAAAGTCCATGGGTATTTTCACCTGTTGTATTTTAGGAATTGCTTGCCAGCAATAAATACAAAATAAATCTTAAATACTTTTAAAACATACAATTTAAAATACACATTCAGGACTTATTTTTATTTAATGACAACTATTCACTTACAGATGCACTTTCATGCCAGTGGTCCCTAATGTAAATGACCCTATAGGGTAAAACTACAGGAGTATCTCAGAGATCTGCTGCAGCTTATCAGTCAACGAGCATCTTCTGAGAATGTCATCTGATAACATTCTCTCCATCATTGCCCATCATCAGGATGCTCATTGGTAACTTCTTATATAGGAAATTGGTAAAGAGCTGGTGAATGAGGCTATTGGAGTATTAAAAGTCTAGGGGAGAGCCAATCACAATGAGAAGGAAAACAATCTTTAAGCACTGTTTTCGCATGTAAGAATATAAGAGTTTTGGAGAAAAACAAAGCTCAGAGTTATACCTGAGCTCAAAGGCCTCAAATGAACTTAAATAAAACAAGAAAGAAGAACCTATTCTCCATATTCCCTCATTCTTCCTTCTTGAAGGATCCACAGAAGACCTCCCTAGCCTTGAAAGTAGTGACTCAATAGTTTTTACTTCATAGATTGTGTCTATTTTTAATTATTGTAGTATTTACATACAATAGTCATTTAACCATTTTGGACCTTTTTCTGGGTTGGATTATTATAATAAATAAACATTATTTTAGCAAAATAAATAATCTGTTAAGTGGGTAATAAGTTGAAATTTCCAGAAGAGCAGAGGTTTTGCTTTAGTGACTGGCAATAAATTCATCCACATAAGTATTCATAAGAACTAGTCATTTCTGTCATTTCCTTTGGTGCATATCTTCTTACAGAGGGATGTATGATGATTAAAAACATGCATGTGGGAACTATAAAACTTAAGACCCATATGCTCTTCATTCTTGTCCTTCAATTCCTTCCAGTCTGGCTCTAAAACGCTAGCAATGACTTTAAAAGGTTTCAAGATAACTATAAGAATCATGGCATCTTTGTGAAAGGCTGACATGCTCTTGATCATTATTCCCCAGCCCTATGCTGCTATGATCACGGAATGCCTTAGAAGATCGGGCTGACTTCTGAGTTAGACAGCTGAATTAGTCCTCCAGCACAAGATTTTTACTGTGGTTACCACTCCAAGACTCAACTACCTCACCTACAAAATACAGACAATAGGAATCCACCTTTTTGGTTTATTGGAACTTTAATAATATAATGAACACATAACAAATTGTCTGTAACAGTCCTCAGGCAATGCTATTTCTGCCCTCAACACCCATGTGTAATGCCTAAACTATTTCTGACCAGGAAAATGTTACATATTAGAATATAAAACTTCTCATGTCGATAGATGGGATCTTCAGAATTACCTCATCTTAGTAGTGACCATGTCAGTTAAATCCTGAGCCTCTGCAGGCCACTATATTGTACCCATCCTATTTCCAGTGATCCCTAATGTTGTTTTTGCTTTTGGCCCTACTGGACAAGCTTTCTCAGGTGAGAGTGAACTATTGTTTATTTCCAAAGACTGAACTTTAGCATAGCTCCTGTTAATTATCTCTCCAATGTGACAGGAATTTTTTACTCTCTTCACATCCTTAAATGATAGCCTCTGTCCTGTTCCAAATAAACTAATTACTTGAACTTTGACTCTGAGTAATGTTGCTGTCAAAAACAGCTTATTGTGCTCACCAATTGGGTTCCATAGTTGCCATGGTAGATAATGGCTTTCCAGAACAGTGTATAATTTTAGCAACAATTAGAGAAGTATACTGTTGAAATCTTAGAAATTGTATTATGAAAATATTCTATTGAAATTTATAAGAAGCCAAATTATATCCACCTGAAACTTGCTTCAAAAATCCATATGTAAGCCAACTATTTGGAACACGTGTGTTTTCCCATATTGGTTCTACACTGAATTTAGTATTCTTGTTTAACACACACACACACACACACACACACACACACACACACACAGTCATACACAGTCACACACACATACACCTGTGTAAGATACATGTTTAACTGTGTACTATAATTATGCAAGATGCAGATGAAGGAAGCATGGGACTTCCTATACATTTCTTTGCAAGTTTCTGTGAACTTGACATAATTTAATAATAACAATAAAACAGTTATTAATTGAAGCACCTCCAGAAGATAGCCAAACTTGTTACAAATTGAATGTAGTTACTGAAAAAGAAAGCAGGAAGAGAACCCATTTAAAGACTTCATTATTGCTCAGATATATATTGTATAAATCGTGTAGCATACATAGTATATTATTATATTGACTATATATTATATAATTGTTGAACATAGGGGTGAGGTTAAACTTTTTCTGAAAAGCACCAGCTGTTTTTCTGAAAAACAGAGTGTAGAAGTTCAAGAGAGGCAGCGCTCTCTAAGAGCTCTCTGATGAAAATGGAGCCTTCAAATAGTAAACTTACACTGAATGTGGTCAATCAAACGAGAATGACTAATTTTCAAAAACATCGCTGGAGTGAATTCAGAAAAAGAAACAGTAAAATGAAATTTAAAAGTATTTTGCAAAGTAAAAAAAAAAAAAATCCCTCCAGCTACCTTCTTCTCTGGCTGTAAGAGCTTGTTTATACATATTCTGCCCACCTCGTGCCCAACAGTCCAGATGCAGAGGATTTTTCCATAAAGGGAATAACAGTAAGCGACCGAGGGTTGTTTTCCTGAATTATCTATAAAATCGTCACAGAGTGACACGCTAATGTTGACGTGATGGAAAACATGTAGGAAAGTATGTTCTAAAATATAGCTGTTCACTCAGAACAGGAAGCATGATAGAGTTTAGAAAAAGAAATTATATTGCAAGACTGCTGCCAACAGATCAACAAATTTGAAAGGGGTTTTCAACGTCTAAACAGTGTAAAAACTATCAAAGGTGTTTTCTGGGAAACCATTTTCTATTGCATTGCATCAAATGTATAGCTGATCACAGTTTAAGACAGAATCAACCAGAATGCCTATCGAACCCCAACAAGAATTTCCAGACCAGGGTTTTTCTACATTGTCTTGCATAATCTAAACAAAATACACCATAGAGCAGTAATACTGCAAAGAACCCTTTGCACACAAAGAAAATGTGCCTTATTTCAATTAGTGTCCAGAGTAACTAGGAATAGTAAGTCAGACAAGGAACATGAATTAATGGCATTAACCGCCATCTTGAAGACGGCTTCTGGAGGTGTGGTTGAATTATATTCACATTTTAGTTCATTTGGATTTTGTTTTAGCTTTTAAAGGACACAAAGAGACCAAAATGAGAAAGCGTTTTCACTTTATGCTCTTAGCGTGCAAGTGAGCCTTGTAGAAAAAAGGCCTCTTAACAACCTGAGAGCAAGAGCCAGATGGAAATGATGTAGCCAGGGAAGGAGCAAAAAGGACAAAGTCACCAGTAATTAAGTGTTAAGAAGCAGCAGAATTAGTGGAGCTACAAGTTCCATGTGAGTTCTTAGTACAGTTCTATAGCAATAAATTACGTTCTGTAGCATTACTGAGAACTATTATTGCAAGTTAATGAATAGCCTTAAATGCTGGTGCATTTAAATATTACCCAGAAACATCTAGCAGCAGTCATATAAACTGTATTTAAATAACTGCAGAACTCACTCGTATCTTCATCTCATAGGAACAGAGTCCCATCTTGATTCTCCAAGCATCTTTCATTTTTAGACTGACCTAATTGCTTAAGAATTTTTATTTGGGATACTATAAGCCACACAAATAGTTCATAAAAAGTTTAAAATCTTCCCCAACACTGTCACAAAAGTCACTGTCCGTCATTGATAGAAAAATATACATGCACCTGTAAAATGCCTATAGATATATGATAACTACTACCATACACGTGTACAAATGTACACAATTTATTAAGAATTGACAACCAAATGTGATATGTCAACCATGCTTCCTGTTCTTCTACAATGTTTACCTAGTGACATGACTCTGTGTGGAGTAGGTCCATTGAGGGTTGGAATTCAGCTGTGCACAGTGGTGTCTCCCTGAGATTCAGACACTGAGATCTAAGTCCTCTGTGACCTCTTGTCAGCTACAACCCCTAAAATCCTGTATCTTCAAGCTAACACCTTCATCAAAGTTCTAGAAACAAAGTTTACCAGAAAATGCATTTAAGCATCTGGCCCAAATCCTCCCCTGCCCCCCACTTCAGTAACAGACTCTATATTCAAGAGTCTCAACTTACTAGTCTTTTCTTGACAGTAAGAAAATCAGATTTCAAAGGAATCTCTGTCAACTTCTTTGGTAAAAGATAGGAGAGATCATTTTTGTTTGTTTTGAGATGCACATAAAATTCATAAAGCAAGGCATGTTTAATATCTCCAAAGGTGTTTCTGAGTAATGAAGTTTCAGCAATTTATCAGCAACATCTGTCATAACGTGAAATTTCTTATTCTGTGAATGCCTCCAATCAGTCCTAATCTTGCCTCTTGTCAAGACCACTTCCAAACGCAAGAAAAGCTGTGATATTCTCAGGCATCTCTAGGTGTCACTGAAATCTTCTCCAGCTTAAATATGCTTAGTGCCTCCGGAAGAACTCCGCAGAACTACATCATTTTAAACATCAAAAATCTCAAAAGTTGATAAGTTCTTTTTTTAAAAAAAGAGAAATAATAGATATGTCTCAATAGTAGATGACTTTAAAATACTTGATTGTGATTGTTGGCTTTAAGTTTGGCCAGCAATAAACTGAAACTTGTGCATTTCTTGACATCTCCTTCCTAATCCACATCCTCTTTAGAGACAATAAAACTGTCTCATTGGCAACTCTACCTTAGATGTGGTGGTTAATCCATCATACTGTTATGCTTCTAGTCAATAAGCTGGCCCAACTAACTCTGCTTTTTATTACTCTTTGTGTACTAATAAATCACCTTGACTTGTACAAAGAAAAAAGAAAAGTGTGAGAGGTCCTATACACACACATTCAATAGTGAAACAAAAGAGGGAGTCAGTTCAGGCTGGGGAAGTTGATGAGAAGTGAATCAATAGAAGTACCAAAGGAGAGGAAACTTGATATATAGCACAGATAGCAAACTCACGACTGAAACAAGAAGGCCTTCAGACAGAGACACTGACTAGCCCCAGACAGGAGCCGTTTGAATGCTGAAGAGGAGGGAATGTAAGTAGACTGAGTTTAAGGAAGTTATTGGTTCAAGTCAACTCTTCCATGGTTGGAGCAACGAGAACTTTGACTTTTTTCCTCTATCGAAGCCCCTGAGGTTTTGTTTTTTTTTTTTAACATCTCTGCTTTACTGTGCAATATGTCTATTCCCTAAGGCTTAAGTATCTGTACTCCCTTTCATAGGAGATAGAATCGTCTCTTACAACCAGAACCCCATATCAAATTCTTCTACCACTGAAAATTCAGAGAGAGTTTCATATCATAGATTCCTTCATTTGGAGATCTTTGTAATTTGTATGAAGGCTTTTTCTACTAAGAGCTCCCTCTTCTCTTTAGATTCCAGTGTTTTCCATTCTGCCCGTCACAGTCAGCAGTCATGCGGAACTGGCTTGGAAGGCATGCGAAGATACAAGAGTGGTGATAACACAGAAGCTTCTGTCCAGGATCCAGGAAGAGGGTGAGTCTGGTGAATTCTAACTTCAGTAAAGACCTAGTGATATTGGAGCTGCCAAAAGAGGCTGTCCACAGTGGCTTAGTCCACAAAGCTGGGTACCTCTACAGTGCCAACCTAGAGCCAGGAAGACTCCTGGAGAGTTACTTAGTCCACAGTGGAGACCTAGAAACACTGGTTCTTAATGTCAGTAAAAGAGCAACAGCAGCAAGAGGAGAAGGCTATCCCTTCTGTAGCCTTCCTTCTGCGGTGCCCTGTTTGAGCTGGGCTGCTACCAGAAGGTGCCACCCACATTCAAGTTGGGTCTTCCCGCATCAATCAAGGTAATAAGAACATTTTTTTTCAATTGAGGCATCCTATTCAAGTGATTCTAGTTTGTGGCAAGTTAACATTAAAACCCAACCATAATAGTAATGAAAGTGCTAAAAAAAAGTGACTCTGCCACACTCCTTTGCCAGTACTGTAGATTCAAAGTCTTCAGTCCCTGATTCTGTGAGCACAACAAGCACTCATTCATTTACTTCACTGGTTTGCTTTTAACATTGAGCATATTACCATATAAAACACTTTTATTCAGTTCAGCTTATTTGAGTACTTTAGGTTGAGATTTATCACATCACATTTTTATTAACATGATTAGAAGTTGCTCTTTAATGTGACTTCATCTAATGTCAGGATATTTATGAATTAAAGTCATTAAGCACACAGTAGGCATAAATTCAAAGAAATAGCAATAACTCTGAACAAACTTCTCAATAGGAATGACTTAACACAGTGACAGAGACTATTTTAAAGTGTTAAATGAATATAACTGCCAGCCATTAATTCTATATAATTCAAATATAAAGATGAAATTAAGGTGATGGTCCAGTAAAAAAAAAAAATTGTAAGCACTTATACCCAGTGAGAAATTCACCAAAATTAAATCATAAATTTCTGTGTCCGGAATCAGAGAAAGTGTGACCCAAATGCCAAAGAGAAACTAGAGGATGGCTCAGTCGTGAAGAGCACTTGTTGCTCTGGCAGAGCACCTGGGTTCCATTCCGAGCACTCACATAGCAGCTCGCAAGCCAATTGCACGTGATCCAACACCCTCTTCTGACTTCCACATATAGCAGGCATGCACATAGCGCGCAGACCTATATTCAGAAAAATCACTCATACGCATGGAATAAAAATCAATAAATCTAAAACGTGGGGAACCAAAAATCACATGCAAATGAGGAGCAAACTCATGTGAATATAAATGAATACTAACTTGACAATGGTAACAACTTCTTAGGTGGAAAGGACATATACAGCTTAAAAAATGTGGCAGAAATAATGCAAAAGGAGAGTGGATACCAATAAGGCATCACAAGATTCCAGCAGTATTAGAAAAAAAGAGAGAATTAGGAGCAGGAGAGATGTCAGTAAAGTGTTAGCTGCACGAGCATGCCGGCTGAACTGCCCCAGCAACCATGTAAAAACCCAGCCACTGGGTTGGAGCACACCTGTAATTCCAGCACTGCGGAGGGAGAGACAAATGGATCTCTGAGGCTTGCTTTCTGCCCAGTCTATCCAAATTGGCAAACTCGATATTCAGTTGAAGATTCTATCTTTAAAAAAATAAGGTGGAGAGCAATCAAAGTAGACACATGGTGTCAATTTCACACATGTGCACATGTGTGTATGTGTACCCACATGTACATGAACATGTACACAGTTATACTCACAAATAAAAAAAGGAAAGTGATGAAGTTAATAATGGGCAATAGAACATGCTAAGCCATATTATAATCTCTCGTGTCAGAATCACTAGAAAGAAGGTGACAGAATGTATAATAAAGCAATGATCAAAGGGAAAAAGCAACACACGCACAGACTCTGCACAGACGTATCCAGGTGATGGTCATTTCATTTTTAAGGAAATAACTATTTTATCTGCAGTCTCTGCTGCGTAATAAATAGTTACATGAACTGTAGTTTTCTCAGGTTTGCAGAGGTTCGTATGCCCTTTACACACGTGCTAGTGTAAGTTTCACAGTGTAGTTGATTTTTATCCTTATGAGCTACCCTGTTCAATACGATTAGGGAAGAATCCATCAAGAAGCTTCCCTCTTTGTCAAAATGTCCATTTCTCCTGGAGAGCAACATGGCACAATAGTGGAACCACGACAGAAACGGAAACCCACGCATTCTGTGGCGTCTCGTGATTCTTGTTTCCTATATTGCTTCATCATCATTCCTACTCACAATCTCTGCTGATAGTGAGCTTGTAGACCAAGGCCATGATCACATGAAACAGAGTGTTCCAGAGCCTCCTGAGTCACTATCATATGAGGCACAGTGTCCCGGAATCTGTTTATTGACCATCTGTTGGTTGGTTTTAAATGTGCATAAGAAACAACGCACTGATTCTTGGAACTGAAGTTCGCGGCCTAGACCCCTGGCCTCCTGGGCTACAGCTCTGTTGATTTGACCACAACTCTACTACATGGGCAGCATTTGAAAACTAAATGGTAAAATGACTTTCAAGTAACCGTTGAGTATTGAAATCATGAGGGATGACCACAAGCACAGAGTAATTAATACTTAAAAGTAAGAGGCTCACACCCTTGAAACAGCAACCGTAGAGCCCAGGACAGGGAGTGGCTTCTTGGAGGAAAACCCAGAAGTTAAACTCCAGTTTGAAAAAAAAAGATTCTGCAAATAGTTTCTTTGTACTGAAAAACTCACTTTTATGTCCCAGATTATACTTATGGTTACTGGATGCAATGTCACTGTGCTCTAAGTGAATATAGCAGAGAGTCTTGCATTTCTTGATATGAATATCAAACTTGAGTTCTAGGAATCCGGTTTTTGTTTCTTATGCACATTAAAAAAAAAAACCCAATCAATACATGGTCAATGAGCAGATTTTGGACACTATAAGAATCTACCTGGGACATAATCATCATAATAACAAAAAGAACTTCTATCACAACAAACATTTACACTAGCCATGCCTTCATTTTATCACCAAAAATTGTTATAGACTCATGCTCATTTAGTACATGAAGCCCATCTAAATATATCAGTACTGGCTCTAATGCATAACTTAAAATATAAATGTGTCATGTATAGAAACACTTGTGTGTATACACATAAGAGGTTTACACTAAGAATTCTTTAGAGTCTAAGATCTCCATTGATGTATATTATTCCTCAGAATTTAAAGTGGCTCTGTCTATTTCATAGATTTCCAATGCTGTGGGCATTTATTATTGAGAACACTTGGTTGCAAATGACAGAAATCATGTTGCCTTAAGTTGGGAAAGAATTTATTGACAGAGAATTTTTAAAAAGGTATGGATAGAATAGTTCAAAGGCTTGGTAATCTAGTTACTCAAAGAAGGTCAATGTAATCTGTCTCCATCTTTAGGCCCCCCTTTTTCCTGTGTTGCCTTCTTTAACAGACAAGCTTTTTCCAAAAGATGGCCACATATAAAATTAGACTTTAAAAACCACCATGAGCTAAGTCAGTCTCTTTCCTGGTAGTCACAGTACAAACCTCATGACTGGCAGGCCTTTTCAGAAGCTAGGCTAATGCCATAACCCTAATGTTAATACCTCCAATGTGACTGGTGATTTGGATCTTCATTGTACTCAGCCCGCAGGCACATGGTCTGAGAGTGACCCTGGACTTGCCCCTTTTGAAGAGTGAGCCAGTGTGCAGATAGCAGAGAAAGGAATTCAGTAGAGCAAGATACAAATGAATGTCCATTACAAATACTTTGATAAGAATGTTATCTGAACTTTCTGGACCTGACCGTGAAACACCTGCGGAAGCTCATATTTCAACATTTTTCTCTGGATGTAAGAAACCCGATTTGTAGCACTGAAATTACTGAAACTATAATTACCACATATGCTCATGTGCTCAGCCATGCAGTGATTCCTCCCCCTCCTCCCCAACTTCCCACTACCATTTAGACTGTCGCTTTTGATGGCTCCAACTTGATAGAGATATGTATTTATCATAAATTCCAGCATGCTACAAGAATGGAAGGAGAAATGTATTCTGCATGTCCTATATAATTTATTCATGATTATAGATGTTAGACATTTAAAATTGGAAATTACTTAATTGTTGCTACTTTCTGTATTGCAGAGACTTTTAAATGATGCCATAGGATAGATCATTACTTTGAAAGTGTTAATATTTCTAAATTTTCCCTAATCTCCCAACTTGACCATATAAGTAATAATGAAAATAGTTCTTGCTTCCATTTATTTCGTACCAGTTATTAACTTATTGATTTGTTGTGGGTATCATTGGCATTTCAGAGCTTCACTTAGAGTATGTGTGAAATTGAAGAACAAAGCAATGCAAATCCTATTTCTGCCATCACCATAAAGAATAACAAAGCATGTAAAAGGACTGTGACGAGAAATGCCATGCATTCTCTTTCTCTCCCTTGCCCACGACAGACATTACCAAGCAACCATCACACCTCATCCACTATCAAAATGGCCAGTTGCTGTAATACAATAGAAACAGTAAAAATTATTTATCCAGTTTGTCTTTAAGAATATTTGTCTAACTAGAGACTAGGGAGATGGCTCAGTGAGTAAATCAAACATGATGTCAAGAGTTTAGATTTCCAGCACATACATAAATGTCCAGAGGGTGTAGTGGCCAGCCTATAATCCCAGCACCCCAAAAGTGGAGATGGGAATCTCCAGAACAAGCTGGATAGCTAAGCAGCCAAATAAGCAAGATCTGGCCAGCAGCAGACAGCAATCAAATACAACACCCGACCTCAACCCCTAGGTCTCCACACTCACGCTACACACATACACATGGACCCACATGCATGCATGCACCCACATACGTATGAACATGCATACAAACACACACACACATGCATACACCTGGAAAAAGTAAATCAGTAAATGAGTAAATAGTTTATCTAACCAAACAAGAATTGAAATATTTTAGCAACATTCATATATAGGTTTTCATGTACAGAGAATTTGGTGTGTTGGCTTCTGTTTTAACGCTCCTTTCGGTTACCTCGGTAAAGAAGCATGGCAATGAATACATTAAAGAAGAATTAGAGTGATGTGATTGTTCTGATATCAAAGTGCTTACCCAAAGGATGACCACATGGCTTTGGTGTTGGAACAGTGCATCTGGGCAGAAGTCTACTGGGGAGTCAGTTTGCATTTTACCCTCCCACATTCCGTGAAAACCAATTCACAGGAAAGAGGTACTTGAGCACCAAGGAAAGAAAACATTTCAGCAATGACATCAGCATTAGTTTTAGCAGTGTTTCCAGGAGAACCAAAGTATCCATTTATGAAATGAACTGTAAGCTTATGGCATTTATTAAGAAACACATCTCATCAAGTAAGCCGGTATCCCTCACTTTATAAAATAGTTGGATTAAGCCAAGCCATTTATAAAGGCAACAAGGAGCATATTTTATAAATGACTCTTACAAAAATCTTACGTATGCTTCCACGGGAAGGAGTGATCAACTGACCAAATGATGAAACTGATCAAGCCTTCTGAGAAGGTGGTTTCAACTGTACTCACGTCCTTTGACATGGGCTGTGCCTATCCTTGGGAATACCTCGAGGTGGCAATTTGGTTTTCCTCTGTTGTACTTTTCATGTTTTAGATGGTCTCCGTACAGATATGACACCACTCCGTTCTCAGGATCTCAGAAAACACAGCAGAGCTAAAGATTTTCTCATTCTAGCCCCTCCAGGTAATCTCTTACGTGCCTTTTTCTCCAAATCATGTATGTTGTATAATAGTTTGAAGCTGTCAAACTAAGTGACACTTGAAAGTTAGGAAAGGCAAACCTGAGAGGGGCCTTTGAAATAAATACCAGCCTACCAAAGGTACTCATAGCTAGACACACATCAGCTCTATACAGATACAGCTTTGTTTCATGAAGGAATTCCCTACCAGAAGAAAATATTTATTTTTCTCCTCTGATGTGACACTAAATCATAACATTTCTTTTAAATGGGGGGGTGGGGTGAGTGAGCCCATGGAAGTACAAGTACCTGTGGCAGCCAGAAGAGGGCTGGGTCCCCTGAAGCTAACCTTACAGGCAGCTATGATCTGCCCCTATGGATGCTGGAAATGAAATCAGGTCCTCCGCAAGAGCACTCTGTGCTCTTAACACTCTGAGCCATCTCTCTAGCCCCTAAATTATGAATTTTTAACTTAATTGATTTTTACTTTGCCTCAAAATGTAATGCACAAGGACCAGCAAGATGACTCAGTGGGTAAAGCACTTGTTCTGCAGGCCTGGCAGTCTGAGTTTAATCCTAGGAACCCACAGTGGAAGGAGAGGCTAGATTCCTCCATATATCTACTATGGCACACATGTGTAAACCTGTACAAAGCACACACACAACACACACACACACACACACACACACACACACAGTAACGATGATGATGATGATGATGATGATGATGATGATGATGATGATGATGGTGGTAAACTCACAAAACCTAAATGACTGCTCACAACTAAACAACTAAACTCTGCCTTATTGAAAAAATAGTTTCTAAAAAGTAAATTTAATGCCACTTCTAACAACTCAGTTGAGCCAAATTTCACTATAAATACGTAATTGGTCAGTTTTAGATTAAATCACAGGCCCCACTATACAGGATATGTAACAGTGCCAGTTTTAGCCAGGCTCTTCTTCACCTACTCAGCTTGTTGTTTATAAGGTTTGACACTACCCAATGTGAGTAGTGGTTCATTGTGTAGGATGTTCTCAAGCAGAGAAGAAATAAGTCCCAAAACTACCACACAGTCAACAGTGGTAAGAAGTCACAGAAGGAAAAGAAAAATTTCTGTCTGCCTTAAAGGACTAGTAAAATGTTTCTACTTGAAAGAATTGGGAAAGAGCAGCAGAATGGCCAGCCTTGTAGGAAGAGTAGAATTTTATAAGAGAGAACTGTTCTATGGGAGAAGACAGAGTAGTAAAGAACTGATAAAATTGTTGAAGAACTGACAAGAAGCCTGGTTTTTCTGCAAAACAGAATACAAGAAGATAATTAATGAGCATCCCTGGCTGAGTCAGGCCATGGGACAACAAACTAAGGGCTGTCCAAATTTGCTTGTGATGATAGAGATACGATGTGTTACATATAGAGTGACTAATGGGCTTACAAGATGGTTCAGCGGTAAAGGCTCTTCCAAAGGACCCAGGCTCACGAATGGCTATAACTCCACTTTCAGGAAATCCATTGATGTGGGTGGTGCACGTGGTACACAGACTCTCACACATGCACGTAAAATAATGACATAGATGTTAATCAAATGAGTAATGCAAGCCATGTTCTTAAGAGTAAATGGATGCCAAGAAATGAGTTTAGATGGAGACCACTACAAAAGGTCAGCTTTGGAGAAATACTGGGCTGACTGGTGCCAAGAGCACTGATCAGAGCCTTCAGGTTTCCTACAAAAAGCCACATCCAAAATGACATGAACTGCATTGCTCTTTTTTGTGAGAAGTAACATACATGAAACAAAACATAGTTGGGTAAGTGATTCGGAGTTAAGAGGTACTCTATAACAAAAAATGGTGCAAGGCTTAAGGACCTGATCGTCAGTGCAAAGAAAGGCTTTGAGACTGGAGAGCAACTTTGAAAAAGGGAATTCAGAAAAACAGATGTGGTGAAGCATGTCTGTAATCCTGCTACTTATGAACTGGAACACAGATTACAAATTCAAGGCCAGCTGGGCAGTGGTGGCACACACCTTTAATCCCAGCACTAAGGAGGCAGAGGCAGGCAGATCTCTATGACTTCAAGGCCAGCCTGGTCTGTAGTGTGAGTTCCAAGACAGCCAGAGTTACAACAGAGAAGCCCTGTCTCAGAAAAAAAGTTCAAGGCCAGCCTCTACTAATACAGAAACTCTGAGGCCAGCCTGAGCTGTGTAATGAGACCTTGTCTCAAAAAAGAAGGGGAAAAGAAATGAACGAAAAGAAAAAATAATAATAATTTCAGGAGGTTTAGAAACAATATGTTTATTTATTCTTTCAATGAATGTTTGTGAGTACCTAGAATAGATAAATTTTGTAACCTTTTTAAGACAGTGAGTTTGAAGTGCGAAGAAGGATATTCCAATGGAGATGGTGAGGCGCTGCTTACAGTGTGCCTCCACATTTAAAAGGGAGATTTCAATTGAGGAAACAGTTTAATGACCTCCCAATTGTCCAGAACTTCACTGTGCAAGGGTAAACTCATCCATCACATAAAAATTCTGCCAGCCTCCAGCTTAATATGTTTACTTTTATAAAGTTAACTTACAGCTTCCATTTTAAAGAGAACTCTTTAGACTTTCTTTCTTCTTCCAAGATGAAAAATTAAGGTGTGCCCACCATTGAATTACACACCTGTAATCCCAGTACTTGGGAGAGTCAGTGAAGGAAAGATAATCATGAGTTCAAGATCATTCTCAGGCACATAGAGAGTTAGAAGCCAGACTGGGTTACAAGAGACCTTGTCTCAAAAACGTATGATGCAAAAGGAGCTTAAAAATAATACTGCTTATAGGTAACCCCGGTACTAGTGGTTTAATCAAATATCATAACCCTTCACGAATACATTCTACATAACACTGAAATTGGCATGTTACTAAGTAACCATAACCAAGATTACTAATATAAGTTAATGCAAATAATGACGTCACAATTGCCAAAACTTTTAATTGTCCTAAGTAAAAGGGATCTTAAAACTGCATTCGATTGTAAATTTGTTATTTTTTATGAGAGCGTCAGAAAAATTTTGAATTTAACCTGTTTTTCTCAGAAAGTATTTGCCATTAATTTCTCTTAATTCAAATTTAAAGACCAACAAAGGCTGACACACAGTTACCCACATCAGGCTGTTGGGGAAGATTCAGAGTCACTTTTCCAAAACTTCCATTGCAAAGTAAACTCATATCTTTTGTTGGGAATGACTCCCTTCAATTTTAGGGCATAGGATAAGATTTAGAGAGAATTAAATAAACATTAATAATCCGTAAGTGCTGAGTAGGTTTCCATTACTTGTCTCTTTAAGTCATCATCTTAACATGCGCACGTATTGAGGTACAGAATGTGGTGGAGGGTAGGTGTGTGTGTGTGTGTGTGTGTGTGTGTGTGAGCGTGTGGGTGTGTGGGTGTGGATATTGCCAGCTTTTTTATAAAGTATTAATATCTTACACCAAGACAACAGGCTTTCTGTCCATTCTAACTCCCATCACAGCTGATAGGCATCTATAATTATTGGTTACTAAATTAACTATTGTGATTGACTTCTAATAATTCCACTTATATTTTTGATAATGGGTATGAGAAGAGCACTCCTTGATTTTAATCTAAGGCATAAAAAGTCCATTTAACCTCAACAACCTTAAGAGAGCTCCTAATTGTGGGTTCTTTAGGTAATAACAGCATTTTGGCTTCTCAGGCATTTGTTTCCCTGCTGATTCATTCTTCAAGACAAATAGCTGTTTCCATATTTTATTGGGAATAGAAATACATAACTGGACACAATGAGTAGCATCTATCCTTACAATGTAGGCAATCTGCATGGCACATGTAGTATAATGAGGAACACCAAATCCTCTTATATTGCGGCACCAGGCAACCAAAATGGACGTGTTTTACATCTCAGAGGAGAACTTGAAGTGAAAATCTTTTAGTCTCTGGTGATTTAAAGATGCCATAAAAAGCTTAGTATATACCAATCAAGATGAGAATAATTCCTTAGTTATGCCCTATATGGATAACACAAAGAGGCGTATATTTTGAGAGATCAACTAAGAAAAGAAATAAAAAGAAAAATGTTACCTAAATAGTCCTCATGGGTGCAACTTGTTTAGAAGGCCATTCTGTCAAGTCCTTGAAAACTTCCTAACTCGGTAAAGAGATGAAATATTTTCTTAGGAACTGAGCGTGGCTTGATGGGAATATATAAGAGCTTCGCCTTGTGAAGTGAGCCACCATGCCCTGAAGGGTGAACCTAACACTAGTGCAATGCCTTCACACTGAAGCCTTCAGTGCGGTCACAGTAACAACAATGTGCAGTGTAGCACTGCAAGCTTTTCTTGTGGGTTTTTAAGCTGACTATGTGGAACAGAACACAATAAGTTTGGAGTTAGTGGCCATTTTAAGGACATCCACAGACTACAATAGAACTTCATATTTTTGCAGCAATAATTGACACAAGAATAGCTTCATGGGGTGACTGTACTTTTATGAGCACCCTCGGGAAAAATGATATGACAAAACATTTTCACCTCATTTATTCTCCCTTTCTGGCTAATGAGATGCTGCATTAAATGTTTCCTAAGACCTGGAGTCTGGCTGTGGTAGACCTTAATTTTTCAAAGTACATATTTAAAAGAAAAAATGGAAACAAAAAAAATAAATAAAAAACATTTCATTAAGGTTAAAAAACACGCCCTAAACCATTTCCCCTATAATTTATCATTCTTCCCGTATGTACTGAGTCTCAATTCTGCACCCAGTACTCTTTTAGCTATGGAGAATGCAGGGATGAACAAAACAGGAAAACCATCGGCTCTAAAGCATCAAGCATAAAGGCAGGGCTGAAGTAACAGACAAAGTAAAAATAATTGCATTCTGCTTCATGCTGTGAGGAGGCTAAAGGGTGCTATGTGGGACGGTGACAGGTGTGAGTGAGATCTAACTGCATGGTTCTTCTAAGTACGGTGAGAAGCTATGGGATGCCATAAGCAAGAAAGAAATGTATCAATCTACATTTCGACAACTTCTGTCAGACTGGAATGTGGATGTTAGATCATTATGAGGCAAAAGGAGACTTGGAATCTGCCACTGAGTTGTTATAAGAAAATGCTGACAGCGTGTGTTAGTGTGTGACTAAGACACGATTACCAGAAACAAACAGATCTGAGAATTCATACTTTGGTGAGCGGCCACTCAGTGACTTCTGTGGCTGGAAGTAAGGTCAAAAGAGGAACTAATAACATTTCACAGCCTGTTTATCCGATATGGTGCTGTTCACTAATGTGGCAAGACAGCAAGAATGCTATTCTTGTCCTGGGATCAGTATTGGCTACATTAGGTTATTGTAATAATAATCCGAAGCTGGGGGTACAGTTCAGTGGTAGAGTCTACCTAGCAAGCTCAAGGGTTAATTTATAATACCAAAATAATAGCTATTGAAAAAAATCTAGTGACACAGGTTTATATCCCACTCCTCCTATTTGTCCAGCGCAGATCAGCTGGAACTACATACTCCACACAGACCCTCAGACCTCGGATAAAAAAAAAAAAAACCTCACCATAAGGCACTTATATCAACTCTATCACAAAGCTTCACCAGTTGCCAGAATGAGGATGAAGGAAACTTCAAAATGGGTGGTGGTGGTGATGCTGGCTGTTCTGAGGATGGTGGTGGTGATGGTGGTGGTGATGCTGGCTGTTCTGAGGATGGTGGTGGTGATGGTGGTGGTGATGTTGGCTGTTCTGAGGGTGGTGGTGATGTAGCTAAATACCTGTTGATCAGCACTTATCACATGGCCTCACCAAACTTGAAAAGGACTAGGAAACATCAAAGTATTGATAAAATATTTACTAAAATATCTATCTCTATTGTATACCTATAGGTTCTAAGATTCCTACTAGTCATTCTTATTTATTATTTTTCTTGGGCATTGTATAAGTCATTGAGATTTTAGTCAATTTCCAGCAATAGTTTCTTATCAAACTATTCACCAAGAGCAAGCTAGAAAAGGCTAAAGAAGTGGCTCTGCAGTTAAGAGTATTTCAAGAAAACATTAAGATTTTAAAGTTAATTTGATAAAGTGTTTGGAAGAATTGGTATTACTGATTGCAAACTAATGGCATAATATCAGAGGAGATATGCATACTCTTTTAAGCAATGATCTATATCAAAACTAAATTTATGAAAGTATCCTAAGTAGCATACATTCAATTGTAGTCATATTTTTACTTAAAATTATATTTTCAACTATGTGTGCATTTGCTTGGGATCCAGAATAAAATTCTTTTTAAATTTGATGTTAATAGACCAAATTGCAATACTACAGAAGTAAATATATATATAAATATATATGTTACATATATATTTACATATATATTACATATATGTATATATATACATATATTAAAGCATTTATATATTCATATATACCTATATACATATGTATATATACATAAACATCTCATATATATGCACATATACATATATGGTTGGAGTAATTATTAACAAAATATTTGATAGCTATAAGTAAAATGAAGAAAATACAGGTTAGGACTCTAGTGTTATCCAATATCTCATAGTCAACTCTCAAACAAAATGCATTGGAACAAAGTTCATAATAAAAGGCCGGGAAGCCAAAGAAAAACTTATCAATATAATAGAAGAGAAAGTAACACTTTCCTTTTCATAGAAATTATAAAAATTGGAAAGTGGAAATTGCAAACACTAAGGTGGAAAATGATAAGGAAATGTTTAACACATACTAGAGCCACGTATGGTAGTGTGTGGTAGCACACACATGCTTTTAATCCCAGCACTGGAGAAGTTGAGGCAGGATTGAAAGTTCACCTCTAGGCTGGCCTATATAAACAGACTATCTCTGAAAGTATAAATCTATAAGGTAGGTAATTTATTAGACATGATATTGGATATTGAGTGATATGTCGCAGACCATGATCAAGTCACATGACACACTGTAATGTGAAGTGCCTGGGGAACACCCAGCTAGAAGTACTGAGGAGGCGATGTTTAAGCTCACAGCCTGGAAGCTAAAGGATTAGATACAAATGCTAATATGAGGTCAACATCTCAGCCAGTCAATCTGGCAATCTTACAAATGCTATATTTATTTGTTTACATACTTACTTCTATTACACAAAAAATATGGTCATTATAAGCATAAATACTACATGAGTTGACAGAAATGGACTTGAGCTTATTGTGAATTCAGACATTATTCATCCTTTCTGTATTTTGCTGGTTTCAAACCAAGAATTCAAGGACAGCATTTAAAGGGTAGATACTGAGTGCCTGTGTGGACATGCCCCCATGCCTTCCAAAGTTTCTTTGCTTGGGTCATTCATAATCACAGATGTCTAGAAATAAAGCTGTCACTAAAATAGCCTGGCCATTTATGCAGTACAAGCAGGTGGTGCCATCATGTTTTGATCTCCAACCAAGATGGGAGTGCTAAAGCAAATGGGACATTGGTCAGGGAGGAGGCATGAGACAGGCAGAGCCATCATAGCAGAAACTAGTGTCCAAACAGGTGATGGGATGGGACCTATCAATAATATAAACCAGTTTCCTTTTCTCCTTCTTTTTCTGCAGAAATATTTTCTAGAATCTCCCTGGAGAGTGAACTTGAATTAGTTCTTTGACTATAAATTTGTTTAGATTTGTTTTCAAATTGGCAGATGCCAAGTTTACCACACATACACTCAAACTTTTTTAATTTTTCCCAAGACAAGGTTTCTCTGTTGTAACTCTGGCTGTCCTGGAACTCACTCTGTAGACAAGGCTGGTCTCAAACTCACAGAGATCCGCCTGCCTCTGCCTCCGGAGTACTGGGATTAAAGGCATGAGCCACCACTGCCAAGTTTATTTCTTTTTTTTTTTTTCTCTTTCTTTCTTAGTTTCTTTCTTTTTTTTCAAACTAGCATTTTACACAGGGTTTGAAAATCATAGCAGCTGGTTTAGAATATAGCTAAATAACTGGCAATGCAAATTTTAAAGCCATGTCATCAGTGAATGCTGTCACCCAGGATGAATGCACAGAGCAAATGTCTGAGATGGACTCTCAAGGAACTTTGCATCTAGCATGGATTATAGCTGGTATCATCAGATGGTGTTCATGGCCCACAGCAATGCCTTTCAAGGACATTTGACACCTAAAAATATTAATATACTTTTCTGGAACAAATAAAAATATAGCATTTCTCATGACTGATGAGGACATCAAAGATGACAGGGCTGTTTCACATGCTGCTGTTTGGCTGCTCCTGCTGCCTTAGAAGTTCTGAGTCTCATTCAGGTTGTCTCAGAAACTGTTCTTTCCAGTGGATCACATGTGCCCACCCTAAGTGGAAAAGGCTGGTGGAAGAGAACGAGATAGTGGTTTCTTTTCTGGGCTCTATTTTCATCTCATTTTTCTCTTACATAATTTCGTTTGGCATCCCGATCAGTTCTCTAAACTGATTCCTCCCAGTGAATCTTCCAATATCATTCTCATTCTCTGGAATATTTATTCATTATAGTTCTGGGTGCTAGGAAAAGAAAATTCCATTTGGGAGTCTGTTTTTAAAATTCTGTCTCCAATTTAGGGTCAAAGGTAAAGTTGGATCTTTTCTGAAAAGAATCTCCATATTTCTTCAATATCATTCCCTGCTATTTCAGAACTGGTGGGGGGGAGCTGAGGGAGGAGCTCAAGCTGTGGAACAGGGAAGGATGAAAACCCCTGAGCACAGAAAAAGCAAAGGAGCACTCAATTCCTAACCCACCTGAGACATTGACTGCTTTCTAAATATGTTCATCTGAGCCACCTAGCTTGATACACAAATAACACATGATGAAGTTATGGTTTGTGGTCTAAAAATTATTCAGTTCCCATGAAATCCCTCAGGTATAAAAGGATGTTTGATGGTCACGCTAGTCCATGGTCTTGCCGATCGCTGTCATCACTCTGCTCTGACTTTCACTGGGTCACTAATCTCAAATGACCCTTTTCCCTAAAGACAGAGGATGGGCAAGCATGTGAAGCCCGCACCTCTGTCCAGTCATCTATCATCAGCTGAAGATTTGGCAGACACTGGAAGGGAAATTAAGCTGCAGGGTCTTTATCTGACCTTCATCACTTCTATCAATTTTAAGTTAGAAAGGTTTCAGAAGTCAGGGCTGTTTCATGCACATCATAAATCCTAGAAGGATTATGCAAAATCCCGAAGACAGACTTCTGAATCAGCGGAGATCATGGAGTGTCCTATTCCTGTTCTCTCTGTTCATACTGCTCAAAATGCTTATAAATATTAAATCTGACCATCAACCATCTAGAAAAATAAATTGCATTTCTAGTAATAGGAGGCCATTATTGTATGTAGGTAAAATCAGATAAGACATGTAATACAAATAAATAGTAAATAATATTTCTGTACATACACTGTAATTTAACCTTTGGTAGTGACTTATAAAGAATAATTCACCGAGAATTCTGATTTGGGTAGAGCATACCCAGTTTTGATCATATTTATGTAGTCTTCTATGGTCTAAATTGTGTCACACTACAGTTCCTGTGTTGAAGCTCTTACTTCCACAGAGACAGATGAGATCAAGATATGTAGGCCCTCATGAAGGAGCTCAGAGCTTTACAAGAAAACAAAGAGATATGACCATGTGAGAACTCAGCAAGAAGCAGCCATTTACCATCACAAAATATAAAACCTCAAAGACTTAGTACTGGAAATTTCTACAACTAGAGCCATTTCAGCAAAATAAATCATTAAGAGTTATTAGTTCAAAAATATTTTGTTACTTAAAATACTTTATATTTTTAACACTATTAGTTCATTAATAGAAAATAAAACATTTCATCAATAGAATAAGGTGGGCATTTGAGGGTTTGCAGGTGACTGTCCAGAAAGAGGAAGTCATGGGTGGCAGAAGTGCCTTATAGAGAGAGGAGAAAGAATGGAGACAAGTCCCTGGACGACAACCAGAGAGGTCTATTCTACTGAGCAGTGCATATTCTGAGGGCTGAAGGTAACGCAGAAACTCAGAAATCCAGATCCCTCTTTTCTCTCCTCTAGTTACACTGCGAAGTGATCATCCCACACTTCTGTGCATCCATCCTGTTATAGAGTGCTTTCCAATCCAACTAAACACACTTTGTTGCATGGTTAATATGTATCTTTTTTCTCAACCCATTCCTCTACTGTATCTATTTTAGATAATTAGTCCATGAGCACTGAGAGGTGTGAAGAATGGTGGTTGATGAGAAGCTAATCGTACTGATGAAATTGTTTTAGAAACATCAGTAACTCCATGACTATCGGCCTCCTCCCATACTCCCATCTCCAAGAGTATTGCTCACTTGTGTTAGCTAATTGAACTTTATTTTATAATTTGTTAAATATTCAACAAATATTTTGGAGTATCTGAGAAGTCACAGGAGTTCCTAAGACAGGTGAAATCATAGAGAATAAAATTAAGTCCACGTAATTTCCAGTTCTATTGAGATATTAAAAAAATTGGCAAATGAAACTTTTCCCATTCATGTCTATATCCTATCTCATCTGACATCTCTTTTGTCTGATCTGTTATTAAATAAGACAAATTTACTCCAGTTGAACAGACTAGAGTGCTTGAGAGTGGAAGGTGTTATGTTGTGGTCTCGTCTCCATCTATGTTGGTAAAAAGTTGAATCTTCAAGGAATGGTATATACAACAAGCAGCTGAAAGCATCTGCCAGAGTTACTGAAATTGGACCACAACTACCAGGATCATCGAGGGTCCTTGTTAAAAGTTTAAAAGCTTTAACCCAGATCTATGAAGTTGCAATTTCCTCCGGGAATCTGAAGCAAGGAGGAGATTTTTAAGTCACACTCAAGTTGGAAGATCACATCTCTAAACCACACATGAGAGCCAGACACAACAAAACAATGCACTCCTCTTGTTCTGAGAGTGCTAATTCAAATGCATTTATAAATCATTCATTTTTGTAACACTTCAGTTAACTCATCTTCGATTTCTAATCCCTGATAGAGGAATGTCTTTTTAAAACACAGAACTAATTTGAATAAGGCCCTGAGTTTGCATGTTTTTCTGGATACTATCAAGCCTCTACAGAGCTGTTAACATCTACAGAAGTTCTGGAAAGGGAAAACAGCATTTATAGGGGTGACTGAATTGTTTTATTTATTTTATTTGACGGGTTAATTGAAATAAATGCAACTCACTGCTCTAAATATCCCTTGACAATTATTTTTGCTGGATTTTAATGCTAAAGGATTGGCTGATGTATTCAAAGTATTGTCATCCATTATAATAATATTTCTCTACTTATTTTAAGCTTAAATGTGAAATCATAGCTATATTTTATTGAGAGTAGTATTTGTTTTTCCATTTGTGGGTAACTTCATGATGTGCTGAGTCTGTGTTAGTTTCCATGCACTGATTTTGAACGTGATGTATCACCTTTTTGAGCTATTTGTAATCTCATCAAGTCATTCTTCTAATGAAATACTTTAAATTGCTTCCCCAGATAATGTCAGATCATAATGACATGAAAGTACTTCATGTTGTCCCATTGGAAATTTATCAAAATCTTTCTTTTGAATATGTTAAAAAGTTAAATAAAAAGGGCACTTCTATAGACTGAAATGTAATTTTCATTAAAATCTATTAAGAACTAGCCCCTCTTGTGCTTTTTTAAAATGAAAGGATTTTGTGTTCTGTTGGTGTTCGTTATGGTTATTGATTTAGAATTAAGTATTTTCAAACTCTCCAAATTTCTTTTGACTACTCTGGAGAAGAAGCCACCCCTCATCATAGCCACCGAGATGCTTTTTTAAGCATCCAAATGCAGAAGATGTCTTAATACCACTAACAAACATAGCTTCAAATTAACCAATGCACTTCCATGAGTTAATCTATTTCTATGCTATTTCATTTTATCACTTCTCATATTGCAAGAGATACTGAAACATCCCCCCTCCGAAAGAGTCATTTACATTTTTTTAATTATAACTTGATAAGGATAAGTCAAGAGTTGCAGCAATGTGAAGATTGAATTTGTCAAGTCTATAGTTCACGGGATTCAGAGCTGACTCCTGAATAACAGCTAAAAGCATATGCAGAAAACACCAGGAGTGGCTGCAGGTCTTCTACTCTCACTCTCCAGGCCTATCCTCCTTCTTGCCTTACTCTCATCTGCTTTCTCAAAGTGGGCTTTGAAGGGCTGAGGAGATGGCTCAGGCAGTGACGTGCTTTGATGAAGACCTGAGTTCAGATATCCAACACCTACAAAAAAAGCAACTGGCTGGGGTACATGTCTGTAATCCTAGCACAAGAAGGTGGAGACATGAGAATTTTTGGAGCTCACTTACCAGACAGCTTGGCAAAATCAATGAGCTTCAGGTACAGGGAGAGAGACAGTGTCTCAAAAAATAAGGTTAAGAGTAACCAAGGAAAATATCTGATATCAACTTCTGGCCTACACACGCGCGCACACACACACGCACAGAGAGAGAGAGAGAAACAGAGACAGAGACAGACAGAGAGAGAACACATGCAACAAACATACAGAGAGAGAGAAAACACATACACACATGCACAAACACACGGGGAGGGGGGAGAACACAAAGAAAGAGAAAGAAGGGGTAGGGGCTTGGTCCTACCAGCAGTGACAGTACCGTAGAAGAAATCTAATGGCTATGAGAGAAATCTGAAATACACATAGAGTCTTAAAGGAGTTAACCCTTGCTAATATTCATAGGATTGACGTCAAATGTAAGGAAGGTAGCCATGTCTTTCTATCACACATGGACCAACAGATAGTCTCTGGGAGTTTGTAACTATGAAAGGATGTCAAAATGAAAGATCAGGGAAACGAGAGGGTTGAAGACATGGCTCCATGGTTAAAGCACTTGCTATGCAAGTGTGAAGACTGGAGTTTCTGCCCCACCTATAGCTCAGAAGACAGAGACAGAAGACCCAGGAGCAAGCTAGCTAGTGAGACTAGTCCTACCTGTGGGATCTGAGTTTGATTGACAATCTCTGGCTCAATGAACAAGGTTGAAAAGCAATTGAAGAAGACTTCAGACATCAACCTATGACCTCCACATGCTGGAGCACCCACATGTCACTGACCCACATACACATGTGCCTACACGCATGCATACACACACATACACCACATATAAAAATGGAAAAAGAAAAACATATAAAATCTAAACTTTTGAAATTAAGCAAAAAAGACAAGTGAGCCAAGAAAGCAAGGTCCAGGCCAGGTTGTGGTGGTGCTCACCTTTAATTCCAGCACTCAGGAAGCAGAGACAGGTAGATCTCTGTGAGTCTGAGGCCAGCCTGGTCTACAGAGTGAGTTCCAGGACAGCCAGAGTTACAACAGGGAAACCCTGTCGAGGAATGAAAAAAAAAAATCTATTTTGTTTTGGAGAGAAGTGGTTGCCCCAGATTTTAAAAAAACTTTAGTTCTGGGCAGAACAGATCAGGATGCTTGGCAGAGACACAGACCTAGAGTCTCAGCAGTGACAGATATGGAGTATGGCCCAGGCATACAAAGAAAACTTCATGGACAAACAGGACGTGTTCTTAGGCAGCTGGAAGGCTGGGGCCACTCCTGGGCATGCCTTACCCCGTCACTGCCCACCATGTCCAGGCACAGCCCGCTGGAAGCCGGAAGGGGAGACTAAGCAGGCAGAACAGAGCGGCACACATGGCAGAGAGACACTGAAAGGAACATGTCATTGTCCCGTGGGGCCAGTCCTCAGGCTGCCAGGAGGCTAGGGCCACAGACAGGTCCACCTCATCTGGTGACTAGTTCTTCCTGCCAACCCAGCCCGGGACATGGAGCAAACAACTCAGGAGAGGGGATGGAGATGGCAGGGCAGAGCAGGGCGCATGCATGGCTGAGCTGGAGACCCAGTGGTGGCAGCGGACCAAGCTGCTAGGTTCCGTGCAGTCACCATGTTGACATCCATGATCAGTGCTGCTGCAGGAAATCAATCGGATGTCCCTGATCCCTGCTATAACTAGAGACTACGTGAATGTCTGTGAGCCAGTGTCTGGGATGCCTGCTGCCTCTAGAAGTTGTAGGTGTCCATGATCCATGCTCCCTCTACACAGATTGGATTTCTTTTTATTTCGTTTCTGTTTTGTTTATTTGTTTTTGTTTTTGTTTTTGTTTTTGTTTTTTGGAGGGCTCAGGGGTGGAAGGGTAGACCTGAGAGGAATAAGAAGTGGGTGTGATTAAGATACATTGTATGAAATTCTCAATTAATAATATTATTTTCTAAAACAAAAAATAAAATAAAATTCTTTAGTATTTAAAGAGGACTAGGGATGTAGCTACCTTGATAGAGTGCAGACTTAGCATGTATAAAACCCTGGGCTCAAACTCTAGCACCACGTAAACCAGGAGTTATCACCAGGAGTAGCACATGCCTACAATCCTAGCAGTGGGAAGGTGAAGTCAGGAGGACCATGAGTTCAAAGTCATCCTCTGCTATGTTGCAAGTTCAATACCAGCTTGAGATACATAAGATGTCTCAAAACAAAATAAAATAAAACAAATTTTTAAAAAGAAGAAGGGGAAGTAATAGGAAGGAGAAATTAAAAAGCAAAATCTTAACCTGCTCTCTACTAGAGACCATGTTATCTCAGTCTTCAACAGTCTCGTTGGCACTGTTGATTGTCAATTTAAAACATATGTTATAATACTAAGTTCATGCTAAGGAAAGAAATTAAGTTCCACAAATTAAGCTCACCAAATTTTCTAGATGAGGGTTCAAGAGAGACCTCTATCATAGCAAAAGCTTTATACAAGCTTCTGCCTTTGGTAGTTTGGGGACTTTTGTTGCTACTGTTTGTTAACTAGCCCTTCCTGTCAGTCTCAGGAGAAATCTGCTTTTTTTTTTTATTTTTCAATCATACATTTTCATTAGAAATTTGGTATGCAAGTGTTATCCATTTGGCCTATATCCAAATTATCTTCCACATCCAACTATCAAGTTCTCTGTTTGTTTGCTGGCTTGCTTCTTTGAGGGATTTCTTTTCAGATGGTCAAATTCTCTCAGAATTCAAAATTTAAATATCCATTTGTGCAAGTAAAAGACATGATATTCTGGCCTTTCTAGTAATTTCCTTCAAGAGAATATTTTAAGACTTTGGCAAAGAAATTATAAACATTTTCATCATTGAAAACCATGATGTTGTCAATCATCATCTAACTATGGAAACCAAGATAAGGTTTTGATTTACTTTTCTTTGATGTCAGATGTCATTTAGAAATGCCCAAGAGCTCAAAATCAAGGTAACATTAATGTATGATGTCAGATTACTTATATTTTTAAAGGAAATAAGGAAGGTTGTTATATGAGACAGTACGCAGATTGATTAGAAACAAGCCAATAAATAGTACTGGTAAAACTGGTTATATTTGGGGATAGGAGGAAATAGTAATTAACTCCCACCCTAAAGTCCTATGTGAACAAATTTTCAGGTGTTAACTGATGAAAATTAAGTAGAACACCTTCATGCATTTGGGAGAAAGATTTCTTAAATGAAGCATTAAAAGCCACGGGAAAGGACATAATCATCTAAAATGGAAAGCAATAAGACTGGAAGGAAATGTTCACAAATCGCATATCTAATAGTGTGGTATAGCAATTTCCTCTGAGATTAAAGCCTTCCATCTTGGAGGGAAACTTCTTACGACATGGGATATTAAGGGAAAATGAAACACAAGATATTTTAGGGCAAGATGTATACAAGGAAGTAAAAGAACAGGATGTACTTAAGGGGAGGAGAAACACTTTACCTTGCAGGGAATATCATTAAGACAGAAAGAAAACAACTTGGAATAGCTTCAGGAAGTCCCTGAAACTGACCACATTCACCAGCCCTCCCTCCCCAAGAGTATATAAACAGTAAAGGCTGCTGAGAGACACTCTTAGATAATACAGGCTGCAAAGAAGACTTTCAGACAAGCTACGCTACTTACAAGAGGCTCAGCTCTCGCAGACGGATGAAACAGAGACCAGTCAATCAGCCTGAAAGAAGCCGACCCAGCTGAATCGCCTAGAGGCAGCAAAGACCAGCCAAGCTGCCTGAAAGGGCTCACATCCACTGAGCCACCAGGAAAGCATGTCCTCTAAACTACTGAGCTGCTTGCAGGCTATGTAGCATGTTCTAGGTTTCAGCTATTATAGGCTACCACTCATGCTGGGATAGGTTTCGGTAGTGCAACTATCTTCAGATCATATCTGTTCTTGTAACTCCTCACCCGTATTCCAGCAAGTAGCCCCAATAAAACTGATGGTTCACCAAATTGGACTTTAGTGCTATCTTCACTTTGACCATTGTCAGTTTCCTATCTGGGTGATTAGACATTTATTTGTCAGTGTCTTCCCAGGAATTGTGTCATACAACAGGTGGCAGGTTAGTATCTAGAATTTATTAGGCACTCTTGCAATTTGTTAGGTCCAAAATCGCTCAAGAAGACACTGAGAGATACATATGGCCATACAAAAACAGTTTATTGCCATGGAATGCAGACCAACATGCTGGGGGTCACCACCACGAGGAGGCATGAAATGCAGGCACACAGGCCTTTTAAGTGAGACATGCAGCTGTTAGGGGATTTTTAATCTGATTGGTCAGAACCTGAGTGAGTTACACAGGTCTTTACTGGATTGGCTTATTACATCTGGAGTTGATGTGTGAGGTACTTGATTAAGCAACTATTTCAGGAACTTAGTTCTGGTCTAGCACCATTCTGATTGGCTGGCAGCTGTCTTCCAGACTTTCTGAGAATTACCTGGGATTTCCTAAGAGCTCAGGTCAGGGCCCACCCACCATGAGAGGATGGAATTGAGACTGGGACAGTGTAGAGTCACCCTGGTCCTCTCACTACTAAGTAACAGAAAAAAATTTTAAATGTATAAAGGACTGGAACAGACATTTCTCCAAAGAATACATAAAGATATAGAGAGCCCATAGATAAGCTAAATTGTGCTCAACTCTACTAATCACTAGGAGAAAGTACATCAAAACCAGTGGGAGATCTGTGCATGCAAGAGAATACTATCCAAATAATAATAATAATAATAACTCTAAAAGAAGAATAAATGCTGAGAAGGACAAGGATGCAGAGGAAAAGAATCCTAGACACTATCAAAGTTGGGTGTAGAATGGTCCATTCTCTGTGAAACTTTAATCCTAAAAGAAATAAGCAGAATTTCTACATGATTCAGAAATCTCACTTCTGAGTACATATCCACAGGAAAATAAATCACTGCCTTGGAAAGACAGCTGTGCCCCATTTCCACTGTGAGATTATCTCCTGAATCTAAGGTATAGAAACAACATACATGTGTGTCAACAGACAAATGGGTAAAAGAAATGTGATCAATCCACTCAACTGAATATTATTTGCCATTTGACTTGAGAAGAGAGATCCTTGCCGTCTTCCGCAACATGGACGAGCCTGAAGGATATTATACCTCATGAATAAGACAGTTACAGGAAGAAAAATTTATATATAATTTGCACATATAAGCTGAAAATATAAATATCCATTATGTAGAGATGGAAAATAAAACAGTAGTTACCAGAGGTGGGTAGGAGCAGGAAAGCAGCAAGATGTAAGCCAAATAGCATGATATGCAGATTCATAGGATAAACATTTCTAGAGACTTAATGTTCACCATGAAGAAAAGTATATTATATTAAAGACTGTTGGGGAAATTTATTTTTAGTTACATTTAAAATGTTTTCATGCACTGCTGGGTTATGAGCTGCCTAGGCTTTTGGCCCTCTGTACAGTTTGCAGGTGTTGGATTTATGCGGGGGATGTTAATTGGTAATGATCTGCATATGCTATCGGTAGAATACTTGAGGAGTTCTGAATCAATAAAAACACCTGAGCTGAGAACTTGGAGTTCTGGTGGCAATATGGCACTGGCCATGACGGTGGTTCTCTCTGCTGAGGTCTGGCAGGGTTTGCACCAATGAATATGCCACACTCCTGGGTGAGCCATGACAGCAAGGGACTACTACAAAAGACTTCTATTATTTTAGTAGACATATATTAATGTGCTTGAGCATTCTGACCTAGCTGTTCATGTTATGAACTCAAGTACGTATAATATAATTTATTTTATTTTTTTAATTTTATTTATTTTTCTTCCCTCATATAATACATTAGACACCTCTCCTTCCTCCATCCACTCCTCCCAGCTCCCCTCATCTCCCTCTCCTCCTAATCCACCCTCCCCACCCGAGCGTCACCCCAGAGAAGAGAGCAGACCTCCCAGGATGACTGCTCAAACAGGGCATAACAAGATGGAACAAGGCCTGGCACTAATACCTACATCAAGGGTGGACTAGGGAACTCAGCAGGAGAAAATGGGTCCTAAGGGCAGGCAAAAGCATCAGAGAAGCCCCCATAATTAATCTAGCCTGTAGGATCTCTTTCATTGTGTCCTATAAGTCTGGGTATGTTATGGATTCATTTTCATTGAATCCTAGAAAGTCTTTAATTTCTTTCATTATTTCTGTCCTGACCCAGTCATCATTCAGTAAAGAGTTGTTCAGTTTCCATGAAATTATGGCCCTTCTGTTGTTGCTGTTGTTATGTAATGCAGCTTTGATCCCTGGTGGTCTGATAGAATCCAGGAGGTTATTTCAATTTTCTTGTATCTATTGTGCTGAGGGCCGTGAAAACCCCTGATACTGGATGGAGTCTGCATGACAGAGTTCTGGATTCTCTAGCCAGGGAATTTTTGACTCATCAGCTTCTTTGCCCCCCTTCTTTGCTGTAATGGTGACAAAAAGCCTTTTGTCAATAATAATAATGTCTACATGGCCTACCCAATCTAGCTGCTGTTGGCTGACAAAGGAATGCAGCCATTTTACTTGAAAACTTTGCAGGCTTTTAAGTCCTGGCATGTGCAGGAGCTACCTATGCATACTGCTAGCATATCATAAAAGCCATCTCTGGGGTGGGTGTTGGTACTCCCGGGGGAAAGATAGATAAGCCATTAACTGATAGAAGCTAAAAGGAAAATTAGCACACCTGGAAAATGAACCTGCACCAAAAGAGCTGAATTCAGCCAACAGGAACTCCAACCATTAGTGGGGTCATTGTGTCAAATATTCTTTGATAGTAGAGATAATGTCAAAGCTTGTAAACCGAAGGAGGAAGGACATTGACTCCTTCCTAGGTGTGCTGACATCTACATATCAAGATGGCTCTTGCTGAGAAGTGACTGGCATCTGCTTGTGACTAACTTCTGCATATCAAACTGGCTCCTTCCAAGACCTGACCGACATCTGCATACCAAAAATTGCATTGGCCTTTTAAGCTACAGAAAAAGTTTTTTTTCTGTGACAGCCTCCTTGGGTGTGACTTTCCCCTGGCAATGTACATTGTCAGTCTATCTCTTTTTCTCTCTTTCCCTTTTTCTCTTCTTAATATGTATATTGTTAATTATTCTATTAAAAATGCTCCTGTGTTTTATTTCTAAAGCACACTGTGCATGTCATTTTTGGGGTCCCATAGAAGAACGAGCTATTCTGTTTGTTTGCCATTTTGCACTTGTATTCCTTCCTGAGTAGAGTTCCCGTGAACCCATTTGTGGAAAAGGCTGGATCCCTCCACATTATTGAGACTTGCTTTGTGGCCAAGGATGTGGTCAATTTTGGAGAAGGTTCCATGAGGTGATGAGAAGAAGGTATATTCTTTTGTGTGGGTGAAATATTCTGCAGATATCTGTTAGGTTCACTTGGTTTATATCATCTGTTAGCTCTAGTATTTCCCTGTTTAGTTTTGTCTAGATGACCTGTCAGTTGGTGAAATTGGGGCACTGAAGTCTGTCTTCCACTGTCAGTGTGTGTGAGTCAATGTGTGTTTTAATATTTAGCAATGTTTCTTTTACAAACATGGGAGCCTTTGTGTTGGGGGCATAAATGTTAAGAACTGAAATGTCATGTTGGTAGATTTTTCCTTTGATAAGTACAAAGTGATCTTCCCTTCTCTTTTGATTAATTTGGGTTTGAAGTCTATCTTGTTAAATATTAGAATGGCTACACAGGCTTGTTCTTGGATCCATTTACTTGGAAAATCTTTTCCCAACCCCTTACTCTGAGGTAATGTTTATCTTTGATGTTAAGGTGTATTTCTTGTATGCAGCAGAAGGATGGATCCTGTTTTTGCATCCATTCTGTTAATCTGTGTCTTTTTATTGGGGAATTGAGTCCATTGATGTTCAGAGATATCAAAGTCCAATGATTGTTAGGTTCTGTTATTCTATAATTGCTGTTGGTTTGTGTGTGGGGGGGGGTGTCCTTTCTGTTGGTTTTGAGGATGCGTGGATGTTTATTTCCTGTGTTTTCATGAGTGTAGTTAAGCTCCTTGAGTTGGAGTTTTCCATCTACTACTCTCTGTAGTACTGAATTTGTAGATAGAAATTGTTTGAATTTGGATTTGTCATAGAATATTTTGTTTTCTCCAAATGGTGATTGAAAGTTTTGCTGAGTATAAAAGTCTGGGATGGCGTCTGTATTCCCTTAGAGTCTGTAGCACATCAGTCCATGCCCTTCTGGCTTTTAGAGTCTCCATTGAGAAGTCAGGTATAATTCAAATTGGTTTGCCTGTATATGTTACTTGCTGTTTTTCTCTTGCAGTTTTTAGTATTCTTTATATGTTTAGTATTTTGAGTATTATGTGGCAGAAATGGATTCTTTATTTTTTTTCTAGTCTGTTCTATTTTGAGTTCTGTTTGCTTCTTGTACCTTTATAGGGATCTCTTTTAGGATCTTCTGTGATTTTTATTGAAATATTTTCTGGACTTTTGAGGTGAGATTCTTCTCCTTTCTCTATTCTTATTATTCGTAGGTTTGGTCCTTTCATAGTGTCCCAGATTTCCAGAATGTTTTGTGTTAGGATTTTTTTCGATTTGATGTTTTCTTTTACTAATGTAACTAGTTCTTCTATATTAGACTCAACTCCGATATTCCCTCTTCCAACTCTTATATTCTATTGCTGTAGTTTGCCTCTGTAGTTCCTGATTGCTTTTCTAGGTTTTTCATTTCTAGAATTCTCTGTTTGTGTTTTATTTATTGCTTCTATTTCCATTTTCAGGCCTTGAACAGATTTGTTCATTTCCTTCAATCGTTTGCTTGTTTGTACTTGAGTTCTTTTAAGGGATTTATTCATTTCTTATTGTTTGCTTGTGTTTTCCTGGATTTCTTTAATGAGTTTACTCATATCTTCCCATTGTTTGTTTGCCTTTTCACTGATTTCTTTGAAGGACTTATCCATTTCCTTTTTAAGGAGTTCCACTATCTTCATAAAATTGATTTTAAGATCTTTTTCTTACACTTCAGCTGTGTATCAATGTTCAGGATTTATTGTAGTAGGTTTGTTGGGCTTTAGGGGGTGACATATGCCCTGATTGTTGCTGTTTGTGTTCTTAGGCTGGTGTTCAGGCATTTTAGTTTGGAGTGATTATGGGTTTAGGTGTCAAATTCCTAGGTTTGTCTTTATTGGATAAGTGTTTTGTTTCTTGGTTTCTCTCTGGTGTTTTGTGTTTCATGGCCTCTTGTTAAGCAGGGAGTCTCTACACATTGTGAGTGCTAAAGCTCTGATAGCTTGCTTGGCCTTTGGTCTATCAGGGATTCTCCATCTGAGTTGGGGACTGGGTCTTAGAGAGTGTTCTGGCTGGCTTACATGGCCGGCTCCATACCAGGGGCTGCTTGCCTGGTCTCCTGGCTGACTTGTGTGGTCTGTGCCAAGGCAGGGGCTGTCTGCTGGAGTTGGTCTCTGGGACTCAGAGGCAATGGCCTGAAGAGATGGGGGTGGGAAGATGGGGTGGTTTGGGGCTTGGGGGTCAGACTGGACAGACATTGGGAGGTCAGTGAGCAGGACTCCTACCTTATCTCCTGGAGCTGGCTTGTTCTGCCTGTTCCAAGGCAGAAGTTGTGTGCCTGAGTTGATCTCTAGGACTCAGAAGCAGTGGCTATTCTCCTGGCCTGCTATGCCTGTGCCAAGGCAGGGGCTGAATGCCCAAGTTCTACAATTTATTTTAAATAAATAAAAAGTAGCTTTATTTTGTTGAGGAAAAAAATCCATAAAATTCTTTTTCAAAAAAATCAGAAATCAATAAAACTGAAACTCTTAATCATCAATATAAACAGTTAAAAAATTAAAAGAGCAGAAAACAGAAAAAGATATCTACACCCCATATACTATGAATGGGAAACTAATATATGGGCAGATAACAGTTCTGAAATTGATAAGAAAAAAAATCTTGTGGAAGAAAAAGCACAAATGGATTAAAAACATTTAAAAAGGAAAACTTCAATGTCATTAGTAACCATGGTAATGTATAATTAAAGCCACTATCAAATATTGTTATGGGAAATTAATATTATGCATTCCAGATTGGCAGAAAACAAAAGCTATAGCACAATCATGTAGGTGTTGATGGGCATGCCCTCTAGAGAAAACCATAAAGAAGCAGAAATTGTGTTGGATCAATCTCTAAGGAATATACTACAGGCTCTCTTAGAAATCTGAAGATGCATAACCAAATCATTCCATCTGACAGATGTGTGTGTAAATGTACATGTAGAGAAACATGATGAGTATAGATGCACAGATACAGGTATACCCATGCACAGACCTTTCAGAATTTCTCAAACTTCTGCAGCAGGATGATGTGTTCAAAATGTTAATAACAGCAGCATTCATGCAGCCAAAACTTGTTTAAAATTCAAATATTTATCAGAAGAAGACAAGTTAGAGATTATTCACACAATTAAATATTACTTCACAATGAAAATAAATGAACTAATACACATAATTATACAGCAGCATATACAGTAGTGATCAGTTTAAAAATGGGATGACAATACAGAGAGGTGACTGTTATGTACATAATATTATTGTAACAAGCAACTGTAGACTACCTGATACCATGCAATAAAACTAAAAAATAACAAAACTTAAAAAAATCCACTGCCATATACGGTAATGTTTTTAAAACAATGCAATATAGAACAAATTTACTGTGAAAGAGGCAGCTGAAGAATATTCTCAATGGCTTTAGTGACTTTGTAGTCATTAGCAGGAATGTGGCTTCAGAGAGTTTGTTGCATCATTGTCTTATAGCTTAAATGTAAGACATATATCATTTTGCATTAGTCAAATATTACATAAAAATCTTTATTTTAAAATGAGTACTCTATTCTAGTTCTGTTGACTGTACATAGCTAATTTTCCATAGCTCTTAGAAATCCCAAGCATAGATCTGAAAAGTCATCAAAAGCAAAGGGAATTTGCAGGAATACAGAGAAAGGAGGGGAGAGGAAGAAGAGATGGGAGAAAAAGGGGAGAAAGGGAGGAAAGAAGAGATGGAAGGGAGAGAGAAAGAGACTGAAATTTAATTATATCAACCGAGCATCATTCCATACTTTTAAGCGTACTGGACTCCTTTTTCCTTCTAAATCCGTTTTTAATAGCTGTAATCTAAACCCAGAGTGTGGGACTGAGATACAGGCTATTTTCTGTTCAGGAGTGTTTTGTTCAGTGGGGATTATTCCTAAGTCACCTGTGAGCCACTGAAAGCATTTATCCAGCTCTTTGCTGTGCCTTAGGACACTCTTCTGTTGTGAAGCCACCTCTAACAGTAAACAGATGGTCACAATCAAGTGTGCTAACTACTGTGATGGAGAGTCTCAGAGAGTGTGCTGAGCATGCAGCTATAGCCCCAGAGCAAAGTGGAAGCAACTCAGGCCACGCAGAAAAGACAGCGTGTAACTTGGTCACATAAGTTGGAGATGTCTAAATGGAGTTGCTGGATGAGGACAAGGATGATGGGCTACACAGAAAACTTCACTCACGTCTAAAATCCACCTCTCTGTGCATGACTGTGAACACCTGAGAGGGTTCCAGTCCTGATCCGTGCACTACATTTTTGTTTGATGTGGCATACTTTCCCACACTAAATTCAGTTCTAGAAACACTGACCTGAAGATTTCAGTCTAAAGCTAGGGCATTCACTTCAAACCAAAATTTTAATTTTAAAAAATATAAATAAAACAAACTCATGGAAATTCAGCTTTGACAGAGACATGAAAGGCTGTATCACTCAGTGCCCTTAGTTCACCTATCTAAATCTGATAAATCCAGAGCTCTGTGTGAACCAGTCTCAGAACAGTGGCACGTTGCAAAAGCTTAGTAAACAATTAAAAGTAAGCTTTGTGGTTTCGTTTTTACTCACATCTCCCACAAACCACTGCGACTCAATCATTGAATGAGCTGTTCTCATGCATAAGAACAGTTCAATTCTTTTGACTGATCTACTTTAAGATGACTTCACAGAACAAGTTACTAAGACATTACTGCTGAAGAGTCTACACATCTCAGCTGCAAGATGTAGAGAAATCAAGCTGGAACTTAGTTGGAAGCTTCGGAGTCCCAGAAGGTTCTATACAGGCTGCTGGGAAAGAAAGGGCATCAAGAGTCTCACCCAGCTATGAACCCCATAACCTTAAAATATCAACTTGCCAGACAAGAAGTTATTGCAGCGGTGGCGTGGCTGTTGTGGAGAGAACTGGCCACTCTCAGATCGGATTCAAGGCCCACTCCACAATAGGGTATTTCTAACTGGTAATGTAAACCTGGTCAAAAATGCATGGCTAAGGAGTTCTTAAGCCCTGGTGGCAAATTTAATATGACTGTTTTGCTAAATTTTCATGTTGCCGAGTTGTCTTCTAAATATTTATACCCACAAACAGATGCTACTCTCAGCCGTAATCAGAGAAGCCTCTCCATGCAATAAAAGGTAGTGAATTGCTCAGAAACTTGAGGTGCTAAGAATAATAGATGACTACCGGCTCAGCTATAAACAATACATTTATACTGCTCCCTCGGAGGCTTGGAGAACATTTTAGAAGAGCGTTGGAAGAATGTAAGAGGTAGGAGACATAGAAGAAGAGCCGTGAAATGCTTCCCAATACAGCCATGATCTCACAGCAGCTGTGCCTGCCTGAATGCCTACACAAGACAAGGACCATCGGTAGTCAGTCATGGATCAGGGAGGAGCTTCTGGGGCCCTTCCTCCCTGCTGAACTGTTGACCACTGATGGGTCCTGTGGGAATCACTGTCTCCAGTTGCCTACCCACTCAGGAAACCCCAGGCTCCAACAGATTGCTCCAAATCCACGGTCACAGAGGTGACTGTCATTATACTCAGTAAGTCTCAAAAAAGCAAAAGTGGTATGAATGTGGGATGAGATATTTAGAGAAAGGGGGAATAAAATAAGGAAGAGAGGGAAATTGGAGGAGAGGATATAATAATCAGAGAGCATGTTATACCTGTATGAAATTGTCAAAGAACAAGCATTATAAATGCCTTTTCATAAAGAACAGCTTCCTGCAGCTGGGCATAGTGTCATATGCCTATACCCAGAGTCCTTGAGAGGTAGAGAGTAGCAAGATCAAGAGTTCAAGGTCATCTGTGGGTACATAGTGAGTTCAAGGGCAGCCTGGACTACATGAGTCAGTTTCTTGCTCTCTCTCTCTCTCTCTCTCCCTCTCTCTCTTTCACACACACACACACACACACACACACATGGGGTGGAATCCCACACAGATCCCATAGCTTTTCAGTCACTCTTGCATATTAAACAGGCAAAAACTTTTGCTTTTTTTATATGTAGCCCAATATAAAATTTAAATAATTCCATTCAGGCAAATACAAAAAACAAAACTCAACTCAAAACTCCTCCAGTCTCATTTATTCTGCTTTGTGAAGGGTCAGAGCTTAAAAAGCTAGAAAGTGGGAAGAGGAACGAGAGAAGCCAGTGCCTCATGTGAGTGCTCCTCACAGCACGTGTGACAGATACTCCATGCTTTGACAACATCCAGAGCAAGTGCTTTCTGAGGAGGGAAACCACAGAGGCTATGGCAAGCAGAGAGCCCTGCAGTGCTCAGACAGCAAATGTGCACTCCCAGTGGCACACAGTGCCCTTCCTGAAAACTGTGGTCCTCTAATGCATTCCCAGAACACCCTCCCCCCTTCAGGGTTCAACAATTTACTTTCCCCATTTGGGTTATACTTTCCAATAGTCTTCATGGGTACTATAGCTTTTAAGAAGTCTCTGGGGCTGGAGACATGTCAGCTGGTAAGGACAGCAAGCTTAAAAGTTTGAATGTGGATACTGAGCACCCAACACCCGTAACCCTGTATTGGGGAGATAGAGACAAGAGGCTCCCTGGAGCTCACTAGCCAGCCAGCCTTGCTGAGCACAGGATTTTGGGGTGCAGTGAGAGACCGTACCTCTCACTGCAAGGCGGAGATCAAGCTCCATGTATCTACTCTAAAATCCTTGCCTTTTCCCCATGGTTGCAGCAAATGCAGATCACTTCTGTCACAGTCCCTATTTCTCCATGATCAGAAAGAGACATAGCCAGCACCACTAGCTTCTAGTAGTCAAATTTCAGCCCTGGAGTTCCTCACATCCTAGGGATACAGACAACTATTCTCTGGGTAAAAGGAAAGAAAGCAACCCCCTGACCATGACCTTGGCTGAGGGCATGATTAAAAAAGGAGAATCATCCAACATACTGACAGTTTTAACAAGGAAATCCTCTCTCCCGGCTTCTTCAGCCTCACCCTCATATAGATGAGATCTTGGTGATGGATTATTGAGAAGGAAATCGATTTTGGATGTCCCTTTGCAAGCACCATCCAGGTTATGAAGTACCTCACTTCAGAAGGGAAGGCTGAAACTAATTTCTCAGCCTTTCGACCTCTAAAACTCCAAGGAATGAAGAAGACAAGGTATTGACTTGTCCCACCAGGATTCTGGGCTCATTTTCCCAGATACTGCCCCTATCTTCTTCCTGACAACTATCAGCTTCCTCAGTGCTATCTCACCTCCAAGACACCCTCTGAGCAAGTGGTGACTTGATCTTTTTCTTGTGATTCACCCTTACTCTATTCCTGAATGGGGTGGGGACGGAGGGAGCCTCTTAGAAGGAACAAGAGGTGAAAATAAGCTTCCCGTTAGATGAATTCTCTTTCTCATGTGGCTGGAACCACACGCGAGGTCTGTGAACAGTGTCAAGTTAATGAATCATTCCTTCATGTGTGTGAGGAATGTCTTGGTTAGGGTTGCTATTGCTGCGATGAAAGACCATGACCAAAGCAACGTGGGGAGAAAAGGGTGTATCCCACTCACAGTTTCATCTAACAGTTCATCATCAAAAGCAGTGAGGGCAGGAACTGAAGCAGGGCAGGAACCTGGAGGCAGGAGCTGACACAGAAACCATGGGGGGGTGCTGCTTACTGACTTGTTCCCATGGCTTGCTCATCCTGCCTTTTTTATATAGATCAGGACCATCAGCCCAGGGATGGTACCACCCACAACGGGCCAGGCCTCCCCCGTTGATTATTAATTAAGAAAATGCCCCACGGGCTTGCCTACAGCCAGATCTTATGGAGGCATTTTCTCAATTGAGGCTCCCTCCTCTCTGATGAATCTAGCTTGTGTCAAGTTGACCTAAAACTAGTAAGTACAAGAAACTATGGCCAGAGAAGTAAAGCAACATGTTCAAGTTCACTAGGAAGAGGGAGCATACGTGCAAAACCTTCCCAGGTTGAAGAAACTGGCAAATCCCAAGGCAAATTCTGTTATGCCTTGAAAGGGATTTATCAGAAAATTTAAATAAGACAGGAATTTTTGTGCACATACTTCTACTTCCAGGTCATTTTTTAAAAATGAGAGTCCTGTAGTTTCTTGAATAAATAAAGTTTTCACAGGGAGTTATATTATGGATGCTGATGAGACAAACCCAGTATCACAATTATCCAAATGGTTTGGACATGTCAATCACCTTTGAGGAGACGTATCAAAAAGAAATAAAGCACTATCTTCCAAAAAGCATCCTGTTCTATGCTGAGAGCATCTCTCCCGTGGTAATCAGAGTCCTCGGGCAGAGCAGAAGGCTTCTATAAAGGTTTATTTCTCTTTGGAAAAAGAACCTGTTACTGCCTCGTATGTGTCTGTCCCTGTGTTAGATAAGGTGAGAGGTATAAAGATTAATAAAAGAGATACCCTGACTTCCAAAACTGACAGTTTTATTTGTTTAAAAAATCAATATATTACAAGTATAAAAGTAAAATTGCCAAGATAAAATGATATGGGCTCAGAAGAGGGATCTCAATAAATACATTTGATGAGTGAATGACCACTCTCTGGAGGAAGTGGCATTTGAAATGACATTTGGAAATGGGTGGAACGTGAACATAGGAAAAGGCTTTAAATCAGAGAGACAACCACCGGCCCAGCACAGTGGAGCAGAGAACGATGATGGAGAAGATTAGGACCGCACTTCGGTTAGTACATTACAGATACTACTCATTTGCTCTCACCATGATGGCTTCACACCCTCATTTATACCTAAGGAGAAAGAGAACCAGCGTTCCTTGAAGGCTTATTGTATTCCAGGCACTGTTACTGGAGCCTTTGTGTCTATGTGGTCACACAAATGTGTCTTAGCAAACTCACAAGGATATGCATCACAGAAGTGAAAATGTGACTAAGGCATGTGACAAAGAATAGGGAGCCCTAGTTTCAAGCCCAGGTCGCCTCAATTCCAGAGCCCATGCTCTGGAATTCTGTTCTACTCCTGTAGAAAACAATGTGGAGACTCAATCAGTGTCTGCATCTCTAAGCTACTTAAGATGGAGACTTGAATAATAGCAATAAAATACCAAAGATTAAAAGATTGGAGAAAACTAACATGTCACATTGTACCAAGCACAAAACTTAGGGAAATGCCAGAGTAAGACAGATAGAACAGAAAATTACATAACAGGGGACATGGATGTGGACTAAGTATCTCAGATCAAAGCTACACAATCACATCTGCTAAAAGGCACACAGAGAGCCCAAGTTACTGACACAACTGGACACCTGAGCCAGGAAGGTGAGGATATGCCATGAATTCTGCCAAAAGAATTTACACTACACTGCTAGGAAATGTCAAGGATGACTGAACTACTTACTGTGGCTCCTCTTAAGTTCCAATCTTAAAAATATCAACAACAAAAAAGTAGTTTTAAAAAAAAAAAAAAAAGCCGGGCATGGTGGCACATGCCTTTGATCCCAGCAATTGGGAAGCAGAGAAAGGCAGAACTCTGAGTTTGAGGCCATCCTGGTCTACAGAGCGAGTTCCAGGACAGCCAAGGCTACACAAAGAAACCCTGTTTTGAAATATCAAGAAAAAGAAAATAGTTAATGCTGGTTTTGAAATCTAAAAGGAAAGACAAAAACACATGAAATTTAAAGGAAGCTGGGCAAAATAAATTACCCCTTTAAAAAGATGAAATTACTAAAAGATAATGGCTAAGGTGATTCAACAGGACGGGTACTTTAAATGTTCTCTTTCCCAACAGTACCTGCAAACACCTCTAAAGTTCAGTATTAGAAAGATAAAAGTCTTGCTAATCCTGGCTGGAAATCATGTTGGCAGGAGAGAAGCTCAATTCATTATGTACTTGCTGATGTACCCACTGTTAAAAATGCTCCTATGTGGAAGGAAAACTACTTTGTGCATGCTCAGTTGCCTTGCATAGTATACGACAACTGTATATAGGCTTATTAAATTAATAAAGCCTCTATCATGAATGAAGAAGTAATTGGTAGCGAATTTCTATCAGAAACAGCAGAGTCTTGCTATCTAGAAAGTTGCTTATGAGTACTGAGGAGTTAAATAGAAGATACTATAGTTGCAGATCTAGAATTTTCTTATTAGCTCAAATTTATTATTCATGTAATAGACAGTGTTTGTGCCAAATACTTGCCACCCTGTGTACTCAAAAATCTTATAACCCAATGTGACTTGTACCTTTATGTGTATGTAGACCAAGTGTTATCTCACAGAAAACAGTTAAATATTTATAAAGTGAGACTTGAATTGCATTTCTGCCCACCCTGGGGTTTCCACCTGGGTAGAGATGACAATGGAAATAGCCAAAGCCTGAGGATTTAAAGAAATGTATGATTTACCTTATAAATTCAAAAACAAGCAAATAAAAATGCCCTTTATGACATTTTCTGTGGAATAAAATTCCTGAAGCATGCTGCAGAAAACTCTGGCTCTTCTCCCAATGCTACCTGTTTAAAGAGCTTGTGAGTGGTCAGTGATCTCCCACATTTCAATCACTATTTCACTGGGGATGAGTTTGTCTTGCCTCCACTCCTAAGCTGCAATGCCCCCAACCCACAGATGGATCCCACTGTGTCAGAATATGGAGAAAAGTCCAGAAATGGAGCTGGGAGGCACATGCCCAGGGCAAACTGTAGTCCCACTGTTTAGCCTGTATAGATGCTCAAGCATTCCCTAAATCTAAAAACACACCTTAAGTCACATGGGAAGTAAGTCACCTATCCGTATCCCTTTGAGGACTATACACAGAAGCAAGGAGACTCTCCTTACAGGATTTCCCACCAAGAGGACAAAAAGCCCTTCCAGCTGGAAGAAATCCCAGCTGGAGAACTAGCTAAAAGGAGGATTCCCCCAGAAGAACCAATAAATATGATGCATGAGAAAGCTAGCATTTACATGCCAGAGACACAAAGGGAGCTAATGGGCAGCTGGTGTCAGGCAGAGACACAACAATGACCAACAGAGGAGAGCACAATGCTACCACCACCGAACCCTGCCCATTAGCTGGAGCAGACATTAGCAGGCACACCTGCAGCTTCTGCAGCTGTGCGGTCACAGGCAGGAGGGTGGGGGAGAAGTCCAGACACCAGCCTCCCTTTTGTCATAGGACTCTGCAGCTGTGTTGGAGCTCTGCCCAAACCCTTGGAAGGGGACTTCAGATTGGAAATTCACAATCATATCTGACTGAAAAGCAATCGCTGTAACGGAAAATGGCAGAATAGCAGAGTTTAATGTAGTTGTTCCAACTCTCAGACCTACTGCAATAAACATAATTTTCAATCCTTAAATTTATATATCACGTTTGGGCTTTCAAGGAAATTTGAGTTGATTTTATAATTTGTTTCTTTTACAGTACTAAGTGTAGAACCCAAGGCTTTATGCATGCTTGGCAAGTGCTCTACCACAAAGCTGTACCACCAGTCCTTGCTCTTTGAAACAAGTCTCCATATTTATCTCAGACTAGCCTTGAACTCACGATCCTTCTACCACCATCTAGTATTTTCCAGCTTGTACCACCATGGCTCACTTTATGAACTTAAGTCTGTGGTGCGGGAGGAGAAACTGAGTTTATCTCTACTGAATGGTGTGAAGTTCACCAATGTCACTGAGGTAACATATTTTACAAGTAAAACTAGAACCCAGTTTCAACTTAGATGTGTCATGTATTAAATGGATAAACTGGCTTCATATGGATGGTGATGAACTTATAACCCGGGGCTTTTAGAAACTGATGCTAGCGGAAGAATATCTGTTATTGTTTCACTGAGTTTGTTGAGATGGGATTGGGGATGGCGGAGCACATGCTCACTATGTAGTCCAAACTGGCTTTGAACTCTCACATCTTCTGATTCGGCCTCCCAGGTTAGAATTACAGGGTATGTACCATCATACCTGGGACAGAAAGTAGAATTCTTAACACTTATCTCCTTCATTCTTAAGTAACGGTCTGAACCAGTCAGGCTTGCTATCCACTGGGCCATATCCACTCATTGGCATTTTAATGCCCTGCACGCTAGAATGAAACCATGTTTACATATTAGTAAATGGTACGAGGCATGCTGATTAACTTCAACAGAAGTTGTGACCACAGGCAACTTTTATCTTTTGAGTAGAATCATTAAGTCTACACCATTTCCCTGCAAATTACCATAATCTTTAAGTTTCAGGCATTAGCCCCCCCCAAAAAAAAATCACAATAATTTCCTAAGTTTGAATTTATAACCTTAGAGAAGGGACATAATTAAAATTACCCTTGAGAACGTCTTTCAGGAAACCTTAGTTTAGCGAATAAATTTCCTTCTCCAAGGTTACTACAGCTCGTTCCACTAATTAGTATCTTAGCCTCACATTTTAAAAGACTGTCTCAATTTGACCTGACTTAACTTGTTAGCTCTCTCCAATGGATGAGTCAATGAAAAGCAAATCATTAAAGGGCTCATTAATTTTTCAAAGAATGAATGAAAAACTGGACATCATGAGGCTTTTTATACAGGAAAGGTTTTGTGATCAGTTTATAATCTGGGAAGATTCGATTTGTGGCCTTGTTATCTACAATTACCAACAAGATAGATTTATCATGAAGTCACTTTGGCCATTGATAGCTGCTATAAGAGCAGATTTCCTCAAACAGGTCACAGAGGGCAGGAACACTATACACTAGACTCTGAAGCCGGAAATAGAAACTTCAACCCCAAGAATGAGGACAATCAGCTGGAGAGGTACAGCCTTGGCTGCTCATGTACAAAATGAGTGAAGTTATGAGCTCTGCTGGACAATTGGTCCCACCAGCATGTGGAATTTGAACAAATCAATCTGTTCCACTCTAGTTTTTAGCAGGAAAACCCTGTTAGAATCTACTTAGTCTATTACAAAGGTTTTCTGCTGACAGAACTTAGTGCTTTAAAAACATTGAAAATATAAAGAACATCATTCTTTAATACAGTATAAAGTGATCATATCTTGACTGAAATAATCTGTTTAGAAATCTTTGTGAGCAGAGGTTGCTTGTGTTGTTTGTATCGTGTGAGCTCAAATTTGGCCTACAGTAATCACACAGAATTGGCCCAATCCACCTTTCTAGTTTATAGCTCAGAACTCTAGAAATACCATAAAATAGCTGATTGAGAACTGATTGCTTTATCTTTATGTTGAAATTAAATATGTAGTTCAATTTTATTCTATCCTATGTTCTATGTAGTGTAAATTTCAATTCCATCAACTTAACATATTTATATTTTCCCACAGAAGTTATTACTTAATGTCTTCAATATTAAATAAATTTGCTCGCACTGATTTATAATAGATCTACCTTTACACAGGGTATGGAGTGATGTCTCAACAATGAGAGGTATCAAGTCTTTGCACAATTTCTGGGGACATCTTTGTCAGCCTTACTGATCCTGCGGATTTTGGTGAAATGTGTCTGATGTAGTTTATCATTTGACTTGCTTTGGCCAATGTCAGTCCAGCAGGTGTGACAGGAAAAGAGACCAGTGAAAACAATTATAGAGTTTGGTTTGGCCAGTTAGTCTTTAACTCTCACAAAAAGACATGCTCAGGAAGCCACCATGTGTTACATTGTGGCACTTGGAACACCCTTAAATGTGACCAGAACATAGGTGTGGAACTCAAACACCTGCAACCTGATAATGAGCCAGCCACCTACCCAGCACAAGTGTAATAATAGTTAAACACTATTATTACTATGATTCACTGCTATGACAATAGCTAATAGCTAATGCTATTAGTGGTTATTCCTGTGTTCAAATACGGGCTCCTTGGAGACCATGATACTTAGGCTAAATTGAAATGAGAAGAGATTCCATGTTACAGAGCAATCTGGGAGACAATCACCATGAGAAAATAGTATTTAACTATTTAACTAATACAAAAGTCATAACGAAAGACCAGGATTGCCGTATTACAAATAATTTTTGAAGACTGGGAAACTGAAAACTAATGACAAGAGATAAGGGTGGTATATGCTATAGTCTGTGAAATAGGCAGTGTCTGGAATATGTTAACCAGATAAAATGTGGCTTTTGTTCTATTAGCAATGAAGTGGATGTGGGAAATTTGAAAGAGGGGGTAGGTAGGGTATCTTTCAAATATGACTATGGCTCTTGTGAGAGTACATAGACAGGCGTCAAGGATGGGAAGGATAGAAATTAATTGCAAAGTTGTGATGGTTTAGCAAGATGTGGTAATAGTTTGGGTTATGGTGGCTAACACAGGTGGAAGGAATGAGACTGAATCCAAATATGCTGTGAAGGTAAACAAGCTAGTCTTGTTTGTGGAATAGATGTGGGGAATAGAGTTTGGTGAAACTGTGATGGCTCCTGGATTATTTGCTCGAGCAGGTAGGTGAAATTAATTGACACAATGATGTCTATGAGAAGATGGGTAAATGGATAAAAGGGAAAGGAGAATCAAGAAACATGGAACTACCCTGTTCAATTTGATGTCTTCCTAAACATCTAGGCAGCGGTGTACAGCAGATGATTAAATACATGAGAGAGGAGGCACTGGGAATCTAAGTTTGGTAGGCATGATGGCTGTTCCAAATTGGCCTGGTACCATCTGCAATATTCACACAGCGTTTCAAGCCTCCTGTGGTAAAATCACTGAAAGATTTTGTTCTGAATGAGTTTGCTAACGTTTGTTTTCTTTTCACTTTTTTATTCATTTTTGTCCAAGAAGCCCGTATAACATGGCATGACATGAACACTGAGCTTTGCTAAAAAAAAAAAAAAAAAACAAAACAATGGAAATAGCAATAATAATTATAAGAAATAATAACATCACAACTGTCCTGCTTTATTAAAACAGTGAGCAATGAAAAAATCATGACCTTTAACAAATGAAATCATTGATAATGATTCTTTTACTAAATACAAAGTACAAAAGTATTTTTCACACGAACACAATGAATTACATGTTTCTGCAATATTTTCTTGGCCCCAAATTTAGAAAGTTCAACTTTTAGAAGAGGATTTTAATCCATAGTCTTTCATTATCGTTTCTTCTCATGCTCCAAAGGACTGTTTACCAGATGTATCTGGTGTTTTACTGGACACATTCAGGAGGTGGGGGAAGAAAAGTTAAACACAGATAACTGGCAAGAGATCATTGAAAATGAGAAAATGGAGCAAATCGAGTGCAGAGTGATGTGGGAATAGGCAGGGCAGAAAGAACAAACAGCAGCCAATCGACACCAGGCATCGGAAGATCTGTTCCTATAGTCCACCTGATGTTCCGCTTTTCCTTGGATAACAGAAACCTGTTCTGTTGAGGATGAGGCTGCTCCAAGGTTTTCCCTGAAGCCCTGATGTATAGAGAAGGAACACAACTCCTTCTCAAAACCAAATACATGCTTGGCAGAGCCAGTAATGGTCTGAGACCAGGGCCTTGAAGGAGCTCAGCTTCAAATCCTGAGAACCCCACCCTTCCCTTGTACAGGGCTATTTATGCTTATCAGTCCCAGGGTCATTATGCCCTGCGTCCCTGATGCCCTTGAAATATCCATTGCTCCTCTGGTGCACCATTGCTTGATTAGCTTCCTGCTGACTTTGTCCTATTGTATGATAGCTTTCCACTGACTCTGCCCCATTTTCTCCTGCAAACAGCCGTACATTTTAGGAGGCGTACTTAACATAAGACATAGCTTGTATAAGACCTCCCAACTCAAGTTTTTCTGTCTTCTTTATATTCTCATCCCCTGTCCCTTAGGACCCTGTCAAAGAAAAATACCCTTCTGGTCCAGGTCACATTTCCTTATTACCTAGTCTATTTGGAGGAAGTGGGGAGACCTGGTGCATATGCCAAGATTTAGTGCTAAATTTTATCACAAATGATAAATATATATAGGTTGGGGGGAGGACAGAGACACTGTCTTAACTTTCTCATGACTATGACAAAATGCTTAATATAAGCAACTTAAAGAAAGGAAGATATTTGCTTATGGTTTCAGTGGGTTCAATCTATAGGTGCTTGTCCTGTGCACTAAGAAGATTATGATGGTTGGAGTGCATACAGGAAGAAGCTGTTCATCTCACGATAGAGGAGAAACAGAAAGACAGAATACAGAAAAAAACTAGGACAAAATATAGTACCTAAGGATATGCCTCAAATGAAGTATTTCTTCCATCTGGGCCTCAGTCCTGACTTTTCACTGCCTCCCAACCATCTTTGGAAGCACTTTTGTAGACACACTAGAGTTGTATTTTATTAAGCTTATCAAGTTGACAATTCAGATTAACTATTAGACCTATCTTGCACTATATCTACATTTTTAAGTTAGTGTTAACAGTAAAATTCTAATATTAAAATCATTAGGTACTGTTTCTAAGAACATCATGGAGTAGTGAATCTTGAAGGCGTAACCTGCCAAAGGACTACTAGGAAAAAAAATACTTAATTGACAAAATACTTACTATAAGCAACGTAAAGAAAGGAAGTTTTGTTTCCTAGTGGTTTAAGTGGGTTCAATCTATGGATGCCTGTCCTGGGCAGATTATGTTGATGGTTTCATTTCAGGTACCTTTCTGTTCTTCAAGCCTGAACATCTCAATTGCAACATTAAAGATTAGGTAACAAAACCCATATTTAAAAGACTATGAAGGTTGGATCAATCTATGCAGAAGTTTCTCATCATTGGAGATACAACATAACCCAGCTTGAAAATGCATCCAATGCATACCTCTAAATCCTTAATTTTCTACTAAAAATAACAAATAAGTAAATAGATGATTGATAGATGATAGATAGATAGATAGATATGCTACTGTGACTTGAATGAAAATGGTCCCATAGGCTCATATATTTGAATTATTGGTCTAATATATTTGATTTTTCTCTGTATGTTTAATATTCCATTTTGTTGTTAAGGTTTAACTAGCATGCTAATAGGTCGGATATGTCAGAATCATCCTTCCTTTAGCTATGTGATGATAATCATTTTTTGTTATGATCTGCTATAGACCCTAGAGAAATTAATTGCTTCTTCAGTTACAAAATTGAGTAGTTAATTGTTTTGCTGACCTTTATTAACTATTTAATGTTCTTCCTATTTACGTTACTCAGCATGCATTGCCTTACAGAGTAACAAGTAAAGATTTTATACGGCATGAGAAAGATCTACACTGATCAAAGAAAATAAAGATGAATTTCTGTGTTTTTAGAAGCTTACGAAATATGTGACTCTATGAGGTAAATATTTGCAAGACACAAAAAAGAAGCTGGAGAAAAAGGAATATATTGTCTCCAACTTCCTTCCCTGATTACCTCTTTCTGTTTCCCACTATCTCCTGAGCTGGTACGGAAAACTGTCCCAGAAAGTAGCAAGAGGCTCACTCCCTAATTCTGTAGCATCATTTTTCTGTTGGAAATAAAGATACACACACAGCTGACACACCTAGTAAAATAAAGCAGCTCATCACTGATTTCCCACTCCAGGAGTCAAGAGTCCCATTTCTGCTTCCATTTCGGCTAGACAATGGCTGTCAGACTTGTTGTTGACTTCTTTATATTCTTAATTCTTTAAACCACATAATTTTCTTTAAAGTCCAGAAGCCAATTTGCTTTGTTTGACCAAGAAATCTCTGCTAACAGAATAATGGAAAGAGCTGATCAGAAAATGGAATGAGTCCTTGCTTTCTTTGTTTTGATCTTGTTAATACTATTTGTTATAAGTAAGAATTACATAATAGCTTCATGGTATTCAAAAACAAACCACTACTAAATCATATTCTGATGGTAGCATGAGACAAGAAAAGCAATGCTGAAATTTAAATCTAAAATGAGATGTTGATATTTTTCTTTAAGAGGCAGCTTTATTCAGATTTGCTTATGTCACAGGTACCATATAAAAGGATCAAATTCAGGCAAATATAAATAACTTGAAAAGTCAAAAGTGATTTCTTGGATTCTCACTGTCTTGTATCCTATGATATCTTCTCTTCTCTCCAGAAACATGGTTTGAAATGGGTCTATACATACAGCCCAAAAAAGTTCAGTTTTTTTCCTCCTAGTTCCTGTGTGTTCTTATTTAGAAATAAGATCATCCTAGATGCCAAGTTAAGGTTAGGGCAGAGTAGACTAGGGTAAATCCCGAGCTCAAAATGACAGGCATGCTTGTGGGAAGAATGGGAAATGGCAGTCACATGAAGACTGGTGAGATGCACTTAGAAGACAAAGCATTCTAGGACTTCCAGAAAGGAATTATGGAAAGCTAGGAGAGAGGCATGAAGCAGTTTGCCCATAAAAGCCCCATGTGAGAACCAACCCTGATGATACCTTGCTTTCTGACTTCTGATCTGCTGAATTATCATAAATTCCTACTGCTTTAGCCAACCTAATTTGTGGTATTTTGTGGTTAGTTTATGTGAAACTAACATGCCATGTGCCTGGAGTCCACTAAAACAAAGTTCATATGTCAGTTCCTCAAAGTACATGCTGGGCTAGTCAGGTCTTACCCACCTGTCTGTCTTTCTTTGGATTTTCAAAGCATCACAAGAAACAACATAGGGATGTGTAATGTCTCACCAACGGCCCTTTTCCTTTTGAATCACATGCATGCCCCTATGAACAGTTTAATCCTTGCCTCATCTAAACACACAGGAATGAATGGCATGTACACAGTATGAATTAGTAAATATTGCCCTTATTGACTGATTGAGATGCATACCAGCAGAGACGTTGTTTGGGCAAATAAGAATGAATTAATGAAATAAATCTGCTTTACTCCAACTGAAAGAACAAGCAGAAATTATAGTGATTTACTTGCTTGGCTAATAATAATCCATAATTCATTAAAAAAACACTTAAACCTACTTGGGTGTGCACTGAAGTTGGAGTTTTGTATTAGCTTCACCTGGAGGTTAACACATTTTCTTGTTATGCATTCAAATTACACAGACTGTGTAAAAAAACAATGCAGGAAATTCTTAAACTTTGAAAATAATTGTGTAAATCAAGATAAAGTAATAAAGAACAAAATTATTAAATGTTCACTGTATCCCTTTTTTGTTCCAAATGAACAATTTCATCTTTAAAGCAATTCAGTGCAGCGGGTCTTACTGTCACATGAGTAGGACATGTGTATAAGTGGGATAGCAAAACGACTCAGTAGAAAGAATTAGAATTTTCTCATTATCTCACTTAACAAGACAGCAATAATAAATTGAATGGAAGCAAAAATATCAAATAAAACCAGACACATCAATAATAGAAATTACTGTTCATGCTAATCTGTGTACATAATGACTGAAGTAGCATATTAATATTTCTCTGTGTCATACAGAAAACTTTCTTTTGAAATTGCTATCTTAATTCATAGGTGATCATACTTAAAGAAGAAATTTTTAGATTGCTTTAAAAGTTGGATTGTGCAAAGACTGTAACTTGGGCTGGTGAGCTGGTTCAGTGGGTAAACGCAGTTTCCCCACAAGCCTGTGGACTTGAGTTTAATCTTTGGAATACACACAAAGATGGATGGAGTGAACTAACTTTACAAAGTTGTCCCCTTACCTCCACAAGTGCATAGCAGTACACACACACACACACACACACACACACACACACACACACAATACACATACACTATATACACAGAAACAAAAATAATCATAGACAATAATTTACTGTAATCAAATGCATTTCGTCATTTAAAAAAGTTGTGTGTTCTGTAGGGCAGACAAGAACTATAGAATGTGTATGCAGTGACAGTGTTTTCAAAGACTGTTTTAGGTTTCCTCTTATTTACCACCTCCTTAGTCCAGGGAGGTGTGCTCATCATCCTATACATGTAGAAACTGAGACAGCTTTAGTATGCTGTTTGAGAACAAGCATCCATTGGACATGTCTAGATTTTATAATCCCTTTTTCCATTTATCATTAATTAGTTCAAATTTGGTTCTCTCTTCACCAGAAAGCTAAATCAGGGGAGTTATTACATAATACACAGGAAAAATTATAAATATTCAAATCTCCTGTAGAACCTAATCACCCGTCCCTTCAAAGAACTAGGAAGACCAAATTGAGCTATACGACCCTGAAATCAGAAGAGCTGTTAAAACAATCTCATTAAATAATAAACATTTAAGTTCCATTTAGATCTTTAACCACTCCAATGGACATCAACAACTCACACATGGGATTGTTAACGCTAGATGAAACCTAATTTAGTGTTCACGTATCACGGTATTAACCATTGTTCATATGAGGGGGTTGAGACAATAGCTAAATTGGTAAGGTATTTGGAATGCAAGCACAAGGTCCTGAGTTCAGTCTCCAGAACCCACATAAAAATAGTTCTGGGTGTGAAGGTGCTCTCTTGCAATCCTAGTACTGGGAGGCAGAGATTTGCAGATCCATGAATCTGGCATGAAACCTCCTCAGGGAGTCCAAGGTCCCAATAAAAGACTCTGTCTCATAGAAAAATGTCAATGGTCATGAGGAATGATACAAGAAGTTCATCTCTGACCTCCACACATGTGCACACATTTGCATATGCACACAAGAACGCACAGAAATCGTTTATGTTAACCAAACTTTTCATGGATTTCTAAATATGTTCTATTTTCCATTTGGAATTTTTTTTCATCTACAGTATGTTCAAGTTTGAATTTTTTTAATTTTGGACTATTATTGAAGTCCTCCGAAATGGAGAAGAGCATTCAGAATGAAAAATGTTAACATAGGCTATTCAGAAATCGCAGAAAGTACTCTAAAATGGTACATGGAAATAGAGGGTATTTTACTTGCATCTAATATTGTTTCGAGGTTTGGTATTCCACATATCAAAACAAATTCTTGATACATCAGGGTTTTTAAATGTAAAAACTGAAAACTGCGTGAGTACTAAAAGGGAAAACTAGGTGATTATTGATTTCATCTTAAGCTGGAGAAGGCCTTCCCAGCATGATGTATGCAACAGAATCTAGGAAAGGGATCACCATGATGGCATTATAGATGTAGTATTTATTCACAGCTGCAGTTACTATTACTAAGGAAAGCCTGTGACACTCGGTAAAATGCCAGTTCACAAGTAGTCAGTGTAAAACAAAACAACCAAAAAAAAGTAATTAAAAAATTATAATATATATGACATTCAATAGATTAATGTCTTTCATTTATAAAGCATTTTTACCAATCAGTAAGAAGTGATTGCTTTTTGGGTTCATGTACTTGTTTAATTATATTCATTTAGCAGCTAAAATAGAATCTTTCTAAATTAAAATTTTTTCTCTACTGCATTAAAGTTTTCAAAACATCCTTTTAGCCATTATAGTTCTAGAATTTTACACTTTAAGTTCTTAATTAATATTTTAAAATGTAGCAACCTTATTTCAAAAGATTTTTCAATACACACTTTTCAGGACATCTACTTGGGAAAATACAACTGTGAAGAACACTTTTGAAACCAATTTGTTCCTTAAGGAGGCAGCTGTGTGGAACTGGTTCTTTCCTGATATCGGTTACTCCCACGGATATTTACATATCACTGGGTGTCTCAAAACACAAAGCTCCCCTGTTGATTGTGTCTGTTTTGCACACTTTCTCAAAGACCTTCACATAGCTTGTCCTTTTGATCTGAGTTTTTTTTGCCTTTGTTATTTTTCTCTAGCACAGAAACTAACTAGCCTTTGGTCTCTCTTATTCTGTTTCCAACCACGATAAAAGATTCTCTTTCGAGGCTCTTCGTTTAAGTTCTTATTTGCTATCACTTAATAAATGGAGCCTTCCCATGGCTTAGAGGTACCAGGTTAATAGACTCATCAGAGATGTCATTATTCTGAAACATTTGCTCTTGATCTTTCTTTGTCATTTGGTTTCCTGTTTCTCTTATTATTTGCCAGTTATTGAGAATGATCACGCTGAGCTTTTATAGTTGTCTCCAAAATCATAAGGAAGAAACAATGTGCACAGATAAGAAATATGTCTCATTTCTCTATTTTTAAATGCAAGAAATAAACATCTTCCAGGAGAATATTCATTTTATGAAGTTCCAGTAGTGACTGACTTACTCACCCACCCTTACACACTCTGTAGGCTCTAGCAAAAGGATGTGCTCCTGAAGAATTCCCTTTTTCTTTTGATTTGCCTTCATATATTGTAAACAAATGGCTCCCAGTTCTATTTCAAGGCCCTTCCCATATTTCTGTGGCCCTCTGTACTTTTTTCCACGTTCACCATACATTTGACTTCAATAGAACTATACAATATGAATAGATCATCGACTGAAAGTGGGTGGTGTTTCTCAGTAATACATAAATGTGACTTTGTGGAATCTTAGATATCTCTGATGACATTCTACAAATATCATCTTTTTAAATCATTGGAACATATTCACTGAGAGTACCAGGGTACATTCTTACCATTTCAGGTTTGGGATCACCAAAATTGCCCTGAACTATGCTTAAGCCAGTCAAACTAAAACTCAAACTAGAGATGCCTTTTAAAATAAAAAGGGGGGAACTAGAGAGATGGTACAGTCATTGACAGCACTTGTTGCTCTTCCACAGGACCTGGTTGGGATTCCCACATCCACATGTCAACCCACAACCATTTAGAGTTCTGAATTCAGAAGAACCATTGCCCTTTTCTGTCCTCCACAGGCACCAGGCAACAAAGTGTTGCACTGACATACATGCAGGTAGAACACTCACACACATAACATAATAAAATAATAAAACAAAATAGGTAAATGGTTTTTAGAGTATAAACAAAGGCTGGAGAAAACCACATAATAATGTATGTCCTTAATTAAGGGAAACACTACATATATTAGTTTTAAGGTTGCATTAAGAAATGATGTGCCCCTTCTGACATATGTCTGCCTTACTCCCTTAGCTAATGACATCTGAAATTCTAAAAATCGAAGTTAGCCTTTCAGCGGGACTTGATAAAATATCCAGGAGAGCATCATTGTGTTTCATCAGTCATTTTCTGTTTCGTTTGAATGAGCCTCACAGCCATTTCTTAAAGTAAATTTCAGTATGAAATTGAGAAGGGAAAGAAGGTAGAGGAAGGCTGAGATAGAATGTTCCCAAACCATTAGTAAATTACAATGGAAATGAGCACACCAAGCCAGGCCACCGTGCATGTCATGAGTGTCCGGTGAAACTGTGATTCCACACATTAGTTCCCATGTAAAACACAGCGGCATGAGATGATATGTAACAAACACATTGATTTTAATACAAAGTATTAATGCTCAGCAGCAAACTGCAGCAATCATTTGGCTACAAGGTAAACAAGATGTTTCCTCCAGGGAAGATTTTCATCACTGACATTAGAATTACTAGAGCACAGTCACAATTAAAAGCACAACTCGTAGCTCATTTTAGCTGGGTTTTTTTTTTTTAGAGAACAAAATCCCCGCTGTTGCCTGCATCCAGGATGCTACATTCCTGCAGGCTGAAGTTGAAGTCACTGTTTCCTCAGCACCTGTTACAAAAAGAACCAACTACAACTAAAGCTCAGGTGGTCCAGCTAAGCCCTGATGCTCCTAAATTTCTCCAGGCCTAGATAAACTGTAGGTCTGTGAGTATCCTTAGGGGCAGAAATTACTTACAAAGTATGCATATGATAACGGTTAGTACACAAAATACATAAGGAACTCAAGTCAAAGAGCCTGACTGGACATTTCCAAAAGATATACCAAAGACCAATGGCACATTTATAAATACTCAGTGTCCTTCATTACTATGAAAATGCCAATTAAAGCCACAATGAAATTTTCCACTCTACTTTTAAAAAATACTAGAATAGGAGGCTTTAAAATGTGTTGCAGACTAGAGAGACTGCTCAGAGGCTAAGAGTATCTGCTGTTCTTTCAGAGGAGCAGAATTCAGTTCCCAGCACCTATAACTCCAGCTCTTGGGGATTTGACACTCAGTCATGAGCACACACACAGGCACACATCCACACAAATAATAATAAAAGTATTTTTAAATGTTGTCTTGCTTTCAACATTGATTTCAAGAGGTTGTAAAAAGTATGATGATGACTTATTTGAAAATGTTAAGAGATTTTCTAATATCTTCCGCAACAATGATCATGTGTTGTGTGACTCACTACAGTGCTCGAGCACAATATGTTGTATCCTAGAGGGACAACAGATCAAATTCATTCATAAATCTGTAAAAACATCAATGCCAGTTACAATTATGTGAGTCAATGATCCAGTTTAAATAAGTAAAATAGAATTACAAAGAGAAAGCTAGCTGTAAGGGGAAAAGGAAATGAAAAAATTATGAAATTTCCGTGAGTTGAGATCATAGGAGGTAAAGCTGAAGGAGCGTAAGAGATAGCCTAGCTTTGTAATTGAGGCTTTGATCCTCATGCTGGGGCTGAGTGTCTCTCCCATGCTTCCACCTCTGCATGAAGTACTGGGCAACTCTAACATAGCATTGTCACACTGGGTACACAGGCTGACTTCAAAGGCTCCTTAACAAGTCACAGACACAGACAGAGGGGCCCAACGTGACTATGATACTGAGGAACATCACAGCTTAAGTACATGAAATATGGATGTAAAGGGACCTCTTCCAAAACAGTCTCAGGCTCATGAGGGTCACCTGAATATTCTTGATTTTAGTCTTAAACAATGGATGAGAGCGAGCCAGGAGAAAGGGGAAAGAAACGCATCCAAGTATGGCAAAAAAACCACAGTGCAGATCTCTTGACGGGGGTGGATGTGACTAAAATGGGAAGATCAAGTGTGGAGGGGGAAGGGAAAGGGGGTTGTGGGAGGGAATACAAGAGAGACAGCTAAAATTAAGGGGTATTTGAGGGGTAATATTGTAACCAAATAATGTAATGAAAACCTAGCCACTGGGGTAAAGGTTAACAACTAAACTATCATTCATACCTGCTAGGAGAGGAAAACATCAATGGAATAACACTGGTTTTATCAATCACTCTATGGCAGACTTCATGTTCAAGAATAGATAACCAACATACAATGGACTCCACAGATTTTGTGTGTGTGCTTTTATTTGATTATAGTCTGGTGGTGTTTCATTGTTGTTGCTGTTGTTGTTTGCTTGATTGCTTTCTTTTGGGGTGTTGTTTTATTCTGTTTTCTTGGTTGGGGGGTTGTTGTTGTATTGGGTTTTTGTTGTTTTGAGAAAGAACTTAAAGTTGGGTGTGCAGGCAAAGGATCTGGGAGGACTTGGAGGAGGGGAAGAATATGATCAAAATTGTTTAAAATAATTTAAAAAACGAAAGACAATTTCTATGAGATGCAGTGGTAAGCACTGAGGATAGAAGGTGGTTTTACACAGATCTGAAGGTGAAGAGAGACTTTAAACAGGCAACATGGATTTTAAAAAAAAAAAAAAAATCTAAGTCAAAGAAAAAATGGGCTCCAATCAACCAGATGAGAAATGAGAAATACATAAACACAGGGACAGAGAGAAAAAAGAAGAAATATAATAATAGAAAGATTTAAGAAAAAAATAAGAGCAACGGACTTGGAAGCAGGCCAGTCTTAATTCTGACTGGGGAACTGAGAAGACAATTCTAAATATAAAAATAAGGAATAAAGAGACACCATTTACATTTATTTAATACTGACTTTACTAATGCAATTCCATATTCTTTTTCCCCCTCATCTTACCACAGAATGTTGAATGATGGTGTTATCACTGACTTCCCTAAATAATGTGTCAGACAGATCTCTCTTCTGAGAGCACAGTACATAACATGAAACACAGTAAGTTGTAGCTGTTATTCTGCTGTGGCAGCTCAGCAAACAGGACAAGGAGGCATTCTCATAATTACAAGCCCTGCCAGACCTCAGTAGAGGGAACCACTATCCTGTCCAGTGCCATAATGGACAGTTGGAACCCTGAGCATCTGAACTCAGGTGTTTTTACTGATATAGAGCTCCTTAGGTATTCTACTGATAGCACATGCAGATCACAAGCAATCAAACATCCCCCACATAAATCTAATACCTGCAGATAATACAAGACCTAGGCAGCCCTTCGCCCAACAGTACATAAAACAATTATTTTATACATAACTAAAAATAAACTTCTACAACAGGAAGTATGTGTGAGCTTGCAGAGCTGAGCTTCTGTCTACAACAATAATGTCCTGATTCAAAATAAAATTAAAAACACTGACTATATTCTTTTCCTACCGTGCATTTATATAATTAGAACTTTGCCCAAAGGATTCTAGGTAGAAAAATCTTTTGATCAAAATCTCATATTTCTCCAGCACCACTGTAGATTGCAATTTTGTCAAAATGCCAAAGTTTCTAAGCAACAATGCCAAAAGGTTACTAAACAAGAAGATGCCAGCTCTTTTTCTTCTTTTGTTGACTTTTCTGTAAAAAAACCATAAACAAACACCTCATTTTCTAAAATGTGATCAGTCGACTGTGTTCGTGCCATACTTCTTAATACACATTTTTCTCTGTAAGTGTATTTGATCATTCTAAAGGGCAACATCAATTCAGCACATTCTACTCAAAATCTGTGTGCTCTATAAATGTGTAAGAAAATCCACCAGAAACAACCAGAAATGTTCTACAAATATAACACAATCATAGTAAACGAGTCGGTAAAAGTATGTATTGAATCCAAAGGAGGCACAAAAACTGGAAGAAGAGAAGTGCTGGGCAATTTACCAATTATGAGTAAGAGTAAATACCAACTACTCACAGTTACTTCACATGAAAGCCAATTAAAATTCATCAAAAAAGAATTTTAAATCTTAAAATGATGTTGAAGAAAATGATAAAACATAAAAATATTATACAGACATTATATGTGATATGGAATTGTTTATATGTTTTTAAATATATTGTTGAGAAATGCATACACAGGTGATTAAACAGGATTGGCTCACAAAAACTAATACAATGGCATCCTTTAACAAAGACAAAAAAATGCCACAGAGGACAATCCATCTGACAGATGTTTATGCTCTGATGCTGGACCTGATCTGTCTTATACCAATCTTCAGTGATTATACCAATACTTGGCTATTTTTTCAAGTTACTTTATTTATTTGATGTTTTATAATATTTTCTTAACTAAACAAATAAAAAGCAGAGCACAAATGAGAGCAATAACATTTCTACATGCAAATCATCATAAACCCATGAACAGTTCTTAACTGGCAACTTTTTTGAAAAGGTTTTAAGCATCATTCAGGAAAAAAAAAATTAGATAAAGCCACAGGGGGCAATAGACAACAAAAGATAATGCTAACCAAAGAGGTTTCCATTTCTCTGTAAATATTTCATGCATGAATTTTTCTTAAGGGAAGCAAGAGCCTGAAACTTTACAAGTTGCCTAAGTCTCAGTGATGAAGGTGTCAACCTTTGTTTAACACCATTTCACCAAAATTGCTGAATTTCAATTTCAGAAACTGGTTTAAAACAGATGTTTACTGCAGGTTATGTTACACCAGCTGTATTTCTAGGAAACACTGCTTTACAGCTTCTACGCCAGATTGTGGTATCTTTGTCACTTCCATTACATTCTGCAGTTTCACAATAATATTATTCACAATAATACTACCAGAAAATCTAAAAAAGTTTGTGTTAATGGCACTGTAAAAGAATTGCATACATATTATCTTAAGACATAACATAAAAATGAACACTTGCACACACATACATATATATATACCCTAACACGTACATACATACATACAGACACACATATACACACACATTCATACACACATAAGTACACACATATATATGACACACTCACACATACACACATACATACACATTCACAAGCATTCATACACATATTCATGTACACACAGACACATACCACACACATGCACACACATTCATACACACACATACATTCTCCCCATTGTTTCCCTCAGTGCCGATCAGTCTATCTTAAAGAAGAGTTAAGAAGTGAATGAAGGAACGAATGAGTGAAGCAAGGTTTACTAGCTATACAACTTAAAGCCAGTCAGCCCCCTCTTCTATGCTGCTCATAACCCTCTATGGTAAAAATATCTACCAAATAGACACCAATCAATCTTCACTAAAAATGTTACATTTAAAATGCATATTTTGTCATATACCTAGTTTCATTTGCCTCTGTATTTACTCTAAAATCATGTTAGGTGATTGTATGGGGTATCTAGCTAAATGGCAGAACTCTTGACTAGCATGCTTGAGGCCTTGGGTTCAATTCCTAACACCTCCGTTATAAATAAATTAATTAGTTAATTAATTAATTATTTTTAAAAATCATACTTAATAAGAAAGTTAAAGCTTCAGGCCTACAGCTCAGTAGTCATCACACCACAGCCAACCCTTCCACTAAACAAAGTTGTCTCTAGTGAAGCAAAATCTAGGCTGGAGAGATGGCTCAGTGGTTAAGAGCACAGGCTGTTCTTCCAGGGGACCTGAGAGTTCAATTCTCAGCACCTACATGGCAGCTCACAACTATCTGCAATTCCAGTTCCAGGAGATCTGAGACCCTCACACCAATACACATAAAATAAAATTAAATTAATTATTTTTAAAAATCAAACAAAGGCTGCTTTGAGACTCAAGCACCAAACACCTATCGTGTTTGGTTATGATGGGTTCTCATCCTACAACAAACTGAATATTGAGTGAGTGAAAGACACTTAGGGGCAACTGCATTTGCTCATAAGCCCAGTCCCCACTCCGTGAACTAGAATATTCCCTGATCTGGGCCTACTAGACCCACAGACACTGAATAATTTCAGATGAAAAGAATATAAAAAATTAAAAATCACAGTTTCTTGGGTTGAAAGACACTTTAGTTCATTAAGCCAAATCATCTTCTCAGCAATTCAGTATTCCAGTTCAACACTGAACATCTATAGAAGTTGTAAGAACCGTCATTGGGGTGGCTGAGCTGTCTTGGGCTCTGTGTTCAGGAACTGCAGATTTTCAGAATTACTAAGCATGTGGGTTCCTTTTGCATAAGTTTGAAAAGCTGAGATTTCTTTCCAAATGATCCTTTTTCTTTCTTTCTCTCTCTTTTTTTTTTTCCAGAGCCTGATAACTCATTGATGAGTACCACAAAAAAAAAGAAAAGAGGAAGGAGGGCCACACACAGAGGTGCATGACTCAGCAGACAAATGTTAAATTGTTCTTTCTCATCTTCACATGATGCTCACTAATGCATCACGTACATTAATAAGCATGTGCATGGCATATATGCTTGTTATCAGACAGTAGGGATATACAAAGTTCTCAAGTAAACCTTTCATGAGAAACCACTTACATTAATACAAAACAGTCCTTAATACAAAAAAGACTATGTCAGACTGGTAGTTTAATAAGAATGGCCCACTAGACTCATATTTGAAAGTTTAGCCGTCAGGGAGTGATACTATTGAGAAGGATTAGGGGGTGTGGCCTTGTTGGAGGAAGTGTGTCACTAGGGGTAGGCTTTGGGGTTTGAAAAGCCTATGCAAAGCCTGGTTTCACTCTCTTTCTGCTGCCTCCAGATCCAGATGTAAGAGTTTCAGCTACTTCTCCAGCACCATGTCTGCCTGTGTGCCAACATGCTTCCTGCAATAATGATAATGCACTAACCCTCTGAAACTGTAAGCCAGCCCCAATTAAATGCTTTCTTTTATATGAGTTACCATAGTCATGGTGTCTCTTCACAGCAATAGAACACTGACTAGGACACAGAGACAGAGAGACACAGAGACAGCAGCAGACCAGAGTTTGATTCTACAAGGTTTACAATATAATAGATCTTTTTGAAACATTCATTTAAAGGCATTTATAAAAATGCAAATAGATAGTAGCAGGCTACAAATGCCCCTACAGTGATGGAAGGCTGACTACATACATATTTATGGAAACTCTGAGGATGTGCTGCAGGAGACCGGATCAAGGAGTGAGACACCCAAACTGCTATAAGCCAGGAAGTGGTTTGAAGGAATAATATTCAAAGCCTACAGGACTCTCAATATCACAAGATTGGAGTTTTTATGCATTTTTTTTTTTTGGAATCTCCATTCTCCCTATATGGTTACATATATTGTGACTGGGTATTTCAAACTGCTAGGCAGTGATGAATAAAACAAGAGAGGAAGGTGAAGGAAGGGCTGGAGGGGAAGTATGACCTGTCTTCACAGCGTGAGAGTACTCCCCAGCTACCGTGCACACACAGATTGGAAGTCAAGCAGCCCACATGGCTGTTTCCTGGTTATCTTTCTCTTGGTCCTCTAGGTCCCTCTCCTCCACTCACCACAGATCCGTTTTCTCATTTTCTATCAACTTGACTTTATGGCCTGATCAATTATAATCAGTGATTCTTGTGGTATATACATTTTAAAGCATTATTTAAAGCATTAACCTATTACTTTTCCATACAGACAGTCATGGGCTTGGGAGAACAAAACTCTGTGGTAAACTATAGGCAGAAATGCTCTCTATATGTCTCATATCAAGTTTTAAATGCTCCTATTTGGAGGGCCTATAAAACCGCCAGTCCCAAGAGCCTTGTTACAGTGCAAACAGACCAGAGCAAGATCAAAATCACCCTGCACCAGCTCCTCAGTCTGTTCAAGTGTTTTCTGCTTCATTTAGTTCCTGTCACCTCATCAGATTATTTAAAATTTGGCCATGCTTATTGAAACCCTGTCTAGCCAGTATACTTTTTCTTTAGGGAATCACTTCCTCTCCAGTAATTCTCTGTAGTTCATACGATTATTGTAAGACTGGCCCAGTTCAAGAGGGAACTCTTATCCCAAACTAGGACTTTGCTAAAGCTGTCTATAAAGTCATTCTAGGTTGTTGTAGGCTCGCTAACTTAAGGACTATAAAACCTGGATCTGCAGGAACTATATTTCCACCAAACATCATAGGAGTGTTGGGTAAATACAGACAACCCTGCAGTCTAACTAGGAGACTGATCAGCATTCCTAAATCTACAGCAGGAACTCAGGTAGGAAGTGTTTATGAGCTCCCCTGTCAACCTTTCCTCTGTGCCACTCCCACATACTAAAGGGCTAGTGAGAATACAAGAAGCATAAATCAGCAGTAAGTAAAGAAATCAACAGGAAGCAGTGGGGAAACAGAAAAGGAACCGCAAACTCAGAATCACATTCTGATCAAACTTGAAAATCTAGGCTCCAAAATATTTTAAACTTGTCTTGTCCTGACAAGGTATAAGTGTTCCTGATGTTTGACCTTAGAAAATTGTTCCTTTTCCAGGTTGAACCTCCATCATGGATCAGCCTGCCACAGACATGTACAATTAGATCAGTCCGTAAGACCCATTAACATGGCAAAAAATGATTGTAGCCAAGGTTAATTTCCTTAGTAACCTTTAAATGTATTCTAGACATAAGTCACCCAGTGGACATCAATAGTTATTTGATTGGTGGATGTTCTGACAAAGCAAAACAAAGACCCATCTTCCAAACGCAGACCTAAAAGAAGACTAGAATACTTTTTCTTAACCTAGAAGTGGCACAGTTTAACTTATCAATTCTCGTGATCAAGAAATTGTTGCCATCGTCATTAAAAAAATTTTAAACCCATCGAGAGTGGTAAGCTCTCATTTTGGTACAGAGAAATGAGAAAATACATAAAGCAGGCAACTGTGCCACTGTCACAAAGTAAACTAATGAACAGAGACATTTAAACAGCATCACGGGTTTTCATTATGGAACACCAAAATAATTAGCAGTTTTCACTGAAAATCTTGCTACTTCTTTTACAACTCATTAAACAGAGGCACTTTTTTTTTTCATGAAATTGCTGTGCGATCCTATTTTTCTTGCATAATGTTCTTTTTTGCCATTTCAAAATAATGGCTTAGTTGATCATTAACACTTTAAACCTTGGGTATCTTTTTCACAATGTAAATTCAGTACCAGCCTACTCATATGAACAGAGGAAAGTGTCAGAGTCGGGTGGAACAAAAGAAGAATTTTACAGAAAAGCATAAAAAGATTAGAGGCTTTACCTTTAAAGGAGTTTAGTTAGACTTCTAGCACAACTTTTAGGTCCAAACTGCCTTCAGATGAATAAATTTTTGAGAGAAAAACCAAAACAGATTTTGAGGTCACTTTATATTGCATGTTTGTACATTCCTACAGTGTAAATTTGCATGTCACCTTAACTGGGCCACAGGATTTCCCACACCAGGTTAAGCCCTGCTTCTTGCTGCCTGTGTGGAGGTGTTTTCATTTGAATCAGTAGGTTAAGTGATACAGCTGGCTCTCCTCAGTACTGGTGAGCATGATGAAACCAGCAGAAGGTGGGAGCAGAGGAGTTGTCACTGGAGCTATATCCCAAACCATATATGGTCTCCTAAGCAACAAGTATTGAAAACAATAACCAGCCAGCCAGGTGGTGATGGCACACGCCTTTAATCCCAGCACTCGCCAAGCAGAAACAGGAGAATCTCTGAATTTGAGGCCAGCCTGGTCTACAGAGCGAGTTTGAGGACAGCTAGAGTTACAACAGAGAAACTGTCTCGAAAAAACCAAAAAAGAAAGAAAGAAAGGAGGAAGAAGGGTGGGAGGGAGACAGAGAATGAGAGAGAGAGAGACACACACAGAGAGAGAGAGAGAGAAGAAAGAAAGAGAGAGAGAGAGAGCGGGAGGGAGGGAGGGAGGGAAGAAGGAAGGAAAAAAGGAAGAAAGGAAGAAAGGAAGAAAGGAAGAAAGGAAGGAAGGAAGGAAGGAAGGAAAGAAGGAAGGAAGGAAGAAAGGAAGAAAGAAAGAAAGAAAGAAAGAAAGAAAACAATAACCTGTTGTGGGACATTGGAATTAGATAGTTTATAGTTATTATGGGATCATACTCCAGTGTACATGCTGTGTGGGGGAAAGGTGCTTCCTGATGCCTTGCAGCCTGTGAAGGACCTGCTTCAACACCTCTGTGCTAAAAATAATGGAATAGCCCCCCAGATCTCCACATGAACAAGCCATTTGCTTACATAAATGCAGATGAAGGATCTCTATCACCATCAGTGGTCTGCAGCCTGGTGATCAGGGAAGACTGACTCATCATCCCACCCCCCAGCTTGAGAAGTGTTAGGTTCCATTCATTTGTGTAATTGAGGCCTATGTGGAGGAAGAAGGGAGTTTTGAATGAATAAAGCATCTAGGGGCTGCGGCAAAGAGCCAGGCAGTGCCAAGGAGAGCCATGTGAGGAGGCCATGAGAGAGGATGTAAGATGGACCTCTGCCTAAGCTGTCCGGGTATTGCAACCCGGAGAGTTGTTATGGCTCTTTATTGAAACCCACTGGAGTTAATATTAATTCTTTAACAATAACCAGCAAGTGTGTGTGTGCTGCCATTTAGAAAACAAAAGCGTGCTGATACCCTGTAATCACAGAGCCATCATGAATACTGCTTTCATTAAGATTCCCATCACCCATCACTGACACCATAAGAATGATTCTAATCTGAATCAAAAAATGGAATAAAATATTTGATAAATGTGCCTCAGCGTTTGATGTTTGTCTTTTAAATTTTTGACAGATTTACTTTTTTTCAGTCTTGACACTCATTCTGTAAAGTTTAAGAAGTTATTTATGTGTGGAGAATAATCATCTCTGTTGACTTACATTACGATGTCCGAGACAATTCATGTATAAAATATTGTTCTACAATACAAATACGAATATCTGTCAATATAATTGACAGTTTTATGAAGACCTGTAAGAAGCAGGAGGAAGCACGAAAGAAAACTTTAAGTGTTAGAAACTGGCTCCAAGTGTTTCCTAATATCAGACATTAAAAAGGAAAATAAAAGACTTTGTTAACCCTAAGTGTCAAGAGTTCATTGCAAACCTACTAACCTTCTTAGTGGAAGAAATCTCCACACATCTGAAACTGTAATGCAATTCACACCTCTCTCTACTCTCACCAATTAAAAAAAAAAAAAAGGCTAGTTGTTCCCCCGATCCCCAACACAAATCTTGAGGTTATATCTCCCGGAAAATTAGAGAACATTCATTCGATTTTTTTATGCTCCTGTTAGAAATTCTGCTTTAACAGACTAAGAGTAAAATTTTAATACTATTAAATAATGAAAATGAAACGAATCAAAAGAAAGTTGGCACAATAACAATAAAAGGTCAGTTTAAAATATACATGCATATGTATGTATATGTATACGTGTATTTGTATGTGTGCATATATATGTGTGTAGATATACAGCTATGCAAGATTGTCTATTTGGCTGGATTGTGTCTAGTAGAGTTTGTAGCATGTTTGGTTGGGTTTTTTGTTTTTTTTTTTGTGGTTGCTCTTATTTGTACTTGTCTGTAAATATGGAAAAAAACTTCGCCCTGACCAAGTTGTGGGAATGGTTGGGCATATTCCTACATGACTTCAGAGCAAGGTATAACAAGAAGCTTGTGGGACTGTCCTACAGAAGGCATTACAGTTCTCTCCAAAACACTTTTCAATTAAAAAAAAAAAAATTAAGCATGCATTTTTACATTTGTGTTTAAATCAGCCACCTCTCACTTTCGAAACTCAATTCTCTCATCCCCTTCTGATCTTCCTCCTTGATACCATCAGGAGCCTTTGGGGCTCTCTCATCAGCACTTTTTTCTAGATCGTTGCAAACCTATGTCACTTGCTAGTAACCCCTTAAGGAACACGTGATACATTTGTGGCTACTTCCCTGTGGCTCCCACTTGTAGATACTCACCTGAAGTCCAGGGCAATGATCACCCTCACCCCCAAAACCAGCTTTTCCTCTGACTTTCCCTTTTCTACTTATAGTACTTCATTTCTCCTTGTTTTCCCTCCAAGGCTCAACCTTGAATCAGTCTCCTTTGTTCATCTCCTAAATCTAAGCTGTCATCAACTCCTATCAGCCCTTCATGATCTCCCCCGATTTCTTTCTTTCAATTTTAACACTGCCACATTCATTCATTGCTTGTCCACTGCGCCTCAGCTTCTTCACTGACCCCATACTTGACCTGTCTAATCTTAGTTTCATACACACCAGGAGCAACCCTGCTCTCCACTACAAGAATACTGTCCCCAAACGGTCACAATTTCCCAGATTACTTTCCCATAGCTTCCAACAAGAGAAAGTAGCTGTCTAATTCCTGTCTGCTAATCTGTCCCATACAGTGTCCATGGAAGAAAACCTACCCTACTTCTCAATAGAACCCTGCCCATATTAATTTGTATCTCTCCTGTGACTTTCTCTGAGAACACAGTGACTTTCTCTTCCTGGAACTCTTTGTATTAATTGATAGTCTGACCATCTGCTGGGGCAACCCTGTAGGGTAATACAAAAAGAAACTCAACCAGGTACCCAAGCAGCAGGTCTAAGCACAGCTATGCTATTGAGTTGATCTAGGAACCCCACAAAAGCCTTCATTTAAGCCAGGCAATGGTGGCACATGCCTTTAATCCCAGCACTTAGGAGGCAGAGTCAGGTGGATCTCTGTGAGTTTGAGGCCAGCCTGGTCTACAGAGTGAGTTCCAGGACAGCCAGACTTACAACAGAGAAACCCTGTCTCGAAAAAGAAAACAAAGCAAAACAACGAAGTGTTGGGAAGGCCTTAAGAAGATGCCCCACTGTCTAGCCATACTTGAATTATCATTGTAAGCTAGATTGTTTCAGTAAGCCTTGTAAGCAGTCTCCATGGTCTATAGAAAAACAACTTTTCCCACTTATTGATATGGAGTGCTTAATATACATGTTACATTATGTAGGCCCCTGGGAAATATTTTGATATCACAGATTAAGAAATGTTTTGAAAGTGGCATACTCTAAAAGAGCCCAAATTAGAACTTAAAGCCATTGACGCTCAGCCCTGCGTTTGATATGCTTATTTGTTTTTGTGTTGTTGTTTGTTGTTGTTGTTTGTTGTTGGTGGTGGTGGTGGTGTGGGTGTGGGTGTGTTTGAGTGTATGTGTATGTTGAGACATGGTCTCACTGTGTAGCTTTGGCTGGTCTGGAAGTCAATGTGTAGACCAGGCTAGCTTCAAACTCACAGATTTCTGGCTGCTTCTTCCTCCTGAGCACTGGGATTACAGGTGTGGGCCACACTGCCCAGCCTCTTACTTTGATACTTTCATACAGCAAGTCATCAAAAAGTACTTTTCCTTGGAGCCTTTCAGATAGCAATTCTAAGTACTAAAAGTCACATTTGGATCTTGAAAGGGAACCAATGAGAAGTGAAGTTCCATGACCCAAGTAAATGAGAAAGCTAGTTTAAGGGTGTGTTTAAGGGTTCCCTAGAGGAACAGAGACCAAAGAATGAACATATACTTTAAAAAGCATTTAATTTATTAGATTCTCTTATTTGATATGGTTGGAGTAGTCCAACAACCTAAGCCTCACTCTGAAGAGGGAGAAAGTCCAGTAATTGCTCAGTCTACAAGGATGTTTCAGCAGTCCTAACTTGGATCCAAAGGGCTGGAGGATGCCTGGAAGGCCACTGGTTCTAACATCAGAAAAAGAATCAGCAGTGGCAGCAAAGGGGTAGATAAATTCACTAGTGATGGCTAAGGACATGAGAATAAAACAGTTAAAAACAGTCTTCCAGAAGGCAATCAGGACAAATCATCCCACACACAGACATTCCCACAAGCCAATACAATGTAGACCATCCCTAACTGAGACTCTCTAGGTTATGTTGTGTTGACAATTAAATCTATCCATCACAATGGGGAGGCCATGCTGATGTTTAGATGATGGCTGTGATTAGTTTCATGTGAGAAAGTGAGATGAATACAGAAAACTTTGAAGTCACGGCCAAAAATCCATCTCAAGCTCCTTAAGGAAATCATGGGCTAAACATACAGGGACTTCACTGCAAGCAAACTGAGTTTAAATTTGATTTTCTGACATTTACTAGCCTAGTCAATTAACTTCTGATATGATCTTTTTGTCTAGCAATAGTGGTTAAAAACAACTATCCTGCTTATAAAGATAAAGCGAGCTGGAAATTGTAAACTGCTTCACAATACAAGGATATTGCTATTGTTTCATAACTCCAAATGGCATCCTGTCTTATCTCAGGCCCTCCAGTGCTACCTGTCCCAGCCAGACCTTCTGCTATGAGAAGATTCTGGATAACTTGTTCATCATCAACAGAATCATTTAAAGAGATACATTTCAAACACAAGAATTTTGCCCTGTGCTAGGAACAGGTGCAATCTTCCAGATAAAAAGCGTTCTCTATCAGAACAGGATGAAAGGAATTTGCATTAAGCCAGGAAAAAATTTTTTCAGGACCCTCTGAGTTGTTGATGTTATTGAGCTTTTTTAAAAATTTGCTGAGGCATCCAAATCACTGGATTTTTGGAAAAATGACCAAGTAATATAGTTTAAAACATCAATTTGTTCTAAGAAACTATTTACTCTTCCCCTCAAAGGAATGGCATGCATGGGTTATTTCCTAACAATGAAGAAAACATCTTTCATTTTTAAGATGTATATGGTGCCACTTGTGACTGGTGCTTGTGTCTTAAAGACTATAACTTATTCATAAAAATAAATCAGATGTTTCCACAGAGCAGTGTAATGCCACTGCCTTCTTTCTGTCTTCTCCTGGTACCTAATGAGGCATGAGACAGGCTCTGAGCACAATCTAGTTGTTTACTTTCCTCTGGTCAATAAAGAAAAACCAAAAAGGAAAAAAGGAAAAGGGAAAAAAAAAAAAAGCATTTGAGTTTGTATTCATCTATATCACAGAGAAAATGGACATGGGAATTGAAAAAAAAGGAAATGTCTTCAACAGTTAAAATGCCTGCAAGTCTTTCTATAACAAGATAAAAGCAAGGGGTGACGAGCAGGGAAGAATGAGGGCGATGGTGCTATCAATAGCATCAAGATGAAGAGAACACGTGTTACTGCAGCTGAAGATACTGTCCTCTAGGCCAGGGAAAACACCTTTGTCGTTAACATTAAAAAGACAATAGTCCTAAAGAGAGTAGTTGTGCTTTAGCATAAGTCTCACACACACACACACACACACACACACACACACACACACAAGATTAAAACACTAGCTTGGCAATATTCTCTTTAAAATACAACAGCCAAGCTCGGTCTTGCAAGGAAAACATAATTCTAGCAGCAGTGGCATTTCCATTGACTAGTCATTTTAAATGGCTTTGTCCCATGGCAGGCTTCCCAATCCCGCAATGTAGCTCCGCCCATGGTGATGGAGAAACTGTGAGCCAGGTAAAGAATTCCCTGGAAACCATGGCAGTGGGCGTGACTCAATTTATTAAGGGAACAGGGTTAACTATGTAGTGAGAGGAAGGGTCTCGTCATTAGTTAGGACAGGGTAGGTAGGCCAGCGCCATTTGCATATTGGGGCTCTCAACAGCCTGGACCTAGGTATTTTCCAGGGGACCAGAGAGAGAGAGACCCTATATAGTCATATATGGAGAGATGTTACAACTCCAGATAAACAATGTCAGGTCGCATACCTTTGAGGGCAGCACAGCTTGTAGTCTTTCAGAGCAGCGGTGAAGAAGAAACCGAACACCTATGGCTCTCAGAAATGAGAATTCCGGAGTTCGGGTGCTTCTGCCCCACCTCAGCTCTGGGACAGCCCCATAGTTTACATGTCATTTAAGGCAGCATTTAAGAGCAATATGGGGCCACTTATGTTCTTAATTTTCACACATTCCTATTGGAAAACACACTTAAGAACAGCCTTGGTTGACCACGCAGACCGGCCCGCTTTCTGGTGCTCAGGAGCAGGCAGAGCAGGGAACACCGGAGGTGCTGCCTCAGTGGCTGACGGTCCAGGTCAATGCATAAAAACACCCGCCGACCTTCTCCTTAGGCTGAATCCCTGCCTCTCAGCAAAGCAGAAAACTCGGGCAATCGAGGCCACATTTGTAACCATTTGATTTATTCATAATGCCTGCAGCCCTCTTCGAGGAAACAAACTTACACAATGCTGGAGTGTCTCTCAAACATACAGAACACCCTTTTGTCGATCTTCTGTAAATCCCACCGGTCTAGAATAAGGTCATTACAACAATTTTGAGCCAAATTTGAAGCAAGCTTTAATTAAATTAATTAAATACTGACCAATAAAGTCGACTCTGACCAGGGCCATTCTGAAATTCCCACAGAATGGTCTTGTCACACTCTGGAGCGCCCACAGAATAGTGCTAAGTCACGTGCATCAGATGCTTACAAAGGTAGAACCCAGAAAGCTACATATTTCCCACCAGATCCAATCAGGGGCAAGCATATCCTGAAGTACTTCCTGTCTGGTATCTCCTGCCTACAATTGACTAAGTACATCTGGTGTATGTGGAGCAGAGCCAGTGCAGTTGGATTAAAAAAACGGAGTCTACACTTGTGGCCGGTTATCTCCCATGAACAGCCTCACCCAGTATCCCAGGAAGTTATCTGTCTTTTCACTTTATAGATCTCTCAGGCACAGCAATTAAAATTTAAAACATAACTTTTGCTCCTACACTCCTCCATTCTTTTATCCCTCCCAGCTGCTCTCAGAATCGTTCTCCCTAAGAATGAATCCACTCCTGAGATAATTTTGCTCCTCTAGTGAGTTTTCGCTTGTGGGAATATTAACAACGTTCACTTTGGAAAACCGATTTAGAAGCACCCACCAAAGTGAAGGTTGTAAACGCACCCTGAGCAATGGTGAGAGATGCAGTCAGTCATTCTGCATTTTGGATGAAGTATTGTCAGTCTTTGTAAGTGTAGCCAATCATCTCTCTGGTGGCAGCTCATAAGCCATTCTTCCCCTAGTGATTGATGACATCGACCACCTTTCTATGCGTCTATTGGCCTTTTGGATATCCAATTTGGAAATGCCTATTCAAGAGCTTTGCCCACTTTTTACAGAACTGTTTGTCTTTTACTTATAGACTTGTAGCAATTATTTATACATTCATGATATAAGTCATAGGGTTATGAGTCCATGCATTCCAAATCTCTTCTCACTGTTTAAGGCATCTGTTTTCACTCGCTTACTGTTATCATTTGTAAGGAAGAAAGGATACTAAGTTTTTCTCACCAATAGTAGAGTTCATAGCTGAGAGCCTCATGATAAAAGGAATGTTAATAAGACAGAAACATACACATATATTTATCATAAGTTTTGTGTACTGTAGGAGCCTTCAGGAATGAAAACCCAGCATCACAGAAATCTGTATTTTCTGTGGGCAGAGATCACAAGGAACTCTTCTAGGGTTCCTGAAATACACCATCTCTTGATCTTGGTGGTGGTTACATGCGACCTCAGATGGAGATGCAAACATGATTTGTACATCTTCCTGTGTGTTACTGTATGCATTTCTCCTCCTGACCTAACAAATCACTACAGGTTAAGTAGTTTGAAATTCCACACACTAGAAATCTTTCACAGTTCTGTATGTAGCCTGTCTGGGATGGCTCAACTGGTTTCTCTGATCTAGATTTCACAGGACCAAAGTCGAAATGCTGAAAAGCAGCCATAAGCAAGGGGCTCTGGGATCCTTGCCTTTGTAGTAAGGTCCTCATTTCCTTCCAAGTTGTTGTTAGAGCTCCCCTACTGGAGGGAAAGACTCCACTACCTAGCATGGAAATTTCCTACTGGATACCTCTTTATAACCTGTTCTATCCTATAAAGGCTTATATTTTCCACAGGGCCATCTTTGAATTTCCTTCCACTAATTTCTTTCTCCCAGTGTTAAAAGGAGCCATAAAAGCCACACACTTCAGGAACAGGTGAACTTCTGCATCACAGAGCCTATGAGAGCTCATTATGTCTCTTTCATGATACTCGCATCATTTTCTCTCCTCCATCTCCCCCATCTCATGCCTCTGACTCTTTTCCCTTCTTTTACTGCATTTAAGGACTTACACGATTATATTGGGCTCACTCAGATAAACCACCATAATCTCTTCGTTGTAAGGCTTATACCTTTAAGTACATCTGCAAAGCCCTTTATGACACATAACATATAAATATGTACCATAACAGATTCTGGGAGCAGGATTAGAGTGTCAACATCTTCAGGGAATTATTTGAACACTTGCAGTTATCCTTAAAAACTTCTTAAGACAATAACATGAAAAGTAAGTAATCTTTACAAAAGACACAAAGAAAAACTTAGCCAAAACAACTATCAAATTGGTCTTATTCCAATTATATCTTTAATTACCTACATGATTATGTTATCAGTAAGTTAGAACATTCCTATCTACTCCTTATTTTATCTATATCACATATATTAGTCAAGTATTTTTAAGTGCACAGAGTTATTACATTCTGACATCAACATGACAGAAACATTTATTAACACGGCATAAAAACATTTCTAAGACATGAACTATATTTCACACCTACCAATCCCTCCAACCAAACATATTTTATATATTAATTATTGACTTAAGTATATTGCCCTTTAGTCAGTTACAGACTCTAGTCAGTTAGCACAGCCTCTGTAAATGTTAAGAACAATATTTCACTATTACATAGGACACTGTCAAATATAGACTGTAGTTATGATCTCATAAAGCAAACATGTTTAAGGAGCTATTTGCAATATTAGTCTGTTCATTCCAACTCAGAATTCATTTGTACAACCATTATTTTCACTTGATGAAGATTCATGGAGAAAGAAAACCACCCAAGCAACTTGAAAATTTATGCAGTTGTGCTGTCAAGTCTGATATGCTTTCAACTTCCAAAGCACGTATGTTCTTGTGCTATTTTCCACAAAATTCAGCATCAAATACAGGCATCAGTACTTTTGACTTGATTGCACTATAATTATTCAAATACCTTTAATTTTATGCTCTGTCCTAATTTCCATATCCGCTGTTATCATTTAAGAATGATTATTATAGATGATTTATGTAAAGCACTTTCATTAATTAGAAAATGCAGCTCTTGAACAATAGCAGTCATAACATAAACAATTCATGTAGCTGTACTTGTTACCAACATAAATTATAACCAGTACCATAATCTCAGCACCTAGTGGTCACCTCCCAACTCAGTTTGACCATTTCACAGTGGATCTGATCACATCCTGACCCAAGATCATTTCAGCTCACCTAGTCACTCTCCCTGCTGCCTTCCAAGTAAGGCAAGCTCTGAGGTTGAGATCCACACTTGAAGAATACCTACTTCTGCTGGAAGCCAGGATTTGCTCTCTCCGCAGGTGCTCAGCAGGGGTCTGCCCCTCTTATCAAACAAAGGGAAGCCAGAATATTTCCTCCCCTCTGTAGGAAACCATGTCTCTGGCTGAGACTTCCCAGCAGGGTTCTAACAATTCTACTGGATAAGAAACTAATCCAGGGTCAAGGAGAAAAAGAAAAAGGTAAAAGGCAGGCAACCAGAGAAGAGGGGACACAAATAAGGAACTAGAGAATGTTTGTCATATACCTTTCTTCACACCTCACAGGACCGCTTACCAGAAAGCTTCTACAGGAACTGGAGAATCTTTGAAATTATTAAACATTTAAAAAAAAAAGTTTTCTTCATAAAAAGAAGCTATAAATAGTAGGCAAAGCAAAGTTCTAAATGCTAAACATTATATTCAATCTGACCTTCACCAAAAGGCCATCTATTTACCTCAACACAAAAGCAGCCAAAACCTGAACCAAGGATCTATTGTTATGAAATTGGAATAGATCCAGTTAGAGCTTTTCAAATTGCTTTTATTCAATTCCCTCTTACATTTTAGGGTAATTAAACAATTGGATTAAGTCATTAGCAAGATTTTGAAAGCCTGGAGAATATTATGACAGTGCCCAAATCCTAAGAAAGTAGAAATGTAATATTGCCTGTCTTTCAAAGTGAGGGAAATACCTGGAAAAGGGATTATGTATTTCTGATAGAGGCTTTATTAGTTCAGAGTATTAAAGGTAATTTTCATCATCTCGTTTTTTTCTATGATAATGGCAGATCTTTTTTTTTTCTAAAAGAAAATAAACACTTTATAGTATTTAAAGAGGAAATGAAAATAAAAATCTACCCAAGGGACATGTAGAAAATAAAGTTTAAATCTCAGAAAATGCTTTCCAAGCTCTGATTCTTAGTTCTGTCAATCATTCTAATGTGGATAATGTCACTACTAGCTCAAGATAAATTACAATAATATGACATTAGTGTTAGGTCCAGTAGAAGAAAGAAATTCAAGTCCATTAAGATAGAATAAATATATCATTTGTAAAAGGAGTTATGTCTAGTATTCTTCTTACAGTGGGAGGATTTTTTTAATTGTAATTTCTAACCATGATTGTAAATCTATGTATATTGGCCAAACATCATATTCAGTTCTACTGGTGTGCAAAATTTTGGGAAAACTGTGCCTGTTTGTAATTTGTCACACATGGTCATCCACAAGCCACAGTAACCCTCAGAAATGGAATCTAGTCAATGTGACTTCACAATCCATATATCAGAGGGGGAGTGGGAACATCCTGTAGCTAAGAGACAATCCACATGGATGTCAGAAAAATCTTAGCAGCCCTAAGGAGTCCGTCAGGGATATGGGATTTCATGTTAGAAACACCTGCGTCCCTTTCTTCCTACTAAAAAGTAAAGGCAAATAAAAGAGAGAGCACCGAGGTAAAAGGATGAGCGGGGTCTCCAAGCCTGTTATAAGAAAAATAAAGAGTACTTTGCCAAGTAGCCAGTGTTCGTCTTATTGTTTAATTTCACCCAAAGTAGACCTTAACTTTGCATAAATCCCATAACTGCTACCCTAGAGCTGGAAGAAATAAGACCCCCTTCCAAATGTCAGCCTGGAGAAGTCACATTTGCCTTCTTGTCAATTTGAGCAGCTTGGCTGAAGGTTAATATTTAATCTGGCTTCTTCTCTGATCCCTAAAATCATGTGGATAAGGGAACTGACTCTGAAATTGCTGAAAGCAGTATTTCATTCACCATGAAACAGAAGTTGTGTTGGAAGAAGAAATGAGGAAGCCATGCAGAATTCAGGGAAGCTGAATGAAGTCTTTGTATTAGCAACCTATCAAACAGGCTAACAGTGGAGAGTTACATCTGCTTTAATCTTGTCTATTCACATGAACAAATTCATCAGGATTTCTGCTTCCTGGTACCTATGTTGAGCTACTCAGAAAAAATCAAATGAATAAGAAGGGTAATTAAAGTATAAGAACAAGAAAGGACATAGGTAAGGATGATATGCTGGGGCTTAATTACAACCTAAAATTCTGAAAATGTCTTATCTTCCACACAAGTATTTATGTAGACTAGCTCATTTCTTCCCAGCACCTGTGTCCAAATCAAGTCTACTAACTGTCCTTGAGTTTCTTTTCAGCAGAACCCCTTCACAGAGACTCCCCTTCATGGACCTATTTCCACACTTGATTGTCTATTCTTTCATTTGGTCATAATTAATACAAATAGTTTAATCTCTCTGCAACAAGTCTAGGTATTGGGATCAGCACCCCTGTTTAATTTATCCCTGTTTCTGCCCAATCAAACTATGAGATCAAAAGGCCTCATCCATCCAGTCTTCCACCTCAGTACGGGCAGTCTTCTTTCAAAAAGTATTCATTTTAGCTTTATAAAACAATTACACTAAATGGTGTTGAGCTAAATACATCTTTAATCATTTTTTCCCAATTTCTTTCAAAGGTTTTAGATATAAAGACTTAGATGCAAAAGAATACATATAGTCATCATTGGACTGAAAAGAAGAGTCCGTTGGTAAAGTGGCTGCCATCTAACCATGAAGTTTGGATCCCCAGCACTCACATAAAATTTCGAGTACACTGTCACCTGCCTGTGTCCCCAGTTCTGGGGTGGAGGAGGGCAGAGACAAGCAAATCCCTTAAGCTCATTGGTTGACTAGCCTAGCTAAATAAATGAGCATCAGACTCTGTCATTAAAAAAGAAAAAAAAGGTAGAGAGAGGATCCAAAAAAGATATCATATGTCAGCCTCTGGCTTCCACATGCACATGCACCCAGATGCACACACATTAACACCACACATGCAACAACAACACACACACACACACACGCACACACACACACACATTCATTATTGTTTTAATACTGTAGTGCTTTGTAGTCTCTCAGCCTTTCAAACCCCAATAATATTTTACAAGTGTCACCTTAGATTTACATTTTCCAGGATAGTTTCTGCCTCTCCTTTTGAATTGTTATGAAACCCTTGCCATTAACCGGTTAATTTTAAGGTTAATTGGGGTTCACATCTTTCTGAAAAGCTGGCAAAATGCACCATGTAACCAGGACAACTAAAGCTACAGACTGCTTCCTGCGCACACAGCTTCGTGAGGCTAAGAGAAAAATCGAGGATTCAACCCATGTTCAGTTCTCTCAGCTCGAAGTTCAGTCGAGTCCCATTTGATACGCAGACAACTAAATAAGAAAGCTGGAAAGGAAACTTCTAAGACAGCTATAACCATAGCTTAACTACTCAGAGCCTTGAAGCAAAGGCAAAAATAGTGCCTTTGCTTCCTCAATAGGTGTGGACCTCTAAAGGAGAAAGACTATGTCAAACCAATCACTGTGTTCCCCAAAGACCCAAGAATCTTCCCAAACCAGGCACATACTAAGTACTCAAAAAATACTTTCTCACTGTAAATATGCTGACCAAACATCTGAGAAATATTTCCTTCTAGTAATACGCAAAGACAGCATCCTGAGTAAGGTTCGTCTCCAGTAGAACATACAAGAACGGCAAGTGAGACATGTGTCAGGAGAAACCGTCAGGTGGCATCAGAGTAACATGAGCAAAGTGATTCAAAAGGATCTTTGGCACAAGAGAGTTAGCTTCACGTTTTTGTGATGATCTTTTTAAAACTGTTTTTAGTTTTCTTGGTGGCAAATAAGGTATGTGAAGAAGAGGGTGTCACAATAGGTAGCACGATCGTATAATTTTCTGAAAACGCTAGAAGTGTATAGCATGTATCCCAAACTCCTGATTTTATCTGATATTTACAGGGTTGTTGGTTGATTTTCTTCATTATTACTACTCCTTTACGTGAAGCATATTATTTGTTTTGCTTTGCAGTCTTACCCATGTTTATAGACTATCTAGGAAGGATGCATGATGGTGGAGGAGAAATGTCTCTAACTTGAAAGCACTAGACATGGAATCAGATGCAAAGATCGATGAGATTTTGTAATGGCGTGCTGTCAGAGAAACAGCGCAGTTATGAGGGTTAGGTTAGACTCTTAGGTTTCATTATCGCTGCCGTTTCAAGGATTGAGGGTGGGGTAAGACTATTGACTTTGATTACTGTCTTAGTTTCCTTTGCAGCTGTTGTAATAAAATACTCAGGGGAAAAAGAGTTTATTCTGTCTCACAGTTCAAGAGTCCAGTCCATATTGGAAGGAGCTCAAAACAACTGGTTATGTCACACCCATGATCAAGACACAGAGAGCAGTGAATGTTTGAGCTCAGCTCACTTTCTCCTGTTTATAGTCTAGACTCCTAGACGAAGGGACTGTGCCACCCAGAATGGGTTGGTCCTCCCACCTTAAATAATCTAATCAAGTAATGCCCCAGAGAAATTCCTAGAGGCCTATAGGACTGCCATGGAGCTAGAGAGTGGGTTGAAGCAGCTAAGAAACACCTTGCCATCCCAGAAGGTAAGAGCGTCAGGCGTTTAGCTGCTCCTCGCCATCGGCCCTGGCCAGATCCCAGCTAACTATTAAATATCGCCTGTTTCACAGAAGCAAAAAGAAAGTGACTTAGTAGGTGCTTATCTGCCCCATGGCTGATAGGATACCTTCCTCTTTGTCTATGTGAGACCATGCCTTTCGAGAAGGCGAACCTTGGTAGGGCTCTGGCACCTGGCCCTGCATACAAACAAGGCTACCCCAATGCCTTTGTCTAGCCCAATAGATCTCCCACCCTGAGTACCCAGGACCCTCCCCTGCTTTTGGATATATGTAGCAGACACCCCGCATTAAAGAGAGAGCACTGCTTCCACCAGAAGAGACTCCCTGGACTGATTCATTGTGATCCGTTCATTCATTCTCAGCTCGGGGAATCAGTCTGCGTGGGTCCCAGAACCCCTGTTTTCTCCCTCCCACGCTACCCCTGCTGCTACCCCAGCCTGAGTTTCCTGCACCTGGCCAGTGCAGAGAACGGGACCAAAACCAAGCTGGCTGCGGGCTGGGATGGAGCAGAGACAGCACAGGAGACCATACTAACAGAGGCCAGTCTCCTGGGTGTTTACAGAGCTCATCAAGTTGACAATTCAGATTAACCACCACTGACAACCAAAGAGAAACATTGGTAGACATTGGTCATGTTTGGGAGTCGTTAGTACCACTAATAATAATTCTTTTGGTAGGATTCAGGACTGTCCTAGCTAGTTTTATAACAACTTGACAGAAGCTAGAATCATTTGAAAAGAGGGATTCTCAACTGAGAAAATGCCTTCATAAGATCAGGCTGTAGGCAAGCTTGTAAGGCTTTATTTATTGTTTGTTTATTTATTATTTATTATTTCTTTATTTGTTATTGATATAGGAGGACCCTGACCATTGTAAGTGCTACCATCCCTGGGCCTGTGTGGTCCTGGGTTCTATAAGAAAGCAGGCTGAACAAGCCGTGAAGAGCAAGTCACTAAGTAGTACCCCCTCCATGGTCTTTGCATCAGTTCATGCCTCCAGGTTCCTGCCTTGAGTTCCTGCCTGACTTCCCTCAGTGATGAACTGTGATGTGGAAATATATACAAATCAAACTCTTTCTTCCCCACGTTGCTTTTGGTTATGGTGTTTCATCACAACAATAGTAACCCTAAGAAGAGTGTACACGGTCTTGTGAATGCTTGCCAGGCACTCTACCCCTGAGCAATACCATCAACCCTACTAGCAATACTTCTCTTCACATATTTGGAAAACCTGTCATGCCCTGAGTCCAGGCCAAATGTTCATTTTCCCAGGTTTTCCACAGCATGTGCTTACAATCTCATTTTTGCACTCAGAATCTCCATTTCAAATCTTCTATCCAAACATAACCTCAAAAGATGTTCTCCAGTAAAAGCATCCAGTTGTCAGAGAAGTATTGAAACTTCCAGGATGTTTTGTAACACTTTTGCCTGGCAGCAGTCAGCTGTCACTAGGGTGATGATTCTCAACCTGTGGGTCTAGATCCCTTTGGAGGTCAAACAACCCTTTCACAGGGGTCACCTAAGACAATCTGCATGTCAGGTATTTACATTATGATTCATAACAGTAGCAAAATTACATTATGAAGTAACAGTGAAAATAATTTTATGGTTGGGGGTCACCAAACCATGATGAACTGTATTAAAGTGTCACAGAATTAAGAAGTTTGAGAACCACTGCTCTAGAGGAACAACCCTAAAAAAAGGATGTGTATGTGTGCTTTCACCAGCTGTATAGATTAAATTCCAATTTGCATCTCTGCAAGATGCACTTTGAGCTACCTAACATTACAAATAGATTTTCTTTCTATTTAAGTTGGGTATATATACGTGTGTGTGTGTGTGTATACACATACATACACACACACACACACATCCATGGGGTCCTAAGAATGCAAAACACAGGGCCAAAGCTTATAAACTAGTGATTTATTATCTGTGCCACATTGAAATGAATGAGTGTGAATTTGAGCATTCAGAAGAAGAACTAGTGCCAGGTGGTGGTGCACGCCTTTAATCCCAGTACTCAGGAGGCAGAGGCAGGCAGATCTCTGTGAGTTCCAGGACAGCCTGGTCTACAGAGTGAGTTCCAGGACAGCCAGAGTTACAACAGAGAAACCCTGTCTCAAAAAACCAAAAAGAAAAAGAAAAAAAAAAAAAAAAGAGGAGCTAGAAATGTTAGCCATCTGCTTTTGGTTTCCCCTGCATATAATGTGGCCACAGCAACATTTTCCAGTTTCTTCTCAGGACTCTGGAAATCATCCCTTGTTTCTTTGTTATGAGACATGTATTCATTTTGTCATTTTAGATATACCGTGAAAGGAAATCGGTTTCTGAGGTGTGCAAAAGGGAAAAGCAGAACAGCAGCCTGGGGTGACAATTCACGCTAGGGATCAAGAGTGAATGGGCTTAATGCAATTTCACAGCATTTGGATGACTGGATGAGTAAGAAGACGGGTAAATTAATGGATGAATGGATGACACGGGTGAGTGGATGCAAGCCTATGACGGAGAAGTATTCCGATAGTGAACCGTTTTCAACAGCTCAGCCCCTATAGTGAGATTCCTCTCCCAGGACACCATCGGTTCCACCCAACTTGCAGACTCTGGCTAACAGTCACTCAGAATAAAATTCCCTTTAACAGTAGCCAAGATCTCAGTAACTTGCAAAGCCTAAACTTGATGTCCCGCTTTGCCTTCTCTTTATTCTCCTCTGTTATTAACCGAGGACTGAGATGGAAATTTCCCACTCTTCTTTGCGCCCACAATAACTCTAGATGTTTTTAGAAAAGTATTGGTGGAGGGCCGAAGAGATGGCTCAGTCAGTAAAGTGCATGCCACACAAGCATGAGCATCTGAGCGTGCATCGCCAGTACCCACATGAGAAGCTGCCATGCAATCATAGCTTGGGGGAAGCAGAGACAGAGGGTTACTGGAACTCACTAGCCAGCTACTCTTCCCCAGTAGGCAAACTATAAGCTGAGAGAAAGATGCCATCACAAAAAACTAGGCAAAATGATAATGGAAGCCTTCCTAATGTGGATCTCTGGCTGTCATAGGCATACGCAGATGAACATGCATGCATGCATATGACACACATGAATATGCGCATGCACACACACACAAAAGAGACTATCAATCAAGATGTCATTATATTTACATTTCAAATGTTATGCATATTTTTATATTTAATATGTTTTATTTCACAAACGCACAAGTAATATACATTAATGTTCATATTCCCTAATACACTAGACACAAATGAGATTCAAAAGACTGAATGAACTCTTTTCAGTCATGGAACATTGTCCTTCCTGCAGGTGCTATACACTGTTTCACAGGTTAGTAAATTTTAGGTGAGATAGGCTCAAAAGAATTTGAAGTCAGATTTACATGTGGAACTGCTCTGACTTTCTGGATTAAGACTGGTATAATATAAAGCAAGAGAGTTTACTGGGCTATAATTTTAAGGTTTTTCAGTGCTTTTGGCAGATATCAAATAACAGCCTATTTAAAGGCAATTCTACTTACTTGAATCAAAAGATGAACTCAGAAATAACATAACTGCTACCTTTGGGAGAAAGACTTTCAAAATGCTCTTTTTCTAGGACATAGATCTTTAAAAAAGAAACACAAAGATAATTTTCTAAAACATGACCTAAACCAACATAAAACTCTTCTAAGCAGAGAAGTTAGAAAGAAAAGAGCAGAGAGGGACAAAGGCAGAGAGGGAGGGGTAATCAGAGGGACAGAGAGAGGTCGGTTAAAGGGGCATGCCCTAAACAGCTCCTGGGATATAAGAATCCATACCCAACAGACATTTGTTAAAACACTTCCGTATATATACCAGGCATGCTGGCACACACCGCAATTTAGCACTAAGGAGGCAGAGGTCGGGAAAACATGAGTTCCAGGCCAGCTGGAACTCATACACAGGGGAGACCTGTCTCTAAGGAGCACCAATGTACTTGCAAGACAGCTCAGTGGGAAAAGGCACTTGCTGCCAAGCCTGGTGACCTGAGTTCGATCCTTGAGACCCAACTGGTAGGAGAGTAGCATCTTCCAAATTGTCCTCTGACCTCCAGCCCTGTACTGTGGCACACATGTGCTCACATATATAAGTAATTAATTAATAAAAATTAATAAAATTGAAAAGACATCAAAAATATTAACTTTAAATATTAAATTTAATATAAAATAGTATTCCACAGCCCAATAAAAAAAGTAAAGCACAGAGTTCTCTCTCGCTGTGTGTGTATTTCTGTGTGTGTGCATGTGTGTGTGTGGTGTATGTGTGATATGTATGTGCATTTATTGTGTGTATAGGTGTGTTTTGTGTGTATATGCATTGTGTTGTGTGTATGCATATGTGTTGTATGTTTATGTGCAAGTGTGTGTGTTTCTGTGTGCATGTATGTGTGTGCATTAATACATTGTATGTATATATGCATATGTTTATATGTCTGTGTGTGGTGCCTGTGTTGTGTACATATGCATATGTGTGTTGTATGTATGAACATGTGTGCTGTGCTGTATGTGTTTGTAAGTGTGTGCGCACATGAGTATGTCATGTATGTGTATGTGAGTGTGTGTGTGTGTGTGTGTGTGTGTGTGTGTGTGTGTGTAATGAAGCTTTCTATCTTCTGATGTCCATGCTCTACTGAGAAGGAAAGGACTACAGAGGATGAGGTTATTAAAGTCCTCCTGAGCTATCTACCATGAAGCCAATCCTCTAAGTTACATGTGCTCCTGTAACTACAGCTGTGCCATGAGCTACTGTCTTTCTGATGATGGCCTGAACATTCTGAAAAAACCCCTCAAGAGCCATTGCTCTATCCACTTGAATCCACCCTAGATGAGCGTGAAGTAGACAATACTCCTATTTGAGCCCATCCACTTATTTCAAATTCATTAGACACAATTGAATAAATGATTCAGAGCTCACCAGATTGGGGTTAAAGGAAGTTCAGGTGTGTATGTTGGAACTTGGTGACAGCTAAATGTAACTTCTCCTTCAGGGAATGAAGCAGATCAACTGCTGCATCCATACAGGGTTAGCATTTTCACAGCTATTACAAATAACTGAGAAAGAAAAATCAAATGAAGAAGAGATTTCCTTATCTCAATGTTTTAGAGGTTTCCATCTACCAAAGAGCAGAGTGGGGTGCGTGGCAGAATAGAGCTCTGCACATCATGGCAGCCAGGAAGATGCAAAGAGGCAATGCCAGTGTTAACAGACTTCATTCTCTGTCTCCTTGTCCCACCAGGTACCCCCGCTTTTTGGTCCATGGCAATCACACTTAGACAGCTCTTTCCCTCTTAGCTTATTTTCTCCTGTAACATCGTCCCAGACACACCCTCCTCTCTCAGGCATCACTCAATCCAATCAGGTTGACAATCAAGATTAAGCCTTACACCATTATGTTTCCAGTTCTCCTGCTCTCTTGTGCCATTGGTTTTACTCTCAAATATTTACCTTTCAACTCTCTCCTCCAGAAAACTTCCAGCTAATACCCTTGGGAGGGGTGTCATTCCATCATCTATTTTTTCTTTCCCCAAGAAGTATGTTTTTTCTACTAAGTCCCTAAATCTGTTCTGGAATTCCAACAGGAGCTGATCTCAAGGAAGAACAGGAAAATTTCTGTAGATGGTGTGATGGTCTACACTTTGCAAATTCATCAAATAGTATGTAAAATGTTGAATCGTACTCCATTTAATTTATACCTGTGTTTATTTTCCATTTTGGTAGTAAAAAACTAATTCTTATTTTCTGGCATCATCCTATTCTTCTGAGACTATTCCAGACATTTCTTCTAGGAAATGAACACACGGACTCATATTATAGCTATGTGGCTTTTGTGAAGCTATTCTATAGCTCAATCAAATAGACAGTGAGTCACTTTCCTAGAGACTCACAACTTTACTATATGGTTTGAAAACTATCCTTAGTCCTCTGGGTCATAACAAACACAGTTTGTTGAAAGAAAAATATCTGTGAAGATAAACTGAGAAGAGTTGAGAGAGTAAAAAAAGAGAAAGAAAAAAAGAAAGAAAGAAAAAGAAAGAAAGAAAGAAAGAAAGAAAGAAAGAAAGAAAGAAAGAAAGAAAGAAAGAAAGACACCCCAGAATTCTAAATTACATTTTCTCCTAAAGATTTCTTGTGTTCCAGTTCCTTGATCATCCATTCCTCTTTGTACGTCAGAATCTTTCATCCCTTCCTTAAAAACAAACAACAACAAAACCCAACAACAAAAAACAAAACGTATTTTTTGCTTTATACTTAACTATGATTCTGCCTCATGTAACCTAGAACCTAATTTATACCTCATCCAAGCTAGTATGCTCGTACTGTGATCTTACAACACTTCTGTTGCTGGTTTGTTTGTTCCAAATAAATAAACAAACAAACAAATAAACACCATGCATAGAATAATAAAATAGACATTGCCAGTGAAGGTTTGGGGGTCCTTGTGATTTATATTTGTATCCTTCATGGGCTCCTTTTAAACACTTGACACCCACCCCCCCATCCCCGGTGGTAATATTTGGGAAGGTTATAAAATCTTAGGGACAGTGGCCTAACTGCCCAATGTAGGCCACTACAGGTAAATCTTGAAAGGTTTGACCTGTCATCAAATGAGGAGCCCGGCCAGATGCTCCCAATAACTAAAATGGAGTCACTGTAGTCACCATACCTCTGCACCATGAAGGATTGAGCCCATTGAAACCATGAGCTAAAACAAAACATGCCCCTGCTTACTTACGTTGCTTCTCCCAAGTACTTTGTTAGTGATGAGCAGAGCAGCTTACATAACATTTCAGAGGTTTAGAAAGACACTGACTTTTATATGTTTGCAAAATGCTTCCTTACCATACATGTGCAATTATATCAAGTTAGAACTTGAGTGTTGCCAGCTAACCTTTTAAGTGTATCATAGCTCATATGTACAGAACAGACATTTTTAAATAAACTCTTGAAACAGTTTTAGCTCGTGATTTTGCCTATTAAAATCACAAATAATTTTTTAATTTTTCAAAATTACAAATCAAAGGACTCCTTTACAGGAATGGAAAGAACTTGAGAAATAAAGATAATTAGATGAGTAAGACATAGATATATTCATTTAATGTCTAATAGTGCCATATCACCTTTAACAAAAGTTTATGTGTTTGTTTTTTAAAAAGAGAGAGATTCTAGAGTTCAAATGTCCTATTCTCTCACTTCCTACCTATGTTTCCATGATGAACCATATGAATCTTCAGGTTCCATACAAAGTGAGAATAATGAGAATGATAGTCTCCAGTGTACTTAAGGAGATTGGGCCTAAGAGGAGGTGGCTCAGAGGTTAAAGTAAACGTGTAAACATGAGGACCAGAGTCCTAAGAAGCTACACAGATGTCAGGTGAGCATGGTGGCCCCCCTTAATTCCACTGCTAGGAAGACAAAGACAGGGCATCCCAGGAACAAGTTGACTAGCCAGACTTGCTAAACTGGTGAGTTCTGGATTCAGTTGAGAGACCCCCGCCTCAGTGAGTAGGATAGAGAGAAATGAGGTCTCTCAATGCCAAACTTGAGTCTCCATATCCACATGTACACACATGTGTACACACTTGCACACAGGTGTAAGGCCTCTACACACACATGCATACACATGCATGCACACTTGCATGCAATGTCCATCCACACACACTCAAACACACTTATACAAACACACATAAACATATACAAGGGAAAAAGAACAAAGGAAGGAAATTCTGTTACTTATGATATCATGGACGAACCCAGAGGATGTTCTACAACACACGCTCCAGCAGAAAGACAAATGCTGCATAATATTACTTACGTGTATGTCTTTAAAAGTCAAACTCAGAGAATCAGGGAGCAGAATGGTGGTTTCCAGGAGCTGGAAGAAATAAATGAGGATGAGAATTACTAGGGAGATGGTGATCAAAGAATCTAAAGCTTCATTTAGACAGAAGGTAGAAACAGAGATCTGCTAGACATCATGGTGACTATAGCTAGTAAGTATAATTTTAAGTACTTAAAAATCACTAAGAGTGCATTTCAAATATTAAAACCACAAAAATTATAAGTATAACGTAGTAGATAGTTCAAGTAGATGTCCAATGTAACATTTCAAAATATCTGGATGCACATGTTAACAGTACAATCTCTGTTAATTTACGTATGTTTACTTATTTTACAGATTTTAAAACATACAGTAGTAAAAGAGAACAATGCCTGGTGTGCCATTGTGACCTATTAAAAGTGCTTTATTTTTATTTTTATTATTTTTCATTAATTTAATATTTTATATGCTAAATATTATAGTCAGATAACCAACTCCTCATACTTTGAAATGCTACTTCATATATATGGTTGTATGTTTGAACATACTTCTCAGAGAAATTATAAATGTTCTGTAATAAATAAGCAATGTTTTGAATATCTGAGCAGTCTAGAATCCTATATGCTAAACACATACTCTCAAGAACAAACTTTTCTATTATATAAGTCATAAGGCATGCTAAATTTCTAAACTGTTTTGCTGTAGCTAGAATCCCCAAGGGTTACAAAGAGCCGAGTTAAATATAGCTAAGGTCAGATTTAAAGGGTGAGAATGGCCCACTCAGGAGCCATTTATGAATCTATCACTCATAGATATTTCCCCAAAATAATTTTTGCTAACCCACAATGCATTACTTCTGAAAATATGCAGAACTTAAAAAAAAACTGATTTCCCTATTACAGGAGGTTATACTCCTAGAGAGCTAAGTACTTATTTACATCATTATATGCTATAATCTGTTTGCAAAGACAAGGTGGACGATGCCTAGAAAGAACACCCGAGGTTATTGTCTCACCCTCACATGCATGTGTATACACACACACATGTGCATACACACACATGTGCATACACATTCTGTCTCTCTCTTTCTCTTCCTCTCTCTCTCTCTCTTACATACACACACACAAATGCTATCAACAGGCTCCTAGTTTTGCTCTCTCTAACCTCTGTTTTTATGTGCAGATTTAGACGATTTCACAATATTGCCTTAACTGCCATAGTTCCAGGATCACTTAAACAATTGAAGTGGATTTTGCCATTTGTAACCAACAAAGCATTGACCATTGATCATTTATCTCACTAAAAGATACCTTGTAAGCAGTGAGTGGTGGCACCTATCTGCAATTCAGCAATCAGGGGGCTGACATAAGAGGATCATGAATTGGAAGTGACCCTGAGCTACATAGCCAGATCCTGTCTCACAAAAAGCAGAAATAAAATATTCCCTTCCATTCAGAAACATCAAACGATTAATCTAAAAGAAAATAGTATACTGATCACTTTCATTGCGTGTAGCTTACAACATCCCAGATGAGTGTCTACGGGACCGACGGGCAGGTGCCTCGGCTGATGAAGCGCTTGCATGAGGACATGAGTTCTGAGTCCCAGCAGTCACATATAAAGGATTACATGGTACACATCTGTTATCACAACGATCGGGAGGATCCTGGGGCCTGCTAGCCAGCCAGTCTAGCTGAATAACTGGGCTCCAGGTTCACTGAAATACCCGGTCTCAAAAAAAAAAAAAAAAAAAAAGAGGTATGCAGTAATTGAGAAAAGCTGGCTTAGTTTTTCTATTGCTGTTACAAATCACCATGGCTGAAAGCAACTTGAGGAGGAGAGGGTTTATTTCATCTTATACTTCTACATCAAAGTCCATCACTGAGGAGAGGCGAGGCAGGAACCTAGACACAGGAACTAAAGCAGAGGCCATAGAGGAGTGCTGCTTAGTGACTTGCTTCCCATGGTTTGCTCTGCCTGCTTTCATATAGACCTCTGGACTATATGAAAATAGTTTGCAAAATCCACAATGGACTGGACCTTCCCCCATCAAGGTCATGTCAAGGAAATGTTTGACAGACAGACTTACCTGAAGGCCAGTCTTCTAGGAATATTCTCTCAATTAAGAATCCCTTTTTTGAAATTATTCTATCCTAACTTGTGTCAAGTTAATATAAAACTACCAATACAACACCCAAACTCAAAGTCAGACTTTCACACACACACACACACACGCACACACAAACCAAAAGAAAAAATGATGAAAAGAAAAATGAGAAAAACTTTGAAATGAATCTTTTCACAGTCTTTAGTCTTTTTGTAGGTGACTCTGTAAAAAACAAAACAAATGCCCACCAGCAACTGAGTCCATACCTAGTTCTGGTAAGCAGTAAATCTGAGATCCAAACCTTTGTTAACCAGCTCTTTCCCCTTTCAATTAAACAATAGGAAATAAACTAAAACCTTGCTCACATGCCATCCCAAGAATCAAAGCTGCAGATGGAACGACTTGGTGAGAAGGCATAACTGGACCTTTTCAGACATGGTTCACAATTAGCTGGCTTTATAGTTTGCACAAAGTATGGACTTACTAAAAAATAATTGTGGCCCTGTTGTGTTACATTATAATTTAACTTGGAGGAAATCTAATTTTTCCAAAGCCAAGTATTACTGCTTAATCCATCTGTTCTCTATGGTTTCTGTATGGTCCAAACTCATCAGCACCGCTGTTTATAAAGAAAAACATCTCATAGAGCCATCATGTATAAGCTTCTGTCATCTTAAAATTCAGAAATATTTGATTTTTATGTTTGAAGCAACTCAGTTGCAATGGTCATGAGATTATTCATTCAACAATCGATGTAAAATACAGAACTTTAAGCATTTTAGTGAAAAGGAGCTGCATGAGACTGTAGGAAAGTCACTGCTTGTGTCATCACAACAGAATCTGCCAAAGACCTCTCAGGCTGCACACATCCCATTACATTAACTCCTGCTCCCTTACATCTGTATCTGCAACAGTCAGACACTGTACAGCTTCTTGTTAACTTTGCCCTTTTTTGCTCAAGGCAAAGCCTCACCTTTTTTAAGATCTGTGTAGCAACTATGCTGTAATAAATCGCTGCCTGCTGGGCCACTGAATCTCGAAGCCTTGTGAAAAGCAGTCTTCACAGCTCCCCACTCTCATTACATATTCAATGTACTATCTACAAGCCAATTTTTATTTTTAGGCCCACTCATCAAATTAAAAGTAAAGGAGGTTGGAGTGTAGATAAAAGATTGAAACAATAAGGAATGCATATGATTGTCTTTTTCAAATATTTGAGTGTTCAAAATGAAAAATGTAAGTCCTAACTCTTAGAAGAAAAATACAGAAGGAAATGGGTGTAGCAAGAGAACAGCGTGTTTTAGCACTTGGCTTATTTTTCCCATTATAGTATATTGAATTTTGTCAAAGACCTGGAAGGGGATGTTTTAAAAGGGTCTTTTGTACTATTAAATGAAAACTAATTTCTTCCCGTGAATGTAGAACCGTGACTAACACACAAAAGCCTTCAGTAAATATCAGTTTTATGACATATTATTATCATTGACAAACTTAGCTGTGTGCATTTCTTTCCTCCTGTCCATTTGCTCACAGAAGAAACCACCTGATCAAATCCGCATTCTGTTCCTTCTCACCACTCAGACCCTTGCACTGTCCCCTCTTTTCTCCCTGGCTGACTTCTCTCAGTATGGTCCTAATTAGTTCTCTCCCACACCATGGTCCTTATTTTCTTCATCTGCCATGCTACTTCCCATTTTCCATTCAAGGGCAAGCTAGCTATAATTTCTCACCAACTATTCACTCCACAGTCCACCAGAATTAGTGACTGGGCAAAGAAAGGGAAGCTAGCAGCGCCTGGGATATGATTCTGAAGTTGGATCACTCCCCAGCCAGATGGCAGCAAGGCCTCCGTCTCTGGTGTTCAGTTTGCACTGAGGGCCTCTGGCAGGCTGCGGCATGGCAATTACCAAGAATTTCACCTGCCGTGACTTGGAATGGATGACAGGTTGAGGGGATGTGATGGCTTCTGTGAGATCCCTGGCACTTGTGAATATAGAAGAAACAATAATTATAAGGACTGGAGGATTTGTTTGGTTGTTGCTGAGGGTTATTGATGCACAGAAGAGAGAAAATGATAGGCTCAGTTTAGCCAATTAGCCACTTAAGGCAAAATGTGAGAGTCGGAAGGCTCCCACGGCAATGTTTGCAGATATTTCTCTCTCACAACCACAGGACAGACGTGCTCTAAGAGCAGAAAGCTTCAGAAAAGGGCGAATTCACAGTGCACCAGTCCCCCCTACCCTGACAGGCAATGATGAGGGCCCTGAGGTAGAGATATCCAGATGAAGTCTTGGAGATCATTGAACTCTGACTCCTCAGGACGCTCTGGGTCTACAGAGCAGACCACCTCTGAGGGGATGGTGGATCGATTCACTTCATTGCCTAAGAACCAGGCAGATGCTTCCACTGAGGCAAATGTGCCACAAAACAAAGTATGTCCTCCTTGACATCTCCCCTGCTTACTCCTTCTGCCCAACAATGTTCACAGCTCAGCCTGGCCCTGGTGAAGAAAGAAGAGGATTCTCCACAGGAAGGTCTGCAGGATGTGGCTAATGCATTCCAGAAGAATCCATAAGAGCACCTCATGAGTGTTGCCATTGGAGGCCCAACTTACAAGTCTGGACAAGCCCATGGGTGACCCCAAATCAAGTATAGGCATAAGAAGTAAGCACACTGAAAATAATTGAACTTGGAAATCAAATGGTTCTAATCTACTTTTAATTCTCACTGTATATATGTTTTTGGGCTCTGTGAAGAAAAACAAACTGTCAGTTGTAAATGTTTATTGAAAGAATAAAGACCAAAAATAATAATAATGTGCATATCAAGTTTTATAATCACAAAATATTTCTAAATGCTATCATAATGGCGATACTTGTATTTAAAATGAATATCCTTACATTTAATTACATCACAGGGAATGCATACTAATTAATACAAACTTAGAGGAACAGGTGTGTCAAGCTTTTCGGACTGCAAGCTTGGCAGAAAATCACTCAGCCTACCTCCAGGAAGATGGATTTCCTGTAAGGAAATGAGTGGAAGCAGAAGAAATAGCATGCACACAGAAACCCTTCCCAGAGGAAGCAATGCAGCTCAGAAAACCGAAAGCCCCAACACGGTCATGGGTTTGAATTATCTTTATGCTTCCTGAGCAGCAAGAGGCAGAACATATGCTCCAATGACTCAGTCTTCTTGGTCTTTTCTTCTGTGACTCTCATTCCTGACCGGCTTCCTCTACATTTATAGTATCTGCTTATTCATAACTCTGTCTCCTACTTCAGGTCCCTCTCTCTGTCTGTTTTTATGTCTACTCCCACAGCCAAATGTCAATGTTCCCTATATATCTTACAAACAAACACTGTGGTGAAATCATATTGGTCAGAAAAATCTCCATTCGATCAAAGATTTTTATCCTAGGCACTTTAAAAATAATTAGCAGGTTCTCGTGGTGGGTGACCTGCTCGTGCCTGATTAGCAAAGGGGAAGAAGACAGTTCCTTGACTGGTGATTAATGACTGATGAGCACAGGTACACGGGTATCTAAGAAACGCGACCCCTGGCTAAGACGCTCATTCCCGGCAACAGCCTTATACTGTGAAAGGAAAAAAAAGAATGAACTTTTAGTGAAAATTTAATTAGCCATCTCTGCACAATTGTTTTTCCTTTCACTGAAAATAGAATTTTTTATACAATATACTCTAATCACGGTTCCCCTCCTCCTACTCTTCCTAATTCTTTCCTACCTACCTCCCATCAGATCCATACCCTTTCTGCCTCTTATTAGAAAACAAATAGGCATCGAAGGAATAATAATAAAATAAGGCAATATAAATAGAAAACAAACAAATCAGAATATGACAAAATAGCAAAAATAAAAAAAAAAGAAAGTCACACATTTCTATACACAGAAATCCCATAAAAACCCAAAACCAGAAGCCATATTGTATGTGAAAAGTGTCCATATGGTTAAAAAAAAAAGCCCTAACACAACATTATGAGACAAAGAACCTCCCAAGATGTCAGAGTTCTTTTTGTGTTGACCATCTACTTGCTAGGCATAGGGTCTATCCTTAAGAATGATTTGTTTGCCCAGTGAGACTCCTTTGGAGAAAACTAATTTTTCGTCTACAGATGACTAGCAATTGGAGATAGCGTTTGGGTTATGGATATGGTATGTCCACTTCATCTGGCTTAGAGCTGTGCGGGTCCTGTGCATGCTGCCACGGTCTCTGTGAGTGCACAGGTGTGCCGGCCCTGTTGTGTCTAGAAGGCCTTGATTCCCTGGTGCCCTTCATTCCCTTACACTCTTACAGTCTTTCCCCCTCCTCTCCCAGAGTTCACTGAGCCCTGAAGTGAAAAATATGATGGAGACATCTCTTTTAGGGCTGAGTATTCCAAAGTCTTTCACCTTTGCATATTGTCTCATGTAAGTCTCTATATTTCTTCCCATCTGCTTCAGGAAGAGGTTTCTCAGATGATGGCTGAGCAAGGCATTGATCTATGAATATAGTAGGATGCCATTGGGTAGTGTCTTTTCCTTTACTTGTTTTGAAAAAAATATTTTAATTACATTTATTTATTTGTGTGTGTGTGTGTGTGTGTGTGTGTGTGTGTTTAACCAAGGCTGGTCTCAAACTCTCTATGTAGCTGGGACTTCCTGTTTCCACCTCCCAAGTGCTGGGATCACAGGATATACTACGCCATAGAAAGAATAAACACTAAGACATTTATGTAAGTACTTTGAGAATATACAAAGCAACATTATTTATTTCTAACAGCTTCTATATACATATGTAGCTATATAAATAAAGCCCAGAAAGACTTCTGAAAGCAGAGGGGAAAACTAAAGATTGAGGAGGTGGCCTGGAGAACTTTATCCTCTATTAAGCTCTACACTTTCACCAGGAAGCATGAATGTATCATTTCATTAATATTTTAAAGAAATGGGCTACAAAGACTTATTCGGACATTCCTGAGGGCTGGCATTGGCATACATAACGTTCCAGGAGATATATCACTCTCACAGTCCTTGATGAAAACACTCACTATTTGAGGCCAGCCTGGTTTATGGAGAGAGAGTGCTAGGACAGCCAGCACTGTATAAGAGACCCTGTCACAAAAATAAACAAACAAATGGAAAGGAAATATTCACTCACTATTCTGAAGATGTTTAGTGAGCACTGGCTATACACAGACACCAGATTTGTTCAGTCTAAGCAGGAGAGGAGGCAATGAAGGGAATAACTGGTATGCCATCTGTAGATGTGTCCCTTCTACTCACTCATGGTTTCTCTGTCTTCTATCTTTACAATGGTTTTAGGAAGGAAACCTATAGTTTATTTGACAAAAACTGATAAGAGTATGTTATGAGGTCCACATTTCAGCTTCACAGATGTCTAACACGTGTCTAAAAGGGCTGTCCAATGTAGCTCTAAATGCAGAACTAGACAATGTCCAACACAGAGGCTAATCTTCTGATGCCAGGATTTTTGAATCAGTGCAACCTTCACATTGGCTCAATGAAATCTCTACTGTCTGTGGCTGAACTCTGCCGCCAATAGTTCCAAAGTCAAAAGCTAAAGGCTACAAGAATTTCTGCCCTAGGAAGATGGCTCTCTTGCTCTACCTCCAATCCTCCCAGAGACTCCCAAAGTGCTTGAGCCAGTGGCTTGATGGACAAACTAATATTTATCATTTCAGACCTGGAAAGTGTCTTTCTATCTCAAGTTTCAGGTATGAGCCCACTAAGACAGGGTGCTGTGCCTGAATCCACTCACCAATGAAGAACTTTCCCTCTCTTGCCTGCTTCCATCTCCACAAAGGCAACCATGGTAACCTGGGAATTGGCTTTGTCCTTAATGGGCCACATTAAGTACAGGATGGGAGCGCCTTGGCTTTAGGTTTCAGTGTTTTCTCGCTGTCTGAATGAGGATTCATGGTGCCAGTGACATTGCCAGTAAAAATATCCCAGACACAGAACCAAGCCATTCATTGTGTTTCCCCTTGTTTTATGGTTTCCCTAGTCATCCCCCAATTTTTCTAAAAAACTATCCTACCCATCTCCTTTAACCTCTGTTCCATCCTCCCAGCCCCAATAAACATACCAATAACAGTCAAAAGCTACACAGACACTAGACTGCAAAAACGCAGTTGCATCTGTTGGGAAAGAGGCTGTGGGCTGTGGAAATACTCTGTAAAGATCATCAGCTTCATGCTCCCCCACACACCAGTCTTTAGGTGTTCTGCTGCCTACAAGACCCTTTGCATTTTCAGCAAAGTGCAAAATAGGTGTCTTCAAACACTTACCCTCCCCTCCACTGGAGTGAGTGTGCAAGCCAAACAGAAGGAACAGCTTTAAAGCACTCGGGCTGCTACAGGGTACAGAAATGATTATGAGTCTTCAAAGGGCATTTTCTCAAGCCTTCTTTAGTGTCAAACAAGAGAACTCCTTCCTTCCCTCCCTACTAGAAACCCACAGTCAAAGGCCACAGGTGCTGACACTCAAGAGAGTTCTTTCTTGTCAATATGCTGGGATGGGTAGGAATGTGACAGCTTATGTGCACTTGACATTGGCTTTCTCAGCAAACAGTCTAGGGCAGCCTCATAGAGTTCTTCTACTTCTTAAAGAACATAGCTCTGCACTCAGGTCTGTGCATCTAACAATGGTCCTGGGCTTTAACCCTGCCAAAGCCTGGCAGCTTTTCTGCCTCTTCTTTGGGTTGCTCTCCTGTGCCTCATCTTGAAAATCTGAATCAGCTTTGACATTGGCTGGTCTCCTTTTCATGTATCTGTCTCTGGTGCTGTTTTCTGTGACTGACAATGTTTTGGTTATTAGCTTGGTGTTTTTTGTAGGACTCCTAATAGTAGGAATGGGTGTGTCTCTGACTCTTTTACTTGCTCTTGGGACCCTTTTCCTCCTGCTCGATAGCCTCATGCAGCCTTGGTTTGTGCCTTGTCTTATTGTATCTTGTCATGCATTGTTCAGATGATGTCCCTGGGGAAGCCTGCACTTTTCTGAGGGGAAATGGAGGAGGAGTGGATTTAGGGGAGAGGGAAGACTGGGAGGAGTGGAGAAAAAAGGGAAGAGAAACATCAGTTGGGATATATTGAAAAAAAATTAAATATTCAGCAATGAGATCTGGCAATCTGGACTCTCTCCTGGTTCCTGTCCTCTTCTGAAAGATTATTTTCAATGATATCCTGACTTTTACTTTGACAACCCAACACCTAAGAACTTTCCTACCACATAGTCCTCTTTCTCTTCCTCTAGCATATCCTGTGCCTTCTTCTGGTTTTTTTTCCATCATTCAGTCCCCTAGTTTTCTGTGGTAAAGGGTGATGCTGCCAGAAGCTAGGTCACAGGAAGCACGTGATCTCAGCACTCAGAAAGTTGAGACGGGCTGTTAGGAATATCCTTGAGTTCAGAAGATCCAGACTAGTCTGGTGTCAAAACTACTTTCTTAAAAAAAAGAAGAAGAAAGAAGAAGAGGAAGAGGAGGAGGAGGAGGAAAGAGGAGGAGGAGGAGGAGGAAAAAAAGAGCCAGGGGCAAGTAACATCCCAAGTTTAAGAGTTCAAGGCTAGTGGGGCAACTTATAAAGACTGTCTCAAAATTAAAACATAGAAAAGAGTAGAAAAGGTGATGTAGCTCAGTCACAGAGCACTTGCCTAGCGTGTGGAAGGCCTCAGTCATATAAATAGGCAAACTGAACTGTTACTCATATACTGTTCTTACAGCCTCCACCACAACTTGAGCCCCTATCATTATCATTAAACGTTGACTTCTGTGTGGCTGTGGCTTTTCACAAAGTCAATTGCCCACCCCCTTCTGCCTAAAGTCAAGAAGCGCCAGTGTTCAAAGAGGCATCATGTCGTTGATAGGAGGAGAGACCCTAGGCTTGGGTAGCTGGGATCCAGCGCTAGCCCTCCCACATACTTCGTCAAGGACAAATAAGTTATTTTACTTTTCATTTGTACCTATTTAACTTTGTCTGTAAACTGAGGTGACCCTGATCCACATATAATAGTTGTGACAAGTAATGTGCTATGACAGGAAAAAAAGCTCAGGACAAGAGCTGACACCCAGTAAACTCTGACAGGCACCGGGTATTCTGAGGGCTTTGAAAGCCAGACACAAAGATGTATCAAGTCGACATTTCTTTTGTTCCGTTCTGTTAGGGGTTTCTTGGTCCTCGCCATGTGATTTACAGATGGCCACGGGACTATACCATACCGCGACCATGACCGCAAGGCCTTAGTGCGCCACGTTCACCGTACTTGCCGGAGAAAGTGATAGAAGAAGATAAAATCAGATTCTGACAGCACTGCTCCTGCATTTGATATCTCTGCAGTTCCCCTCTCTTCTGAAAGTAACTCCCTTGTTTCTTGAATCATTTGACTGGGTTCTTGATTCCTGTAACAAAAGAACCCAGAACAAGTCCTTGAGTCCTGTCCTCATGATTACTGCATTTGCATATGTTATCCTGCATAGGAATCATGCTAAGGAGACGTAAAGCATCCAGTTTCCCTTTTAAGGGTCAGGAAGAGAAAAGATGCTCAGTGTTATCCAGATGCAAAAGCCAAGAAGCTTTTGTGTGAGAGTCTGTTTTATTACCTTTTCAAATTCTCTTCTCTGACCCGTTAAATTGAGCCCTGAAGGGACTTCGATTTTGCAATATTTCCTTAGTTACAATGTTAACTTGAAAGTCAAAACTATATTTTGTTTTTTAAGTATTCTATAATTCTGATTTCTTAGGAATTTGAACTGTAATCCTTGCAGTCTGAGAATGTGAGATTTTTATCTGTTTTCTATGTTTGGAAAGATTTCGCCATCCCCTACCTCTTCAGACCTATACATAACCTGCTCGGTGGCAACTTTGCCCACAGTGAAGAAATTAGAACACTTCTCCCTAGAGTCAGTGATGGGCAGCTTCTCTGCCTCAGGATATGCTCTATGTCTTTTTCAACTCAATCAGCTCAGCATCACGCCAGAGCCCTGCACCGGCAGATGCTTCATAAATGCTTTTGAACCGACTGAGACAGCCAGAAAATGCGATGTCTTCTCTCCCTCTCCTCACTTCACCTGCTGCCTTTTAAAGCTGGCTAAGCACCAGTAGGAACGTGCTGGAAGAGTGAATGATTAAGCAGAACTTAGATGCTGAGCCCAGCATTTAAAATCATAATGAAATTTCCTGAGATGATTCTTACTAAAATCCACGTGTATTCAGATAATCCCGGCAGGAAATATTACAGATGATAAATTGAGACCGATCACATTTCTGCCAGGTTTCTTGAAATACTTCAGCCATCTCAGTGTGATAGCCAGAAATCAAAAAAGGGTGGAAGATTAATAACTGCGCATTTTAAGGATTTAATGAAACATTTATAGACTATTTGGGCTTGTAATAAAGTTATTACCTTTGGTTGGCAAGTATGACCCCCAGGGGACAATAACATTCTATTACATCTCAAATTCTATAAAGTTATTAGTTACCTCCTCCAGGAAACCATCTTCTATTGACAAGAGCTCAGGTGGATCATCTAATAGCTGAAATAGTTCCATAAATAAACTTCAACTTGAAAGCTCTGCTGGAGTCCGTTACCCAAGTCAGAGTTTTCAAATTTGTTGTTACAGGACCTCAAAATTAGAGCTAAGTGCTTTTGAGTTCTGCAGCACAGCAGAGCAGGCTGTGTGATTGTGAACTGCATAAGAAAGTGGATGTGAAAGAACTAGGATTTTCTTTCTTTTGGGTCTATAAAGCTAATAAAACACAATTCTGAATAGCTAATAGCACTACTTTTCTAAAACTGAAAAAAAAAATTGTACTTAATATATTGTTTCCAGATGTGTGAACGTTTTGAAACTTACACTTAAATTTATGTACATTCGTTTTGTTTATTTTGCAACATATATTTATACACATATTATTTATACAGGGGGAAAGAGACTGGATAGTCTAATACTGTTTTATTTGGGATGAAAGTATAAATAAAGTAAATTGCTCCATCTGCTGGCTGTCTTTGGAAACATTCTAAGATGAAGCTCTAAACATTCTAAATTGAAGAATTGAGACTTGCAGAAGGTAGAAAGAGAAAGAAGAAAAGGAGATGCATCTAACATACAGTGAAGAAATGTCATTGCACCCCTATTTGAAGTCTCAAGGGTCCACTAAAAAGCACTGAGAGTCTCAGCCTCACCAAATATTTCTCTCACATGTAGAGAATGAGCACTGAAAGAAATGTGTGCTTGTTCCAGGGCTGAAAAGCCTAAAAGTGGTTTCCACAGGCAGACTTCACAGCCTTACAACGGTGTGGGTCCAAATTTAAACAAAAGAAGTTCAAAAATTTGTAAATTTATGAAATCTTTGGCCAGCCTGACATTGAGGGACATGCAATATGATCAAATACACTATAATAAAAAGAAAAAAATGCCCAAAGTTGAAGTTAGTGGCTTGCTCAGTCTTGCTCAAAGGTAGACTTCACAGTTACTTTTCTTAAGCTTTAGTCCAGTGCTTTCTCACACAGGTGCACACCAAAGCTTTCAGTAATTTAGTTTGTTCTTTAAAATGAGACTGTAAACCTCCTCTTGAGCTGGATCATTTACCATTTGTTTCACTGCTAAGTTGGGTGAGTGAAGAGTTTTGCTCTCAAAACCTTTGGGGGAAAGAAAACAGTATTGATATTTGTACTCTACTAATTTTTCTAACATCTTCAGTAGCTGTTATATTTGAAATATTTTTTTACCTTTAGCCCCACTTAGGGCATTAAATCACATCTTGAAAAATTCAATTACAAGTTCGCATGAGTGATTCGAACTTGGGTTTTGTTGTTTATGATGCCACTGCAGCTCATCAAACGCTGTGTTCAGCACAGAGAGCACATTACTCTCCACAGAGTAATAGCTTCCCGTGAGGCTTTGGCTTCATGTCGAACTGTGGCTTATCTCTAAAATCTCTTTTCTTTCCTAGCATATTTTTCATGTTGTGAACCTGATCATTTTTCTATTCTAGTGTAAAGCATAAAAGTAACTTGTATCTCGATGCAAAGAATAAAATCAACTTATCTTTTGAAGGAGCCCAAGTTTTGTATTGAATGTAAACTATTATATGCAGTTTTCCAAGGGGTGGTGACAATAAGATATGACCAGGACCTTACTCTAATAATCATTGGGCTCCCTAGTCCTGGAAAATGTTGTCAAAAAATTCAGAGAAGACACAGAGTGTAGTGCATGAGATAGGTTGTTTATTACAGCACAAACAAGATGGTTGTCAAGGGACAAGAATGGACAATAACCAAAGGGACCATCACAGAGCACAACACTCCTATTGGATGACAATGCCCATAGAGGCCATTGTGCCAATTCACAATTTATGAAGACTTCATATTATTTCAAAAAAATTCCAGACCACTTCCTGATGGATGTTTCCCTGACAAGGAGATTACAGTCCAATTGGACCAACTCTTACAGGAGGGGACAGTGGTCTTGTTCTTTATCAGAAAGTGACTCAACAATGACCTTGTAAGGTTCAGGGTTCCTGGAACCAGGTTCAGATAGTTATCAGTTAATGACACTCTGAGAAATTCAGGATGTCCTATCTCCTTACAGATCCAAGTCCCATTCTTCTAGCCAATAACTGAATTATTCTGTAGTTGTGGTCTCCAGTTTTACAAACAATTTATTATAGTAGAGAAAGGGCTTCAAACCCATTGTCACTAGTCCTGCTAATGCCTAATCACCTAACAGTAGGACAAATGTTCCTTTCAGTGATTTTTTTTAATCAAGAACTTTAATTCTTTCCCCAAAACCAAGACTCAATGATGATATTATCTCTTCTTTTAAAATTACTTTTGCACTTATTTGATATCTCCCTTTTGCATCAGCAGTTGTTGAGTATATAATTTGACCTAACAACTGAATAAAAGCTAGTGATAGCCGCCTTCTAGGAGCTTACAATCTAATAGGAAGGGATGCAGAATTCTATTATGACGTACGGCGTAAGAACAATAGATCAGACAGTAAGTGCTGGGGCCATTGTTGAATCCTTTGGAGAACGAAAGAAATACCAGAAGAGAGGTAAATTCTTGGCCAGATAGACAGGAATTCACCTCTTGGCAAAGGGCAAGTGTTTCAGGTAATAGAAAGCATGTAAAAAAACTAAAGATGAGACTCAGTGCGTGAAGAGTCCTCTCCAATTTCCAGGTTCTGTGACCTTTGGGTGAAAAGTTCGACATTGAGACTTGCTAATAAGATAAATATAAAACAAGTTCTTTATAAATTATGGAAAGTTTAACCCTTTTTACCCCTGAAGTATCTGAAGTTCTGGGGATGTAACCCAGGCCTTCATGCACCCCAGGCAAGTACTAGATAAGCACCCCCTCTGAGCTATGCCTTCAGACAAGTAAACACGTCTTTGCTACGTTTTATAAATGTCGTGTAGATGATCGGACTCGGAGAAATGGGGCTGGGGGGCTCTTGAGAGAATAATTAATTATGCGTGAGTACTGTGGACTAAAGTTTAGTGTGATAAAAGCAACACTGGGAAGAATAGGAGGGGCAAATTCTTGTGCTTGCTGGCAATAAAACACTTCAGCTTTCTTTATACTAAAGATAATCTGTAGCCAGGTCGGATTGCAATGTAACCCTATCAATGACTTTATTTCCTAAAATTAGAAAATGGGTCATTAGGTGTCCATTGCTTTTATTAGAATAGACGCCATTGGGAATTTCCGCGTTTATTTTTACAGACGTTTCGCCCGATTCTGTTTGCGGCACCTAGTGATGCTGCGGTTGGGGTTAAATGACAAGGAAATGAATATACACAAGGACTAAACACTCCTGGGAATAAAAGCATGAACTTCAGTGCCAGTGAGTGATTGGAAGGTCTATAATCTAGGTCGCGCAGGACGATGTAAACTGTATGAGATACACTGGCCCGTGAGCATAATGTCTGTATCTCTCTTCCATCGTTTTCCCTCTGAGTGCAGAAAAGGGAGACAGAAATGCATGTATTTCAAATGTGTGCGTATATCTTATTATGAAATTTTGAAACATATAGGTAAGTAGAGGTTATTGTCATTATGACTGTCTTAGGTAGGGGTTCTATTAACGTGATAAAACACTATGGCCAAAGCAACTTGAGAAGAAAAAGGGTTTTTGTTTTGGTTTGGGTTTTTGGTTTTGGTTTTGGTTTTGTTTGTTTGTTTGTGGGGGGGTTGGCTTATACTTCCATATCACTGTTTTTCATCAAAGGAACCCAGGATAGGAACTCAAACAGGGCAGGAACTGATGCAGAGGCTATGGAGGGGTGCTAGTTAATGCCTTGCTTCTCATGGCTTCCTCAGCCTGCTTTCTTAGAGAACCCAGGACTAGCTGCCCATGGGTGGCCACACGCACAGTGGGCCAAGCCCTCTACATCCATCACTAATTAAGAAAGTGCCCCACAGGCTTGCCTACAGCCCAATCTTATGGATACTTTTTCTCAACTGCGGCTCCCTCCTCTCTGATAACTCTGGCTGTATCAAGGAGAAATAAAACTAGCCAGGACAATGGCCAAGCTTCTTTTACCTGTAACCCAACTCATTACCCTTTCTTCAAATTGGTTTTGAGGCAAATCCCAGACATCAAATCATTTTTTCTATAAGCTTAATTTATTTTCTTATTTTTGAGACAGGGTTTCTCTGTTGTAGCCCTGGCTGTCCTGGAACTCACTCTGTAGACCAGGCTGGCCTTGAACTCACAGAGATAAGCCTACTCTGCCTCCAGAGTGCTGGGATTAAAGTGGCATAGTGCCACTATGTCTGGCCCTATAAACTTAATCTTACGTATCTAGGACTTGCAAGATGGTTCTGTGGGTAAAAGCTCTTGGTTCCAAATTGTCTTCTGATTCCCACATGCACACTGTGGCACTTATACACACACACACACACACACACACACACCAAATAAAGGTAATATTGAGTATCTCTAAAATATAATTAAATCCACAATACTACCTAATAATATTTTTAAAGTATTAGGGATTAACCTTTTTGTGACCTTATTTCTAATTTATTTTATATGGTTACTAAATAACTTCCAGAAACATGTATCTTTTATCATGAATAAAAACAAAGTTTCATTAGCTAAACATTTTTAGTGGGCAAGTATTTGTAGGTTGCCTACAGGAAGGAAGAATATGTAAGATTTATATATATGTAATATATGTGTGTATATATATAATATGCAAACATATGTGGTCATTAGCTCTTCATTTAAAATACATCATAAATGAGAAATAGCAATGTATATCTTCCCTATGGGTCTTAGGATACATTAGCAGAGCTGTGTGGATTACTCACAGATTAGAAATCCAGAATTATATTCCTAAAATACAAAATTGACAAGACCAACAATGAGAGTGGCTTTATGATATCTCTGTGAAGAGGGAACTCTAGAGACCTTTGTCTTAGCCCCATCAAAAAGACCCACCCTAACTCTAGTACAGTGGGTCTCAACCTTCCTAATGCCATGACCCTTTAATACAGTCCCTCATGCTGCAGTGACCCCCAACCATAAAATTATTTTTGTTGCTACTTCATAACTATAATTTTGCCGCTGTTATGAATCACAGTGCAAAAATCTGATATGTAGATGGTCTTAGGTCACCCCAGTGAGATGGTTGTTTGACCCTCATAGGGGTTGTGACCCACAGGTTGAGAACCACTGCTCTAGTACAATGTTTACGTAGCTACTCCCTTAAGGAACCAATATAAATTGAACTGAAGAGCTAGAGACTGTTCCCCACAAGCTATGGCTGACATCAGCTGAAGTGCTGTGGACATCATTCCTATCAGCTACAAATATTCCCATAGTTTTTTTCTATTAAAGTGAAAATATTTGTTTAGGAAAATCTAACAGACTTCTGTCTTCTGTACCCTATAATCTCATAAAGCCTAATAAAGAATTAAGATAAAACTTAAGATAACTTAAAGCTTAAGATAAAACTATCCCCCTAAAAATTATACATATACATGTATATGTATATGTACGTTCATATATGAACTGTTTTATTTGATAATTTCAACTCAATACTATGAATAATAATTTTAAGAAATGGGTATTTCCACCTAGTAAGGCAATACTTGAAACATATGGAAGTTCCTTGTATGCTTTATATAAACTCAACATTGTACCCACAGATTGTTCAGTAGGTCTAGAGATGAAAACACTGTAGTCATTAAATTGTCCTAAAGACCCCAAATCTGTACAAATGGGGTAATTTAACCACTTATAAGAGGTTTTTCAGATCCAACTCTTAGAGGCAAGTGAGAGCTGCCACCCCAGCAGTGAGTTAGATGGATCCAGGGTGGGAGTCAGTAACTTGGCGGGAAGATGAGAAGAAACAAGAGAATGAGCAGAGCTGTGTGCTGTGACCTCCCAGACAGAGGTCTCTGCTTCACTGGGGAAAAGCTATGAACATGTTTTACATCCAAAAATTGTGTGCGGGTTGGAGAGACGGCTCGGTGGTTAGGAGAGCTTAATGCTCTTGCACAGGACCTAGGTTCAGTGCCCACCATCAGGTGGCCCCCAATCACCTGTAAATCCAGTACCAAGGAATCTGAAGCCCTCGAGCCTCTGTGGGTACCTGCATGCACATGATGCACATAAAAACATATAACATCATACACATAAATAAAAATAATATGTAAATTTTTAAAGAAACTATATGAGCTTTTTTTCCCCCTCTTTTCTTCTCTGTGATGAGCTATGCATAAAAATACCAAAAATTAAGATTTGGAAAATCCAACTACAATCCAACTATTTCAATTTGGGGGAATCAATTTTAGATGAAGAATCAAGAGACCTGAGCTCAGACCAGAAACCAGCTCTTCCCTATCTCAATCAATTTTTTTTCTTTTCAAAGAATCCCAGTCAGTTGTCTGTGACTCATTAGAAACCTAGCTCTTTGGCCTGCCCTCCTAGCTCCATTAAGGCTCCTGCTGGGCTTCTCATCTGCCTTCTCATCACAGGGCCATACTGAGGTGAAGAGTTTTATACCTATCTGAATCTCCTCCCTGCAAAGAGCCAAGTGAGCCCATTAAGGGCACCATCTGCTTGGGCCTTCACTTACTCATTCATCAATATTTACTCAATTGAGCATCTACTATGTGCCAAGAGCTCCGTTAGCTGCTGGGAGTACAGCAGTAAACAAGATAGACAGAGTCTGCTTTAATGTGGTTTATAGTTTTACAAGGGAGGCAGCTGCAACTGTTATATCTGCTACAAAGGACACTGCAAACTACAGCAAGAGAGTCAGTTACAATTATGAGGGCTACAAAGGAAAACAATGTAATGAAATGTATGGACCAGAGCTTTGGAAGGTACAGTTCTATCTCATCAGTTTGGTGAGGCAGACTGTATACTTTTATTTAATGAAATCAATTAGATATAAAAGGAAATATCAAAGCATATTACATGTATCAGAAAAAGCAGTCTTCAAGAGTTTACACATAGAAGGATACTGAGGTAGCATAAACATTTTTCTTGATGGTTTGGAAGAAAAGTTTTATGGCTATTGATTCAGACACATGACATAGAGTACAATAAATAGACATGGTTATCAGTACTTGCTCTAATGATAGTGATTTCCATAGCACCTACCACAGCCGTGTCTACTCCACAGTTCATGAACAGGTATGAGTGGTCAAGAATTGGTCCCAGGCTAAGTCCACCCAGTGTTTCACTTGCAATTCGATTAATATATAAATATCTTAGAATCTGGGCTCTGAATGTCTGAGCCTGCCAGCTGTAGATACAGGCATTTGATCTAAACGATTATGAAAAGGTAATGTTCAGTGCAAGATGAAGAAGCCAAGGATAACAGGAAAGAAAGCATACAAAGAGAAATGTGTGTGTAGCAGAATTAGTCCACTTTCTACTGCTGGCAACAAATAACAGAGTAGCTAAGTGTGGTGTGCAAATTTCTTCCAAATGAAACACCCCATCCTAGAGATTAAAAGGTTTTAGACGAAGGATTCTCAAAACTTAGGAGGTAAACAACTCATAAGATTCAGGAAGACCCTAACATTTACAGGACTCACAGACCCTTCCTTCACCAAGGCTATACAAGCAATAACAATGCTAAGAGTAGTAGACAATCTGATGTGTCAAGCTTCCTGAGAGTTGTGCAGAAAGTTCCAGGATTCTAGTTTTCATTAGTTGTTAACCATGGTAGAGTGGGCTTTTGGTATTGCAGCTGCCTTTGAGTCATCCATGTTCCTGTAGTAACCCCTCATCCATACTTCTAAAAGTAACCTCAATAAACTCATTGGTTGGACTTTGGTGGTATCATTCCTTTGCTCTGTCTTTGTTTTCCTCCCTAGGGTGAGCTCCTTACAAATAGTGTCATACAATACTAAGTCATAAAGAAAAGAGGATTGTGGGCTGGGAAAATGAGTCAGTGGATAAAGTATTTATTGCACAAACATGGAGACTTGAGTCGGGACTCCCAGAATCTATGTAAAGCTAGTAGTCCACTACTACTAGGTAGCGCACATGTGTCATCTCAGCACTCAGACAGTGAGATGGGCGGCAAGAGAATCCCCAAAAGCTCAAGGGCCAGCTAGCCTGTCGTATGCAGTGATGAGGACAAGAGAACCTGTCTCAAACAAATTGGAAAATGAGGACCAACACTCAAGGTTGTCCTCTGATTTCTACATGCACATTATGGCACACAAATGCTCACACTCCCATATACAAACACACATGAACTCATACATACACATCGTACACACAAGAAAAGATTTTAATTTCTTGTATTTAAAATAGAGCAGTTTATTTGCGTTCACAGTTTTAATCTAATGTTGTCAGCCACATCTGGTGTAGTCTTTCAGGAATAATCTAAAATGGTGCAGGGCATGTTTGCAATTTGTGGTCCCATGTGTACATGCACACACAAGAATATTGGTCGCTGTTCCTTTTTCTTTTAAAGCCAACAGTGTTCAGTCACAAGATCTCTTCCTGTGGAGATGTCCTAGAGCTAAGAGTGAGTCAGTCAAAGCATGCCTTGAACCCTGGATTTTCTTACCCTGAGAGTGGTAGGAGTTCAGTTGCTCCCCATGTTCTAAGCCCTGGCGAGAACCCACATAAATATTAAATGCTGCCTGCTTCTCGGAAGGTCATCAGCAAAGAAATGTGGCTTGGTTGGTGTTTATCTACACTGTACCTAGAAGCCTAGGGCTGAGCCCAGTTATTGATAAGGTGTCTTCTTTTTCCTGTGGGACCACACCTTATGCAGAAGGTGCCCTTATAGGACTTTGACCCTTGGATATGAGTTCCCCATGCAAATTAGGCTACTCCAGTATCCCAGTCTTAACCAATGGCCCAGCCCACGTCCCTGAGCACCAAAGACCCTCCCCTGCCTTTATCCTATAAATGTAACCACCCTTGCTTCATTAAATGGAGATGTTCCTCTGACAATGCTCCTGAGGGACCTGGTGTTACTCTCCTGGGCTTATGGGTCTCTGATCAAAGGCAGGTTGGTACATGGTAAGAACCACACCAAGGAACAAAAGAACCACTGACGCTCCCCTGAGGCGCGCGCGCGCGCGCGCGCACACACACACACACACACACACACACACATCTGGGAGCTGCTACAGCTGCTGGCCGGCTGCAGCTGCCCTCTGGGACAGAGAGGCTACGGAAAGGACAGGATGTGGGTGTTTATTTTATTACAACATCTTCCTTCAAGAGTTTGTCTCATCCTACTCACATGCCAAAGGTCTGTTTCTAAACAACACAGCCTAAGTGTCCTCAGAGTGGGAGTTAACTTTTAACTCATTTCCAGAGGAGACAGATCATTCAAACCACAACAGAAGCTCAGTTTGTGACTTTGGGGACAGAAGCCTAACTCTTATTTTATGCGTTCTTCTCAGAATCTATGTTTTACTGTTTCCTTAGTATGCCTTCGTCCTTTACTTATGATAATTAAACAAGCTAATTTTCATATACCTGAGTCCTTAGAAATTGTACAAAGTTTGTCACCTTCTTGATTCTTATTAATGTCGATGATGATCTATCTCTTAAAGAGAGTAGGGGAATAAAATTAGTCCCTTAGCCCAGGAAGCTATGCAAACAAACCCTCTATCATTACAGTCTAATGTCTAAATGGAAAATTTTCAGGATTTCAGACTACAACTTTCCCAACAAATGAGTTTCTACATCGGTTTCATGGTGTTAGCAGCAGTACACTGATCCATCTTTTAGACACAGAGAAGAGAAACTGGCTCCCTTCCAGGTCATTCCTTTGTTAACAACACATCAACAATAATCTGCACAAACGAAACTGAGTTTCAGCGTTCACCAGAAACAGAGTCTGCCTGTTACCTTGATTGTGAGTGGCACAATTCCTCCAATATGGAGATGCCACTAACAGATGACACCTTGTGCTCACTCACACCGAGCTTCGTTTGCTACTTGAACGTGATTACAACTGACATCCACTAACAATGTAAAAACAGCCTTGCTCCCTTTCAGTCATTCAGACACATAATAAATTTCAGCAAAACACAGAGGGATCCAAGAATCTGCACCCTCCAGAGAGTGCCCTTGAAGTAAAGGCTTACCTTTATGGGAATGAAATGTTGTCCACTCTAGGAAAAAAAGTGAAAATCTATACATTGCAGTTAGGCTTCCATCAGGCTTACTTTTCCTGTGCTTATGAAATGCAAATCAAAGACATCAAAGTCACCAAATGTTTTCTCTTATAGTTATGGAATGAGTTACAAATTAGAAAAGATACATTTTTCAAGCTCTTTTCTGATGATTACACATTGCTAACCTACGCAAGAGATGTACATTTAATTTCTTTTAATTTTTAAAAAGAAGAAAATCAATCTGGACAAGCATTTCTGTTTTCATGGTCCAAGCAGGCTGCATTACAGAGTCAAGCTGTGCAAACCTCAGTTGCTGAGATGGCCAAGACGGGATGTCATTCTCAGTGAGTGAGTTCTTGGCTCATTCTTCTACAGCATCTCAACCCTAATGCTATTATCAAAAAGTAATTAAACTTAACCCTGACCAAGGCCACGAAGCAATATCTCAGTGTGTGAATAACAGCTGATTATTGGTACAGCAAAATAAAGTCTCTCATCATTTAAGCACCAAGGGAGATCTGTGCAAAATATAAAATTGCCTATTATTTAAACACCTTTTTGTTTTTTCTAAAGCACAATAAATATGAATGTCTACCGGGTATCATTTTCAAATTTATAGGAAGATAAAATTTAGAAAGTCGAGATTCAAAACTTTCATCAGATTTAAATATCATTCAGTATATTTCAAAAAGACATTTTATACCTTAAACTCTTATTAAGTTAAAAAGATTTTCAAGTCGGAAAGAGAAAGTATATAAACATCTTAGAAGCCAAAGAAAGATCAAGTTCTCATCCCGATTAGAGTCATGAACTTCTCTGCTCTTATTAGTAAACACGAAGTGTACCAAATGATGGGCTTCATCGTGACATTGCCTTTCATCCAGATACAGTGCTTTGACCAAACTCATCCCCCATCCCCCTCCCTTGTCATTACTCACCCTTCTTGCTGAGCATTTTTTCAAATATTCCCCACTTGTCTTCAAATAAAATTAAAATAAAAAATAAAATTATTTTTAATCTAGATTATGACTCTGAGCAAAAATGTGCAGTATTGCTTTTTGTGCATCTGGCTTATTTGGCTCAACATGATGACCTCCTGTTTCACCCATTTCCCTGCAAATGACATAATTCTGTTATACTTTATGTCTAGGTAAAACTTAGTGTGTGTGTGTGTGTGTGTGTGTGTGTGTGTGTGTGTGTGTCTTTATCTATACACCTGTTGATGGGTACCTACGCTGACTATAACTTGGCCATTGGAAATAACGATGTAATAGCATGGGTGTCTGGACATCCCTGTGGTGCATTTGCCTACATCCTTTTGGGCATACAACTAGAAGTTGTATAGCTGAGTCATATATGGTAGTTCTGTTTTAAGTTTTGACAGGAAAGTTCATACTGATTTCCATAGTGACTATACTACTTTTAGGGATTATAAACATCTCAAACACACCTAATAATTAAGCATTTATATAAAACTCAAGCTGAAAGTGAAGGACTCTGTGGTCATCCCATAGGCATCACTCAGCCACTGATACAGCAGCTACAAACATGGTTCAGTGTCCCTCATCAGTACCTAAAGAGTGGGCAGACACAAGTCTAACCACAGGTGATCCCGGTGCTGTGGGATGAATGTGTTCCCACAAGATCCCTATGGTAAAGTCCTAACCTCTCATATGATGGCATTAGTAGGGGTACTTGGGGAGGTGTTATAAGCATGAAGCATCCATGAAGTTTTAACTGAAAACAGTGTCTTCTGAAATTTTATAGCACCTTATTTGACATTTTCTTCTGACTATCATTTTCTAGCATTTTGAACATGAAAAAAAAAAATCACAGAATTAGAAACTCAAGGAAATCATAGATTCACTTGGCAAACGGGGTGCCTGAGGCTGAATCCCGCCTGATGAAGCATCAAAAACAGACGCCAGGCTCTGTGCAAGATACCTCTATCCTTCTTCCCCTTTCACAGAGTAAGCTGAGTCCTTTCAGATCCAGTGACTAAACATCTTTGCTAGTTAAAAGACAAACTTCATCAACTAAGAGCCTGACATTTCCTTCCTCACAGCGAGTTAATCCAATGTCCAAAGATTACATCTGATGAATGAGAGCTCCGCATTGATAAAGGTTTCTTGTTTCCTTTCATCTTGTTTTCATATGTCCCCTGTTCTATCCTACAACCCCTGAAAAGAGAAAGCAATCCCCAAAGCTGTTAGCATAAACCAGTGTCCGACACACAGATGAATTCTCCATTCAGCAGTGGTTTTCAACCTGTGGGGCCTGACCATCGGAAAACACGTATTTCCGATGATCTTGGAAACTAAGACACCTCTCAGGAGCAAAATTACAGTTATGAAGTAGCAACAAGAATAATTTTATTGTTGGGGATCACCACAACATGAGGGTCGTAGCACTAGGAAAATTGAGAACTACTGATCCAGAGCAACAAGAACTAACTTTAAATCTGACCCTTTGGACGCTGACTTTTCCTAGAGTTTACTATAATGGCACTTACCTAAATTCTGTCTCTACTCTCTGTCTTACTTAAATCCTGTCTCATTCTTCACTGCTTCACTTAAATGTCAGATGTTTGTATAATGGAAAATACTTCACTTTACAGACAACTGAAGTATGCTGATTTCCAAATCCAGCGAGGAATTCATGAACAATTCAGGCAAAGCCCTTTGTAGGAAGGGACTCACATGGTACATTAGGGATTCACTTAAGCCTCCTCAGCTTTTGTTCAACACTTCTTTACATCATTTTCCAACACAATATTCCTTCACAAGAAGAACCCAGATTTTTAATAGTGTTCACATGACCATTTCAGCTAGCTAATAGCAGTGCAAGCTTTTCAAACAGCATTTCTGTTTCTTCAGAATCAGCTGTTCTCAACCTGTGGGTGGTGACCCCTTTGGAGGCTAAAAGATCCTTTTACAGGGGTCCCCTAAGACCATCTGCATATCATATATTTACATTATGATTCATAACAGTAGCAAAATTACAGTTATAAAGTAGCAACAGAAATAATTTTATGGGGGGGGGTCACCACAACATGAGGAACTGTATTAAAGGGTCACAGTATTAGGAAGGTTTGAGAACCATTGTACATAATCATTCAGTCACATATTTTATTTTAGATTTACTTCCATGCAGTATGATAAATGGAAAACTAAACATAAACACATAGTGTTATTAATGGAATTGAGGGGGAAATGACAATTTGACGTACCCTCAAAACAATGCCTCTTTAGCCTCAGTTAGATACTTGGGTTTAAAGAGATCCCTGTATTTATAATTGTGAAGAAAAAGAAGAAAATTACTGTGTTCAAAAGGTTGGAATATTCTACCAAGTGTTTCCTTAAAGGTGGTGTTTTTTTGGCATCGCTTCAACTACCTGGGAAAGGAGCCTCACTGGAGCCTGTCAGTCTCTCTCAGATGCTGCTTGGGTTCCAGTAAGCCATCTATTAAGGCTTTTGACATTTTGTTCTTAGAGAAAGGAACTTCCTGTGCACCAGCTCCCTGGGCTCACCCCTCTTTCTAAAATAGTGGCTCTTTCCCGCTTTGTTAAGAAGCCCAAGGGTTCACTTCAAGCTAATGGCTGATTTCCCATTGTTCGACTAAAGTTTCCTTTGCTCATTGTGCCCACAATCCAGACCCCAGAGGGATTTGTCACGGTTCTCCATGCCGCTCTCTCCCTCGGCAGCAATTTCTATTTGATTTTTCTTTTCCTTTTAGTTTTATTTAAAAAAAAAAAAAAAAAAAAAAAAAAAAAACTTGTCACTTTAATGCTTCCTGTCGAATTGTCCTTTGGTTAGGAGAGGAAGGACGGGCCTTACTTTCTTGAAACTGAAGACACCTTGCTGGTGAACAGCTGCTCATTTCTTTTTGTTATAACTGGAGGAACTAGAAATGATGCTGTTAAAATGAGACTGCTTCCCAGTCTACAATGGAATCTATTGACCAGGACAAACTTCAGTGTAATTCAATCATAGAATGACCCCCCTTTTATAACACCTGCAAGCAATCACCTTTAAAAAGTCTGCAAAGGAAGGCAAAGATGAAACTTTGATCTCAAAGAAATAGGGTGACTTTCTAGGAACAGCTTATATTCAGTGAGAGGATACACATTCCCAAAGACTTTCTGAGCAGAGAAATTGCAACAACAAAATGACAGCTAGCGATTGTTGGTAGCTTCCCCTCATCTACCCCATAGATACTGGAGACCATATTTAATATGCAAAGCATAGTAATCTCTATGAGGCAAGCAGTTCTTATAGCCCCTTTTATTAAAATGCTTGGTCCAGTTTTATCCATATATGTGATGCAGTATAAAGGTACTGCATTCTCTCTCTCTCATCCCCCACACTCGCCCACGGACTGAACCCCCTTCCTCCTCTCAGTCAGTGTCTGTCCTTCTTCTGCATCGTTTTTGTTGTTATGGTACAGGTCTCCTCCAAGTACCACCACTGCATATTCATGCTACAGTGGCTGAAGGCAGCATTTCATGCATTCCTCCCCATCCTCAAGCTTTTACAGTCTTTCCACCCCTCTTCCATGATGTTTCCTCGGCTGTGAAGGGAGTTGCTACAGACGCCCATTTAGAGCTGAGACCTCAGCAGTTACTTATTCTCAGCACTTTGACCAGTTATGAGTCTCTACAATAACCTTTGCCCTATGCAAAAAGAAGCGTCTCTAACTGCTAGTGTACGGGTACAAACATACACATTTAGAAGGCATGTTGACCTAGTGTCCATTTAGCAACACAGCAGTAGTAAATTCTATATGGTAGCAAACCGTCTCAGAGAGGTTGCCTAATACCCAATGTCACATAGGAGAGCCAATATTTAAGTTCACATGTAATGAGGGACCAGGGTACAAGAAAAACACCAGACAAATTAATTCTATATTTGACTTTGTGCATTCGCAATCTCTGAGGCTTTTGAAAAATACAAAAAACTGAGACTGAAGATCTGACTTCGTAAGAATCAAATTATTTCTCCTGGTGTGCTTTCTGAGCCTGAATCTTGTAACTAACACAGCAGGTAAAATAGTACAAAGCTCGTTTTTTGCTAATTGTGAATACAGCCTCACACGCAAACATTATTCCAAAGGACAAGTCGATAAAATTTAGAAGTTTCATGAGATATTTGAAGGTTATCAATGCTATTACAAAAAAAAAAACTGTATTTCAAACATAAAACATATGTTTTACCATAACTTGATCTATGTGAATAATGCTGTTCTCTTTTACACATTTGTGTATTTTACCACACCATTTGAAAGGTTTTCAAAATTTTGTTTATATAGGTACACAAACAAAGGCATCAAAAATGCACTAGAGATCTGGAGGGATGGCTCAGCTGTCAAAGGCTCACAGCCAAAACACCAGAAGTGCACTAAACTTACAGCAGAAAGTTGCATATTGGCCACTAATTTTCTCTGATTTAGAGTCTGGCTTTCTTTACTTATGGTGGCAATACGATGCAGTGGATATGAAAGAATGCTTCTGAAGCAATCCCAGCATCCAGGGGAACTTCATCCTCATTTCTCATTTAACATCACAAAGGGAGGATGGGCATTCAAATTACCAAAAATCAGTCCTAAAGCATAAAATGCACAGATAGTTGTAGGTGAGTCTTTTAAGAGTACTGTTGCCTCTTATTAAATAAGTGCCTCCAACTTCAGTGAGAACTACATCCCTACAAATCAAGGAATTGGGCCCTTCATTTTTTAAAATAATACAAAATTATTCTTCTATAGCCTTCTCTTTTCCCCTTAAGATTTCTAAGTCAAAATGGTAATGTTGATACTCCTTATGCTGTTTCTTATTTATATTCATATTCCCCATAGCACCAGGAGAATCTTATAATACAAAAATGAATCTGTATCTCAAATCTCATGGTTTGGGAAATGATACAAATAACTTAGTTTGAGGAATAAAGGACTTTAGGAAAAAGAAACAGAACCTTTTTCACTTGCGGAGTCTGATGGCCTGTTACACAACCAAATGAGGGGCCTTTAAAAGTTTAACTGACACCCTGGGAAACTGTGAGTTTAACAGCATAGTATTTTGATAAGAAAAGCTATAAACAGATGAGATACATGTGGGTTACATCTCCCTTGAAATTCTCAGGGTTTTAAAGTCCGACAGATGTGCTTTGAGCTTTCAAATTCAATGACCCTGAACATCGCTGGTCTCTCCCTCACCACAGATTATGAACTGGCCTGGAAACACTAGTCACATATCGCAACAGGTCAGTGACTCGTGCACATAAACAGAGCCGGTGCTCCAAATCCACAGTGTGTGTTCAGATTTGTAATCCAAGCCCAAGGGACGCATGAGAAGGGTGAGCAAAAGAGGCCAATGAAACAGAAATGGCCCAGACACAAAGAGTTTATTACTCACAACAAGCCAGTGATTCCTTCCTGTAAATTTCTTGCACATTATTAGAGGCAATATCAATTCATCTGACTAGCCCACAAAAAGAGCATCATCACTTATGTTAAATAGACATAAATAAAACATTGGGTAAACTGGGATTTTTTTATTGGAAATCCCTTTGTACTATCACCCTATTAAACAGTGTCATTTGGGAAATAAAGGCAGAAATTCTGTTAATGTTTTCCATGACAGTGAATCCTTGGGAGGTGGAGGACACAAAACAGTGATCTGAAAATAAACCAGTGGCATGGAAAGCTGCACACAGAAATACTCAAGGTAGGAAATGAGGCACAAGGCGCTTCACTCTGATGGTGTAGCTATGAGAAGGGCATGGTTTCAATAGACTTAAAAATGCATAGGACTCAGCGCTGTCAGAGAAACAGGTACTTTTCAGTGTCTACTATGATCCAGGAGCTATAAAGCCGTCCTACTTCTCTGATCTCCTTTTATCCCATGAGGTCTGTAAAAATAAGTAGCCAGGATGGCCTTATGTATAAATAAAAGCCCAGGATTTGTGGAGGTCAATCATAAGCACACCTCAAGACTGTCCAGAAGAATAGAAAACAACACACGAAATGTTCTTACCAGTACAAACCATATATAAATGTAAATATAATCCTTCATGGTTAATTTTGGTTCAGCATGCCATAGCAAGTGCACATCTTCCTCTCCTAAAGAGGAGATTAGGGTACAGACACACACAGAGAAGAATGATCTTGACAAGACCAAGAGAGAAGACAGCCATCCACACCAAGGAGAGGCTTTGGAAGTCATCAACCACCAGTACACCGATCAGAGATTTTCAGCTTCCCAACTGTGAGTAGAAAACATGTTGTTTTCTATCTGTGTCATTGCTTAAGTCCCGCAGTCTCTGGCACTAGATGGGAGCACTAGCAAAGCAGGGAGTGTGAACCAAAATATCACCACTATAGTCCGCCATCCTGCTCAAGATAGATCCATTGCAAGGAAGACCTCATAGCAGCTTTTTATTTGAATCAGTGTACTCCATGTTTCCAAAATGTGTTTGTTCAACAATAACAGAAACAAAGCAAAAAGGCACCTAACAGACACAAAGTAAAATGGAAAAACTGACCCTGAATAGGTTCAAGAGAATTCATGGTAGAGACGCAATCTTTTTAAAACACCTAATTAAGTTTCTTCAGAGGATTGCCATCTACCGTGGAATGAAGTCATCTCGGAACAGAGAGGTCTCCTGTGGAATTTCCTTTCCCCACACATCCACCCACATTGCCAACCACCTGTTCACAGAAAGCTGTAAATAATCATGAGTAAATGAAAAAGAAAAAAAAGTAACCTAAAAGAAGAAAGCAGGCGGGTTTTTCTCAGCTACATCCCATAATACTTTAAAATGTAGGGGAAGATTTAGTGCCAGAACTATGTTATATTCTGATAACAGATGATAAGTGTAGATGGGTCACAAATTCTAAATCTGATAACTGACAAGCGCAGAAAAGTCTTACCTACAATGAGTGGGTTAAGTTCCAACTTAACTGGTAGACAGAACAATATTAGATGGTTGGTAACAGATAAGTAGGTAGGTTGATTTACTGACTGATTAATATGTGAAAAATACTAGAAAATAGAGATAATTTTTTTCCTAATGTTCCATCTTGAAATGCTTAATCTTGAAGAAAACTTAACTCAATTTCTTAAACACTTTCTTGATGTCAACTATTGCCAACTGTATCACCCTGTTCTGATGGTGTGTGATGGTGATCACAGATCCACACCTTTGCTGGCTTTGCATCTCATAATCTCTAGCTAGCTGACAGCCACCTACCTTTTGTCTCATCTGCCACCAGGCTCCTAGTCACCCCACTGGGTCATGGCATTAAAGAGGGTCCCTTGGCAGGCTGGGTAGAATTACACTCAGATCTAATACCTCAAAGATGTCTGAACTTTTGTTATCAAAACAATGCTCATACGGCTGTGCCTGTGTTTTAAATAGAAGATCTCTAACAGAAATAGGGGAAGATGATCTAGTTCCAAGAGTCCTTTCTGGCCTTGATTTAACCAGTCATAACTAAAACCCCTCCCTTTTTTCAGATCTGACCTTCAACATTTTTCCCCTCCTTCCTCTTCCCAGCATCTAAGAAGGTGGGTTTGCCTAACTTCCTCTTCCTATCAAGCCCTCTGCCCATGTGTGTGTGGTGTGTGTGTGGTATGTGTGTGTGGTGTGTGTATGTGTGTGGTGTGTGTGGTGTGTGTGTGGTGTGTGTGGTGTGTGTGTGTGTGTGTGTGTGTGTGTGTGTGTGTGTGTGTGTGTGTGTGTGTGTGTGTGTGTGTGTGTGTGTGTGTGTGTGTGTGTGTGTGTGTGTGTGTGTGTGTGTGTGTGTGTGTGTGTGTGTGTGTGTGTGTGTGTGTGTGTGTGTGTGTGGTGTGTGTGTGTGTGTGTGTGATGTGTGTGGTGTGTGTGCAGTGTGTGTGTGGTGTGTGTGGTGTGTGTGTGTGTGTGTGTGTGGTGTGTGTGTGTGTGTGTGTGTGTGTGTGTGTGTGTGTGTGTGTGTGTGTGTGTGTGTGTGTGTGTGTGTGTGTGTGTGTGTGTGTGTTATGTGTGCATGCATGCATATACACATGCATGTGTGAATGTCAGAGGACCCTGAAGGGCATTCTTGGGTATTGGTCCTCTGATGGCATCCACCTTTTGTTTAAGGTAGAATATCTCATTAAGCTGGAGCTTTACCAAGGAGGCTAGACTGGGTAAACAGAGAACCTGGAGGATCAACCTGTCTCTGCATCCTTAGTGCTGTGATTACAGACACAAGCACCATACCCCAGTTTTTATGTTAGTGCTAGGGATCCAATCTCAGGTTCTCCTGCTTGCAAAACAATTGCTTTACCAATTGAGTCATCACTCCAACCTATATGCATGACATCGTCTACAGTAGAAGGTTACTCCTACACCCTGAGAAACTGAAATACAAAGCTGCCTAGAGAATCTCTCCTGAAAACACTTAAGTTACATAATCTTATTTTGAACATAGGAAGTTGCATATTGTCTTTGTTCTTCTTACATTTATTCTTGTTCTTCCCAAGCCAGACCTATACCAGTGTAGGCTCAGCTACAACTGAAATTATATACTCTAACTTTTAAGTTAGATACTAAACATCTTTTTCTTAAAAGAATCATTCACTCTTCATAGCTTAGATTCCAATTCTCCACCCTTGCACAACTTCTCCCCTGCTTCCCCCTTTATCTCTCCCCCTTTTTCTGTACAAGTCACAATGCAGCTTTAAATTTTTGTTTTCATTTTACTACAGGAAAAACCGAATCTCTGTGAATATTTTCAACTTCATCAACTGACAAATAATAAAATGTGAGGTAACATTCAAGAAAATGTTTTTCTGTAATAAAATGAATAAGCACTTAAATATGCTAGAACATTATATCATGAAGGCTTAACAACTAGCCCCTGAAGGCTACATATTGTATAATTCCATTTATATGCAACATCTAGAATAGACGAATCTGCAAAATTAGAAAGCAGAAGAGTGGTTGCTTGGGGCTGGGAAAATAGATGGAAAATCTACAAAAAGTATTTGCTAAATGGATACAAAGTTTTGATTATGGGATGGGTGACGAAACATAAAAAAATGTATTATGCCGATGATGGCATACAAAAAAGCCAAATAGGTAAATCCAACACTACTTATATTATTTCTGGATAAATTTGTTATAAATCAAAGACATGGGAGAAGGGAAATCATCCTTGCCTAGCATGTGTAAGTCTCTAGGTTCATCCACCACTACAAAAAAACAGAAACAGACATGTCCTTGCATCTAGCATTTCCTGCTAATAACTACAGTCAATACTTTGTGGTCAGACTATATTCAGTAAGCAAGCCCAGTCCTCACAGAAACGCAGTGTGTAGGGTATTTTTATCTCCAAGCAGACGATGCTGTGAGGCTCCTTTACTGATTGATATTTGTGAATTACTCACATCAACAACCTCCTCTTGGCACAGAGATTATAGTATATTACACCTGTTCTCTGCTTATCCCTTGCTGTGACTCCTATTGTTCTGTTCATTCTATTATTAAATAAATTTGTTTCATTTTGAAAACCCATGTTTTGGCTCCTAGTATACAGCAACAAGCCCTTGGAAACTTGGCTCTTCGTGTGTCTTCCCGATGTAATTTTAATGGACTTCGGCACACACTGACAAACTACAGGTAGATCATTTCTTCAAACATTCTTTACTGCATAATTTGTAGCTAGAGTAAAACCTCAGATATTTTAAAGATCAATTTTTAAGATCTTTTTTCTTTGCCTTTCTATTCCTTCTGTTTATTTAATTTTTTTATGTTTTTGAAAATTTCTACACAAGTACTGTTTTTACACCATCTCCACCCCTATCCCATCTGACTTCTCCTTTGTCTCCCCATACCCTTTGTTGCTGTTGTTGTTTGATTGGTTGGTTTGATTTGGTTTTTGGCTTCGGTTTTAGTTCTTTGTATATTCTGGATCTTAACTCTCTGTCAGATTTATAGATCACAAGTATGTTTTCTTATTCTGTGAGCTCCTTCTTCATTGGATGGATTGTTTCTTCAGCTGGGGTTCTACTTATCAATTGTTGGCCTTAATTCCTAGGCCAATGGAGTCCTATTCCGAAAGTCCTTTCCTCATAGGGTACCGCCTATGTTTTCTTCTAAAAGCTTTAGTGTTCCACGTTTCACGGTATTTGATCCACTTGGGTCTAATTTTTGTTGAGGGTGGTTATTTCTCTATTTTTTTCCCATCTCTTTAGCCCTCCCGTGTAACCCCCTTGCTCTCTCTCAAATTTATGGACTGCATTTCTTGAATTGTTGTTATATATATTTATTTCCAAGTATAGCGTAGAGTCACACAGAAAAGACAAACGATTAGATATTGGTTTATTGATTTACTTAGTGATTCACCTACAGGACAGCACTGCCTGTACTGCCTATTGCCCATCATGACGTACTTGCTACCTGAACAGAACAGCTTAGAGAAATAGCCAAAACAAGGGACTGCTGCTGTCAGCAACCTGATCAAGCTCACTTCCTTGCCCCACCTCACGGTTTTAGAATATAAAATGAGAATATAAACCAGACCCAATACTGAAGCTTTTCAGGAACTATATGATTGACCTACTAGAGCTACTGGAACTACTCTAATACTTTTTAAAATATAATTTTTATTAGCTGCCGCCGCCAAGGAACATATCAAATTAAAATGAAGTGTTGTGCAGTGTGTCCTTCAGTAGAAGCCACCAAGTGTTCAGCGTTATTAACAACAGGAACCTTTTTATCCACAGAGAACTTAGTCTTAGTGCTTTGTAAAGAAAACGGGTCAAGTCAGTGAACAGTGCCCTCCATTTATTGCTGGCTTTTTCCAAAGCCCTCAGTATTCGAGCTGACGAATACAGACACAGTTTTCATTTTGTGAAACAACATTAGCTTGCTGCACCATTGGGTGAAATCCAAGCATTTAGTCAGGCTTGTTTCCCTTGCTGCCTGGCTTAGCACATGTAATGAGAATTATGTCTTTCACATCCATGCCAACTTGAATACATTAGATGCAAGAATAACAGAGTCAGCACTCTATCAAGATAGACAAGCCTGCAGAAAATAATCTAGTGCAGCCTTACCCAGGTGGCACTTGGCTTCGAAGCACTGTAGCTAATGAACCACAGAAAACTAATGATTGACTACAGTTTTATATTAGTCTCATAAAATTTCATAATTTGAGCTATTCAATCCATTTGTTCTACTCAGAATCCACTTGCTCCCTTAGGCAGTGCTACCTTAAGACTGTCTGGTAATATATTCAAATGTGCCCCATCTTAAAATTAAATATGTAAGAAACATGGAAATATGGTTAGATTTTATTTTGTTTTAGTTCAGTTTTTGGTTTTGGTTTTGGTTTTCATTTTGTTTTTAGTTTCGACTTTTGGTTTTGAAACACTGCCTGTCTACAGAGTCCCTGCCTGTCTTAGAACTCACAACATAGACCAGAATGGCCTTGAATTCACAGAGATCTCCCTATCTCTGCCTCAACACCCAGGTAAGGTTAGATTTTATTTGGATATTTAAAAGGTTAAATATCACATTCATCAGAACATTGTTCTTTAAGAAAGGATCATGAAATATAAATCTAGATCACTCTTCTTTATTTATATATATGTAAATTTTAGACTTTTTGCTTAAACATACATTTTTCTTATCTTTTTGTTTGTTTTTGAGACAGGATTTTTTTCTGTTGTAACTCTGGCTGTCCTGAAACTCACCAGGACCAGGCTAGCCTTGAACTCACAGAGCTCTGCCTGTTTCTGCCTCCCGAGTACTGGGATTAAAGGCATGTGCCACTGCCTCCTGGCCTCTTAATCTTTTCAGCCTTAGCCTTTAGTGGCTGAGCCCTCTCTTCAGCCTTTACTTTGTGTAGATTTTCTAAGTTGAATCTTCTGGCCATAAATAAAGTTTATAGTTCACTATTCTCATTTTTATTAATCTCTTAGTATACAAAATAGTGGTCTTAATTATGATGTACTACACACACACACACACACACACACACACACACACAAACACACCAGTGAACTTTGCATTGATTTATTTATTTACCCGCTCACGGTCCTCCCTGTTTTCTCCCACCCACTACTGGGGCCTTCTGCTCTCGTGTCACATGCATTCCGGTACTTCGCTCATTCTCTCTTCTGCTTCTCTTCACTTCTTTCATTCTTTCTCACCAATCCCTTTCTCCTTTCACACTATGTGTTCCCTGTTGTAGAATAACTCCATTTAAAGTCCTTTTATATGTATGTATGACACTTATGTAGTAGCAGGTTTTTACACGACTTTTCAAAAGGCCTTTACTGTTCATTGTCCTTCTCCATACTTCCCCTCTACCTTGACCTAATATCCCCTGCCCCATTTAATCCTTCCTGTTTCATTATTCCTTTTTCCTCATTTATATCAGTGCATTCTTTGTCTCTTCCCTTGAAAGGTCCTCCCTTTCGCATGTGCAAGAAAACATGTGATGTTTGTCATTGTGAGTTTGCATTAGTTTGCTTAACATAGTGATCTCTACTTGCACATATTTTTTCTACAAATGTCATAATTTCATTCATCTTTACACATGAATGAAATTTCACTGTTTATTATATTTCTTTATCAATTCACCTGCAACCCAGATCCAGAAAGAAAAAATATTTATCTCTTATATGGTATGTTAGCTTTGAACCTTTAGATGTATATATTTTTTGATATATTTGATATTTATTTGACTCTTTAGATATATTTCATTTGGAATACCCATAAGATTAAGAATCAAGTAAGGAATCGTAGAAAGGGAGGATCTTTCAAGGGAAGAGACAAAGAATGCACTGATATAAAGGAGGAAAAAGGAATAATGAAACAGGAAGGATTAAATGGGGTAGGGGATATTAGGGCAAGATAGAGGGGAAGTATGGAGAAGGACAATGAACAGTAAAGGCCTTTTGAAAAAATCATGTAAAAATCTGCTACTACATACGTTTTCATATATATATATATGGAGTTTACATGGAGTTATTCTACAACAGGGGGCAATATTCCAACTAGACACCACACGCTAGCAAACCCAGCACCAGGAACTGTCTCCCTTTATTATTGACCAGTGAGGTCCCTGAGACTCCCAAACGTTGCAGGCTATTGCCAGTGCTCTTGGTAATCATCCAGAACTTGATGGTAAGACCCTGTGACTGAAGACACTGTATACCTGAGTCACAGAACATGGAAAAAATCAAGGTGGTACTAACCTAGGACCTTCTCCCCTTTTAGCTAACTAGCATAGCTCTGGAAGGTTCCATGCATGCTACCAGAGGATAAAAGCAATTATCAGTCTCATCCAGCTGTGACTGGCCTGACAAGATATGTCCACTGATACAATAGTGGCATAAATGTTATAGGAATGACCAACCACTTTCTAGCTAGACCAAAGGCCTACTCCATGAGATGGAATCAATACCTGACACTGATAATAGGGCCAAGAACCAATGACTAGAGAGGCCATAGACCATACGGGATATCCTAATGCGATTCAGCTAAAAGTACGTAGTATTGAAATAACTGCTAATGACTCATTGCTATGTTCATAGATCGATGAATCTCTCAACCTTCTCCACGGAAGCTTTTCTTGAAGGAGATGGGGATTAACACAGAGCCCCTCAATTGGTCAATGAGCAGAGAATATGGAACTGTGAAATGCTCACTCTCAAATAGAACATGCATATCATATCCCTCTCTGAGAGACTCAGAGATCATAACACAAGAGGAGGCAGAAAGACTGTGATAGTCAGAGGTGGTGGAGGACTTCAAGAAAACTGTTTTCTGGATGCAGCAAGAGAGTTGCATATATGAACTCACAGCGATTGTGACAGCAAGCATAGGAACGACACAAGCTCAAGTTAGAGAAATCCTAGCAAGGATGGGGCAAAATGAGCATGAAATCTTACCACAAACTGAGGAGCTATTGACATTTGATAGCTACTGGGAGGAGAGTCAATTTTCTTTAATGGTACGACCCCTAGTCATACCATTAAATACATACTCCAAGCAAGCCCCGCCCTCAAAAGTAGTTGGACAACACAAATTGTACTAGGTGAATTTATAAAGAAGAATAAAAAGGCAAACAAAGAGGAATAACAAGAAGAGAAGGAGGAGAAGAAAGACTTGAAGTTGGATGGGTCAAGGGATGGGAGTGGAAAGGGTGAATCTAGGAGGAAGAGTGGGAAGGCAAATATAATCAAAACACATCACATGAAATACTCAAAAAATTGTTAAAAATATCCTTTGAAGACATGCATTTACTCATTTGGTGGACTTCTTACTATGATAGTGTCTATCAGCTTGCTATTACTATAGCCACTGCCAAGCCCCTTCCCCTTTCTGTAGCAGTACACTACAATCTTTTACCCTCAATTTAGGGAAAGAGAAAGGAAAGATAGAAAGAAATCTTCCCCACTTTTAAAAGCAAGGGAAGGTAGAACTCTTCACAGCCTCTTTTTAGGCTGTCCTAAGTTTAAAGAGGATTAGCTGACAGTGAGTCAGGCAAGCGTCTCAGCTCACAGTCTGTAAACTCAATCCCTCCAACCTTTGTTCTTTCAAGAATTAACACACTAAGGGCAGCAACTCAACCAACAAACTACCAATCCACACCCACCCAGACTCTCAGGGCTTCAGACTTTTTATAACCTAAGCCAAAAGTTCCCATAAACCCCCAAAACAAGCTACACATGCCAGAATGGCTGCACATAACCAAATTATAGCAACCTGCATCATGCGTTCCAAATCCAACTCATAAACAACTCATAATCCAACTCAACACCACACCTGGGATGGGAACACAAACCTAATCCAAATGCCATTTTGCATTATTAAAGAAACCAAAATAACAAAAACTTCTTCTGGGGGTTCCACTACACCTTTCCTCACCACTGCTTTAGAGTTTGAATATTTTCAGTACTGACCTTTGAGATACTTTCATGTAGGAGAAGCTGCATGACTCAAATTTATTCAATGAGAATTGTAAGCAAAAGTCTCCTGAAGAGCTGGTGAAAACATGTCCGTTGCCTGATAACAAAAAAATGACACACATTACTAGCATACTAATACCACATTTTCCTGCTCTGCTTCGCTCATAAACATGACATCTAGCAGCCATCTTATTATCCTTGAGGCAAAACACAAAAGACAAAAGAATACACCAAAGCTGTCAGCACAGACAGAGGAGTCTTGAGATGCTGTTCCACCTCTATTACAGTTGACACTTAGGCTTCTTTAAAGTGTCAGTAAATGTCCTATTGCTACAAACTCTCTTCGCTACTTTTTCTGTGTCCCAGAAACAAAACATTGACTCTAACTTACAAATCTGGATACCATGTTTCAAAGAACATGTCAAATATCCTTGTGAAGCTCATATCCTCAGAGAAAAGACAATCCACAACCCAAAGTAAAGATTTTTCCAGGACTATAAAAAGCAATAAAGTAAGGCAGAGGACTACCAAGTGACAGCCAAACCCAGAGAAAACTCATCCATGTCATTCTACAGGAACGACAACCAAGTTCTACCAGTAACGACAGAAGCCCCTTTCAAGGAAAATTTCTCTATGGCATGATCTTTGGTACAAATAGATGTGACATAAGATCATCCTTTGGAGAAAAAAAAAACTGCAAGTTAAGTAAATACAATGCACAAGAGCTATGAGAAAAGAAAATGTCATGTGTATTCAGAAGTGCACAGATGATCAATATGGCTGAAGTCCAGTAAATTAAGAACAATCCATTGCCAGGAAAGTAAACAATTCAGTTAACATCCTTGTATTTGATTTTATAACTTTCTATTTAGTTGGTGCCATTTGACTTTTTGAAAGCTATATGTTTGACTTTGGACAATTTGCTGCCTTTCACTAAAACATTTTTAGGACATTATTCAATCTCAAATATAATTTATCCATGACAAGCTTGAAATGATTTCAAACAAATACACATTCTCTTGTTTTTCTAAAGAACAGGGTGACACGAAGAGTCATAGAGTTTCTTCAAAGTTTGACTGTAGAGGGAGAACAGATAAAACTACAGTGTTTGGTCGTACAACTTAGCTCCTGAGTAGAGGCTTGGCATGTTTTTCATGCTTTTTCCTAAAACACTCTCGACGTGAACCCACAGCATTTTCTCTTTTAATTGACTTAGCCCCAAAGAATGGGAAAAAAATTAAACAATTCCTCACAACATGTTCAGAAATTCAGACACCCACATTTAATGATGAACTATGGAATTCCTTCAAGTCGCCATCTGTTAGCAGGCTGCTTTAGGAGCAGTGGCACAAAGATGCTGGATACTTCCCTCTACATAGAAACAGCCGGTGAGTGAAACAGGAGAATGACAGATGCTGACAAAACCAGTTAATCTCCTTTCCATATCCTTTTGTATGAGCATCGCAGCAATAAGCTAAGGATAACTGCTTCTCACCTCCCATCTAAGAGGGAATATATGATAGATTTGCAGAGTTCTAAAAATAAAATAGGAAGAAAATAATATAACAAAGTGACAAAGCTGGATTCACTCTCTTTTTTTTGAAATTATAATATCAGTGTGTAGATGAAAATCATCATGAGTCTAAAGGTTACATCAGAACATAAGCATAGAACAGCCATTAAAATAACAAATATGTTGTTTCCTTTGCATTAGATTTAAATATGTATGAAAGGGTCTAATTTGATCACAAGAAAAATGTTTTCTTTATAAAATTACAGTTAAAAATATTAAAAGGATGGAGAAATATATCATTATTTTGCAGCCCCCAAAATTTATCCATTCAGGTTGTTATTGTTATTATTATATATCAATATAATATATATTATAAATAAAATTTTATTAATTGGTGTTCAACTTCTCGATGAAAAATATCAGATTGTAATCATCAATTCCTGATGATGTTTAGCATCACAACAAATGGGGTGCCTTGACATTGTACTTTCTAATGTAATAAGGCAGAAAGCACATAAAACCACCTATGAAATAGGGGTCAGAACCCCAAAACCTGAAGGCTCATCTAGTCAATATTCTAGAACTTTTATTTACAAGTACTTGATTTTTAAAAAAAGGAATAATTAAAACATCAAAACAAGACAATAAGACAAATCCAGAACATGATCGTTCTGTGAGACAAAACAATTCAGCAGCATGAGCTAAATGAGTTAAAACTAAAGAGGAGACCATTCTATCTAAAAACAGACACAAAGTACAACCACTGTCTTAGTTAAGGTTCCTATTGCTGTAATAGAACTCCATGACCAAAAGCAACTTGGGAAGCAAAGGGTTTATTTCAGCCGACAATTCCACATCCCAATCCATCATGAAGAGAAGTCGTGGTAGGAGCTCAAGGCAAGAAACTGGAATCAGGAGCTGATACAGAGGCCATGGAGGAGTGCTGCTTACTGGCTTGTTCCACATGATGTTCTCAGCCTGCTTTCATTATACACCATCCAGGACCCCAAGCCCAGGAATTGTACCACCCGCAGTGGGCTTGGCCCTCCCTCATCAATAATAAATCAAAAAAGTGCCCCCACAGGCTCACCCAAAAGTCAATCAGGTGGGACATTTCCTCAACTGAGATTCCCTCTTCTCCAATGACTCTAGCTTGTGTTAAGGTGACAAAAAACTAACCAGGACAATCAAGCAAGTGTGCAAACCTATTGCAATCTTGTACTGTGATCTGATAAGAGATTGAAAATTTCAGGAAATTATTAAATAAATATTGGATGACACCAAATAATTAATTTAAATCTTGATTGAGAAAGTAATCTTCAAGAAAAAAATAATTGGGCTTTACAAACTCGTACTGAAGTTTATAAAGGAAAATTAGTATTGCCTTTAGTCAGCAATGAAAGGGGGAGGAGCTGTAGCAAATATAATAAAACCCTGATGAGCCTGGTGAACTAATTTTCCATATTTGGAAATTTTCATAGTACTTTTAATACTCATTGATCAGACCTTCATTAGGCAATTTGTATGAAAATGTCCTTTCTAGGACAAATGATATTAGCAAAAGGCAATTGAAAGGAAAATATACAGCTATTGAAAGTGCAGTGATAGATACAAGCTGTCATATATTCATGGTGCACCACAGGTATAAAACACCATGCATTAATATATGACACCTTTCATTAACTATTTATGGAACATATGTACTATCAGTGCCTTATTAATAAAGGAAATAAAATATGAGAAAATTAAAGGACGGTTCAAAACTGATCTCTGTTCCTATCATACACTAGCTACACATACAGATAAGTTTCTTCAGTTTAGGATTTCTTAGCAAAACCATGCAGCCAACTACATGGATTTGCACAAAATTAAATACCTGCAACTTTTAATAACTCTGAAATTCTGTCTGTTTATAAAGAATCATTGTAAAGCATTGCTGTGTTTTGTTGTTATTTTTTAGAATAACCAAGGAACATAAAAATGATAGCGATGTAAGTATCTCTGTGGGGTGCTGACGTCAAGTCCAGAGTGCTTGCACATATACTCCTAAGCTGTAAGTGTTCCCCTTTCTCAACAGCCATGCCAGCATCTTGGAAATAAGCATTGTAATTGGGGTGAAATGGAATCTCACAACAGATTTCATCTCAATTTCCCTAATAATGATTGCCGAACACATTTTTAACTATTTAAAGGACGTCTGTATTTCTTCTTTTGAAAACAATTCAATTCATTAGCCATCTACTGGTTGTAAGATTTTGGCTTGGCTTTTTAACTTCTGCCGTTTTCATATCTACCCCCAGTCTGAGGTTTAGCTGGAAACAATTATTTTCCCATTATGTGGGTTTTCTTCACTCTGGTGGCTGTTTCCTTCATTATGCAGGGAGTTTCATCAATTTCCTGCTTGTTAGGATTGTTTCTTGTGCTACTGAATTTCTTTGAGAAAGGCCTTGTGGATTTCTACATCTGGAATTGTTTTGTCTGTTTGTTTTTGGTTTTTGCTCATTGTTCGTTTTTCCTAGCTCTTTCACAGATTCAGGTCTTATATATGAGGTCTTTGATCTACTTTGAATAGATTTTGTGCAACGTAAGAGATACAAATCTAGTTTTCTTCTTGTATGGCTGGATATCCTGTTACTACAGTTCCATTTATGTGAAATACTGCCACGTTTCCAATGTCCACTTTTGACACCTTTGTCACCTGTTGATGATGTGCTTGCTATGGAAGCATGAGGATCTGAGTTCAAGCTCCAGCAGCAGTTAAAAAACAAAGTGAGGCATGGTGACTCATGCTTGGAACTTCAGTACTCAGATGTTAAAAATACAAGGCAGAGAAACATTATTAAAAGCTATAGGAAAAATGCCAATTTGCTTACAAAGGTAAACATAACAGGATATTGTCAGATCTCACTTTAACCCCCAAACCAAGAAAATGTGAAATGAAATGTTTCAAATCCTGAAGTAACTACATGTGTGTGTGTGCGTGTGTACGCGTGTGTGTCTGTCTTCTGTCATCTGTGCATCTGTGAGTATGGAGTCTAGAAGTCAACTTTGGGCTTGGGGTGTTGCCAGTTAGGTCTGAAAGCCCCGGGGATCTGCTTGAAATGTGAGTGTTTCCTTTATAAAGAATAGCAAGTTGCATTCAGACAAAGGGGACAGAATGTGTACAACCTTGTGGTAGAAGGGTATAATGGATGTTGTGGGAACATAAATAAAATGGTTGCGTATACAGTAGCTACACAATGCATAGATAGACCTGCTACCCTGATACGGAGTTGGTTCACCATCCTCTGAGCAACCAAAAGCCTTTAAAGTAGACTTGAAGCATTGTCAGTGTCAAATTAAAAGTGGTTTTAGATTACCCTTCTTTTTAGTCATCCATCTTACTTTAGCTTTCCCAGTGGTTTTTATAAAAGGGTTCCCCTCACTGACTTTGCCTGAATCAAAAAGCAGTTAGAGGACTTTTCTTATCATTACTTTAGATTTTTCAATTAACAGGACTGTCAGAGCACATACAATAGTATTCTGGAAAGAATATCCTTAAGCTTCTATCGAGACTTTTTTATTTCCTCAATCCAACCAGATTTTGTTAAAATTGTCACTACTCAAAGAGGATGCGTGAACTCCTGCACATCTGAAAATTACACAGACGTCAACTGGGTGTCTTTTCAAGATGTGGTTAAACACAAAATGACTCTTGTCTGGCTCAGATCCCTTATAAAGAGTCTACCATAAAAAACAGACTAAATACATGAATAATTATTTATGGTACTATCCTAGAGTTGAGGTGAGGTAGAAGGCGTGCCCAGAACCCCAGAATTCTCATTCTGAGAGTGTCAGGCATTCAGCCCCTCCCCTCCACAGCTCTTGAGAGGCCACAAATTGTTGCTTAAGATTTTGTACCTGTTGCTGAACTCAGTCCCGGGATCTTCGGGGGCGGGGGTGAGCTGGTGCGGAGTCAGCTCTGACTCCAAAGTCAGGAAAGTTTATTCCAGACAGAGGGACCTCTTTTAAAAGCCTCACCCAGCGTCCCATTGGCTCCTGGATTGCAGGCTGCTGTTGTGGCTTTTTCACATTGGCTTGTATCTTGCCAAATCATCTGTCTCTAGGCCCCTCAGCAGGTTTTCAGTCAGCTCAAACAGGGAGGCTTAACTGCGCATGTGTCAATGGCAGGCTTATTTCTGGGCATGCCCGGGCATTCCCAGGCAAGTCCTGGGCTGGCCGTAAATGGGAGCCCAACCGCGCATGTTGGTGTGTGCAGGCTGTGCGTTGTTTGTCAAGCTGCCAAACCGCTTATGCGGTTTGGCAAACTGCACACACTTTACGGAAGGCGGCATGTGCTGTTGCTGCCACAACAAGCTATGCTGGCTGCTCACAGCAAGGTACTGCCCTTCAAAGGTATGCAACCTGGCAGAATTGTTTATCTGGAACTGTAGCACTTCTCCCTATATAACCATATTAGGTCTCTCCCTCTGATCCCCAGAAAATACCTAGCTCCAGGCTGCAACCCCCAATATGCAAATGGGGCTACCTGTCCGAAACCAATGGGCTTCCCCTGATGGATACCAGAGACCCTTCCTCTGGCTATATATGTAATCCCATTCTCAATAAAGTTGAATTATGGCCCTGCTGCAGTCTCCCAAGAATTCTGTACATTCTCACTGGCTCACAGATCTCTGATCTGAGACTGCATGGACCCAACCTAGACACATGCCACAAGGCTTCCCACCTGGAGCACCAGCACTACATTACAGGGATGGGAAGCGTGACAGGATTTTCAAAACCTGCAATTATTTTTCAAGAGACCTGTTTAAAAAAAAAAAAAAAAAAAAGAACCTCTCGTCATTCACATACGTTTCAAGGGACTGCATCCTTAGAAAGAGCTCGGTGAAAGAATATCCAAGAAGGTCTGTGAAAGCAGAACACAAGGCTGGTAAAAGCATATGTTTTCTGGTTGCCTATAAAACTTCGGTCACAATACTTTGAATTTATAACTTATTTCTATCAGTTATGTGACCTCAGAAAATAAGCTTTAAGTCACTACATGTCTGTGTTCTAAAATAGCAATAGAATTATAACTTGAGATTGCTGAAAACGACTAAGTGAAAGGTAATGAATAAGATACTTAGTAGAACAAACAGCTCAGTAAACAGTAATTTGTATTATTACCCAACGGGTATGTCTGGTGGACTCTGCTAAGTTGCCTAGAACTGTGACAGCTTTGCAGTTTTTTGACATCTTCAATATCTTCTTGGAAGGGAAGGTAGTCTTCCAAAGCAAGGACAGAGAACTGTTATAAGTCCTAATCACATGTCCCTGGGCACGTCTCTGTTTACGCGTTCTTCAGCATCAAAGAAGGGAGCACAACCCATTCTGAGGTTGGTATGGAAGATCATATAGGTGAATTAGTCTGGATCCAAGCTGCCATGGAAACTTAGACAAGCCTTTCTGAACTGTCGTTTTAGAATAGTGCTTTATAAACTGAATTATCTATTCAGTCAAACAAATTTATATGATGCATTAAAAACTGACTTAAAGAAAGATTCCTCTTCAGGGGCTGAAGAAGTGGCTTGGTGGTTAAGGGAAATTCCTACTCATGCAGAGGACAAGGTCCAAGTCTTAGAACCCACATTGGCTCAAAATATGGCTCACAATCATCTGTCAGCTCCGGGGGATCCAGTGCCCTCTTCCGGCCTCTATAGGCACAGGCATACAGTGTACATGCACAAGGAGTCACAAACCACATACACTTAAGATGAAAATAAATCTTTTAAAAAGATTACTTTTCAATAATCAATAAAAGTAAGCATGGTAAGGTGTTTTAAAAGCATCAGAAATGCATTGTATGCATATATGAAATCCTCAAACAATAAATGAAAAATATAAAGATAAAAAAGTTTAATGTACCACACAGAAGTGTGTTGAAAGCTGACTCTGCCATTAACACCGTGAGTTTAAGAAAGTCGGTAACCACACTGATGTCAGTTTCTGACGTGTGATATGGAAACAATAGTTACAGGCATACTTACTTCTGTGGTGCTTCATTTGTATTCACACGCAATGTAAAGGTTTTATTTTGTTTTGCTGCTTTGTTTTAGAGTTGAAGGTTTGTGTCAACCCTGTGTTGAAGAAGTCTATTGGCACCATTTTTCCAAATTCATATTTTTATGTCACATTTTCTTAACACATTGCAGAAGTTTATTTTTAGTTATTTATAAAATAATCGTTTTATGCCCTGTTGGGTGAGGGGCTGTCTAGGGTCTTTTGTATTGTTTGCAGGTGTTGGAGGGGGGGGATGTTTAATTGTTTATGATCTGTATGTGGTATAAGAATAACACCTAAGGTGTTCTGAAAGAATAAAATACCTGAGCTGAAACACTCAAGTTTCCACTGTGGAGTCTGGTGCTGGCCAGAATGGTGATTCCCTCTGTTGAGGTCTGGCAGGGCTTCCACCTATGATAATGCCTCTGTGTTGTCCTTGATGAGCTGCCACAGCAGCCCCATAACTACATTAACACCTGCAATATTTTGACTCACTCCACTATTGTATATTTCTGGTAGTTTGTGATCTTTCATATTAATATTATAATTGTCATGGGGAGCCATGAGCTGTACCCATGTAATGTTGCACATTCAAATGGTAAATGTGTGTGATCCTACTACTCCTCCAATGGGTATTTCTCCATGTCTTTTCATCCCCTTGGGCCTCTCTATTCTCAAAGACATGACAGCATTGAAATTAAGCCAATTAATAACACTACAACAACCTCTAAGTGTTCTAGTGGAAAGAATAGCTCATTTCTCAATTCAAATCAAGAGCTAAAATGATTGAGCATAGTGAGTAAGGCACGTGGAAAGCTGCAATAGCTGAAAGCTAGGCTCCATACGAGTTAGCCAAACGATGAACGCAAAGGGAAAGTTCTAGAAGGGAATTAAGAGTGTTAGGCCAGTAAGCAAATGAATGAGAACACATAACAACCTTATGCTAACATAGAGGAACCTTTAGGGATCTGGAGAGATGATCAGACCAGAGCAAGGCTCTAGCTCTCTTCAGTCTATAGAGGCTGAGAGAGCTGAGGAATATAGGCGACACTAGCAGAGGTCATTAGTGACGGTTGGATGTCTACAACATCCAAGAGTAAGATAAAACACCGTGTGCCCGAGTCAAAGCTGCAGCAAGTTACCCAAGGCTATGATGACTGATGGTGGCCACACTAAACATAGTGTAGACAAAGCAACTTCATTGAAGAAAGGACGCCAGTTAGGACAGTGGTAGCTAAAGTGGGAAAGTCAATGACTGGATTCAAAACTTCAAAGGACTCTTTTATTAAGGTGACTCTGACTGGAGGCCACTGCTGATTTGCCAGTCAAAAGATCCTAGAGTCCTTTCGAATTAGAGTAAATCCTCTCTTCTTATATTCCACAGATGAAACTGAGCCTGAATGGCAGTGCATATACTTATTTGATTAGTATTTTGCCTCCTGATTCACAAATCACTGAATGCTAAAATAAGCTCATTCATATTTTAATGTTCCTTAATCATTTAATATCACTAATACCCATTATGTCATTATATAAATAAAGTCAGTGTGCAGTTTTGTGTGTGTGTGTGTGTGTGTGTGTGTGTGTGTGTGTGTGTGTAATTGTCATCAAGGTAGAAGGTACATGATGTAACACTCTAAACCCGTGGACAGTATTTATTTAAGGCCAACTTCCTATGGCATAGGTGGATATGATTATTAATTAAAATCATTTTGGATGAAATGAATGATGCCTCACATTTTACCATAGAACTGCTTGTTATTCAGCCAGGAAGCCATAGTGTATCTTATTAGTCACTAACTCCCGCTGTCTGCTCCTATCAAAGAAATAGCTAAATGAGATAGTCTAATTTTCTTTTTCTCCTCCTCTCCTTGAGTACTGCATTATAAGTCACAATGAATAACCAGAAAAAAATCATGTATATTAATATTATTTATTTATTTACTTATTATCTATAAAAATCTATTCCTTGCTGTTCATGGCATTGTACACCTGTAATCACAGTACTAGGGAGATAGAGGCAGGGCCTGAGATAAAACATGACCAAGTTGATTCTGATGTTGGGCCCCACCACCCAAACATGCAAGCATCTGGACATCATACAGTCTTCTGGACATCCCACAGATACCCTGACATCCCTCAGGAACCTAGACATCCCACAGGCACCCAGACATCATGCAGGCATCCAGACATCACACAGACACCTGAATATCCCAAAAGCACCAGGGTGTCCCATAGGCATCCAGACATTTCACAGGCACCAGAACATCCTGCCAGCACCAGGACATCCCACAGGATATATAGAATTTTTTTAAATGATTTTAAAATATACATGGAAATCTAGGAGAACTAGAACATCAATGTGATCTTGAAGTAGACAAGTTAGAGACTCACAAGACTCAGTTGAAACTTACTACATTTCACATTTTGCTTTTCAATTGGTCTTTGTCTTTGGTGAGAGATGAAGATTTAGTTTCATTCTTCTACAAGTGAATGAATTGCTTTCCTAATGCAATTTTTTAATTGCTTCTTTTCTTTTTTGAAATTATAATATAATTAAATTATTTCCCCTTTCCCTTTCCTCCCTCCAAGCCCTTTCACGTACCCTCACTTGTTCTCTTCCAAATTTGTGACCTCTTTATTCATGAATTGTTGATACGTATTTGTGTGTGTGTGTGTATGTGTGTACATTTATATTCCTAAATATTACCTGCTCCATCTGTATAATACCACATGTATGTATATGTTTTCAGGGCTGACAATTTGACATTAGATAGCTGATTGTTGTGCTCTTTCCTGTAGAAGACTATTTCTCCCTCTCTCTGAATTTCTTAGTTGACTGTAGTTCTTGGTGTAGGACCAAGACTTCTCAGACTTTTCCCCATCCACATAACCATATCTATTGCTGCTCTTGTTCAGTTCATGTTTAGGCAGTCACGTTGCTGAGACTTTATGGGTCTCTGACCCACTATCTCTTATAATCTTTCTACCTCCTTTTCTGCAATATTCTCTAGGCCTTAGGTGTGTGAGTATTTTATACATGTATCCATTGGTACTGGGCTCCACAACCTAGATTTTGATTAGTTATGCATTTTTTTGAAGTGACTATTCTTTCCCTACATATTCTTGGTATCTTTGTTTGAAAGTCATTTGACTGAATGTGTGTGTGTATGTGTGTGTGTGTGTGTGTGTGTGTGTGTGTGTGTTTTCTGGAATCTCCACTGACATTCCTTTTCTGTTTTTGTACCAGTGTCATGTTGTTTTGAGTGATGTGGCTTTGTGGTATATTTAAGGTCAGCTGGTGTGATGCTCTTGAATTTGCTCTTCAGTTCAGGGTTGCCTTGGCAATGCATAGCCTTCTGTAGGTCTATAGATATTTAGGGATTTTGTTTGTTTCCATGAGGAGTGTCATTCAAGTTTTGATGGTGATTGCACTAAGACTTTAGGTTACTGGGTGGTGTGAACAATTTAACAATGTTAGTTCTTCTAGATTGCAAGAATGGCGTATGTGTCTCTGGTTGCTCCTCTTTCATTTCTTTCCTCAGAATTCTGTAGTTTTTGAGTGCAGGCTTTGACCTCTATAGTTGAATATATTCTTGGATACTTAATGTGACTGTTGCAGATGATATTATTTTCCTGATTTTTCTTTTATAGAGTCCATTGTGGATATATAGAGATGCTACTAGTAGTACTAACTGAACTTAGTGTATTAAAAACAAAAGGATGTGAAGTTGCAAGGAAAACATGAGAGCGATCTAGGAGAAGTTGGAAATGGGAGTAGGAATGAATAGGATCAAACTACATTGAATGCATGCACGAAATTCTCAAGGAATAAAATGTGTTACATAAAATTGTTAGATTAAAAAATAGGTGCTGTTTGTTTTGTGTCCTGAACAAAAAAGAATTAAATGAAAATATTAAATATAACTAAAAGACTTAGTAAAGATTAAAAGACTTAGTAAAAAGGTAAAGTAAACTTACTAAAAGATTTAGTAACAGACTAAATCAAGTGAAATAAAGTTTTTTTTTTTTAATTTGAAGAGAAGTCTTTTGAAATAACCCAGTTAGTCTAATGCAAGTCACGTGATAGCCTCTGACCTAACATTGTTATGTCAAGAAAACCACCAAATGTGTCATTGACATTCCCTGAAAGTATAACATTGAAATGTCATTTTTAATAGCATTTTGTATGTGTGAACAAGTCGTCTTACAAAAAAAAGAAAAGAAAAAAAGCCAATATCTCAAATGGCACCACTTTGCAGAAATTCTTATGCTAAAAACGCATTCCTTTAAATAATCATTTTAGAAGTTCAGAGTCAGCAATTATAAGTGGAAAGTGCATTTAGAACTGCTTAAATGTTGCTTAAAGCATTGGACTGCTTGTGTCATTTAACCCTGAAGATTATTCAACCACCTAGCTTGTCTTTCATTGAGATTTTACTAGACAAAACGGCGTGGACTTAAGGACTTTAATCTCGACTATGGCTTGTTTTAGGAGAGCCTTGCAAAGCAAGAGGAATTGCCATTTTGGTATAATTTAGCCACAGTGCTCAGAACAGCACTGTGCCAACTATCATCATCATCCATACAATTTCTAAGTCAACCTCACGAAGTATTATTATTTGTACAACCTTGTCTAAACAATTTCCTGTCTCACAGAGGAGACTGCTTTTTCTCTGGAGTTCAAGGATGGCATTGAGGAAGTAAAGTGTCCACCTCCTAGTCAAGAAGGACCCTTCAATGCAGCTCCAGTGCAACAACACTGACTGTCTTTCCCCCTGAACATTGTGTTAATGCTGTCTCCTGATTCTGTCTAGGCAAAACAACCTACGCTCCTCAGGATTTCACAAAGAGCTCACTGTTTACTGTTTTCATTATCTTCAAAAGTAGACAACAGTTAAATACAAATTGTTGCTCCATTAACTGATCTCATGTGACTGTAAATTTTATTTAAGAATCAAAAGGCAATAGAGCCCCTGAACTTAATTGTGAAAAATCATCTATTCATGATTCAAACCTTTTCAGAACGACTGAAGACAGTGCTATGCAATAGAACCTTCTGTGATGATATAGATGTATTCTAATCTAGCTTATCTAATGTGTTAGCCACTAGGCAACTTCTGTTCATTCACATTTAAATTAGATTGTTAGAAATGTACCCACTAGGCAAAGGTGAGAAGTAATTTTGGGAGGTCCTGACAAATAAGTCCAGGTAACATAAATAAAATGATTAGGTCTTAGCACCATGAAGACAAAAACCTCAGAGATGTGACTCTCATAGGTTCATATCTACCCATCAGGAAAGCAAAGGCCATACTTCTGATAGTTCGTTCATAAGCAGTAACTTGTCTAAAACTAGTGAATCAAAGCAAGGAAAAATTAAATGTTTCTTCTATCCTCTTTTAGGTTCAGTAGCTAAGATATAAGAACTAAACAGACAAAAGAGAGTTACAGGTTTATCTTGGTGCAAATATTTCAATATTTTGTGTAGATGAAACGTCATAGAAAATGAGGAAGTAATTAGGCCCAGGGATTATGTGCTGTGTTAGCAAAAGGCAATAAATATATAGAGAAAGTGCCATGACAAATGGAAGGAGCATAGTGTAGAATAGGGTCAATGTATGAGCGAACCAGTGAACAGCTGATGTCATTAAAATTAGGTTTGCTCGTACACATCCGTCTCAGTGCTGAGTTCTGTCTGAGCTGAAGGTGGTTTCCCTCTCCCTTGTTTGGAAAAGAAAGGGCACAAACTTTCAGAAAAGGAAGCCCAGGCCCTGCTTTCTGTTTTTGTTATTTCTTATGTTGCCTTCAGCTCCAAACAATCCTAAGTCCAAGTGGCATATTCTGAGATAAGAGATTTCAATCTTCTTCACTATCACCAGTGATTTTTGTACAAGCAGAAACCACTTGCCTACCATAAGGACTTTCATTTCAATAACATAATATAATATAGTCTCTGCTTCCTCCTTTTTAAGATTTTGCATTCTCTGTAACTCACCTCAAATTTAGATCCTTAGACCCTATAAGTCTTTTTTTTTTTTTCATGTGTATGAGCACATATGAGCAGCAGACAGAGAACTACTTGCAAGAGTTCATTCCTGCTTCCACCATGTGTGTCCCAGGGATTGAATTCAGGTTTCCGGACTTGGTTGCAATGGCCTGTAGCCCTGAGCTTTCCCTCTGGCCCTGTGTAAATCTTTTACTTACGTTTGTGTATCAGTTGCCCTCATTGGAATGCTTCATGAAACTCTACAAGATATAGGATGCTCTCTAAGTGGTGAGAATCTTAGTGAACACAGGCAGCATTGTTATTCTTAATGAAGTTAAAGGCCTATAGATTGTAGAAATTTAAAAATCTAACAAGTGAATACATGTTGTGAACTGGAGTTAGAAACTGTAAAACAAGGGACCCAAACCGAGAATTGAGAAGGAATAGCATGGAGAATTGCTTTAGCCAAGAAGGTAAGAAATGCTTTTCTAGAGAAGACACAAATCGATAGAGGAACTAAGGAGGGGTTAATGATAAAATCCAACTGAAGGAGAGAAGCTGTCCCATACACTGAAAGAACAAGGAGCCATACACACTCAAGGAGCAGCTAAGGAGGCAAACAGGATGGGTTTATTTGGATTTTATTCTAAGTACAGTAGGAAGCTTCAAAAATATTTGGAAAGGAAATGAAAGATGATTCAATTTACATTACAAAGTAGAGGTTCTGGGAACAAAATAGAGGGAACAGAAGTGAACACAGGGAAATCACTCATAAGATTAGAACGCACTACTGTAAGTGCTTGTAAATGCTGCCAGCACTGCTTCCTTGGCAGCCTATAATAATCCCATTGTATATGAAACAATGGTCTCAAACCCAGAACTCAGTCTCAAAGTTAAGAAATAGATGCTGGAATTTCATCACAAAGAGCTCAAGTCCTTAGACTGATGCCTGAGATGCATCGCTGAATGCAAGAGTCGTTCAGATATAAAGAGAGCCCAAAAGAAGAATGAAAAAATACCAAGAAATGGTGGAAGTGTAGCATGGGGCTGGCAGGCTGATCAGAGGAGAGGAACAGGAATCATGAAGAGTAACGAAGAGTCACTCTCACAGCGTGACAGGACTCAGATCCGGCACCTCACAGCCGCCAGGCAGCCCGTAGATTTGCAGCTCCCAGTCAGACTTAGATTTAGAAGCACACAGAATGGTGCCTCAAAAATCACAGCTGGTTCAGAACACAGACAAAACGTGTTTACACTAATGGACATCTTCTCAATATAAATCTAGTTCGCTTATATGATTGGGCTGCCCCAGAATATTAAATTTATTTTTATTAGTTACATAAACTATGTCCATTCACTTTGTGGCTCTCTATCGAGTTTACTCAGACATTTGCTCTTAATAAAGCAGTACAGACAGCTTGACATTTATTTTCTAGGTTAATATAATTAAGGCTCTAAGTATAACTCCTTTGCAAAAGTAGGATCAATCCAAAAATAATCTGCTTTGAGAGGCAACAAAGGGAAAGGCATCCTTGTGTTTTGAACCATGACTGGGAAAAGGTCAAAAAGGAAGTGTTAGTATTTGAAGTGTGATTCACATTACTTCCCTTGTGATTATGAGCACAGTCAAAGCATTTCATTACATTTCAATGCCCACATTATAAATCAAGTAGCTATTTGCAGCCACAATTATTTACCATATATAATTAAGTTTGTAGTCACAAACTCTGGCAAGAATTAACACTAACATTGTTGTTCCTCTTTTTAAATGATGGTTAAGTGATGAATATAGTTATTACAGAGGGATTAGGAGACTGAAAAGTCCTTAATTGTTACTAAATCTTAATCTGTACTTGAATTTGTTCTTATGGAAATTTCAAAGAATTAGCAGTTTGAACAGTCTCCGTTTTTACAGAAATGCCCTGCGTCTCTTCAAACTCGCCTTCAATAATTAAGTCATTTAAGTTCTCATGGACTTCTTGTGTATGGGAACTGTTTACCAATAGTAAGGGTGGAATTAAGTGACTTGCTTCCTTTGTGATCAGAGCCGAAAACATTTTCTAACTATTACCTTCTGAATTTCACCAAATACCTCACACCGTTTCTCCCCGACAGTCACATTTCAAGCTACTGTGTACGTAATGAACTCAACTCTTTATAATATATGTCAAATTTCCCTTTTAAATGCCCTGCAGTAAAGACAATACTAGTTAACACCTAGCAGAGAGGAGACACAGTTTATTTTCTAATTTATTTTGGGGTTTTTTCTGGGGATTTTTAAATATTATTTCTGTTTATTTTATATTTCTGTTTTTTTAACAATTCTTTTTTTTGAAAAATATGTTTGAAATTAAAATATACTTACATCATCTTCTCCCTTCCTTTTCGTCTCTCCAACCTATCCCATCCTCCCTGCTTTCTCTCACATTCATGACCACTGTTTCTTCAGTTGTTTATGTATATGTGTGTGTATGTGTGTGTGTGTATATGTATATATATATGCAGTTGTTTATGTATATGTGTGTGTATGTGTGTGTGTGTGTGTGTGTATATATATATGCAGTTGTTTATGTATATGTGTGTATGTGTGTGTGTGTGTATATATATATATATATGCAGTTGTTTATGTATATAGATACATAAACAACTGTATGTATATTCATACATGTATAAATATAACCTGTTTAGAATATAAACACATATAATGTTAGTTGTACGTATATTTGTTTCAGGGCTGATCACTTGGTAATGAATAACCAGTTGCAGGTCTCATCCCTGGAGAAGACTATTTCTCCCACTCAAAATGACTTGGTTGTTTGCGGTTCCTTGTCCAGGCCTGACAATTCCCCCTTCCATGTTCTATTGGTGCCGTCCTTGTTCAGGTCTTGGTTAGAGAGCCATGTTGTTGAGACTTCATAGTTGTAGCTTCCCTGACATTTCTGAGACAAAAATCTCATAGCAAACTTCCTTTTTCTCCAGCTCTTGGAATCTTTCTGCCTCCTCTTCCATTTCCTAGCTCTTGTGACTAGAGCAGCAATGAACATGGCCGAGGAAGTGTCTGTGGAGTAGCATGTAGAATCCTTTAGTCATATACTGAGGAGTGGTAGAGCTGGGCCCTCAGATGATGAACTATTTTTGAAGACTCTGGAAACTTTAAGAGATGGGGCTAAACTGGAGGAAGTAAGTCACTGGAGTACTTGAGGACATATTACCACTGAATGCTTCCTGTTTTGCTTTCTGCTTTCTGGCCATTAAACACTAAACATTAAACACACCTGCAGCCAAGACATTCTACCCAAGTGTACGGAGCCAAGCATCCATGGATTAAACCTTCTGAAACTGTAAACCAAAATAAACCTTCCCTTATGTTATTTTGTCACAATAATTTGAAGTTTTTACAGTATAAAGTGAATAAACTTAACACCAAAACTCACTGAATAACATTTTGACAAAGCATCAGAATAACTTTAAATCATTGGAAGTGTATGATCTTATACGTATGAGGGGGGAAATGGCTGTAAGAAAGAAGCGCTGCCATATCTATGTTGTTACTTATGAACATGCGTTGTGTCTGGGTAACTGAAGCATAGTGGTAGCTCTAAGCTGGAGTCAAGAAGCTTAGATTTCCCCTGGAAGGATTCCAAACTGGTGTGTGGAGAGGAAGAGGGGAGAGGTAGACAGAGCTGACAGGGCTCCAGCCACCCTCCATTCCAGTCCCCTGCTGCTCCTCAGGTGATCATAGATCAGGAGAAGATATACAAGCCTGGCAGAGAAACCAAGGGATGTCCACGAGCCTTCATACCCCTGGACATGTTGATATCCCAGATCCATGCTGCTGCTGGAGATCATGGGAATGTCTGTGATCCATGCTACATCTGGAAAACATGTTCATGTCCATGATCCGTGCTGCTGCTGGAGATCATGGGAATGTCTGTGATCCATACTACATCTGGAAAACTTGTTCATGTCCATGATCCATGCTGCTTCTGGAAACCAAGTTGTCCATAAGCCTTGATGCTCCTAGAGTCCATGTTGATGTCCCTGATCCATGTCACTGCTGGGAGTCATGTTGTCAGTGACCCATGCTGTCACTGGAGGCCACATGGATGTCCATGATCTGCACTGTTACTGAAACCATGTTAATGTCCAGGATCTGTGCCGCCTCTGGACGCCATAGGGATGTCTATGATTCGTGCTGCTTCCAGAGGTCATGCTGATGTCCATGACCCATGATGCAGCCCAGAGTCAGTTGATGCCTACGATCTGAGTTGTCACCCAAAACCACATCAATGTCTGTGATCCGTGCCGCACTTGGAGAGTCTATCGATTGCTCCAATCCATTCTATCACCAAAAACTACGTTGATGTCCAAGATCCACACTACCTCCAGAATACATGTTAATATTTGTGACCAATATGGATGCCAGAAGCTACGGGAATGTCCATGCCTATTGCCACCAAAAATCATGGTGATGCCCATCCCATGATCCATGCTCCTGCCCACAAATTGGACTTATTTTTTTTTTCTTTCTTTCTTTTTTCCTTTTTCTTCTTTTATTTGTTTGTTTAGTTGGTTGGGTTTCTCTTTCTTTTTGTCTGTTCTGTTCTTCTTTTTGCTTGCGTTTTGTTTATGGGTTCACTTTTTTTGTGGGGGAGAGCACAGGGGTGGGAGAGTGGGAAGGGATAGAAAGGGGGTGTTATTGAGATACATTGTATGAAACTCTCAAGTAATTAATAAAAGTATTATGTTGAAAAAGATTAAAAAATAAATAAATCCTTCTCTTAAATTGCTTTAAAAAAAGAAGAAAAAGGTTTTATTTGAGCATATGCACACAGTTAGCTATTTTCTTCATTAGGCTTCAGTTTCTTTATCTGTATACAAGGGAGAGAAGGGGAAATAATTACTAACCCCCCAAAGCTATTTGAGGACTAAAGTACAAAGCGTCTGTGAAAACCTTCTTCTATGGGAAAGTCTCTAACTGAACAAAGCTCATTGAGTGTGTGCTCAAGTGGATTCACTAGAAGCCAAAGACGGAAAGGCAGGCTGATTGCTGTTAAAATCTCGCCAGGAAAGAAGCTAGAGAAAACGCCTAGCTCATATTCAAAATTTGCAACTGGCGGCAATATTTCAAACTGACGTAAAAACATTTTCATTTTGCAGGTTTCTATTCACCGTTAAATAATATCATGTCTCATTCCGTCCAGCTTGACTGACAGGTTTAATTTCTCTCTTTGGCTAGCTATGAAATGACAACTGTATAAAAAATTGTACGCTTTGTCACAAACAAAAATTAAAAAGACTTATGTAGAAAGTTTAAAAACAAATTGCATGTGCTTTTTATTGTATGAGCACAGACCATTTCAGTAAAGTGTTGAGATCAAAAGTAAATTTGCAGGTGACTAAAGAATGAGAGAAAGGATGTGTACAAAAAAGATATGTGTGTGTATACACATACATATATATTACTTTTATTAATAACCTGAGTTTCATACAATGTATCTCAATAACAACCCTCTTCCCATTTCTCCCTGTCCATCCTCCCAACCATGTGCTCTCGAAAGAGAGAGAGAGCAAAGAAGAGAAAAGAAAAGAAAAGAGAGAAAAATAATTAAGTCCAGCTTGTGAAGCTGGAGCATGGATCATGGACATCACTATGGATTTTAGAGGCAGCAGGCTCCTCTCTGATCATGAACATTAACTTGGCCTATATTAGCCTGAAATTAAGTATGATGAAGTTTGACATGAAGTCAGGCTTCACTGCCCAAATCTTCAGGCACCCAGACATCATGCAGGCACCTGGGTATCACATAAGCACCCACACATCCTACAGGCACCTGGACACCACATAGGCACCAGGGCATCCTGCAGGTACCTGCACATCCCATTAGCACCAGGGCATCCTGCAGTTGTCCAAGCATCATGCAGGCACTGGGCCAATCCACAGATACATCCTTTAGGCACTCAGACATTACATATGCACCTGGACATCATACAGGCACCCAGACATCACACAGGTACCCAGACATCCTCAGGCACCTGGACATCCTGCATGCATCAAAGCTTCCTACAGGTACCCATATATCCTGCAGACCAGGATATCATATTACGCCAAAATCTGATGCCCTATCGTTACCCAACAGAATGGGGCTGCCACTCAAAAATGAAGCATGCACACTCCAAAGAGAGGCTGAGCTCGGGGCTCTGACAGACAGGGGAAAGCAGCAAGCACCCTAGGAAACACATTGCTGGAGGTGGGGACTTACATGGGTTGTGCACCCAGGGCAGACCAAGGGTCTGTCCTCAGGCTGTCACCAGATCCTTCTGACCTCTTCACTGCCTGCCAAGCCAGTACTGCTACTCCCATGGCCACCACTCTCCTTGATGGGGTGAGGGAAGCATTTGCTGCAAGCACTGGGGCCAGGAAGCAGGACAGTCATGAGGGCAGGATGGGATGCAGCAGCCCAGCTCTACGAGGCTCTTCCCCTCAAACTTGCTGCCAAACCCCAGAATCACCCTGGTTCTGAGCAACTACAGGCTATCCCAGCTAAAGGATATCAGCCTCTTTAGAAAGGCGTTCTGTTGAAAAAGAATGAAGGGCACTGTGGTGACCTGTACAGGAAGGCCTCCAGGACATAAAGAGGGAAGGAAGTAAATTCAAAATGATCACAGAAACAAGAGACTTTCTTGAAACAATGATGCAATCAGAACCCAAATTGCTGGAATTTGAGATGTAAGTGGGAAGGATAAAAGAAACACCCTGCCTTTTGCTAAAACCTGTGTTTGTATTTTTACCTCTTTCCTTTGAAAAAAAATGGAGACTATTCACAAGTTTACAGCAGCCCCAAAAATAAGATCTTTGCTCCAAAAGAAAAGAATAGTTGTACAACCTCTATGACTACATTCCTTCCTTCTTGGGTAAATATTTCATAAAAACTATTGTTAACTTTCTCTGTACACTGAACATGGTTCCCTTTCTTTTTAGAAGTTTATTTATTATTATTGTGGGGGGATGCACATGAAACTTAGGGGGCAACTTTGTGGAGTCTGTTCTCTTTTCCCACCTGTATGTGGGTTCTGGGGATAGAAGTTAGGTCATCATGTCAGAGCAGCAACTGTGTTTTATCCAGTGAACCATCAAGGAATCCAATGCCCTTCTGGTTTCCACAGGCCCTACACATGTGTGGTAGACAGACACACACACACTGACAAGAAAATCCATATATATAAAATAATCTTTAAGAGAAATAAAATGCTATCTATCGAGCTGGGGAGATGGGTAGATTGGTAAAGTACTTGTCTCTCATGCATGAAGACCTGGATTTGATCTCTAGAAACTACATAAAAGTGTCAGGTATGATGCTAGCTTGTAATCCCATTGTCTTAGTTAGGGTCTCTAACTAAGATGTGAAAAAACACCATGGCTAAACACAATCTGTAAAGGAAATGGTTTATTTTATCTTACACACTTCCAGGAAACTGCTCATCATTGATGGAAATCAGGGCAAGAAATCGAACAGGGCAGGAATCTGGAGGTGGGAACTGATGCAGAGACCATGGAGAAGTGGTGCTTACTGGCTAGTTCTTCGTGGCTTGCTAAGTCTTATTTCTTATAGTACCTAGGACTGCTAGACCAGGGATGGCACCATCCGCAGAAACTGGGCCCTCCCATAACAATCAAGAAATTGCCCCATAGGCCAATCTAGTGAGGGCATTTTCTCAACTGATGTTCCTGCTTCCAAAACTCTAACATGTGTCAGGTTGGCATATAACTAGCACCCAGTGCTGGAGAGGTAGAGACAAGAGGATCCATGAGACTTGGTAGCTAGCCAGTGTAGCTGGCCAAGTGAGCTCCAAGCCAAAGAGAAGCCTTGCCTCAAAGATGGTGGGGAGCATCCCTAAGATAACTCACATCACTGACCTCCGACATCCACGTGCATACATGCACACTCATGGGCACACAAACACACATGCATGCATTTGCACATATTTTTCTAAAAATATATCTGTTGAATGGATGATAAAGACTATGTTTCTGGTGTTTGTATACATTCTCCAAAAGCATCGAGTTGACTATGAAAAGCCTTAGGATCGATGCCTGAAACTAAGTGCCGGTAATTGGGAAGTAAACTTAAAAAAAGGATTCAGAAATGAAATCAGACAACAAATATATAGTAAACATTTACTATGATCATGCGCTACTTTAGATTCTTGTGATATATCAACAAAGAAAATGGGCAAAGATTTCTGCTGTTCTGTAGAGGAAAGCAGTAAACCATAAGTATTATATAATGTAATCATTAGTAAAACATATAATGCAATTAGTGTGGGACGGCAGAACAAAGGGCATAAAGAGTCCAAGAACTAGGGTCAGAGGTGAAATTTTACATGAAGAGGGCAATCAAAGTTTAACTCATAAAAGCAGACAGTCTTTAAGGAAGTTATGGTATTAGGTAAGTGGGTACCTGGGCCTTTCAGCAGGCAGAAGCCACCAGCACAACAATGGGAACATTCCTGGGATGTGTGAAGGATGCCAAAAAGGGTACCAAGAGTTTAGTATGTGAGGGGTAAAGAGAGCCAATGAGGTCAGCAAGGAAACACAGAACAGGAGGTCAGATCACAAAGGCCGTTAAAGACTTTCGTCTTGCTCTAAGGGAATCGCAGGCCCATTAGACAGCCGTAAGAAATGGAATGGCATATTGTGAGATATTTCTAACCATTCATCTAGCTGCTGCTAGCATAAAGGAGGCTGTACCGGACATCTAAATGACCTAAGTTCCCCATATCATGGCATCTTAGAACAATAACCATGGATTACTTCTTGACTCTTAGTCTAGAAATATGGAAGCAGCTAAGCTGGGTCACTGTGACTCAAAGTATCTCAGGAGACTACACTTGAGGTGTCTGTCAGCTGGGGCTGTTATCATCCCAAGCTAGGGTGGTTGAGCTCCACAGCTGTTACCAGAGGCCTCTGTTCTTTGCCAATACAAGCAGATGTCCCAGAGGGCTGCATGACTGTCCTCACAGAGTGGCTGCTAGAGCAAGGGATCCAAGAGGACAAGCCTGTGGCCACGATGCCAAAGCCACCATTCCAAATGAGCAGGATCACTCTGCCTTACTCTTTTCCTCAGGAAAGTCTCTGTGATCTTTCTGTTTTTCCACATTATCTGAGCTTTCGCTTTTGAAGCAACCACTTTAAAAAAGAAAAAGAAAGAAAAAAAAAAAGGAGAGCCTCTAGTTTTCCAATGTAATATGTTTTATTTGTGCACAGCCCAAGTATTAAAGGTCACAAGCTAGTTTAATCCCTGGAACCTGTGAAAAGGTGGAAGGAAAGAACCAACTCCACAAAGTTGTCCTCTGGTCTCCACATGTGCTCTGTGACACACACAGACGATTGCTTACAAAGTGTTTGAAAGTGCATATATTTGCATTAAGTCTAAATTAAAGTAAATGATAACAAATTGGCATGAAGTGTCCCCTTAAGAGGTCCATATACACAGTAAAAGCTTGATTCCCAGGTAGTGGTACTAGTGTGGAAGGTTTGAAAACTCTTAGAAGGTAGCAACTAGTTGAGAGAAGGGGTTCAATAGCTGTGGAATGGGCAAGAACTTGTCCCTACCCACTTCCTTTCTGTCTGCTGCTTGGCCACCATGATGAACAACTCTGCTTCCCCACACACCCATGTTCTCCCCAAGGTGATACTCTGCCTCAGCATGACCCCAAAACTACAAACTGCCTAACCATGAATGAAAAGTTCTGAAGCCATCAGCCAAAACAAATATCTCGAGCATCTGTCACAGCATCGAAACATCTGACGCCAACACAAAAAAGAGACATGAAGGTGGCACTGGGCACTGTGGAGTCTACTGGAGTCTACTGCAGTCATGTTGCTGAGAGGGAGGACGTGGTGCTTTCTGTGCTCGCATTCACTTAAGCTTTGAAGCAATGGCCTTTGCTGTGTAAACATCACAACACTCGGCCTTTACAGCATACAAACAAACAAAAAAAAGCTGTGTTTTGTTTCAAAGACTTAGGACAAGAAACAGGAGGACATTTCCCAGGGGCCTGAAAACAAGAGCCAGTGTATCACATTGAATTTTACTTTGTGATAGTTTGAATCTGAGATGTTGCCTTCCATACCTCCACCTACACCCGCATATTTTTTCCATGGCTCGTGGTATTATTTCAGAAGGTTGTAAAACCTTTAAGAGATGCGCTTAGCAGGTAGAGGTAGTAGGGTACTAGGCACAGGCCTTTGAAAGCTATGCTTGGATCCTGGTTCCTATCATGCTCTGTCTGCTTCAGGGTCTACTGTGACATGAACAGCTGTCCTCTGCCAAAGCTCCCATCACCATGTATTCTACTCAATCACGTGGGACCAAGCCATCGTGGACCTGACCTCTGAAGCCATGAGCCAAAATAAACCTCTCCTCCGTAAGTTAACTCTGTAAGGTACTGTGAACACACCCATACAAAGCTAACTAGCACAAAGAACTTGTGTCTCTCTCTTCTGCTACTCAAAGAGTGTGGTAAATGGATCAGAAATGGAACCGTGCTGCAACAGAAACTCTATACCCAGTCCCGGGTGCTGGATGAAAACCAGACCCTCTGCATACACTGTCACCTGCAGGTAGAGCCCTGAGATTAACATCTAAGTAGTCTCAGGAACATTGCAGTTGGGTGATAATAAAGCTCATGCAAAAGCCTTTAAGAAACCTGTCGCTCTTAGCATCTATCTTGCTATAATGTAAAGAATGAGAAAATGTCTAACATAAGAAGGAAAATCACAGTAGTTTTAGCAGACTGTTTTCTATTTAAAGATCTTGCCATATTGATTTTAAGTTCTCTGACCTATTTACTTTAATCTTGATTTTTGTCCCCAGAAATACGTTAATTTAGTTGTCATTTATAAGGAAAAATTCTGTAGTTTCATATGTATTCTGATTAGTGGATACGATAATGCAGAACTTTTATAACAATTGATATCTACAATCCAGCACTTTGAAGAAAAATATCCTCCAAGATAATGCATGTGGGGCTGTCCTAGAGCTAAAAGGGGGCTGAATCATGCTTTGAACCCCAGAATTCTCACCATGAGAGCAGAAGATGTTTGGTTGCTCCCCTTTTCTTACTCTGACAAATCCCCATTAGCCCTATTGCTGCTGTGCTTTCACAGGATGCCGCTGCAAAGAAACATGGCCTGGTTGAGGATTATCTGACCCCTTACCTGACCGCAGATCTGACCGCTGCTGGCTGGAAGGCCTTAAGTTGGGCTTCTTTCTTTATAAGGTGTCTTTCTCCAGCCCCTGTGAGACCTGTCTATGCAAAGGGGGCTTCCTTGGGAACTTGGTCCCAGCCAATGACAATACAACCACACACATCTAGTTGTGAGTCCCCTCACATGCAAATGGAGCTGCCCCAGTACCACTGCCTTAACCAATGACCCTTCCCCCTCTGCCCTATAAATGTGATCCCCCTTGCTTCAATAAACTGAACTGTTTCACTGAAAACTGTATCCCAGGAAGTCTGTTTCCTGCCATCCCTCAGCCTCCAGAAGACCCTGTAGACCCGCCCTGACCTCTCTTCCCCAGTGGCTTAGCTACCACCCAGGGAGGAGAACAGACAAAAGAATCCACAAATGCACTTCCTTTTTAATATTCCATACTTAATTCTATAAAGGGCTTAATCCTCCACTGAGCACATGATAAACTAATGGCACACTCCATCTTTATTTCACTAAACACAACCTGAAAATGAACATCTTCTTTTACTTGGGAACAAAATTCAATTATAAAGAAACAGAAAACACAATCTGAGATCAATAGCTTATTACCCTCTCAGCATGAAGGATAATTTCAGCCTAGCTTAATCTACTGAAATATGTATCTATATACGGTTTATTGGCTTATTCAGTTCTACATGTGAAGTGACATGTGTACAGTTTACTTTTATTGAAACACAATGGCTAGAATGAATGGTATGCAAAAATATAACAGAAACCTCAAAATCAACAAGCTAAGAATCTGAATAATAGATAGATTCTCCTTAAATGGAAAGTTGTAATTTGAATAACCAGTAGTCTCATTTTAATGAACATTTTATTTTCAAAAAGTTGATTAGCAAGAAAACAAAAAAATTAGTTAGTCTTCTGAGATGGAAATAATTTAAAGATGTATATATTTCAATTCTATTTATTGCCGTGCTCTCTGTTTTGATACAGGGTCTTTCCGTGTCACCTAGACTGGTCTTCAATTCTGGAGCTGAAATGCGCCTCCTGCCCTAAGTCCCTGAGTACTGAGACTACAAGTGCGCACCCTCCGTACAGAGCCATTAGTTTGTAAGTTAGCCAATGAGGCGTGAGAAAGGGGCCATCAGCTGTGGCAAATGCTGATAATGGTCTTAGTTAGAGAAGATGAAGAAATAACTCTTGCATTCAACAAAATGGAAGACATCCTTTTCCTTCATAAGACTACTATCAGTGGAATGGTCACGGTGAAAACTTATTGCCACAGCTTTGAAAGCACTGGAGGGAGACATTTTAGATAGTTCTGAGATTTTGCTATATAGTAATCAGAGATACATGATTAAAGAAAGGTATAATTATGTTAAGAGGAGATACTCTTCTTGTTCTCAATGAGAAGTAGCACCGTGTATTTTATGATGGGCCACTCTTAGCAAACAAACAACTAATGATTCAAAATAAAGGTATGTTATTACATATTATATAATTATATAATTTATTATATTACATAAATATTGTAATATTATTGAGAATTGCCCACTATGTAATACAATATATACAATAATACTATATAATACAAGAATTGCCCCAGAAGAGAAATGAAAACTCTATAGTCAGAGGAGTGAAGACATAGTATTATAGTTACTTTTCTCATTGTTACAGAATACCTTATACAGAGCAACATGAGAGGAGAAACATTGACTCCCAGTCTGAGGGGATATAGACCATCACAACAGGAAAGACATTGTGTCGGGTGGATGTCAGAACAGGAACCAAAGAGGAGGGGAATACCAGTGCTCAGTTGGCCTTCTCTATTTTCCCTTTTTATTCAGTCTGGGACACTAAATCATGAGATCAAGCTAACCACATTACAGCATCTTTCCCCGTTCAGTGAGTACTCTCTGAAAAAGCCCTCACAAACATTCATGCACCAAATGTCTCTTGCTTCAAGCAAGTTGAGAACTGAAATGAATCATTACAGCTCACAGAAGACTAGGGACAAGTAGATATAGACTAGAAGCCTGTGGAAGTTCTCTGTTTACCTTAATTCCCCTGGTTTAAAAGGAACCCAGATCAGCTGAGAGGGGGCAAAAAGCAGGCAAATTTGGAAAATTCTCAAATTTATATTACTTCTGAAATATGCAAAAATGTCTTTGTATAACTCAACTTCCTTTTAACACTTCACTCTGTTTGGAGAGCTGTAGGAAGACAAGGCTACTATAAAACTGCCAATTAATAGTTCCAACAGGAACAACCTTTAAACTGGGAGATATTCAACCAACTCAAATTGTAGCTGTTATCTTCTTCTCCTTAAGCTGGCCTCTGAGCAAAGGAGGGGCGTGCACAACTAAAGGGATGCTCCCTGCCATGTAGCCTTCCATCATTGTACCCGTCTCACTGTGGGGTGCAGGCTGTGGCTGTGGGTGTACCAAATTGTTAGACTGAGAAACAGAGTCGCATTTTCTGAGGGCACAGTCCATCACCCTTGCTCCTGAGACTTCACATCTACACCCTCCAACCTTCACTGCTTCCACTCTTTTAACAGACCTACTATGTGGATATCCTCAGAGTCTGGAGGTGACTCCTAATGAGTATTAAGCCTCATTCACTCCTGCAGAAAATCAGCCCCCTCCTGACACAACAGCACTCTGGGAACCAGTAATGCTGGTCTTTTTAAGTACCTTTGCCCACCTTTGCCACAAAAATTGCCTCCCATTGAGACAGACACACTCTGTGCTTCACTGGAGCATTCCAGATGGAAAACGAAACAAACACTCATGGATTTATGGCTGTCTTGATGGCTTACTACCTTGGAGAAAAGAAGTCAGAATCTCATGTCTGATTACTTCTACCCACACATTTGGGAGGCAGAAGAAGCAGGCTGCTTCCTGGCAGCTCCTTCCAGAGCACCGAATCCTACTTTTCATTTGGCTACGAAACCCAGCTGCTTAACCTGGATGGTTAGAAGGGTACCTTTGCTATATTATAGAGGAAAATACATAATAAATGTTCTGGGTATGGTTCTAAATAACAATAGACTTACATCAAGTTAGAACTGAGGATTACTGAAAATGGAATTACAAAGGATTAAGAGCCTTAAAATCTGATCCCTTCAGTACAAACAGCAATAACTGCAATCTGTGTTTTCTATTTGCCCGTGTATTTTAGCGATGTGCTGAAAATATAACTTTCAGGGGTATGAAATCACAAGGGCAACTGCTCAAGCCAGCGTTTCATCCTGATTGTTTTAGGCCTCCTTGTTTTAGTTGACATTACTGTCTTCTTAATTCTATACTGAGATGATTATTTTAAAAGGCACAAGTTTTACAAATAAGCAAGTCAATAAACATGCTTTATTGCTATCTAAACTGCAAACTCAAATATTTACCAACCGACTATGTTTATTTAGGCTTCTTATGCATTCTCTCTTAAAGGTCATGTCTCTGAACTGAAGGCCAGACTGGCATCGCTTATGTTTTGCTCACCGTTGTTTAACTTGTAACAACCTTTTTTCTCTTGGGAGGAGAAAACCCCATCAATTCATATTTGAATACATGGGTCTGACATGCAAGGCTGTTCAGCTTTCAAAGCGTACCAACTCTACAGTCTTACTAAGATCACGTCAAATGTGTTAAAAAATATTATATGAAAACACAGCTTCACTGAAGAGGATTGAAAGTTGATGCACTTAATGGAACAAAAACGTTTATTGATTGTCCCCCGCAGTATAAATTAACTCCTTAATCATATGACTGTGAAGTCAATGCGTTCGAGAAATGTTTGTGAATCGTGGGAACATGGATCTTGGAGGATAAATTACAAAATCACAATGGTAAAGGACTGACGTTCTTATAAAAGGAACATAGGCTTTTGATTCTATAGCAAGAGTAATTTAAGAGTCCGTCATATCCCAAAAGTTTGTAATCCGTTGTGCATTTTATGTTGTATTACATTGCTGGATTTTTCTAACTAGTGGTCTGTGGTTTGTTGCATAGTGAACACATAAGTTTTGAAAAACATTTACCAATTTCCAAATTGCTGATGAATGTATGACAATTACAGCTGTTTATATTTATTTATTTCCCATTTAATCTAACTGGCTTTAATGTTAGACAAACCAGGCTTGAATCAAATTCCACTCTTTATTCCCATGACCTAATGTATCTACACTGCCTCTGTGTCCCTGCCTATAAGAGGGCAATTATACTTAATGTTCTTTTATGAAGTGACGAGTTTTTTATTTTGTTTTCTAAATAGCCTAATGACAGGCACTCAGTGACACTCTGCTTTAAAGAAAGCATAAAGGAGGAAGACTTGGAGATCAGACGTAGAGGAAGGTAGGTGTAAGTTTTCTGTGTGACGCTGTTATGAACAGTCTCAGAAGCAAGTGAGTCAGAAATGTGAAGTGCTCTTTCGTTTTACATAATGGCCATTAGCAAACATTCAAGCATAACTCAAACCAGAGCAGCACAAATTTCTTCACAGGTAGACTTTGTTAACAAGATTCAAGTTGACTTCTGTAAGGGAGGGATTCCGAAACCTCAACACTTCACATATTCCAAGGCATACAGGAGACACTCTGTGGACCGCACAATGAGTACATATGCTATCCTTGGCTCCGGTGCTCAGAGAATTAGCAGCTTTGTAGTATCCAAGCTCATAGCAAAGCTTTAAATGCTTTCTCCTAGGGTTTAGAAAGAATACATAATCAGTTTGAGCAATGTCTCATTTAATCTTTATGTTGCTTGCCAATCTCCTAATCTCTGCTTTCCTTTGACTCTGCTTTTCCCATTTTTCTCTCTTGTCCTTGAATGAAGAATCCATGCTTAGGGCTTCAGACATTTCTTTTGTGGTTAATGTTTAAATCTTTCACTATTGGTCCCATTTTCTCAGTATAAATTTATAGACTTCTAGAACCACCGATGAACGTTTATATCCACTGGATGGCCCCACAGTTACACTACACAGCGTTTGTTGGAAATGAAACCCTCGGCTTTGGTTTTCACCTTGGCGTCTTTAACCATCTTTAATGACTCTTGCATTGTTAGTGTATCTTCTAGGAGTTTTGTTTTTTTATATTTATTTATTGTATGTGAGGATGAGTGTAAATGTGTACATGTCGCATTGTACATGTGGAGATCAGAGGTCAATTTGTGACATTTGGTTCTCTCTCCATCATTTGGATTCTGGGGAATGAACTCACCAGCTTTAGTGGCAAAGTCCTTTACCCACTAAGCCATCTAAGTAGCCCTGATGCTTCCAGTTCTAACACTGGAATAATGGAGGGGGGAATGTTTTTATTCTATAGAGCTGATTAATTAGAGTCCTTGACTTCCCATCCAAGTATGCTTCATACCCACCAGTCATGGTCCATTATGCCTTTGTCTTCCTCAGTCCAATTTCTGACAATTTCGTGAATAGGTTACTATTCATTTTTCCCATGTTCTTAATTCATTCTTGATATGGAAAATTGATCTTGCTTTATGACTTTGTCCCATATACTGCTTGTCTAAGAGAAACATGCACAGGTCTTCACTTTACAATGTGTAGTGTGTGATACTATAGGAACATCTATGATGCTTGTTTGCTCCAAGTACAGATTCCTGTGGACAACACCATGGTCTGTATATAGCCCAAAAGACCAATGTGTTAAAAGCTTGGTTGCCAGAAGATGGGTTTGGGGAGAGAATTTAGATTACAGGGGTTTTATTATCTTCCTGGAATTAATTGATCTTATAATTTGATGCCATCCCTAGCACGGTATACTGTCTTTTGTTCTCAACCACAGGTGCCCCTGCCACACCCATTTCATGCTGTGAGCACTGCTTCACCACAGACTTAAGGCAATGGAGAGCTAGTCATGGTCTGAAACCATGGAATATAACAATTGAAGAAGCTGTACTGGCCTACAGCAGAGGTTCCTGTGACACTGAATTATAACTCCTCCTTAGTTCTGCTTCTTAAAACAGGGGGTCCGTATTAACAATTCCTTTATTTTGTTCAAAGGAAAACTTCAAAAAAAATTTTTAAAAAAAAAACTTATTTATACCTGCTCATTCTTACCCCGGTATAGTTTTGATCCTTTATAATAAAACCAAGTATGCATTATACAATTAAAATCAGGACTCACAAATAACAAGAGGGTACAAAGACGTAGAAAGGGTTTCAATACTTCCGACAGCTTAGGTATTTTTTACCTCGCATTTTCCGGCTGCCGTGCTCGGACACTTCCGACCAGTCACCACAAGGTGGAGGCACACCTGCACTAGAGAAGTGTTCCTACAAAGTGGGACCGGGAATGTGTTTCTAAGAAGAAAAGAGCTTGCGCGTGGGTGCATTTCGAAACTAATTCTGGAAGGCTTTTAAATTCTAAGAAACAACAAGAAAGAGAAGGATAATGTAAATTTACAGATGTTCCATAGATTAATAAAGGAAATTGCTTAATAATTTAAGACAACACAAAAGTCACTAAGACCCATTTCTTAGAGAAACGTTCAGAGTCCTTGCACAGTGTCATTCTGCCATTTGGTTCCTCCCTGTTTGCTGAAATTTGGATCTAAAAAGTTATTCGTGGTCCCTGAACCAGCCAAACTTTTTATCCTAAACACATGTGCATGCCTCAGCCGCAACCATATAACAAAAAGATATATGAAGAACTAAATTGTAAACAATTTTAAAACTAGATAGTTCTGTAAACCAAAACATTATGCAAAAAGTTGTCTGAATATTAAGTCACAAGTTATATTTGTTAGCTGCATAACATTTTGGTTTAGAGAACCATCTCGTTTTAAAATTGTTTATAATTTAGTACTTTAAAAAATTTCTTAGCCAGGTGGCAAGTGGTGCATGCCTTTAATCTTAGCACTAGGAAGGCAGAAGCAAGTGGATCTCTGAGAGCTCGAGGCCAGCCTGGTTTACAAAAGTGAGTTCCAGAACAGCCAGAGTTAAAACAGGGAAACCCTGTCTCAAAAAACCAATTCTATACTATGTATTACATTAAATATACATATATATATATATATATAATATTACATTACAAAGTACATTGTATATAAAATACATGCAAGTGTATTTTCATACATTTCATACATTCTCCTTACTCCCACAGTCCCTACTCTCTCTCAAACTCATAGCCTCCTATTCTTTATTATTGTTACATATGTGTGTGTGTGTGTGTGTGTGTGTGTCCACATACACGCACAAATACAATCTACTGAGTCCACTGAGCTTTACACACACACATATATGTGTGCCTGTGATTAGGGCTGACCAGTTGGTATCAGATAACCAATTAGAGGACTTATCCTGGGTAACACTAATTATCTGTCAGCAGTTAACTGCTTCATCTAGGGGTGGGCCCCTGTAAGATTTTACCCATCCAAGTTAGCATGTCAATTGGTGTTATAATTGTTCAAGTATTGGTTAAGCAGCCATGACTCAATAGCGTCCTCGTAATATCTAGAAGATACAATCTTGCAGACTTCCTGGTCCTCTGGCTCTTATGCTCTTTCTACCCCTCTTCTGCGATCTTCCTGAGCCTTGCATGCAGAAGTTGTGTTGTCTGTATCCACTGGGGCACCTCAGTCATTGTGAGCAGTTGTGGCTTTCTATAATGCTCTCCATCTGCTGTAAAAAGAAGCTACTTTGATGAAGAGTGAGAGCCATATTTATCTGTGCATGTAAGGATACATATTTAGAAAGCAGGTAAGGCTTGCACTGGTTTAGGAAAGTGGCAGAAGTAGGTTCTCCTCTAAGATCTACTATCTCACTAGCCACTGGTAATTGGATAGGACTGAAAATGATTTCCATCCTGCTGAGTAGGCCTTAAGTCCAATTAGAGAATGCTGTTGATTACTATCAAGATATAAGTGCCTTTATTACACCTTTAGGAATATCTTGCCATGATGTCACTCTGGTTCACAGGCATCACAGCTGGGTAGGACTAGTGACTGCTTTTCTCCTTTGGTAGTTTGCAAAACACCTTCCAGTACTGTGAAAGGAAACCCCCAGTGGAGGAGATTCCCAGGTCAGATTCAGCTCAATTCCTCCAAATCTTGTCTCCAAAGGGTGTTATCTTCAGCAACAGGACATAACTTCAACTTCTGGGAGGCAAAGACAACAGCAATAGCCTGCTTTGTTTTGGGAGTTGCTTGGACTCCCCCAACTCCAGACATCAGGAAAATAAAAAATTATCATGGAAGCAGGAGAAGGAGTTCTAGAGAGAAATACCAGGATACAGGTGATATGAAGGGAGAAAAATTGAGGGGGGTCTAGGGAGAGGGAGGGAAGACAGTATAGAAGGAGAGGAAAGGAGGGATAAATAACACTAAGAATAATTTTAAAAGCCACAAGGAATCATTATTTATATTTATATAATATTACATATTATATATATATATATGTATATAATGTCATATATATGACAGGAGAGAATGAAGTTTGCCACATGAGATGATAATACTCTTCCCAAGAACCAGACTCTCTAATAAAATCCCTAGTACCCGGCATTAGAACCCTCTTATCAAAGGCAATTCTGAGTATAATCTGATACTGTCATTTATATTTGTGTTGAGATTATACCCCTTATGAATTTAGGTTTAAGACTTTGTGAGGAGGAATAAATGGAAATGGGAGAGGCGGAGGTTCAAGGCAACAAAGGAAAGTGTGTTTCATCTCTTTCCTGATCCTAAATAATGATGGGAAGTACTAAAATAAACAAGAACATGGTAACAAAGACAAAGGAACAATGAGCACCAAAGCAGCTTACAGAAGTGTGTGCACAGATGCAATAGCACAGAGCATATTACTGAATGGACCTGAGCAAAAATGGAAAACATTCCTCAAAGCAGAACCTTAGTGTGCAGTATTTATTTCCTCAGTTCCAAATCCCTTTTCTTTACTCTGCTTTGTGATGCTGAAACTGGTTTGAGAGTCCAGTTCTTCTTCTTCCCTTCAGCCAGCTGGACCCTGGACTCTGCCAAGAGAGAGCACAGAAAGAGCACAGCCAGCACCAAGAAACAGGAGCTGTTTCTTTTCAAAGATCTGTTTTCAATGTGGCTAGACTGAATTAAAACTGAGAATAATAAAAACAGAAATATAGAAAAGAGAAGAATCCTTTAAATGAGGGGGGATGAAACGAAGCCAAGAAAAACCAAAAGCCAGCTGCCAAATATCTGAACACAATAAGAAAACCACAGGAAAAAGACCAAAAGGCAGTTTAAAAGGTTTTCCTGGAGTTTACCTTTTCTAAAAGCTCGAGAAAACCAATTTTACATAAAAAGAATGGAGAACAAAGTGTCAAAATCAAATCTCAGCTGAGCCTTGGTGGCACAACTGGGAAGGCTGAGGCAGGAACACCTCTGAGTTCTGGGTCAGTCTCGTCTACACAGGAAGTTCCAAGTCCACCAAAGCTACATAGTGAGACCCTATCTCAAAAATAATGAAAAGAGAAGGGAGGAGGAGGAGGGGGAGAGGGAAGGCAAGAAAGGGGAAGGAGGAAGCAGAGGAGGGAGAGGAGAGGGGAGATGATCAAATCTAAAAAAGAGGGAATGACACCTATGTGTTTAGCCTATGAAAGCACAAAAGCATTCCCCAGGAAAAAAAACAATCCTATAAACATCTGTAATGCTATATATAGACTATCTATTTCAAGTGGAGCTAAGAAACAATACAAGCATAATGGAATAACCTAAGTCACAATTAGAAAAACTAAGAGATGAGATACAGAATTCAGAAAAGAATGCAGTTTAAAAACAATTTCAAGTAAAGAACATATAACTGAACAAATACGAAAGTCCATTAAAGAAAAGATGAAATTCTAACTCTGCTCAACATTCTGCTTTACTTTTTCTCTTTCCTATCCAAATATTCAGATTATGAACTCCAATAAATTTTTACTTTTTAACATAAATAGTAAAATGTTATGTTCTACTAATACCTTTCTGTCCAAATACTGAGAAGTAAATACTGAAGCTGAAACATGCCTTACTCTTAAGCAATTTCCTCCAAATTGGAGCATTTTTTCCAGAAAGGAAGGCTCATGAGCTTCAGGCCCACACACATAAAATTAAAATAAAAAAATGGTAAGTATTCTGAACACCTTGGTCAGTCATATGCTTATCAAAGGATGGGAGAAAAGCCACCAGGTTTATCACACTGGTGGAGTTTTGAGGGGTACAGTGGCTCAGGACATGGGACAGTCCCTCCCTAAATATCAAATTGTACCTTCACTTCCCACTGATGAAAAGGAGGTAGAATTCTGGATTTCTAGAAAACTCCTTTGATGTATTTCTTGGGTGTCAAAAAACTTCAGGGGGGCAGAGTAAGAGGTCCCTGGAGCAAATTAAGGCTATAATACAATCCACCATGTTGTATATCCCAACATTCCAGAGATATTCTCTGGCAAGCCCTGAGTTTAGAACTCATTAACACAAACCTCTACTATTCTAGAGCCAAGCTAGACTTTCTGCAGCTTTACCTTCCTGTAACAGTAATTGTTCACTGATTACAAAGCAACTTCTGGCATCCTACCAATTACATAACAAAGTATTAAGTATGTGACCAGAACTACCCATCAAAAGCTGGACATTGTCAGATATACCAAGCCATAAGACTAAAGTAGCAATTTACAATGTGGTCAGGATAGGGTCCAATTCAGGAAAAGGTAGCCAAGTCCCCAATGCCATTTACTTCCAAAACACTAACACCTCATTATCACCTTTGATTTTAGTGGACTTCATTGACTACCATAGCTGACAGTGCAGAGAAAGCACAGGTTTGGTAGAGACAGGATATGATGGATTGTTTTATGGCACACTAAAATTTGCTGCCGTAGTTGACTTTGAAAATCTACCCACTTGGCTGAGCTTCCAAAATACACCTCACCAGCTCCTTAGTCTAGTGATGCAAAGTCAAATGAAATGCTGACCACAGGATGGGAATAGCCACCAAGTTATCCAGCTGTTTTGAGGAGCGGTTTGAGCTGCACATCAAATCCTATTCGCACTTCCTTTCCATAACATCTAGGGTGCACTCATCTGTCTCCCTCTAACATAGTGCTGCCTTTTCAGTCTTACTGTTTTTACCCAAGTGGTCAAGTCCAAAGCTTATGTTTTGCATCACTTTCTCTGGAGTAAAATTCTCAACTGATTGGGTGCTCTTCCAATACATACTTCCAAATCCTTGTGTTTTGATTTTTGCCAGATATTCCTTTTTTATTCAATGTATGGCTTACCTGTTTCCTATATAGCAAACAGGATGTATTAACCTTATTAACTAATTTTCTTTCTGGTTTCACACACGATCTTTAACCTATTTTTGCAGTGTCAAGTATCAAGCCCATAGCATTACACATGCTGGACAAGCGCCCCTCTGCTCACCGCCATCTTTACCTTACATTCCCTGTAAGGAATACATCTGCTTTTTTTGCTCATTCTAGTTTAGTTTTCTTGGTGACTTTCTCACTTTTCACTCTAATAGTTTCTTAAAATTCTTTAATTTTTAAGAAACTTTTTGCTATATTTTTTGATATTCTATATTTTGATGCTTCCTACATACTAAGATTCAATATAAGTGGTTATAGTTTTTATCTACTTCAGGATATTCTTCCATGTCTATGGGGATATTGTTTTGTCCTTTATCTTCTGCCATGATAAGTTAGCGCTATTATAATCCTTGTGTGAATCAGCATTTCTGAACTTTTAAAAAGGGGCTTGGTTCGAGGTCCTTCTAGCTTTACACAGATGGCAATTCTATTGTTTTATTAAATAAAGATCAAAAATGTAGAAACCTGCTTAGACTTCTTTGGCTCTTAAAGGAAATTATGTGATAGATACAAAATGGGTATTAGGGGAAAATCAAATACAAATACAAAAAATATTTCTAGCCAAAAAGTACACTTCACATTTCTTGAAGGCCTTGACAAGCAATAAAAGGCCCCATGCAGTAAAAGCACAGCAGCCTTTTGAAAGTGTGTGCCCGTTTCATAGCCAATTCTACTGTGAATAACTGAGTTCTTTGTATAATGAAACAAGACATAAAATACTTCTATGCAAAAGTGTTGTAATGAATACAGATTTTCACCCAAAACTTCATCGAATACTAACATCTTCAATTTTAGTTTGCAGTGACTTAACAGAGCTTACCAAAACCTTCTAGGGATTGCTTTATACAAAATGTACTAAGGCACAGCCTGATGGCTCAGGGACAAGTGCTATACTCAGCCCTGACAGAGCTTTTCTACAGGTGCAGCAATGAATGCAGAATAATTAACTATTGCATGTCCAGCCCTGAGAGGAACTTCTGTACCATGCCCTCTGTGGCTCAGGGGTCATCACAGAAGAGGGAGTGGAAAGACTGTAAGAGCCAGATAACGGGGAAGAGTGCTGAGGGAATCGTGGACTCACACCAGCTCGGGCTGCCCACTCAGGCCTGCTCAGAATTGGACCTGTCAAACTTCCAGTCACAGATGGCAGAGGAGCTTATGGGGTCCTGTGCCTCCACAGTGTACTACTGTTGATGGCTGCTGGAGAAGGGGGCATTTTTGTCTTCAGTGTGCAGTCACTGATGAGCCCCCTGTGTTCTACTGGATAGCTCCACATCCTTGCTCATATGGGAAGCCCTGGTTAAACTCAGTGGGTAGTAAAAACAAGACAGGTAGGAAGGAGACTTGTAGGGGGTGGGGAACAGGAGTGAGAGGGGGTAGAGAGAGCGGGGAGGACTGATCGGAATGCATTATAAGTATGTATAGGGAAAAAAGTTAAATTGTAATAAAGAAAAAAAGTTAGCTTGGTGCATGTCCTGGAGTCAAGTTATTTTTTAATTAAAACTTTCCTTAAGAGTCCTTTGGAGGGCCTTACCAAACAAAGGAGTTGTGTGTCCCCCACTCCCACCCCCACCCCAATATAGGGCTTCTCTGTTATAACCCTGGCTGTACTGAAACTCAGTGTAGACCAGGCTGGCCTTGAACTCACAGAAATCTGCCTATCTCTGCCTTCTGAGTGTTAGAATTAAAGGTATGCGCCACTACCACTCAGTTTGGGGTTCTTTGTTTTGTCCAAAGAAATAATTTAAACAAGCAAAAAACAAAAACAAGGGACAGTAATAGAATAAACTGTTTTTTTCAAAGCTGCAAGCGTACAGTGATATTCTCTCTCCTTTCTGTGTGCGTGTGTGCGTGTGTGTGCGTGTGCGTGCGCGTGTGTGTGCGTGTGTGCGTGTGTGTGCGTGTGTGTTATATTTAAGCTCATAAGACACCACTGATAATGTCACTAACATCTGTCAATGCACTAAAACACTATTCTGAAAGAGTAAAGGATTGGTATTTCTGTACAAACGTGTACTACTGTAACCTAACCCTAGTGAGGAAAGGTTCTATTTAAAATAATTCCAAATGAAAATACACAGTGCTGACAGCTAGAAAAATTTTAAGTCTTCAAACAACGGATACAGGTAAGCACTGGCAATACATGGGCTTTAAAACATTTTATCAAAGAATTCAGAGAAAAGTCCCAAAGAAGGTACCAGGCTTGTCCAGTGACCACGGTAAGCGCCACTAAAAGTGTGACAACTAGAATTAAATGCCTCTTCACTTTATATAAAGTATACTTATAACTGTGGGAAAAAAATGAAAGCAGAACATGACGAATTCTGTCTAGACCTAATGGCTGAAAAGTAGAAAAACTGAGGTATAAGCTGAACTAAAAAAAAAACAAAAAACAACAACAGCAAAAAACTAACCAAATGCAGGTGCTGGGCTACAGCTCACACAGCTGCTTTACGACGGCCCCCAGCGTGCTAGGCTGTAAGGAGCGGGGAGAACTATTTAACGTCACAGTGTGTAAGACACTACTAATACTGTGGCAACCTCATTAAGATCATGATTTGAATAAAGCACAGCAATAAATACTTAACTTGGGGAAAATCACAAAATTTCTAAATGACCTGTATTTTGCATATTAACAAAGTTAACTCTACAGAAATGTTCTTTTTTTTTTTTTTGAAGTATACAGGTATTTGGATTAAAAATATCTCAAATCTGAGAAATGCTTCAAAAAAATAAAAGGGAAGGAAATCAAGAATGGCAAAACACAATGGCAATGAAATCTGGTCTCTAGGTATAAGTTAATAATGTTTTCTATTTTTTTCAGTGGACCCTTAAAATGTTTCATAAAAATAAATCAACCTTCCAAACAAAAATTCAACACATAAAAAATGAGTTTATTTAGAAACACTAGTAGTAGATGGTTTTTAAAAAGAACATAAAAGATGACAATTCACAAGACATATATATACAAAGATAATCAAGATATTAAATACTATCTAAATCAAAGACCATAATTCAAATTGCTAATTATAATCACTGTGTCTTGGTGAAGCAGTTGTCACTCTCCATGAAATTAATCCATCTTCTCATGAAAGCCAACGAGACTCACTTCAAACGCAATCTTTAATTTACTGCAGTCCATGCTGAGTACAGGGCACTAAGCATGCACTGTATCACAGAGCACGAATGCTATCTGGACAATCTGTTCTTCAGGTGTATCTCAGCCATCTTTTAAAGTGCAAGCTACAAATAGGCTGTTTCCTTAAACAAAGGGTTGTAAGAGACGTATCTGAGATCGCTATCCAACACTGCCAGATATGGTTATACAACTAACCCAAGGAAGCTGGCAGTCCTCCACTGGCTTATGCCAGCTCTTGGTGCACTACCAGCCAAACATGTACTCCATTGCTCTGGACACAAGACTTTCATCTTTTTTTGGTGTTTGTCTGTCAGAAATAACCTATTAAAACAACATCACAACAAGAAGAAAGAGAAAAAGAAAAATATGTTAGGTCACTGTTTCTTTAGACAGTCAATTCTACAGTTAATGCTTAACTCAAAATACAAACAGCAAGATGTAATTATAGCACGGAACTAAGTTTGACACTAAAATTTGGATTTTTACCATCTTCTAATTAGAAAACTAAGACAAACCAACCCCTTTAAGAAATGAGGGGTTTGAAGTACAGATTAAAAAAAAAATAACAAAACCTTCAATTCTGAAATGACCTCTAAGTCTCAGGAGACTTCCCAACACAAAATTCCACCACCCAGCTGACGAGCACACACACACACACTTCATGTGCACGGACCTATGACAAAATTCTTGGTTAATCATTAGGGGCAATAGTAACAAAGCAGCACAATTCCTGCACCATTCTTCAAAGAATGCAATGGATTTCTTTACATTTTTTAAAAGACAACTTTTTCATCTCTGATATTAAAAGCTGGTCACCTTCTTTGATAACTAGTACTAATTCACTGTAAGATTTTCCCTTTTTTATTCATGAGTTTATGAATCAACTTAGTAAGGTTTAATATTTTCTCATGCCAGCAATGTATAGGTGTTTTGGTATGTATACAAAATGTAACTGAGGAAAAAAAAAAACTTTCAAAATATTTTAAGAAATGTTTTCTTTTCCTTTCCAGTATTAGAGATCAAATAGAACACTGTGCAGACGCCAGACAAGAACCCTACCACTCGGCTACATCCCCAGCCCAAAGAAAGTGCTTCCACGTTCGTTCAAGACAACTTTTGAACTGGCGAAGATTCTAACTTTAAAATGAGAATTTAGAAGTTTGAAGGTTTCATCAAGGAAAATCTACAGAAAAATTTAACTGTACACACACACACACACTGATTTAATGACACATTAAGAAGGCTACATACGCCTCAGCATCTACCTATCCTAGAATACCTGGTAGTCACTAGTGGAGGCCTTGTATGCTGTGGCAAGAGGCCTCATGGTAGAAACCCTGGGAGTGCTGCCGGGTTGTGTTGGAGTGCCTAAGGTCTTGATTGGTGGTGTAAAGGCTAGAGATGGAGATGGCAAGGCTCCTCTGTCACTGTTTTCCATGACACTCTGGAGAAAAAAAGAAACACAGGATATACCATCTAATACTATGTAACATTTCACAGAAAGACACTTACTAAAGAAAGCTACCAGATCATATAAATTTTGATCATATAAATTTTTCAAATGAGTTTAGCTTTGAAGTAATATGTTTCTTGCTAGAATTTGAGATCTAACCTTCATCACAGCAAACAGCTTCAATTTAACTATAAACCAGGGGGACAAAAATCTCCAAGGGAATGGGTGTTTTGGGAAGAAACAAGGTTCCAGAGGAGGAAGTGAGAAGAATGGGGATGAATAGGACCAAAATACATGATATACATGTGTGAAACCTTTTTTACAAGAGTCTCAGAGCAGACCCTATTATAAGTCATCAAGGATCAAATAAGAGAAAAACCTAATTCATGTAATTGTACAATTTCTGTTGTGCCATCAGATATCCTAGAGAAGAGAGGACTCTGGGGTTCCCAAGTTTACTAAGTAGCTTCAAACTTGAGTCTCCCCTCCTATTCAGGTTTCCCTAAGGATTCTAAGACAGAAACGGCGTCTGCTTTGCTCAGTTTCTGTGTGCACTGGCGAGAAGCACAGTGCAGAATCTGTAGGACTCAGGTAGAGATTTGCATATACTTACTTCAAGTATGTTCAACGTGATTTTTTAAGCCACAAAGAAAAGTTTAAATTCTATTCATTGGTGTGAAAAGGTACATAAAAAATACACTTTAAAGGCTCTGAAACAGAAATAAGTATCAGAAAGCTTCAGCTATTTAAAGCTAACCATCAGTCAGTGTCTGCGTGGAGTGTCCATGATGAAACAGCACCAGTCATTAGAGAATCTACTGAGCCTGCAGCTGCTCTGAGCAGGAATCGGAGTGGGTTAACACTACAGACACCTAAGATCCAGACCTCACTTGATTAACTTTGCACAAGCTAGTTGGGTTCTTTAGACCTCTTTCTTTTTTTTGAAAAATGAAGGGGTATAGACAAATTATCTCTAACATCTTACGATTACTTTTGGCCTCCTGCAATAGCATACTACCATAAATACCATTTTACAAACTAAGCAAAAGAAATATAGTGAGGCTGGGACAAACACTAACATCAATACTTCCTGTGCTCTTCACACAGACTCAGGAAGCTACTTTCCTTACATCACCCAAAACTTACTTTATCTATACATGGCTTGACACCAATCATGATGGATTCTCCAAATATTCTTCCATCTTTGCTTAAGGCTTTCCGGGCTTGTAATTTAGACTGGTAACGAATATGCATCCAATTGCCTGTGTTAGACATCTGCAAAAAACAAAGTTGTTTCTTAAAATATCAAACCCATACCTAACACATAAACATGAGGATAAAATTAACTTTCACTTTTTATTTGATACAATGTAAAAGCTGCAAATTAAAATTCAGAAAGATCCTATGGAAACAGCTTCAATATCCCTATCCAGATCTCAACTCTCTAAAATAAGACATGTAGCAAATACTCCATCAAAAGAATAATTATCTCCTACAGAAAAGCTTTATTAGCAACAATTATGAAATTTCTAAGAAGCTGTATTTATGAATGTGACTCTGTAGGAGTAAGAATTGAGATAATAGAAATGCACTCTGGGTATGACCTGCATATGGTACAAGAATGTTTTAAGGTACTGTAGAATACAGAGCTCTTAGAGACTTGAGAAGCTCTGGGCTCCCTGCCTCCTCCGTTCCCCAGAAAGCTCAAGAGGAAAATGTCACTATAATTTAAGACATGATAAACCTACCCTAAGAGACTGTGAACTATCTAAGGAAGGGAGAGGGACCCTGAAATTCTCACTCAACCCGCTAACTATTCTTTCTTAGCAAACAGTATGCAAGGTTGAGTCGGCTAGATTCCAAGGCACATATTCTTTGAAAATAAGTTAAATTCAAATTTAGAAAAAAAGACAAAATTCAGAAGCAGTATTCTTCAATTTATAACTTTTCTTTTCTTAAACTCTTAATTGAAGATAAAATATTAGTTGACCTTACCACATGCTTTAAGATATTCCCATATTGTGCAAACTGTAATAATATATATGAAGCAGATGCTTGTGGAAACCTGGGGGGAAAGATTGCCCAGACAAAATCATCAATTTCCATTATCAATACAAAAGCAAACTACCATACCATACTTCCTTTACAGTAAATTCTATCAGTCACTCAAAGGTCAAATTAAGTTTGACTCAGCTAGTCTCCATCCCCAGAGCCTATCTCTGCAATCTTTTAAATTCCCACTCCCACAGCTAGCCAGATGGAGATTCACACATACTTACAGTACATGTTTATAAATAATTACTCAGGTGTATTATGAATAGAAGGAGAAACTTTTTAAATTATATCACTATAACACTCTGCACTGAACATCACCTTAAGATTTCTGGAATGTAGTGTTCAAAAATAGAACTCAGCATCAATAACAAAGTGACAATGTTAATTAAAAGGATGATTATCAAAAATAAAATTCAGCATCAATAACAATGCTATAAAATTATCTGAAGATGACACTCAAAAATATAATAGCCATATCTTTAAGAGAATACTTTATTAAGTCTTACATAGTTTAAATATTTTACAATAAGGTATGATTACTTTTGTAGTCCAAATAATGAAATGATTTTCTGTTTGAAAACAGTAATAGCTATTACCAGTACAGAAAAATAGCTATCTGAAAATTTTAAATCATTAACATAAATTAACCTAGAACTTCAATTAAATAAATAGCCTTCAAGGGGAAAAAAATGAGTCTTTCTCTCTCTCTCTCTCTCTCACTCACACACACACACACACACACACACACAAAATTAAACACATTAAAATCAGTATACAGTAAGCCTTCAATCATGGCACATGCCTTTAATACCAGTACTCTGAAGGCAGAGACAGGAGGATCTGAGTTCAAGGCCAGGAAACCACGGATAGAGTGATCCTGTCTTATCCACCCTTTCATCAACGTTAGTAAAACACTGCATTCAGAACTGAAATTTCATTTTTGTTTACTTATATATCTCTGGATTTGAGATTTTTTAGTTAAAAAACAAAAAATAAATAAATAAGGCACAAGAATAAAAAGGAAAATAACGGTTGCAAGTGAGGGTGGCGCCTAAGAAATAAAACATGGTTTTAAGACCACTTCAGTGAAATCTAATACTGTAGTGCTTTTAAATGATCACCCAAGACAATGAATGAGATTTTACTATGACCCCAAGTTGACAAACAAGTTAAACTAGCAAAGGAGGAACACATATTGTATCTTAAAAATGCTCTCCTTAAATGATCAAAATTTTTATTCCTTAAAGGAAAATGTTTCAATAAACACATATAGAACAGCTAAAGCATAAAAATAATAAGATGCAACACTGTAAAACTTTAAATAGTTTTTCAAAAGACTAGAAATAATTCAAGTACTTTTTCTAACTTCTGGAAATCTTTAGAGTCACACTATTACTCCTGAACTCAATAAACAGACTTAGAAATAGACACGCAAGCTTAACAATGCTCCTGCTTGAGAAAATAGAAAGTTTTAAACACTGAAAAGCAAAATCAAGTAGTCAGCTCAAATGCCAGGACATGGGGCTTTGCAAGATTTCCAAGGGAACAAGGGAACGCAGTTGCCCTGCTTCTCACTGAAGCAGTCAGTAACATGTAGAATTTCTTCAAAGCAGTGGCCACCGTGGCCTTAAAGGGAAAGGCCAGTTACAGCTAGGGACAAAAACAAGATGAAAGACCATGCACTCTTATACACTTTTTGAATGTTTAAATTTTAAAACAAATTTAAATGCATAAAATCCAATAAACATTTTTTGTCTACTCTTTATTCCTCCTTCAAGGAGCCCATCTTTATATATTTTACTCCCAGAATAAACAAACATAGTAAGGTTCAATATAAGTAAGGCAATCATACTTTCAGAAATAATATGTAAGGACCAAACTGGAATAAAACACCTCAGTTTCTGCTGCAGTTCTTGCTATTTAGTGAGCCGTGGTCCTTTGAAGAAAGCATCCTTTCTGTCTATAGTCCAGTTTCCTCATCTGTGTAAGTGAAGGGTTCACCAGTCTGATCTCTAAGGTGTTTAAATCATTGTGGCAATAAAAATTCTTCTGCATCTACGAGTGTCATCACCTTTCAAATATTAAATACTGGCTTGAGTGTGCCACCACTGTGCCACAGAACATAAACAGATCTCAAGACTGCCAGTTCAAGTCGCTTGAGAAACTCACTAAAGTTCAGAAGCAGAGGATCCTCAATCTAAAGGGACAGCCTTGCCTTAAGAACTAGTAAGTAATTTGGGAAGAGTATGCACAATGGTTTTTATGATACAAAATCAAGTTCTAGCTAATGATAACCACACTGACAAGCAAAGCTAATATGCACTGCTGTTTGCAACTCAGTACGAAACATATCAGCAACAGAAAAGAGCTGATAAACAGACGGTGAGGGAAATGATGCCAACTGTTCGTAGGTGTAGAATCCAGGTGGTAGGTGAATGGGTATTTGCTGTCCACGTCTTTCAAAGCTTCTGTGCTGTTTAACATGATCAAATACTGGGGTAGGATAAGATTTTTTTAAGAGGCCCAGAATCCTTACCCAAACACAGTCACCCAAGTGTCATCCAGGTGGTCTTCTGAAGTCAGAGAATCTCCTTGAGTATAAAAAGGATCCAATTGAGCAGGAGATAGTGTCGTCTTCCGTGGTTGACCAATATTTGCTGGACTAAACATGCTTTGCCCTATTTTGGTAAATTTAGGAAGTTAGTTACCAATATAAACACATGGGCTTATTTTAAAGCAAAGATATTAGTTCAAAGGACAAAGTATATTAAAAGTTAACAACTAGATATAAATGATTCAAAACATGCAACTGTAGTCAATAGCCATTTCATTAATAATAGGAGTAATTTATGATTCTGCAATCATTTTGTCTTTGAGATAGTATTTCAGTATATAGCTTAGGCTGGCTTCAAACTTGCAATCCTCTTACATCAGCCTTCTGTGCTCAGACTAGAGGTATATGCCACCACACAATTCTGCATTTGGTTATTCTAAAATTCAGTGCTAATGTCACATCATAAGCATATTAAACATTTTCAAATTTCCACGAGAAAAGCAATAGAAGCTCCTTCTCCTCCCCCAACCCCCAGTGCTGAGGGTGAAACCAAGCGTGCCACACACATGAGGCAATGGCACTGGCGTGAGCTACACCTGGCCCTTGCTTGTTTGAAGACATGTGGCCCTCTTGCATCTACTAAGAGTGCAGACGTGTGCCACCAAACCTGGCTAAAAATTGATTTCATCTCTAAGGTCTTATCAGTTAAGACCAGATATTTCTAAGAAGCAGACACTAATATTCTTCAACCTTTACAATAAAATGATTTATTCAATTAAGGAAATTGCTTCATATATATGAAACAACATTCTTATTATTTTGGGCACAGCAGTACAAGTCATATAAAACTATGAAACCAAGCACAAGCATCTAATAGACCGTTTCTAGATCAAAGAAAACAGATACGCAATGTTAGGAAACATATACTCCTAGCCGGTAACAACTGACAATCAGCTAAGAGAGGGCCAATGAACACAGGAGAGCAGAATGAAGAAGATGCAAGGCATATCCATGCTCAAGTGTCATCACTAGGTGAAGACACTGGGCAGCGCAGGTCCGAGAAGGCTGGGGCTGGGGCTGGGTAAAAGCAGCTAGTCCGCCACTCCACACTGACCAAGGAAAGACTGGGACTCCCAGCTCATAAGGAAGCCCTTATAAAAGCCACCACAAGGCTTTGGCTTGTACCTCAGGTGAAGCTGAAAAGTCAATGGAAAGCTGTGAGCAGAGTGACATAAAAGGACTATAAATGTGAAATAAGAGTAGAGAACCCCATTTAGGGCTTGTCACGCCATTCTTCACATGTGAGATTTCACTTCCTAACAGTCCTGTAAGATCAGGAAATGGGATGCTTTAGGGACAGGAAGTTAAGAAAGGAAACCCGTAGAAGGCAGTTGGAAAATCATTCAAATAGGCAATCAGAAGCATGGCTTTCCCACAGGAACCTGGTTAAACTTGTATTCACCACAACATCAGCACACAAGTGGAACCCAGAGACCCTGGGCCCCAGACCCTCTCAGGCTCAGCCAAGACAAAATTACCTTTAATGGTGATGCAAACTTTAATTTGCCTTTTCATTCTCACCCATGAGCACACAATGAATTTCCAGAGCTTTGTCATGTGACTGACAGAATGAGAAGCAGATTATGAAAAATGCAGCTCTATCTTACTAAACCAGATACCAATCGTTAAAAACATAAAACTTCACCACTTTTTATCATGAAAACGATCATCTTAGAAAAATTATTTTTTGCTTCAAAAATATTGATTAAACAAAATGTGTTACTAACAAGTATGCCACGTCCTAAGCCCCAAAGGTTTACTGTTAAATGAACACTATTTTAAAACTTTGCCTTAATTTCCCGATTTTAAATAATGATATTGGACTTAACTAATATATGAACAAATCACAGTGAGGTGCATCCATCCTAAGCTCCTCTGGCTCTGGACCACCACAGCCCACTCTACCACATAGTAATTACATTCGATGTATAATTAGTTCCTGCTGTGCATTGATAACTAAGTATCTAGTAGATACAAATTACAGCAGGAAGTGGGTTTGGGGGCTCATGATTCCAGGGGCATTCCAGGCAATCACAGGGGAGAAGGCAAGGTGGAACAGCTCCATCTGTGACAACGGGAGTGTGAGCAGAGCAAATGTTCACGTTGAAGCAGACCAGGAAACATGAGTAGGCTGAACTAGAGGCCAGGCAATGAAGCTCACCTCTACTTAACTACTTTCACCAGCCAGACCCCACTTCCTAAGGGCTCCACAGCTTCCAAAATAGTACCACAGGTTGGAGAAAGAGTATTCAAAACACAAACTATAGAGGATATTTCAGATCCAAATCATAACATTCCACTTTGGCCCCAACATCTACTCATCTCATGACATGAAATGCATTTAGTCTTTATCATAAGTCCCCACAGTTTTAGTAGTACAGTACAGCTCAAAAGTCCAAACAACAAAAAAGCTAGTAAAAACTACAATGTAACAATGTATTTCTAACTGAAAAAATATAGTCATGTAAAATTTCAAGCATCTCAATTCTCTTAATTATGCTACATAGCTTGGGCCTAGGAAACCATCTAATCCAAACTATTAATGTGGCCTTTACTTCAGGAAAACAGATTACATGAGATCTACTAAACGTATTAAAAACCCTTCAAAAGAACCCACTGAATGGCTCAGCTGGATGTAAAGGCACTTGCCACCAAGACAGATGACTAGAGCTCCATTGAGACCCTCACGGTGAAAACTCAACTTCTACAATTTTTCCTCTAATCTCTTCATGTGTGCCTTTGGCAGGTGTGTACATACATACAAAATAAATGGGGGGAAGGATACAAATAAATAATCTAAAAGAGCGCTAATACATATACACTATGATCCTTAGTTTTGACAGTCCACTTGACACAATGTAGAATCAGGAGGAGGGGAGTCTCAGTGAGGAACTGGTTATACCAGGCTGTCCTGTAGGCGCGTGTGAGGGGTTTTGTTGCCTACATAGCTTAAAGAGGAAGGCTTGTCTTTTGTGGATGGGGCAGTCCACTGACTGGAATTCCAATCTCCTAATTGGAAAAAACGGAGAAATTAGGCTGAGTGTACACATGCATTAACTCACATTTCTCTGCTCTTTAGGGAGGATGTGATGTGACCAGCTGCTTCACAGTGACAGGCTGTAACCTGGAACTGTTAGCCAAGTAAGCCCTTTCTCCCTTAAGTTGCTTTTGTCAGGGTCTTTCTTTTTCTAATCGCCACAACACAAAGAAAAACTAAAACAAGTTATAACATACTGAACAATTATTCTTTTCCTTGCCATCACAGATGGATTTAATGGTAAAATGAGACATTTAGAATAGAGCATCTCAGGGACTGGAAAGTTGGCCAGCAGTTAAGAGCACATAATGCTCTTGCAGAGGACCTAAGTTTAGTGCCCAGCACCCAGGTCAGGAAGCTCACAATTGACTGTAACTCCAACTCCAGGGGATCCAATGCCCTCTTCAAGACTTTGTGGGCACGGTACTTACATGTACATTCACAAAGAGAGACACACATTTTATACATAATTTAAAATAAACCTTGCTGGGTACAATGGCACATCTTTAATCTGAGCACTTGAGAGGCAAAGGCAAGAGAATCTTGGGAGTTCAAGGCCATTCTGGTCTAAATAGTGAGTTATAGGCCAGCCAGGTTACACAATGACCCTCTGACTCAAAAATAGATAGATGATAGATAGATAGATAGATAGACTGATAGACAAGATAGATGGATAAAAAGATTATAAGCCATCCCTTTAAAAACTAATTAATTCTTAGTACAAAGATATGCCTTTAATAAGCCAAAGACAATTAAAAGTACATTAGTCTAAAACCTGAAGCAAATTCAATTTTTTATGTCCTGTATAACCATTAAGATAGAGTTTAGTTATGCTATATCATGTAATAACCTTCAAGCAAGAATTTAAATTAAGGCTCAAGTTGAGACAACCATTATGACCTTTAAAAAGACAAATCAAAATTAAGTCTCAAATGAATAAGCAATCTAATTTTTGCCTTGTCAACTAATCTAAAAAATGCAATTACTTATGCTAATCGAAAAGTATTTACATAAGTTTGGTATAATTGCTCCCCACCAAGTTAATATTTACTTGCTCCACTGATTTCACTTCCTTTAAATCAAACTTCTGGTACCCACATACTATGCTGTATAAGATGAAAATAAAGTATGCCTATCAAACCACACCATTTATCTCCCTTGATAAATCATTATTATCCAAATATCTTTCATAAAACCATATTAAAGAGAGGGCAAAAGCCCTATTGCCCTTCAATTAAAGAACAGATCCAATTTCAAAATAAATGAAACAAAAGAAAATTATAGGAAATTTCAAAAAGACATGATAAACGAACCTTGGAAAAGTAGTTCAGCCATGACACCTTCTTGCCAGGAAACAAAAGTAGCACAGATGTGTAATAAAAAAATTTGCTTTTGCCCAATATATACTAGGACCACTGTTTGGGTCCCAGGAAAAAATACTTACACCCTTTGAGTATTTTTCTTAATCACAGTAGGCTCCTCAGAGTGAATGGGATAGCTTATATTATCAAGGTGACTCACAGTCACCTCAGATAGATCACAATAGCACTTCAAGTGGTTTCTGAGATTCTTTCACATAAATTACCAAACTTACTCATTTTGGTAACTCCCAATTTTATATCCAACCCATCTGCAGAAATGTCCTGAATATCCCCAAATCCACAGCCTGTGCCTGGAGTAAGGGCAAACTGGTAGGTACTTCTGTTCAAGTTTATGATCTGACATACTCACTGTATCCAAATGTACCTTGGAGAGTCGATAAAGTACCATGAAGCACAGTGAACAGAGCACCTCTACTCCCTCTAGCCCTCCAGACACCTAATAACAATCATTCTAGAAAGTCTTTTTCTTGTGGATGTATGATTGCTTCAAGTTCCTCCTGCTTTGACTTCCCACAATTGTGGACTATAATCTGGAATTGTGATTCATATAAACCTTTTCTCCCTTAACTTGTTTTTGCCAGGGTATTTCATCTCAGCAATTGGAAGAAACTAAAACAACAGTTAAGTCTCTTCCTCCTCATCGCAGATGGATTTAGTAGGTAAAATGTATTTCTAAAATGAGACATTTAAAATAGAACATGTGAGAGGATGCTTAGCTGTGAAAGGCACCTTGTTTTTTAAAAGCAAGGAAAACTAACTTGCAGCATATATAATGAAGAGTGTGGTGCTAAGAACCCTTCTCATCCTAGCCAGATTGTCTTAGAAGACCCTGGAGAAGTGCTGCATCCAGGCCTGCTCCCCATGGCTTGTTCATCCTGTGTGCTTATATAACCCAGGAGTGGCAGTGCCCACAGTAAGCTGGACTCTCCCAGATCAATCATTAATCAAGAAAATGCCCCACAGACTTGCCTATAGGCCAATCTGATGGAGATACTTTCTCAAATGAAGTTCCCTCTTTCTAGAAGACCTTGACTTGTAACAAGTTGACAAAAAACAAGTGAGGACACTGTCCCATCCCTACTCCCAACTTTATGAGACCAAGGATTTTGTCCCTGAACAAAAGGTTAAATACCTCAAAAATCAATGAGCCCACTCAGAACAGAAAATGGCAAGAGGGTAAAGTGAATGTCTGTACATTGAAAAAGGAATTTGCCTATCTGTACCTAGAACACTGGCCAGGCAATCTTGATGTCCATGAAGTCTTTGGGAAAAAAATTTAAAAGGAGAGCGGGGAGGACTACATATGCTGAAATTAGCCTCCCACTGTCCCTCCCAAAATATTCAGCATATTATCCAACTCTCTTAAAGTGCAGTACAGTAAGAAGAGAGCTTCTGCTTATCTTCTGCTCCAATTCCAACCAACATCAACCTCTACCTATGCAAAAGATTCCATGTAGCTAGCCTTTGAGCATCATGTTCAATAGATATTCTTTCATTAACAATGACAAAAGGGAGAAAGTACAAAAAATTAGAAGAGGAACAGGATAGGAATTTAAAAGAGTACTATTAACCTCTGCTGCTAAGATATCTTAAAGAAAGAACAGGATGTTATATCTCTAAGTTCACTGAAAGAACAAAAGAGACTATGGAAATTAAGATGTCACAAAGAAGAAAGACTCATTGAGGAAATCTCTGAGAAGGCAGCATAACAGTGTGAATGGTAACCGAGAGGAGAAAAACAAAATTACAAATCTCCAGGGGATCCACAAACAAACAAAAAAGAATTCCCCAAAGAGAGAAAGCAAACGAGAGCAAGCATCAAAGATACATACAGAGAAGTTCCTCAGAACTTAAGGATGAGCCTTAATTAAAAGGATCTATCAACTCCCCAGTAAAAGAAGCCGGAAATATACAATGGAACAAAGAAAACATCACTAACAAATAGTGCTGGTCTAACTGGATGTCTACATGTAGAAGAATGCAAACTGATCCATATTAATCACCATACACAAAACTCAAGTCGAGTAGATCAAGGACCTCAACATAAAACCAGATCCACTGAACCTGGCTGACTGAAGAGAAAGTGGAGAATAGCCTTGAATGCACTTTTAGGACACAGCTTTCTAAATATCAGTAACTCAGGAACTAAGATCAACGATTAATAAATGGGATCTCATAAAACGGAAAAGCTCTGTAATGCAAAGGACACAGTCATTAATACAAATATGGCAGCCTACAGTGGGAAAAGATCTTCAACTCCACTTCCAATAGAGGGCTAATATCCAGAATATATAAAGAACTCGAGAAACTAGACATCAACAAAATAAATATTCCAATGAAAAATGGTGCATCAATCTAAACAAAGAATTCCTAAAAGAGGAATCTCAAATGGTTAAGAAACACCTATAGAAATGTTCGACATCCTTAGACATTAGGGAAATGCAAATCAAAGCCACTTTGAGATTCCATCTTACACCTGTCAGAATGGTTAAAATCAACAACACAAATAACAGCCCATGCTGGCAAGGATGTGGAACAAAGGGAACACTCCATTGCTGGTGGGAATGCAAACTTGTACAGCCACTATGGAAATCAATATGGCAATCCCTTAGGATATAGGAAATCGACTTACCTCAAGACCCAGCTATACCATTCCTGGGCATACACCCAAAGTGTCCATCCTATCAGAAGGACACTTGCTGAACTATGTTCATAGCAGCTTTATTCATAATAGCCAGAAATTGGAAACAACCTAGATGTTCCTCAACTGAAGAATGGATAAGAAAATTGTGGTACATTTACACAATGGAGTATTACTCAGCTATTTAAAAAAATGAGATCATGAACTTTGCAGACAAAGGGATGGAACTAGAGAAAACCCAGAAAGGATTTCCAATATCAAGTACATAGAGTAAAAAGAATTTTCACTCTGAGTTTTGTGTTTTACTTATTATGCAAACTTTATGTATGATAAAACTACTCAAATATGTACTTAACAAAAAAAAAAATTTAAGAAAATGAAAACTCCCCAGCTAGAAAGAAGAGCTTAACGTGGGGTACTTGAAAGCAAATCCAAGGATGACAGTTGTTCACCATTCTGAAATAGCAAACTGCTGGGAATGACGTCCTCAGCTTAAAAGGAAACAAACAAAAGTGCTTGAAGCTGGCCATTTTATAAGAAGACCAACATGTATTATAGCAATAGACGCTTAAAGGAGCAAATGGCACAGGGAAAATTAGACTAACAAGAACTGGAGACAGACACTGGTAGAATGCTTTGCTTAGGACACACAAAGCCCTAGGTTCAATCTCCAGCACTGCCAACAAAATTGAAAAGGGGGAAAAATGGATTAGTGAGAAAAAAAAAAAAAAAGACAATTATTGTTCTGGTCAACTTGACCAGTCTAAAGTAACCTGAAAGGCTGTCTCATGTGAGTAACTGCACAGATTAGACAGGCCTCTGGCCATACCTGGAGGGTACTTCCTTGATTGTTAAATGATGGAAGTCCTGGAGTGTACAAGAAAGAAAACCAGTTGAATATGGGTCTGCAAGCAAACCTTCAGGCAGCAATTATTCCTTGCTCTCTGTTTGACTTCCTACCCTAACTTCCTTCAATGATAGACTATAATCCGTCAACTGACAAGAGTGTAAATATATCACATCATAAATAACCTCAAGAAAATACAGCAAAATTTAAAAACTGAAATTCAAAGTTAGCAAGAAAGGTAAGATTTTGCTAGAGAGGGGAATCAGTTACTTTTCCATTACTACAATACAGCGCCGTGACCAAGGCAACTTACAAGAGTTTATCAGTGAGATTGGGTTTATAGCTTCAGGTTAGAATCTATGGTGGGGGGTCAAAGACATGATGGCAGGCAGCTGGAGCAGCAGCTGAGGCTCACATCTTAATCCACAAGCAGGAGGCAGAGCACATGGGCAAGGTGTGAGTCACACCTGCCTCTTGCTCTCCTTGAAGATCCCACACACATCCTTTCCTTTCCTTTCCCTCTGGCTACAACACTTTTTTCTTACCTCCCTAACTTCAGGTTTTTGAACAAATGTCATTTTTTTTCCTACATGTGGACAGGTAAAATAATGTCCAATGATGTCCATACCCTAAACCCCGGAATATGCTGACTATCCTGTAGTACTTGGCAAAAAGAGATTACAGTTGCAGATGAAATTGAATCTGCTAATCACCTGGCTTTTTAACAGAGATTATCTTGAATGATCTAAAGGGCAACACAGTCACAAAGCTAATAAATAAATAAACAAAAATAAATAAATGGAGATGTAACTACAAAATCAGTGTAGTGGCACGTGCCTTTAATCCCATCAGTTGAGAGGCAGAGGTGGGTCTCTGTGAGTTTGGGCTACATAGTAAATTCCAGGACAGCCAGGGCTACATAGTGAGACCCTGTCTCAAAACAAACAAAAAGAGTGGTCAAAAAGATGTAAATTGCAAACACTAAAAATGGAAGAAGGGGACCATCAGCCAATAAATGTAAGCCATCTCTAGAAACAGAAAAGGTGAAAAGCTGTATTCTCAGAAGCTTCCATAAATTAATAGAGCCCTTCTAATGTCCCTATTTATAGTCCACTCAAAACTATGACACATTCTTGACCTTCAGAACTGCAACATAATACATAGTACAGAATAAGCCATTATTATGTTTATGATAACTAATAAAACAGCAATAGAAAACCAACATACTACTCTATAAATCTCCAAACCTAGCCAGACAAGGAAACACAGGATATAATCCTAACATCCTAACATCCAAGAGGTTGAGACAGGAGGGATGGAGGCAAGAAGAGGCTAGCCTAAGCTACTTAACAAGACCCTGTCCCCTCCAAAAAATAAACCAAAACTTTAAGTGGCCCCCCCATTTCATACTAGTTCCTTTACATAAAAGGCATTAGCTTCTAATGAACTTTATAATCTGCTTGTTTTATTTACGACATAACTCCTGTAACCAACGCTGTCTATTTGAGGATTAGCTACTGTGCTCTGTCTCACACAACTTGTTACTAAGCAGCTGAATACACATTCAATGGGAATAAGCATATTTAAAGGATCATGTCCTAAGGATGATATAAATAGTATCACAGTATCATTAAAGATTAAAATATTGTTAATCTTAAAGAAAAACTAAAGATTATAGCTCAGTATTAACAGTCCTGAAAATACTGTATTGTTTGACCTGACTATACTTCCCAGTTGCAACAAGTCTTTATACAGTTTTTAATAACTAAAGAAATATTTCAAAAGTCAATTAAGTATGCATTCTTAAATTCTCAATGCTTTTGGTAGGTTATTCTATCTATAAATTCAGAAAAGGATCCATATAAAGCATCACCTTCCTAAAGGAAGTTATTGACATTTCAGAAGTCTCCAAATGTAAAGGGTAATACTGTTGGCAATCATAAGAGCAGAGAACAGAGTTGGAGTAAAAGGACTTACCAGTCAGAGGAGTTGTAACTCCAACAAGAGGACTCTGCAACATTGAACTGTTTGTCTACAGGAAAAAAGAAGAGAGTGCTAAGTTAAAAGGACAAACACAGTATTTACTAAAAAGGCTTCTTCAATACATAACTGAATTACTATAATTTACTAACCGGAGTTGTCTCTAATCATCTCACAGTTCCAAAGGTACTCACATTTGGTCTTCTGTCTTGACTAGTATTAACCCAAAATATGGTGAGATCAAATTTCCTTTAGGTCCTTTAGTACACATTTTAAAATAAGAACTTTGGGCTGGGTGAGATGGGTCAGTGTTAAGTGCTCTTGCTGCCAAACTTAACAGCTGGGTTCAATCCCCAGAACCCACATGGTGGAAAGAGAAGACCTACTACTCCTACAAGCTGCAATGCGGCCTCCACAGCACTTCTCGGACTCGTGTGCCACGCAGACAAAACAAATAGATAAATCAAAACATGTTTTAAAAGAAGTTAAACTGAATAAAGACAATTTTAAAATCTTCTATAGGAATTAACAGTAGCATGGTAGCTATTGTTTTTATTTCCCAGTGTACAATCCTCAAACTAATGGATATAATGGTGGTATCTTCAAACCATCAATCACAAAGAAAAACAGAAAAAAATGCAATTTTAAACAGACAAACTATAAAACAGAACTTACTCAAAAGACAACTAAATTTAAACTAAGCTTAACACTATCAGTAAAAAAATTACAAAGAGGAAAAGTATCATTTAGTACCCATAAATAAGAGAATATTTTAAAGGAGTTAAAAATCCTTTTAAGAGACGGGCGGTGGTAATGCGCACCTTTAATCTCAGCACTCAGGAGGCAGAGGCAGGTGGATCTCTGTGAGTTTGAGGCCAGCCTGGTCTACAGGGTGAGTTCCAGGACAGCTAGAGTTACAACAGAGAAACTCTATCTTGAAAAAAAAAAAATTATTTTATAGGTACTGGAGAGAGCCTACTCTTCCAGAAAACCCAAGCTCAGTTTCCAGTCCCCATCTCAGGCAGTTTGCATAGGATGCTAACACCAGCTCAAGGAGATCGAGGCCCTCTTCTGGCCTCCTAAGGCACCCACACAGTGGCATATACTCTTATGTAAAAACAAAATGAATCTGTTTTTTAAATCCTCCATATAAATGAAACAAATTTAAAAAAAAAAAAAAAAAAAAAAAACCTACCCACTATCCACGCTGATCAAAACCAGAGCTGAGCATGGTATCTTGGGAGCATAAGTAATTTTGGCCCTCATCTATTAATAATGTTCATACTGACTTCAAAGTCAAAAACATCTCTATACACTATAATCTATAAACATTTCAAGTAAGAAACAGCTAATACTAGTTCTTTTCACGCATCTGAAGAGTAACGAGAATGGTCATGAATCCAGAAGCCAGTAGTCTCATACTATATCATAAATCTATGATACTTATTAAGGATGTTTTCGATTCAGTAAACCTAGAACAACACTGTCCATTAAGAATGTTACTGCTGGGCAGTAGTGGCAGACACTTTTAATCCCAGCACTCAGCAGACAGAAGCAGGTGGATCTCTGTGAGTTCGAGGCCAGCCTGGTCTACTAAGTTCCAGGACAGACAGAGAAACCCTGTCTCAAAAACAAACAAACAAACAAACAAACAAATAAATAACGTTACATATGCAAGCCAGGCATGGCACCTGTAATAAGAATCATCAAAATACCTATAGAAATAGCATACTAAATGATCAATATGCAGGAGGCAAGTTTTTTTTTAGTAAAATAAATATTGAATATATCTATAAAATGATATTGAGCTTATGTAAATAAAAAAATTCATTAAACAAAGCTCTCAGGGCCAGGCATTGTGGCACAAACCTTTAATCCCAGCACTTGGGAGACAGAGACAGATCTGTGAATGTTCCAGGCCAGCCAGGACTACATGGCAACACTGTCTTAAAACCAACAACAAAGCTCTCGAATCATTAGTAAACATTCAACCTCCAAATATAACCCTAAATTTTCATTTTGTTTGTCCAAAATATATCGCACAAATCTTAAGCTTAAGCAAGAGTTGGGAAGACATATCTATAAAAACCACAGAGCTATTTACACGAGGAGACAATCTAGAGTCTACTACCTACCCTTCTTTTTTGGCCAATATAAGATATTGCTATATAAGACAGACCAGGGTCAAATTCTTGATTTTCCTGCCTCAGCCTCCCTATATGTATATGCTGCCATGTCCACCTTAGAATTCTATCACATTTTAAGTACATTTCATGATAAACATGAGTATATACGTACTTAATGCTTTTTCTCTGCTCACAGTTACTCCAGAATAAACATCAGGGAAAACTAAATACTGACCTCACTGTATAAGCACACAAAGACACAAAATGAATTAACTACAGAGCATGGGAATTTGTGTATCACCTGTCTTCTTGAGGTCAAAGGTGTTGATCCAAGACCTGGGCTGGAAATGTCATCATATATACTTCTAACAGGTGGGGCTCCGCTTTTATCTTTATGAGCAGGTACAACTGGTTGTGGTGGTGAGCCTCCTACAATGCACATAAAAACAGGTCAGGTGAAAAACCAAAGTAACTGCTCGTCTTTCTTCTAAAATATGTTTAATCCATGGTTTTGAAATAATAAACTCTAGTTTCCTGGGCCTATTCAATCTTCAATATGTCTAACAGTCACCCGGAGCTCGTCTGACTTCAGACTCTGTTCCAAAAGTATAAAGTAGAACCTGTGACCACACCTCTAACGAGCTGACAAGTGACGAGTGACGTCACAATGTTGCTAAGCTGCAGACTACACTGTGAATAAAAGGTTTCAGAATAAATTGCTATTGGAAATTTTAGTTTTTAGAAAACACATGTAACAACATTGCTTTCTCTATTACATGCTTAACATTTCAATACACAATGTGATCAATTCCCAGAGCCACACATAGTGATATTCGGCCTTGGTCCTAACTACCCAAGAGGCTGAATTGAGCGGGTCACCTGGATTACAAGGACAAGGCCAGCATGAACAACATATCAAGACCCTGTCTCAAAACAAAATATAATCCCATTTCTTCCTTGAAAATAGGTATTAAACAACTTCATTATATATATACCTGAATAATTAAAATTGTCCCAAAATGGAATCTGTCAAAATTAAACAGACTCTATCTGAACTTCTTATAGTAAAAACAGTTTTAATAGTAAACATAGAAAAAGGACCACTTCTGTGACATAAGCAATGCTAAGCAATGAAGCAGCCCAGGCCTTTATTTAAACAAATGTGACAACCTCAATGGTACTCTGGCTACTTACAGCCAGAGTACCCAGAGCCCAGCCTACAGAAAAGATTGACCTGGGTTCAGCATTATGCTGACAGTAAAAAGCAAGTATTATCCAATTATTTTGCGTCAAGGGCCTCTTCTGAAATACTATTTTTTGAAAATGGAGCTATTACTACCTATCTTTTCAAACTGATTTTATTTGGTTTTGGTCTTTTGGTTGTTTGGTTATTTGTTTTGAGACACAGTTCCTCCTCTGTGCAGCCCTGGCTGCCCTGGAACTCACTATGTAGACCAAGCTGGCCTCAAACTCAAAGATCTGCCAGCCTCTGCTTCTCAAGTGCTGGGATTAAAGGCATTCATCACCTGGCTCCAAATTGACTTTTTTTTTTTTTAAGTGGGATAAATATAAAATGATTATCATAAAGCTTGGCTCACCACTTTGTCAAGAGCCTGCAAAGAGAAAAAAAAAAAAGCAAAGAAGCATAGGTTCATTATTTTTGTGGGGTTCTATGGTGGCTGCTTATTGGTTTCTTTTTTATTGTTTTCTCCTGGGGCTCAAGGTGACCTCCAAATCACAATATGAGGGAAGGATGTCCTTGAACTCCTAATCCTCCCGACTCTATTTCCTACATGCTAGGATTATAGGCCTTCATCACCATGCCTGCCTATGTTTATGGCTTTTTAGACAAGGTCTTCCCCTGTAGCCCCCCCTTGCCAGAAATACCCTATGTGGCCCAGGCAGGACTTGACCTCACAAACCTCCTACATCAGTCTCCTGGGTGCTGGGATTATAGGGGCTCACCACCAGGCGGAGCTAAGGTACAACTTTATAATAAAAGTATTAAATAATAATAATAATACTGTGTTGGTGAGGAAGAATGCTGCACCGTTACTTCTCTGAAATTCTGCTCTGCATACTGATATACCATAATATTACTATAAGCAATTTACTCACCTGCAAGTAAAGGTGATCTCATTTCCATCACTCCTACCGAAGGGCCACTGATTGATCTAGGTTGTGGAGTCACTGGAGCTGGTAAATCCCCCATTAAGAATCCAGGTAAGAACTGGGCATTAACACCTGGCTTTGGAGATGTGGGTGAACCCAGCATCATTGGTTCAGATCCTAAATTAATCAAAAAATGAAATAAAATAAATCCATTTCCATCACAATATCTAACAAATAGATACAGCAATTTATGATAAAAGTTGAATAATTTAACCAAAAAAAATCTTAGATATTATGAACTATAGCTGAATTTATTTTAAAAGCTAGTAAGAACGCTTTCAAAATTGTAAAACAATCTTATATTCACAATATTAAACTTTCAATAAATTCTTATGGGCTAGAGATCCATCTAGGGCCTTTCCCATGACACAAAAGCCCCGGACATTAACCTTTACCCACAGTGTTAATCTTTAGCAGATATTTCTGGCTTTATTATCTCACTGATTTAAAACCATCATTTGAACACGTTAGCTTACTATTTTAAAAGAAATCTCTAATACAAGTAGAATAATTTGTTTCTACTTCTGTGTTTCTACTGTGCAACTAAAAACAAGGAGAATACACCAATTTCATACAAATCTTGACAAATCAGAGACAATGGCTTACTGTTTTCTTCGCTGTGAACAGTGAATTATTTCAGAAATGAAAATGTAATCATACACACGTCACACTAATGAAATTATAGCGCAACTCACCTTAGAACTAAGAAGTACATAGAAAAGAGCTATAAAACTTATTTTCAGATCATTTGTCTTAAATTCATTTTTTATTTTTATTTTATTTTTATTTTTTTCTCAGAACAGGGTTTCTCTGTTACTCTGCTGCCCTAGAACTCACGCTGTAAACAAGGCTGGCCTTGAACTCACAGAGATCCACCTGCCTCTACCTCCCGAGTGCTGGGATTAAAGGCGTGAGCCACCAGCACCTGGCTTTAAACTCATTTTTAAAAAAATTTATTTGGATAACTGTAATTAACAAAGTTTCCATAACATAAAACCAATATAAAGAGAGAACTAATACTTCATGACCATCAATTCAAAATTAATCTTCTCACAGTTGTTTCAGAGGACCTGGATTTGATTCCCAGCACACAAAACAGCTCACAAAACTCCAGTTCCATGAAATCTAATGCCCTCTTCTAGCTTCCTTGGACACCAGGAACACATGTGGTACACACAAATATAAATGCAGGCAAAACACCCATGCTCATAAAATTTTTTTAAAAATCAAAAATTAACCTGCTTAAATGGCATAAGTTATGATTACTCCCATTATGAAGATAAGAAATTATTAACTTCAGGGTAAAATTAGGCAGTAAGAAAAGCACAGGCTACATAGAGATGTGGGTTCTGGCTCTCTTAGCAAAATGGGCAGGCATAAGGATAGAATCCACTCACACCTTTTACTAGAATAAATAACAAGTCCAGCACTTGACCTGATAGCTAATATTTAGTAAGTGCTTAATACTAACTAGTTACCAGCATCTTATCATACCAAAACCTTATAAAAATGTTAACACAGAATTTGCATTTGTGCTAATAAACAATTTTCTGGCTTTGGGAGTAAGCCTTTGTATGATTTCTTGTATTCGGAGAAGTCTGATGTTTAGCATGATAGTTATGTGGTTTTTACTAACTATTGCTTAAATTCTAAATAGACTAAACACTTGCTTTCCACTATTCAAAAGTTTCAACTACTTATTCTTCCCCTTTTTTTCATTATTGCAGACTTAGATATTAACATTGAAAATTTAAAAAGGGGAAAAACAAAAATAATTCAGAAGGATAAAATAAGTTATCAAAATAAGGTGTAAAGAAAAATAGCTATATTGTAATTCTTTTGTAAAGTACTACTTATGTTACATGGTACTACTACATATTTCAAAAGTACATTAAACTCAAACCAGAATTCTCAAGAAAAGCATATTCTGAAAAGATATGTAGAAAACTACAGTAACAAAATACAAGGTTTTTTAGTAACATCACAAGCTACCTTCATTCTACCACCTACAAAGGGGAAGAAAACATAAGACAAGTGTAAGAATTAGGCCAAGGGCTGGTAAGATGGCTCAGCAGGTAAAGGCCCCTCCCGCTAAGCCTAAATTCAGTCCCCAAGGCGCGTGCGCGCACAAACACACACGCATACGCATGCACATTATATAAATAAAGAATCTAATTTTAAAAAGAAAATAATTAGGTCAAGGAAAATTCGGTTACCTAAATACCTAGTGATAAAGTAGGAAGCTCATTGCTATGCTTTAAAATGTAACGGCTGCATCCTGGATGTCTTAAATTTCACTTCTCAGTCTCTGTCCCTAATATTAAGTACTGCACGGGCTTACTCAGTGAGCATGCTAGTTGATGAGAAGGTGCTGGGAGGTCATACCAGCAGATACCTGAAAAACGTGCAACCTGTGAACTTGAACAATTAATATCAGGGAATGTCAGATTCTTGGCTAGGCAATATACGAGGATGTGTTTGTACACATTTATTACTCCCAACGATCATGCACTCCAAAAGTCACTCATCAACAGAAAAACCTGGAACTGCTAACAAAGTTTCCTGATCTCTACATTAATACGAAAAATACCTGGATCAACACCTGTGCACACGTTTTAATGCAACAGTGTAACTACATTATTAACATCATTGGTTCAGTTTTTAAGACATTCTGGGGAAAAAGAAAATTCAAATCACACTACTCTTAAAAGAAACTTTCTACCCCAAACATGACAAGCATCTCATGCCATTTGAATCTACAAAATTAATCCTGCACAATATACGCCATGCTTGCTCTCTTTTACAAGCCCAGAAAGTTGTAAACAAATATTCTGATAAGCTTACGCAACTGTAAACAGGTTGGTTTCGTTTCCTATAGTAAAAATACGAAGGTTGTCACTCCTCACAAAACTCGGCGGGGGTGGGGAATCACCAAGTTAATGTGCTAGTTTTTTTTTTTTTTCCCCAAAAAACCGAATATTCGGAAAGTTTCCCCAACAGATAATGGGGATGAATCCTTACAAGCAATAGCCCTCCAACAGAGCCAAGCTCTCAAGAAGAGAGAGCGGAGTAAAGAGCGGGAGCTGCTACCTTTCCACTAAGGTCTACGTCCAACGGCTAGCACAGCCAAGTAGGTGCTAGGTCATGCTTTTACCAATTCCTTCTGCAAAGTGGAAACGGGACCCAGAAACCTAGGTGGCCCGGAGGCAGGAGACTACCACCGCGACCCGGGGCCACTGCCCATCCACGTGCACGCTTTCGAGGTGCGGGGCAGGGGACCACGCCGGGGCCGGGCGCCGTGCGGGGCTCCCGGGTACGGCGGCCCAGCTGTCACCGACCACAGCGCTTCCCTCCCGCTCCGTGGCGTGCGGCGGCCGCCTCCGGATGCACTGGCTGTGCCACGGAGGAGGCTGCGCTTCACTCACCCAGCGTGGGCGCCTGGGGATCCACGGCAAACGCTGCCATCGCAACAGCCGCCGCCACTCCGGCAAAGACCTTCCCAGTTTTAAAAAATGGCGGAAATTCTCCCCACGGCTAGGGCCGCGCGGCCTTATGGGTTGCGTAACTTCCGACCATGCTCTCTGCGAAGGCTGTGGGTGCTTCCGCCATTTTGGAAGAGGGCAACCTTCTTTACCTGGTCTGGGATTTTAAGAGACGTTTTATTGGGAATGCATGGAATAGTGGGGGGACCACTGGTTCTGAGAATGGCTTTGGTCATGCCACTAGCCTCCTGATATGTTGGTGTTAGTGCTTCATACAAACATTCCTTTGCTCACTTGATAATTGGTGTGAGTTTCCCCAGTGTTCTGTCGTGAAAGTTAGGCTTAATGAAACTATTCATCTTTCTCAACAACTTGATTTCTGCATTTGATATAGGACGTTCGTTTCTCAAAGTATGTATTCGGTAGACATTTATATGTCATTTCTCTTAAATGATCTGTTATGTAGGCACAATGTTGATGAAAGCATAATCATACAGTTTATTGCGTATTAGTAAGTATAAAAGGATACAGCTAAAAATACGTAAAGCAATGATAACAATAACCCTGAAGCCACATGCCATTCTGCTCATGACATCCCTGCCCACCCCTCTTCATTTTGCTGTTTTTCCTTAGGGTATATTCATGTCTTAATTACATACATACATAGAATGTGTGTGTTAAAACATGTTTATTTTCACTCTTTGCAAGCTTAATTTTTAAAAAAATGTGCTTCATGTTCTATATTGTGGTATATGCCCTGGTCCTTTGCCAATCTTTCCAAAATACTGACACATCTTTCCAAGCTTTTTAAAATCCTATATCTAGGAAGACTTTTGTTACTAGAGTGAAGTAATAGTGTTGTGGTGTTCTAATCCACTGAGAAAGACCAAAGACTTAGACTCATTTCAAATTTGGATTCAATGAATTTATTCTTACTGCTAGCAGAAGGAGGACAGCCTTAGAGCCAAAAAGCATGTGTAGCCAAAGAGGGGCTAAAGGAAGGGTTTATAAAGGTGGGCCTAGAAGGTGAGTATTACAATTAACTCATTCTTTATGGAATCTACAGCTGAGTGAGAAAATTGCTTTTTACCCTCAATTGTTTCTCTTTCTGGTTATACAGAGATAGAGATACCTTCTCATCCCAATCCCCACCATGATAAGGGTTTGCAAAAGCTAGAGCAAGCTGTTAATTACCCCACAGCAGTAACACCTTCAGGCCACAAGGCTCTCACAGGCATTTCAGGGCAAAGGGCAAAGGCCTTTAAGGAATGCCTGGTACTGTGTTAAGTTGTTTAGCCATCATAGGGGAGTTATGTATAAATTATTACACAGCCTAACCACTTTGGGAAAGTGTAACTAATGACTGGGATAGAATGGTTTCTTTCTGGGCAGGCAATAACACGGTACCATCCGGTTTGGGCTGGGTGTCACATCCCCACAGTAGCAATTTCAACATTAAATGGCAGATTCCTAGAATTCAAATTTTAAAACCATTAACAGGTTCAATTCATTTTGAATTTAAAAAAAAAAAAAAAAAAAAAAAAAAAAGCATGCTGAGTGTAATGGTTTGTGCCTTTAATCCCAGCACTCAGGAGGCAGAGGCAAATGGATCTCTGAGAGTTCAAAGTCATCCTTGACCCTGTACATATTGAGTGTTTACTTGAAAATGATCTTTGCAGGCACAATCAAAAGCACCTAAGTTTTTGCTGGCTCACCAACTAATTGGTATCTTAAAGCATCACAGGTTTTTTGTTTCTTTGGTTGGTTGGTTGGTTTCGTTTGGTTTGTTTTTGAGGCCAGAAATCCAAAATGTGTTTTAAAGAGCTGTTATTAAGGTATCAATAGGATTGGTTTCTTCTGGAGACACAAGAGGAAAATCTGTTTCTTACCACCTTCTAAAGACTACGTGTGTGATTAGGCTGCTAGCACCATTCCTCTCTGGTCAAAGCCAGGGGCATTGCATTTTCTCTCTCTGCCACTTCTTCCCAAAGCATCTATGATCATATAACTAACACCTCTATAGTGAAACATGTCCCTCTGCCTCCTTTCTAATTGTACTTAGTACTCACTCTCAACCCAAATAATCCAATTGAAATAGTTAAGTCAATAATCACATCTGTGAAACACTTTTACCACACAAGGTAACATTCACAAGTTTCAGAGTTTACAGCCCCACTACACATACCAGTGTACTTTTAAGAATAAATTACCAAAAGATCCTCAGTGAAATAATTTTTTTGTTGTTTACAACAGGGTCTCACTAAACGGTCCTGGTTAGCTGGGAACTCACTGTGTAGATCAGACTGGCCTCAAACTCACAGAAATCTTCCTGCTTTAACTTTCTGAATGCTGAGGTTAAAGGTGTGCACGTCCCCACTGAGTAAAAGTAGTTTTATACAAATTATGATCTAGCCAACCAGAAGAAAACTGCATACTTGTCAAAAAGAGACAGGTGGGCTGGAAAGATGGTCAGGTTGATGAACTGCTTGACTTCGTGAAGATCTGAGTTTGATCCTCATATCCCACATTAAAAATCCAGCACTTGGGAACAGAGAATATTGGATCCCTGGGACCATATTGGTCAACTAGCCTAGCCTAGTTGAGGCCTGTGAGACACTCTATGAAAGTAAAAAGTAAAAGCTGGACAGCTCCTGAGGAACAACACCCAAGGTTTTCCTCATGCACACTTGCATATACAGAAGCACATACACACACAAGAATAAAAAGATGATGGCCAACAAGATGGCTCAGAAGGTAAAAGTGCAAGTCTGATGGCCCTGAAACACAGTGGAAGGAGAGAACCAACTCCCAACAGTTGTCTTCTGATGCCCACATGTGTACTGTGGCACATGCAAGTACACATACACACACATAAAAATAATGAGTACAAAATTTTAAAAAGAACAAGAAGCATTTGATACATGTATGTTGACCTTGAAACACTTAGATGATCTACATAAAGTAACATAAAAGTGTAGAGATATTTACATAACATCATTTTGTGTGTACAAAGGTGGGGTGGGGTGGGGAGAGGAGAGAGGCATACATCCAAAAGCTGGGGAAGCAGAGATGGGAAAATTTCCAGAAGTTCATGAGTCAGCTAACCTGATATACGCAGCCATGAACAGGAGATTCTTACCTCAAACGAGGTGAAAGGTGAAGACCAAGACACGAGGCTAGTCTCTTACCTCACAGGTGTGCCATGGCAAGTACATACATACTCACACACACAAACTTACTACCCCAAAGTCATGAACACAAAGCTTTCACTACTCACTGCGTGCCTGGGTGGAAAACTAAAAGCTCAGCCTGAAGATTATGTAGGTTAGAAGACCTGCTTCAAAAGGAACAGTCCTTCACCTTCTCACCCTTATTTCCAGTGAGTTCCTCCCTGCACTCTGCCACCCTCTTCGGAACATGTCTTCACGTTATGTGCTTTGCTCACAACAGTCTGTCTGCCTAGCGTCCCTCCAGTTTCTATCCCAATCTACAGCAGTTATAAGCTGACACACCCTTCGTCTGGGACCTCCCTGACATTCTCCAACATTTTATTTCCGACCCTCCAGTGTGCATGATGGCTACAGCTCACTTGCCATAAGATGCTTGCAGATTTTATTTTTAGCCTCACAACATGAATTTTCTTGAGAACAAGGGCCATTATCTTTTCCCTTATGTTTTCATTTTATCAGTAAATACATGAACAAGTTAATTACAAGCTAAAATAAATATTGAACAAAGAATAAATGACATTAAGTTAGTTGATGAAATTTTGCATGTTTGAAGATTTTTCAGTCATAAGCTTTGTACCTTAGCTCTATCCAAAGTGTTTATTATCATACACAAAGACTTGTTTTTAGTTCTGTTTAACTGCTTTTGTTGTATAATGAGAGTTTCAAAACTTGAATTATCTTGTATAACAAACACTTGCTCAGTTTTTGTGCTTTGTGTCACTCTTTGGAGATGTTATGTATTTCCCACCATCTGTGTTCATTAGATTAGCATCTTATTTTCTTTTTTTTTTTTCCTATATATTTGTATTTCTATTTTCTCCTCTGAAACTGTTGAATAAAATGTCACATGGACTTCCTCCATGTCTACTCTGAATTACTACTTTATATAGGACATGAGATCTCACCAAGGTTCTATTTTGTATTCCGTTGATTTTCAAGCTTAGACGGAGAACTCTTCCTTTAAAGCCTGGTGCATATATCTAAGCAACACAAGAGTACTGCTTTAGTTATGGAAAAATATACGAAAAGTTCAAGCCAGACCAACTCAAGGTTCTTGCCCACTAGCCTGTCACTTAACAATACAGGAAACACAGGCTTCGAGAACGTTGGCCTACGAAGAATTCAACTTGAAAACTAATTCAAGGCTGGGTATTTGAAGTTTCTTCTAAACTTAAACAAAATTTTTGATGTTTGTTTTTGAGACACGGTCTCTCTATTACGTAGCTCTGACTGGCATTGAACTCACAGAGACCTGCCTGCCTCTACCGCCTGAATGCTGGGATTAAAGACATGTTGCCACCAGACCTGGCTGACAAATTTTGAAAATTCAAAAATATATATCTCAGAATGTATTTACCATCAATCAAATGATACAGCCACAGTCAAATTTTTTGTCTATCTATCATATATACTAATAATTCATCAACTTAATTAAATTTCCAATAACATATTTATATATAAATATAAAATTAATCTAGCACTCTTAAAATAACTTTGTCTATTCTGTAAAACCATAATTTTTAAAAATCAAAGTAGGGGCTGGAGAGATTGTTCAGTGGTTAAGAACATGTACTACTCTTCCAGAGAACCAGAGTTCAATTCCCAGCACCCACATCAGACAGCTCATAGCCACCTTTAACTACAGCTCCAGGGGGATCAGAGGCCTCTGACCTCTGTGGGCATTTACATTCACATGCGCTTACACACATATGCATATAATTAAAAATAATTTTTAAATTAAAAATCAAAAAGAAAAGATATCCACCTTTTGTAAGGCTTTAGAAAAAGGATGGGATTTGTCTTCTTCAGACAGAGAGAAAATGGAGGAAACATCACGCCTGTGCCTGTCATGTCTGCCTTTGGCAGCTGACATATATCATGGACTGTCATTCACTTAAACTGTGATGTCACATAAAGCACCCATATGACTTCGCAGTGGCCAAGGCCAAATTATCTCCAAAACAGCTTCATGGTTTAAAGTGTAAGGATCATCTCAAATCCACAGTTGGCACTGCATTTTCTGAGCTCTATAAACAATAATAGCAGAAGCTGTATCTCTAAATGTCTTTAAATAAACAATAACACACAGAAATATGAGGGTTTGTTGTTATAAGAAACAACTGACAGAAGAGACACAGCCAGACATCAAATGACAGGAGCTCAGCTGATTTGCCTGTTTCTTTTTAATCAGCTAAATGGATCCTTTTGCCTTTTGGAAGTGAAGAATATCTTCCAAACTTAAATAGCTTTCATGTGCAATTGTTTCCTGGCCCTATATTCAAATACCAGTTAGGTTTAATTAGATATTATAAAAGCTCAGGGTAAGTTACAGCAGTTGAAATAGACAACTTCTTGTGTGTGTGTGTGTGTGTGTGTGTGTGTGTGTGTGTGTGTGGAGGGGGTTTCCTGGATTCTTGAAAGAGTTTCATCTGAAATTTACTTTGAGATGACATGCTCAGGAGAGAAAAGTGAGAGTGACTGACAGGAGACAAGAACGCTGGTGATAATATGCTACTTTCTATAATTTTGTTTGACATTTTCTCTAAATAATTTTAAAAAATAAAGTTCAAATTCTAAGATACTAAAAAGTCATACATTTTTGTCTCCACTTATGTCAAAATTATTAGTGAAAAATTAATGAAGCAATTACTCTTTGCCTGATAATTATTTTTAGTTAGAGAACTGGTGCAACTCTTGACTTGAATACTCAATAATTATGGGGCTGGTAACTCTAGAATTTAGTTTATACATCCAGATTATAGGAAGTTTAGTGTCAACCTTATGTGCAATACAATAGTTTATTCACCCCAAAATAGATACATGCTGTTGCCTTATCAGTAATTCAGCCTTTCACACAGCATTTAATAAACTAATCTGGCTTCTCCCATCATTTACTCCATTGAACTGATCTTTCCAAGATCAACAATAATCTCCACGATGGTAAGCCCTTATGTTTTCAATATGTATTTATTGTATTTAACTTCTCAGTATCTTTTGTTCTTATTTAGCACACATTTGGAAGCTCTCCTTAGTTCTTTTGACAGTGTGCTCTGGTTTCTCTTTTCTCTCTTTGACCATATCTCTTTATTTGACTCACCTTCCATCCAGCCCTTAAATGGGGTTGTTCTCCAAGATCCAGTCTCATTCCCTTAGTTTTACACTAAATTCCATTCCTACTGCCAATTCATACCAACACCCAAATGTACCATCAAGTTACGTACTTGACATACCCATTTGACTTGTATATCTCAAGGCTACTTCAAATCAAATATAAAAGGCCAACTTAGGAATCAATATTTATCCCAAAGAATGGCACTGCTAGTTCTCAAATTATTAAAACTGAAAACCATGGGGTGATTTTTGAAAACTCATCTTCTTTTTTTAAACGTTTTAATTAATTGAGAATTTCACACAATGTATCCTGATCATACCTGCCAGGGAACAGCATGGCTGCACAGATGGCTGCTTGACACAGTTCCAGCCTCTGACACTCGACCTCTAAAGAAGGTATCTGGCAATCTCCAAATGGGCCTGCTATTCTTTGTATGTTGAACTTTCCTTTTTCTCTCTAAAGCTTCTTCTATTCCTGTAAATGGAACCCAGGCAAATGCCTCCATGGGAGCCTACCCTCTTTGTGGCCCCCTGATAAGGAAGAGGAAGGCTGAATCTAATGACCCTGAGGTAGAAGCCTCTGTAAGTGCCTTAAAGGCTCTTGTCCCTGACTCAACCTCACTAAATTCAAGTCAACGAAGGACAAGATGAAATTGTGCATGAACTGTTCCTTAAAGAACCTTTCGGAATTGTATGGTGTGACCAAGTTCATGGATTGTAATTACTACTGAGCCTGTGTTTCCCAAACTGGCCAGGGTTTACAGAGAGCTCCAGAAAAAAAGGAAAATGGATAGTCAAGGAAAAGAGGAATAGATGCTGTTAATGCTAAAGAAATATATGACTGAAGTTTGGATAGTTATAGGAAAGAAGTAGAAGAACTAGGGGAGGTTTAAAATCTATAAATATAAAATTTCTTTCTGGCATCTTTTTCCCTTCTGTCTGATATATGTTGAAACCACAAGCAGGGCACCCAGTGAACTGCCAGTGAACCACCAGTGAACCATTGTGTTGGAGGTTTCCTGAGAACAGGCTGATGAATAAGCTGTTACAATGAAAATTGTTCTTGCTCAGTGTACCAAGTGTGGGGAAAAAATGCAACCATGTGATTTTTCTATGGAACTTTCAATGTGCTTGATCTTCATGAACTGTTAGATTTGCAATGTATTTTTAGTAAATAAAAGACTGGACTGGCTCATTCTCAGAAGCAGCAGAAGAAAAAGAAGGAGAAAGAAAGTGTGAGGGGGGAGAAGAGAAGAGAAGGGGAAAGGAGAAGAGAGGAGAAAAGAGAAGAGAAGAGAAGAGAATTCTTACGTTCTGATGCTCTCCTGAGATGACTGGCTGTAAGCTTGTAGCAGCTTTTGACTCTTGAGTCAGTCCTTCACACCTCTCCCACGCAACCCTTTCTCAAGACCCTGACCTCAAGCCAAGGCTGGACTCTGGCACATACCCACTTCCTATTCCTCCCAGGTCCACCCTCCCACCCCTGTGCCCTCCAAATAAAAAAAAAGTGAGGGGAGGACAAAAAACAAACATTTCTAATCTATGTGGCAGGAGCATGGATCACAGACATCAGCTTGATTTCCACAGCAGCACAGATCACGGACATCAACAGAGTTTCTGGTGGCAACACTGATCCGGGATATCAATCAACATGGCCTCCAGCAGCATCAAGACTGATGGACATCCAGATGGGAAACCCCTCTTCTCAATAAAATTCAGTGCCAAGGCTTGTAAGTGCTAGTCTCTAAATATTTTTCACACTATCCACTTCTTTCCTTTTTGTAAGATTTATTTTTATTATTTTAAGTGTGTGTGTGTGTGTGTGTGTGTGTGTGTGTGTGTGTGTGTCTATTTGTATGTGAGTATGTGCATGCAGGTGCCTGCGGCAGCCAAAGGAGTCATATGCCCTGGATCTGGAGCTGCAGTTACAAACTGATGTTTGCGCTGGGAACCAAACTCTGATGCCATCTCTCTAGCCCCCACTTCTTTCCATCAGCAACTAAATCTAGCTTTACCACTTGAAGACCTTACTGGTCTTGCATTTCCTCCCAACTCACTCTAGGCAATACAACCAAACTGACCCTTTAAACAAAATTCTGAGGATTAGGCTTACAGCTCAGCTCGCAGAGTGCCTGCCTAGCACGCATGAAAACCAACACCAACCACGTAAACCAGGCTGGGTGGCCATGCTTGTTATTGCAGCACTTGGGAGCTAATGGGAAGGGGACCAGAAGTTAAAGGTCATCCTCGGTTCTATAGCACGTTCGAACCTACCTGTTAAACACTAGACTATGTCTCAAACTATCATTCTTGAGATCGGAGAGACGATTCAATGGCTAAAAGCGCTGGCTGCTCTTTTAGAGGATCCCGGTTCAGTTCTCAGCACCCTCATGGCAGCTCACAGCTGTCTGAAATCCCAGTGCCATAGGATCTAGCGCCCTCTTCTGGCCCTCCATGACATTGCATGCACATGATGCACAGACATACGCGCAGGCAAAACAGCTATACACATAAAATAAAAATTAAAAAAAAAAACCAATAACAAAACATTCTAAGCAAATTATGATAACAACTCTTTAATCTTTCCACTACTCTCAAAGACTAATATCCCAAAGTGTTGTGGGATGTTGGAATTAGATATTTTATAGTTATTGTGGGATCAGACTCCTGTGTAAGTGCTGTATGGGGGAAAGGGTGCTTCCAAATGCCTTGCAGCCTGTGAAGGACTTGCTTTTTATACCGGTTAACACCTCTGTGCTAAAAACAATGGAGTAGCCCCCAGATTTCTACATGAACAGGCCATTTGTTTACATTAATGCAGATGAAAGATCCCTGTCACCATCAATGGTCAGCAGCCTGGTGATCTGGGAAGACTCTAATTCATCCCCAACTTGGACACCTGCCAGGATAGGTGACAAGGCTGCTGGCAGACCTTGAGAAGTGTTAGGTTCCATTCATTTGTATAATTAAGGCCTGTGTGATGGAAAGAGGGTCTTTTGAATGAATAAAGGACCTAATAGCTCCCTAGAGGGAACCGGGAGAGTGAGAGAACCATGTGAGGAGGCCATAAGAGAGGGCGTGAGATGGACCTCTACCTAAGGTGCCCAGGTATCAAATCCCTGAGAGTTGTCATGGCTCTGTATTGATACCTTCTGGAGTTATTAATTATAATAATTCATCAACACCAAAGCTCTCTACCAGCTCCCACTTGATCTGGCCAACAGTCCACCTGCACAGACAGCATCTCATGCCCTCTGGCTTACTGCTCCCACTTCTCAGCACTTTCCTCCGTTACCCCAATGATTCATGTTCCTCTCAGTCTTTTGACCTTTACATAAGTTCTTGACTCAACTCTGAAAACTCTGCCACAACCCACTCACCTCCAATCAACTCCTACTTACCTTTTAGAACTTATCCCAAATGTCACTCAAAGAGCAGATACAAATTCCCTCATAACTAGACAAAGTTAAAATTTGCAGTACATGCTTACATAAAATTTTAAAAGATTTATTCAAGTATGCGTGTGTGTGTGTGTGTGTGTCTGTCTGTCTGTCTGTCTGTGTGTCCACATACATGTTCTAATGATGTAAGTTAGGGCCTTTTGCAAACTAAGCATGGACTCTACCACTTGATCTACAATCCCCTACCCCAAATTTATAATGACATAATTCAGTTTTGTTAACATGGGAAGCATGAAAGAAAAAAAAAAGTGTTCAAAGTGTTCTTCCAGGAAAAATTTTACATAATGCTAAGCATCTTAACAATGTTTAAATTTTTTTTAAATATTCATAACTTTTCTTTCCTAAAAATATGTTTTCCAGCAGAATACTGAAACATAAAATAGATCAATCTTCAGATTACATCTTAAAAAATCATGTCTCACTATAAGGCAGTTTTTAGGGATCCCAGGAGACAAAAAATCGACAGGTGATCCATAAACACAACACTTAGCGCCCAAGTTAAAAAGAGCAAAATGTAAGTGATAGCATCCAATTAGAGAATCATATAGAACATGTAGAACATAATATAGAACATCGACATAGTCACCTAAGAGAATAAAAAAGAAATGTTTGTAATGGGACCAAATTTAAAAGTCAAAATGAAAGTTCAGTTTTCATAACAAGACTTAAAAATCACATGAATGTCATAACCATTATATAAATGTTTATATAAGTCTTTTGATTCCGGTGCTCTTTGGGGAGGCTGAAGGTACTGTTTTTTAAGGTTAAAATATTCTTTTCAAAGGTTTTCTTTCATGAAAGTGTGTGCAAGTAAAGAATAAATTAAAAGGCATCACTGATTGCTTTTCTATCTCTTAACAAAGATTTTTAGGCTTACACTTCTGCTACTCATATCAGTGATTTTCTGACTTGATAATACTCCATTTCCTCTTAGTAATTCAAATAAACACTTAAGCAGATATTGTAATAATAAAGAAAAGATAAAACTTTATACTGTATTAATATACTAATTCAGGGTGATAAAAGCAACCTCCATTTCCAATGGTAAAAGACAAAAGAAAAGGGAAGTTTTACAAGTTTTTTTCCCTAAAACAGAAGCAAGAGGACAGAGGTAGATGCAGAGTTGTCTGTCTTTGCTAGAGTACAGGTCATGGACCATGGCCCCTGTCCACTGTGGGCACTTGGTAACCTCCATTGCTCTCTTTGCCCACTTGGTAGGTGCGGAGCTGCTCCATGAAGCCGGGATTCGGGCATATGGACGGCCTCGCATCTTTCACCAATGACAGTGCACTGGTGAATGCAATTTCTTCAGAACTCATCAGGAAGCCGATGACAATCGCTGCGGCCCTGGAAACCCCTGCGTTACAGTGAACGAGAACCACACCATCCTGAGATGGCATCAAAGAAAATTCACGTTATTTGCCTGAGAAAGCTTATTAAACCAATTACGCATTCCTAGTAGACTCAAAACTATAAAGTAAATAATTCATCTTGTCTATCTATTTAACAGAATAAATTTCATTGCAAAAAATAAGAGAGAATCAATCTTCCAACACTTGCTTTTGCCCAGGACTAAAATGTTGGGGAAATGTTGAAATTCTGAAATGGCATCTCTTACAGAAATCAAGTCAAGTACAGGTAAAAGCCTAGTAACCAGCCAACGCGTGTAGATAAATAACTGATATCACTAGCTCAGAAATCTATGTACAAAATTTGGCAAGAAAAAAAATGTAGTGGAATATTTAAACTTATTCTCAAGTATTATAAAACTACATGCACTTCTGTGCAGTAATAACAGCTGCTGTATCTAGGAGATAGAGCTACTGCCAGAAGGCCTCCTTCCTTAGCTGTTGGAACCAACTTTCTGGTTATAGATTCTTTAAATGCACAAAGAATGCTAGTTTGGAGAACCAGCATTTGTCTACTCAGTGGCCCATGGATGGAGCAATTGTTTTACAGATCTGACTTTGCCCACTGAGACCTTTGTGTTGAAAGCATTTGATTGTGTTACAGTCTCTTCCCTCAGCCTAAGCACCAGTCAAGGAATACCTTGCCAGGGTCTTGCCTGGCCCATAAAAAGGCGTCATGTCAGCCAGCTGACGTTGGAGTTGGTGTACTGTGGAAATTCTATTCATTAAGCAATAAGACCTTTGTATCAGTGGGCAGTGCTTTTCCTCAATAAAATACCTAGACATCACGTGCTCTGGGTGAGTCCAGCAGGCTCGACCTGCTGCTATGGCATGGACTTATACTTCATGATTGCTCCCTGAATGAACCCGCACGACACATTAATATATCCATCTACGGAAAAAAGTACGGCACTGGGAATTTTATTCTGGAAGGAGTAATTCTTAATCTGTAAGGAAATAAATTTAAAAAAGTTTTTAACCGATGAGTTAGTCAATGATGGCAGGAGTAACTTATAAGAACATGAAGTAGAAAAGGTAATTAGATATCAGCAGTGAGGTGAATAAATGAAAAACTTCTCAGGTAACTTGTAAATGACACTTTCCAAATGAAATGGACACGGTGCAGGATGGATGCTGGTGCGAGCAACACTGCATTAATAATGAATGCGTTAGATCCGATGGATCAACACTGATACAGGTTGGCCTACTCCAGGCTTTTAAAAAGTTAATGATCTATGGTGAATGGAGTAGACACACCACAAAATTCACTGTTTCTAAGACTTTGTTTCTCCACTCCTCATTTGGTACAACGCAGGGAAGGGACAAGAAGGGGAACCATATTCCGGGAAACCCTATGTCACAAGCACGTATCACACAACTGTTGCTATGGGTCATTTGACTATTTTAAGTTTGCAGGGAAGCTTCTTCACATCTGTGTGTATGTGGTAAAATATCTTTCTTGCTCCACTGTATCAAATTTGCAAGTTTTATCTCTTTTCAAGAATGATCAGCAACAAAATTAACTAATATTTCAAGATTTCTCACATTAATAATGAATACATTAGATCTGATGGGTCAGGATCGATCCGGCATTGATACAGCAACCTGCTTCAACTATTTTCTTAGAGCTGTCTGTAATTCATTTTTGAGGCTTGTTTCTGCACACAAGGAAAATAAAATAATATTCACTACGTAAATCTATACATCAGGAACTTTTAAAAAATATTTTTACTTTTGAAAATTGTGTGTGTCTGTGTGCGCACATATGTGTCTGTGGCATGCTTGTGTGTGCGTGTGTGCGTGTGTGTGTGTGTGCGCGCACATGTGTAGATTTTATGCACTGCAGATGCAGTGTTCATGGAGGCCAGAAGAGGGTGTCTCATCCCCTGAAGCTGGAGTTACAGATGGTTATGAGCTGCCTGGGTACTGAAAACTAACTCAGGTCCTTAACTGCTGAGCCGTCTCTTCAGCCCCTTTCGTTTTGTTTTTTTGTGGGGTTTTTTTTCCCCCCTGCTCTTTGCAGTACTGAGAATTAAATCTACAGCTTAGCACACAGTAGGCAGGCACTCTTATCACCAGTCCTTTTTCATTTCTAATTTTAAGGCAGGTTCTCACTAAGTAGCCCAGGTAGTCCTGAAGTCACCTAGTACTTCTCAGTCCTCCTGCCTCAACCTATTTTTTTCTCTTTGTAGCAACAGCTACTATTTTGTGACTTAAAATGTTTAAAAATTATATTGCAACAACTTGAAAATTACTAGTGTATGTTACTAAGCTCAAAACAAATCTCCAGATCTGTTTTATCTGCTTTAAAATGTTAATATTTTCCTTGCACTGTTATATATAGCAACTTTTCTTTTTTTTAAGATTATTTATTTTATTTTATTTTATTTTATTTTATTTTATTTTATGTGTATTGCCAACATGTATGCATGTGCACCTTGTGTATGCAGTGGCCTCGGAGGTCAGAAGAAGGCACTGATTCTCTAGAACTAGAGATACAGGTGGTTATGAGCTCCCACATGGGTGCTGGGAACCAAACCTGTGTCCTCTGCGGGAACAAGTGCTCTTAACGGCTAAGCCAGCTCTCCAGCCCCAGTAACTACTTTTCTCTATAGCTTTTAAGTTACTTCTTTCTTATTTTTTTTAAAATTATTCTGTAAGGATCAGATTGTCCTTGAAATCATTTCCAAAAGAATTGTTGGCTTTTATTTCTTGTTCCCAGAGTTAAAAGTAATGAAACAAAGTTTTCCTTTGCACTTGCTATTGTGCTATGCCGACAGAGTTCTCTCCTCGGCACAGCTAACCCTGCTTCTGTCCTAAGATTGCTCCTGCCCAGTGAGATGAGGGAGGAGGGCTGTCTTCCCCGTCCTTGTATCTCTAGCACTAAGTTCAGTTCTTAGAACATAGTAGGAATTCTGTAAATATTTTCAAAGTGAATAAATACATGTTGTGTGCATTCCTATAAAGAAATCTTGTTAACCTAAAAAGTTCAAAGTAATGGCGGGTGAGATGGCTCAGTAGGTACAGGCACTTACTGTCGAACTCTCAGTCCTCATCAGAGAAGTGTCTTGGTGATATAGAGACTCACAACTAGTCAAAGTGTAGAAAATCAGTGTCTGTGGAGTGCTCAGCCATAAATAGAAACCTATGTGATACCCCTCCCCTTGAGGCTCAAGAAACGTTGTGGAAGAGGGGGCAGAAAGACTGTAAAAAAGCAAGAGGTCGAAGAGGTGGGGGGGTTGGGTAAAATGGTGTCTTCTGAACATGACAGGATTGCTGCAGTCATTAACCCACTGAAGCTGAGGTTACCTGCACAAAATCAAGCCAGTCAACACTCCAGCATGGACTGGGAGTGACTCCTGAAGTCTTAATCCTACTTGAGGTGCTACTGACAGTCAACAGATGCTAGGGGAGGGAAGAGTCAGTTTTCTTTGTAAATGTAGGCATGTAGGCAAGGTGCCCCATGCCTGTGTGTATATGGGCAGTACTAATTGTACTCAGTGAGTTATTAAAAAAAAAAAAAGAGGACATGAATTTGAGAGGAGGATGTGGAAGGATCTTGGAGGAGTTGGGAGGGAGAGAGTAAGAGGATGCATATGATTAAAATGTATTATATCCATGTATGAAATTCTCAAAGAATGAATTTAAAATATTATATTAAAAGATAAAATTAAGTAAAATAATTAAAAACACCTAAAATGTTTTGTATAGTCAGATTCTGTCAATCAGTGAAGTGAGATTCAGGTGCAACCTCCTTATCCAAGGTCTCCCAACAAGCTCCTAGTAGCACAGGTCACTCTGATAGCACTCATGACTGTCCAGACACGGTGCTGCGGTTTGAATATGCTTTATGTATGTCTCCTAGAGGCTCATGGTTTGGAAGCTTGGGTTCATGTTGCAAGGTTGGGAGGTGATGGGAATCAGGGATGTACTCTTGGAAGGTAGTAGCAGAGTCCCCATCGGATTCCTGATTAGTTCTTGGGGGAGGAGATTATTATGTTAACCCCACCCACTAGCCTTCCTGGGGACTTGATATTGCTGGCTACAGATAAATCTATGAGTGTGAATTCTCTGATACTATATCAAAACTATATACACATGCTATTATATAATAGCTAAAGAAATTAATCAGAAAATTGTAACTTAATTACAATTAAAACGTAAAGAAGAAATATTTATTGACAAGAAATGTCATTTCAAGATACAACTATAGATAATAGCCATCCTAGAAGCTTTGCATGCCAGAATGTCAACATAGATCAAAAATTAAAATTAAAATAATATGTTGTGTTGGTCTTCTAAAGTCACAAAATCAGCAGATGGTTTCTGATCAGGATTTCATATAATCTCAGTACAGCAATATGATTTTTGCCTTAAAATTCTATGGTTAAAAATGCATAAGGGCCAGAGATACAACTCAGTTGGTAGAGTATGTGCTTGGCATAAACAAGAACCTCGGTTCCATCCCCAGTACACCATAAAAACGGGCATGGTAGTGAATACCTGTAATTCAAGTACATGGGTGGTAGAGGCGGAAGATCAGAAGTTCAAGGTCATTCTTGGCTACACAGCAAATTTGAAAGCTTAATCTAAGCCACAGGAGACCCTGCCTCAATAAATAAATAAATAAAAATTTAAATGCACAGATATCTGCCTTAGTCATTAAAGTGAATGAATATTCATCATCATGAATACACTGACAAGACTAGAGCAGACTGTACCCTTTGGTCCATCTGGTTTCTTACAAATCAGTCAGAATGTAGGTGCTTCCATAGCCTCAGAGGATATTTAACCAGACAGAAAAATTCAGTAGGCGAGGGAGTTTATCTCCTAGTATTTCTCAGTAAGAACTCAGAGGAAAGAAAACTAAATTAATATGAAAAGTAAACCTCTCATTAAGAAAAGAACAATTGGAGAACTGAAAAGCTGAAGGATTTAATGAGTATGACAGGAGGGAAGTTTCCAGAAGGGTTCTTTACAAATTCATTGCAAAATTCATCGCAGAATGTACCAAGATTGGGTGGTGGTCCTATGCTTCCAAATTTCTACTTCTGAAAAAATAGCAAAATAGAGAAGTATCAAAATAAAACTCACCTTCAGCTTTGCTTGCTCAATAAACTCAAAACATTCTGGAAAATAAGACAGGATATTGGTTTCAGGCACATCCAATATAGAAATGGTCTTATATGTAAACTCACTGAGGAAAGCATTTTCAACTCCATATGCAACATTGAGAATATGAGTCACCTTAAAGGAAAGAAAAAAGATGATTTTTAAGTTCTATGAATCAAGACGATCTAAAACAGACTGTAACGCTACCTTCCAGAATAAGAATAATGAAGCTGTAACTTGACTCACTGAATGACACATCTTCTCTATGCCCTTTCCTCTGCCTCATCCCTCACCAACAATGCTCTTTTATAATACATGCATGGCCCTCTTGTTGTACTCCTGTTCCTTGGAGGCCATCTCCTCCAGGCACTAGAAACTCGATGAAACTGCAGACCAGGTTAAATTTACTATCATAAGCACTGACTGAAAAATTACCTTAGAGAAAAGACGTAAGATATCTACTGGAGGGAAAAAACCCTCAGTGAATAGCTATACAAAAACTTCAGTGACAAAAGAGTGGTTTTTGTTAGTTTTGTTTTCTCTTTCCTTCTTTCTTTCTTTTGAGACAGGGTTTCTCTGTTGTAACTCTGTCTTCGAACTCACTCTGTAGACCAGGCTGCCCTTGAACTCACAGAGATCCGCCTACCTCTGCCTCCTGAGTGCTAGGATTAAAGGAGTACGCCACCACTGCCCAGCTGTTTTGGTTTCTTATAGCAATAAAATTGCAGGTGGTGGAACTGATGAGGGACGCAGCCTACAGGCTCTTTTTCAGCAAAGCCTACCTCTACTACTCAGTTTGGGAGCTACTGCTTGATGCTGGCCTTGCGATGGGATAAACCTTTAGAATAGGGAAAGTAAGAATAGTCCCTTCACTGAAGACTTCGTATTTACCAGGCTTGCAGGTTGTCTCAGTCCTTATATTTAAGCATTATTATTTCCACTGTGAATCAAATTTTATTTCTGTCTACAAAATAAAAACATTGTAAAAAGGAAAGTTGAGAATTCTTCCTTTCACCTTGTCTCTAGTTCATTTTTTTTTTTCCTTACAGCAACCACTTTTGCTGCTTTTCTTTCATACTCTTTGGGAATTTCTTTATGCAAATGTTTCATTTATTGATCTTGCTAATTATCTTGCTAATAATATAATCACCATTACACTTTTTACTTACTAGAATTAAATCTATTCAGAAATTTCCTAAGTGGTTCTCCACAAGAGGACTTCTACCAATTGTAACACTTGACCACAATTCTAAGGCAAGGCTTTGAAATAGTGCCACCCACATAAGTTAATCATGTGGTTCACAACACCCTTTATTATTATTCGGCAATTCGGTTTAGCTTCACTTTCACTATGCCAGCAGATCTCAACCTGTGGATCACGGGGTCAAATGACCCCTTTGGGGGTTGGATGATCCTTTCACAGGGGTGGCCTAAGACCGTCTGCATATCTGATTCATAGCAGCAAGATTACAGTTATGAAGTAGCAATGAAAATAATTTTATGGTCAGGGGTCATAACAACATGAGGAACTGTATTAAAGTGTCACAGCATTAGGAAGGCTGAGAACCACTGTCCTAGGCATTACTGAGAGGGCAACTTTCCAGAGAGCAAGCAGGATCTGATAAGATGCTCTTGTTTCACAACCCAACACTGAAGCTGAATGTGGACGTCTGTGCCATGAGGAGAGGAGAAGTGATTTAAAAAAACAAAAAAGGCACTTCCCAATGCAAATGTTTTTCAGATTCCATTTGCCATGCTACCCAGAATAGCACTAATTTGTGGAAATAAGACTGAAACTTGCTCTAACTTCGTTAGACACTTGATGAATGAGGGCTCCTGGTAGGAGATCTAGGGGTTCTTACGTGTTTACGTACTTATGCGTCATTATTTCTCATTATCGGGTGGTAATAAGTGTAACAAAGAGAAGCCAGATTAAACACAGGTCAGTAAGATGACAAGCACAGGTGTCAGAGTAGCTAATGAATTGATTACTGGTTATTTTCCTTTGGGAAATAAATGTAAATATCCCATAACATTTTTACCCTTGACTTCTTTAATCAATTTCTTTAAATCAAAGTTGTGGGTGACAAACATAAAAAGAACGAGATCTTTATCCTCCCAAAGTCTTGGTGGTAATAATATACGGAAGACACGAATGAGAGCTCAAAGGATAACAAAGTAGACCCCAGTGGGAAGAGGAGATTACTCAATGTATCACTTGCCTCAGCCCCTGGGGGAGGAGCTCGGGGGTGCACCAGCTGTGCACAGCTATTCTTTTAGCCAAAATGCTCTTCTCCATCTGTTCCATAGATGGCTGTCATGAGGTCTCAGTGAAATGCCACACTCTGAGAGAAATCAGCTCCTTCGGGGTACCCTACCAATCCTCTTGCTGCCTTGTCTGGTTCTTTCAGAGAAGATCATCTCATCTGGAAGTGTCACATAGGAACCTGCACATCTTCCCATCAGCTCTCATCATCGCACCTATACCAGCACCAACTCTTTCTTTCTGCCTTATTTCAACAAATGGTACATTCCTGCATCCTCTACAGTGTTCTTCCCAACATGCGCACCTGGAACCACACTACTGCTTCCACACCTTTCTCTAGTTACTTTCATGGATCTTCTATCCCTCCCTCTAAATTAGGCTTAAAACATACTCAAAACTTTCTGGTTCTCCCCCTCACCTTTTCTCCTACAACCACTTTCTCATTGCTCCTCTACTTCTCAGTCTTCTGAAATCTGGCTTACCAATTTCTTCTATTTGCTGTTCTGAAGAGACTTCATGACCAAGGCAACTCTCAAAAGAAACCATTTAATTGGAGGCTTGCTTACAGTTTCAGAAGGTCAGTCTATCTATGATCATCATGCTGGAAAGCATGGTGGCAGCCAGCCAGTCTTGGCACTGGAATAGTAACTGAGAGCTCACATCTGATCCTCAAGTTGCAGGAAGAGAGAAGGGGTGAGACTGTACCTGGAATGGGCTTTTGAAACCTCAAAGCTCACCCCTACTAAGACACCTCCTCCAACAAGGCCACACTCCCTAATCCTTCCTAACCAGTCCACTAACTAGGAACTTCCTTCTCCCTATAACTAAGCAACCACTAAATTGTGAGAATCTTGGCCTCTCAGAATACCTCAAATCCACCACTTCTCTCTACCCCATAGCATTCTAATCTATACCACTGTCACCTTTTCTCAGAGTACAACTCATAGTTGTTCTCCCCATCTCTAGCTCAAACAATTCTCCAATCTATTTCCCACACTGTTTCTAATGAGAAATCTTCTTTAAATGACATTTAATCCTGTTATTTCCCTACGTAAAACCTCTCATTGGCTTTCTACCATGTTTTGGACAATGTCCAAACGACTTACACTGATTGATGTGGCCTTTGACAATCTGGTTCATGCTTACCTCTCTTGCTCATACCTTGGTAGCCTTTGTCCTCACGCTACTTTCTGAACTCCATTCCCGTCCCTGTAAGTAAGCATCAGCCTTTCTTTTCTCTGGCTTCTGGGTGTCTATACACACTGTTGCTTCTATCTGAGTCCTCTTATGTGTCTGTTCCTCCGTCAACTCTCTCAGAGCAAAATTCCAGTATTACCTTTTCCAGGAAGCTTTTCCTTGGCCCCTAACCAAACCAAACAAACTATGTTTTGGACATCATCACTCTGCACTCCCCCACTGAAAGACACAATACACAAGCCTACCACTTTTGATTCCCTTTGGATCCTCCTAGAGCAGAACCTTCAAGTAAACAAGAACCTCATGTGCTCTCTCCTTAGACCACTCAACGTGAGCTGAAATTGTGCTTGACACAATAGCAAACAGCTAAAAATTACTTTGAGGAAATAATGAAAACGGCCTACCAACCCTATCGCTTACATGAGGGAGTTGGGAAGAAGAGGTATAGGGGAGACCCGCATACGAACTGGGACTCAAGCATAGGTGGGTCTTTGACAAACAGAGATGAGGTTAAGTCTGCCCCACACAGAACTGCTTAAGCAGAGGCAAAGAAGATGAAGGATATGAGTAGAACATGCAATTGGAAAATGGATACAGATCTGTAATTTAAGGTAAGTAGAATTATTTTGGCAGTGCTATTAAAATGATAGCCCGAAACGATACAGATTAAACTGAGTTATGCAAAAGCTAGAGCGATACAATTTTGCTTGTATAATGGAGGAATGGACATCTTCCTGTATGTGGTGCCAGTCTTGAAACATCCATTTCCTTCAATTACCTTGTGCTTTCTCAGTAGCTCCAGATCGTGAGCAGCATCCTGTGACCCTGAGGAAATAAATCATATTACCTTGAATACAAATATAATCATTCCAAATTCTCATGTGAACTTTGTGTAACAATTTTCTAAAATAATACAACAGAGGAAAAGAATCAACATGGGGGGGGGGGCGAACAGCATCAGTTCAGTTTTTGGAAGGGAAATCTGGTAGTATTCATCATGAAAAAACGTATTTTTATATGTCTAGGGACGTTCTCGTTTTGAATAATTTATACTAAAATTATAGACGTTGCAGTGATTAGCTCAAGGGATGTTCAACGTACAACAAATAAAAACAAATCTAGCAAGCGAACACAACTCCAAGTCCGGTATAGTGACACAGTGAAATCTGTACCGCAATTCGCACTACTAGAAATAAAAATTAGAATAGGTAAAGCACAGGATGTTCTCAACGTTAGGAAATTAAAATGTGCTACATGGGCTTGGAAGATGGCTCCGTGGATAAAGCATTTGCTAACCCAGGACCTTAGTTCAGATCCCTAACACCCACATAAAATCCAGATGGGCTGGCTAGTCTTATGTCGACTTGACACACAAACTAGAGTTATCTGAAAGGAGGGAAGCTTCATTGAGAAAAATGGCTCCATAAGATCCAGCTGTAAGGCATTTTCTTAATTTGTTACTGATGGAGGAAAGGCCCAGCCCACTGTGGATGGTGCCATCCCTGGGCTGGTGGTCCTGTGTTCTATAAGAAAGTAGGCTGAGCAAGCCATCAGGAGCAAGCTAGTAAGCAGCACTTCTCCATGGCCTCTGCATCAAATACCTGCCTCCAGGTTCCTGCCCTGTTTGAGTTCCTATCCTGACTTCCTTTGATAATGAACAGCAATATGGGAGTGTAAGACAAATAAACCCTTTCCTCCCTAACTTGCTTTTTTGGTCATAGCGTTTTGTTGCAGCAATAGAAGCCCTAGCTAAGACAAGAGGCATGGTGTGAAATATACAATAAAAAAACAAAAAATATGTATATGCTTAAAAACAGAAAGTACAAGGAACAAAACATTAACTGTGGGGTTATATGTGATATTTTTTCTTCCTTATACTGAATTTATTATTTAGAATAAACACTTCTTTTTTGTAAAAGAAAAAGGGTACTAAGAAAATCAGATACCCACAAAGTAAGTTCATGCCAGCTGGTGAGGGAACGCTCAGTAGCTTTAAGGTCCATGGGCTTCCACCCACACCCTGAACCACTTCTGCTGTTCCTTTCACAGTCTCCTATTGAAGGTGGTTCTCTACTCTCCTTCATTAATAAGCAAATTCATACTCAAGAACCACCAGAGAACAGCAAGTTTTACAAATGATCAAATAGGACATTTACAATAAAAGATTTCTAGAATTTTACTTCCCTGTAACCACATTCCATACACAATGCTTTTTTTCCCCTCACTTTTCATATCTGGGGAATTGGCCAGCTTCCCTTACATGCTTCCAGGTAACACAGTGAGTGCAAGCTGAGAGGTTCCTTACTAAACACATATTCTGCTTCGTTCTTCTTAAAAGTTAGGCTTTTAAAATATGAGCATTTGGTGAAGATGGATGGATGGTGGGTGCAGAAATTGTCTGTTCTCTCATCTTTCCATAATTTTCTATCAGTTTGAAATACTTCATGACTAAACAGTAATCTTCAGTTTTCTACTACAGGAAGTCTTAACCATGTTGGAGTGGGGGAACAGAATCAGATGAATTAATTTTAATTTAATAGTGTAGTAAACATATCTTCCAACTAATTATTCTATTCTGATTATATTTTATTTAATTAATTAATTTACTTATTTATTTATTCATTTTTTAGTTTTTCAAGACAGGGTTTCTTTGTTGTAACACTAGCTGTCCTGGAACTCAATCTGAAGAACAAACAGGCTGGCCTTGAACTCACAGAGATCTGCCTGCCTCTGCCTGCTGAGTGCTGGGATTAAAGGTGTGCGCCACCTCATAGCTTGTTTGTATTTTAAAATAGTAAAAACTGCAACATGGCTTAAGTGAAATTCTTTCCCTTTTCACTCTACACTGACTGCTTTAGTAATATATATCTTCTCTCTCTCCAACTTAAAACAGGTCAGGTTGATTTGATTTTAGAGATGGTTGTTGTATTTTCTAGGTAAATTCCACATTATGACAATTGATATAAACACTGTGTATCTGTGGTGTTGGGGCAAGTACTCTATCACAGCATCTCACTGTGTTGCTCAAGCTGACCTCACTCTGTAGCCCAGGCAGGCCTTGAACTGGTTATTATTCTGCCTCAGCTTCTGGAACAGCTATAATTGCAGCAAATTAGGTTCTTTTTTTAATGAATTTACTTATTTATTCATTTATTTTTCATTTTTTCTATTTATTGTGTGTGTGTGTGAGAGAGAGAGAAACAGAAAAGGGGATAAGACGGGGAGAGAAAGATATACAGAGGACAGACAGACAGTGTGTGACTGTGGAAGTCAGAACAGGCTTCTGGAGGTCAAATAAAGGGAAAAGTACTTGTGTACATATACATAGTATCATTCTTAGATACAGTGAACAAGATCTGAATTGTTCAGCTGAGCCAAATAATTCACTTAAGTTTTTACTGCTCATTTGTCGAGAAGATGGTAATTTTTTTTCTCTGAGCTGCAAAAACTAGCTGGCCTTATTTATTCTGTCAATTTAAAGACAGTGTGTATGACAATTCTTAAGACACACGTTATGACAATATCTTACACTCCTTGACTTTTGTCAAGAAAATATTCCCAATGCCAGAACAACTTTACAGCTTGTTACTTCAATTAGGTTTGGGGGCTGGAGAGGTGGATCAGTGGTTGAGATTGCATATTGCTCTCATTGCTTATTTATTGTTCTTATGGCTTATTGCTCTTGCAGAGAACTGAAGTTCAGTTCCCAGCACCCGCATGGTGGTTCACAACCATTCTTAACTCCAGTCTGAGGGAATCTGATGACCTCTAAAATTACCATACACACACATGGCACATATTCATACATTCATGGAGCACATGTACATAAAATAAAATAAAATAAAATAAATTAAGTAGATGGCTTTTTGGAGGTACAGAGAGGATAAACGAATTGCACCAGCGACTGTGAATCTAACCTCAAACAGCGTAGTATAACAATAGTGGGCAAGAGTCAGTCAGGCTGGACTTGACATCCAACTCTGCTACTGAATCTGTTACCTGTGCAAATTACTTACTCAACCTTAGAGCCCAGTTCACATTTGTAACAGAGCAGAGAATCCCTATTTGGAGATCTTTAAAAAGAATTATATGCTGTGTATACTTCACATTGTGGGTATGTCTAATTCCTGGTTCTGTGTCCAAGTGTTAACTCTCATTCATAAATGAAAAAGCAATGCAGACCTATGGGATAGGCTGATTTCTAAAGAACACTATACCAGATCAACAAGGTTACAAGTTACAAGCTTACTTCTTTTGCTATCTGTGGGTGATGCTTGTATATGAATTCAGTATTTCCATATCACAAGTTATAAGCCCCATCAGATTCATAGCTATAAAACAGAAGCCCTGTTCTTAACATCCCAAACCCAAAAACCATGAGCAGATGCAGCTATAGGAAGCACTCTTTCAACATGTTTCAACAGTCAAAGAATCACCTGCTTTTTTGCATTTTTAAAAGGATATAGTCTTTTTACAATACAAGAAAACACAACATCCCATTATCCTCCAAAGAAAGTTAGAAAAATAGGAAAAACGTTTCTTCTAAAATTCAATAATCAGGTGTCAAAGTGATATTACTTTTTTAGGGGAAAGGTCGAGTGGGCAGAAACGTCTCTAATTTGTTCCTAACTTTAAAAAGTAAACATTTCAACTTCTCATCAGGATAGCTGATAATATTATTGTGCAAAGGGGATTCTTATGCATAGAGGAGGCTAGCGGCAAAGGAATCCCGTTAAAGGGACCCCACCACACAGTGGCAAGTCATTTTACTCACCCAGAAGCAACCAGGGCTTAATAACGCCAACTTGCAGGTCCAAGCTAAGGTCCTGCACATAGCCACAACCACCCCCACCGCTGGGCTCTGCTTCCACAACATGGACTGTGGCGTCTTTCCAGGTTTCTATAATTTTCTTTCCAGTTAGCGTGGTCACCCTGGTGCACTGCTTCCTGAGATTATTCCGGGAGAATGCTTGGATTTCTTGGTTCAGGGAGTGCATTACATGAGCGGAGGAGGAAAAGCAGCAAGCACAAAGAAGCACCGCGCTGCACGTCACTTACTGGAGCTGGCCGGGGTAGTAGACGACCTCACCCACTCCAGGAGGAGAAAGCTACCCAACCCTGCTGGCCTGAGGGCCGTTATAAGGAGAGATCTGATTGGACGCTGAGAAACAGGTGCTGATTGGATGATGCTTCTCGACTGCTCACGGAAGTTCTGTGTCTTCCGGGTCTGTTCAGCGGCATCTCTGCCTGGGCGTGTCTTATTCACGAATGTTTATTCCCAGTTTGATTATAGAGGAGGGATAGTCATTTCTAAAACTCCTTTGGAAAAACAGTGTAAATAAAAGGTCGTTTTAAATATATGTTTCTATAGATAAGCAATGTTTAAAATTTATGTGTATTCTGACTTTACACACCTTATACAGAAAGCATGACAGCAATTCTATACGCAGTTGGGAAAATTTTAAGTGTGCGAACATAAAAATTTACCAAACAGATTAGCAGAATGACGATTCTGCCTGCAAACGATGATTTGTTTTGCGAACGAAACTGCAAGATTTCTTCAACTGAAATTTCCCTTACTAGCCCTTGCTAAAATGCAATATGAAGAGAATTTGAGTACAATGTGTAAAGTTAAGACTAAGAAAAATACTCTGCAGCACTACATTCAAACATTTTTGTTGCTTTTGAAACTTTCTGGCATTAAAGTAAGTTTATGGGCTAAATGTTTGTTTTCCTTCAAAATCAATTGGAATTATAACCCCAAGTATCTTGATATTTGGAGATAGGACCTCTAGGAAATTGTACTCTGTCTCTGACTTTCTGCCTCTCATTTGACTAACATGCTTGCTCTGTCAATCTCCTTACTCTAGCTGTGAACTGAGAACTGTGACATACTTCTTAAATGACTGCTCCCTTTTATGTTCCAAGAGCTGGGATTAAAGTTGTGTGCCACCATTGCCTTCTGAGTTGGATTACTTAAAGGCATGTGCTACATTCCAGCCAGATCACAGAGGCCTTGAATGTGATCCAGAGCAGCCCATTTGCTGCATTAAAGGATTAAATGTTCTTCTACACAATCTGCTTCAAATGAAACTGAATCTTTGACAAGCACTATGTTACTTAGTCTGTGAAGCAGCAGTTCTCAACCTGTGGGTCCTGACCCCTTTGAGGGTTGAACATCCTTTCACAGGGGTCACCTAAGACCATCTGTATATCAGGTATTTACATTAAGATTTATAGCAGTAGCAAAATTACAGTTATAAAGTAGCAATGAAAATAATTTTATGGTTGGGGGATCACCACAACATGAGTGACTGCATTAAAGGGTTGCATCATTAGAAAGGTTGAGAGCCACTGTTTTAGAGGAATCAAGGCAGGAGCAACACAATTTGTGAGGAAGCCTCTGTCATACTCGGGATGGAAGATGACAGATGCTTAGCTAGAATGGCAGCAGAGAGGGAAGTAACAAGGCATATTCTAGATTCACATGTTCCTCAATTTAAGAGAAAATTATAGTCCCCCCCAAATCCACCTCATATTGAAATATTGTTAAGTCCCATCTCAAGTTGAAATATTGTTAAGTTGGAATGCATTTGATATTACTAAATCTATTGCAAATTGGAACATAGTTTCACACACACACCTGGTAGAACATTGGGGTTTTTGTGGGGTTTTTTTTTTCTTCTCTCCTCCGGTTGATGTGGCTATCTGCCAGACTGCAGCTCTCACTGTTCTTCCCAGCATTGCAAGACAATATAGTAACTACATAGCTGGTCTAGATAGAGTTAAAATTTCAACGTACATTTTCCACAGAAAATTATCACCTTTGCATCACAGTAAAGTAAAGCATCATAAATAAAAATATTTCAATTAGGGACAGTTTGTATATGAGAATCAAACCACAAGGAATAACTAATAGGATCGATGTAAGGGATGTTTGGATAATTTGGATAAATTCCCACTTACTAATAAAGGATTAATGCAGAAATGAGAAGCAATTTGTGATAGACTATGCTTAATACAGCTGCTATTTGAAGATCGATGTCAAGTGGATAACTATTCATAGGAATCTGAACTTCCTAAGCAGTTATCTTCTGAAAATGTATACGTTGGATATGATCTTATCCAGGCATCAGAAAAATAGGGAGGACTCAGCAAAGGAGAGATGTAAAGATAGATCAGGGAATGGGGAACAAGAGAGACTCCTGAGACTACAAAGAAAAAAAAAAGAAAAAAACACAGAGAGCTTTTGAAACAGTGTGGTCTGTGTTGTCGAGGTAAAGACTGAGACCTAATATTAGATTTAGAGGCACCCACAACTAAACACATATTGTGTCCAGCACCATACCAGCACCAGTCCAAGTAAGCTGCCAGATAACTCAGTGAGGTAGATACGATGTTTTTATCTTACAGAAAAGGCTCACTTAATCTGTATATTAAAGATGTTGTCTTTGGTCATATTGAGGTTTCTTTGTTAAGTTTTCGTAACAAGGTTGACTTAAGACAGCTCTGTATTACTTAATCTGTAGACTTCACACATTTTGTAGAGGACGTATAGAATTATTTCTTATATTTTGATATCTGCAGTCATTCGCGGTAGTATTGTATCCCCTACAGACACATCCATGAGCCTATCTGATCTAGAAGATATCTCAATTGACACTCCTTTCTCAGAAGACTCTAGGCCAGTGGTTCTCAACCTGTGGGTCACAACCATTTCACAGGGGTCACCTAAGACCATCTGTATATCAGGTATTTACATTATGATTCATGACGGTAGAAAAATTACAGTTATGAAGTAGCAATGAAAATAATTATGGTCAGGGGTCACCACAACATTAGGAACTGTATTAAAGAGTGGCAGCATTAGGAAGGTAGAGAACCACTGCCCAAGGCTGTGTCAAATTGACAGATCAAGATGACTAGGACAGACATTAATACACTGATCTTTCAATGTTATCTAGTTTAACACATCATTTTTCAGAGGAGAAACTAAGATGATTTGCCAAGTGTCACATCATTTGGGATCCTGGATTCAGTAGATAATGCATAATCTACTGTATTGAAAAGTATTTAAGAGTAAAACCTTTTGCACAGAGGTAGCCTGGGTGCAGAGGTAATGGAAGAAACACCACTCTCAGTCCTAGAGTGCTGCAGAAGAGAAATAAGAAGCAAAATGCCATGAGAACCAGACCAAAGAGGAGGAGGCATTTCACCCATGGGGTGGCATTGCCTGTGTTCCTCAATGATTAGTAAGGGGTTGTCTTGGGAGAGGGACACTTCCCTTCAGTGAAATCATTTAACCTCTGGTTTGCACACAATCCTGCTAACTTGAATGAGAGCATGATTACATAAAGATTAAGATGAGGTCAAGCTATTAACACTCCCTTGTGGAGGAGTGGAGGACCACAGGCTCCCTTCCCTGAAATTATATGATGCAAGCACTGACTGTGGGTGGGACTGTCCAGCTGTGCAGGTTTTCATGAGTCAACTGGAGAAGATGGGGAGTCCTTGAACCATCCAGCAGCCTTTGAGTCGCCTGAACTTCTGTAACTAACCCCAACAAACTCATTGATTCACCAAAAGGAACTAGAATAGAATCCTTTTGTTATTATTGTTCTGTCAGTTCTATCAGAAGTGACCAGATATTTATTTCTTTATGTCTCCCAGGGGAAGCCATGAAACAATTGACACTCAAACAGGGACTGACAAATTTGAAGATGAGAGATAGAACTTCACAGTAGAAATTCTGGTGGAGTCGTCAGTGGAAATTACGGTGGAGTCTACATGGTGGGGTGGTGTACTTCCTTGCTGTGGTGACACTTGCACCCCTACCCCCAACCCCACAATGAGAACTAGAGCATTCAGCTGAGACTGAACTGCCTGCTCCAAGGGAACTGGCCTATGTAAGGAGGAATTAAAATGGGGAATAAGCATGTAGGAGGTATCCTTCATGTTAGGTTCTGATTTGGAAGAAAAAGCAGATAACAGTGAAGGTGTGATGGTTGCTGGCTTGCCATTTCTCTCTGCTGTGGGGTGTAAGGGAAAGCACAGAAAGGGGTTGTCTGCATTTCTCAAAGCAATGATGTTAAGATCTGTGTCAAGCCATATTTCTTAGAGAAAAATTTAACAAAGAGCCAGATGCTGTGCTTATACGCTTCTGGAGGGCTTTAACACCTGCAAAAGAGTTTAATAAAGGGGGAAAGGCAAGGAGAAGCCTATGATCCCCACTGAATCCTGTTGCAAAGGGAGAGGATCTCCTGGGTGGGAACCACCTAAGGCACTTCCTAATGGGGATCCTAGGTTTCTTACAGGTGAGGTGGCACAGGGTGATAAGGGAACTTCGGATTTTCTTGGAAGCTGAGTGCATCTTGATTTGTGGTAACCCCTGAAAGTACTAGGGGCATCGGGCCACAGTGGGTTGATAGGGAGGTAAAGCAGAGCAACTGAGAGGATTAAGCTTGATCTGGAGGCAGACTGTTCTCCCCAGTGGTATATTTCTCCCCTGCTAGAAAGTATTCTGGGGTGGACATACTACTAGAAACACGTTGCACACAACACTTGTGGAAATTTTGTCTATTGTAAAGTCAGTCATATATGGCTGGATGAAATGGGAATCTATAAAGTTGAGAGATTGTTCACCTAGCCTGAGGCCATTTCAGTGGCAAAGTATGGGTGTTGGTGCTGGTTATTTGCTATGGATTTTAACTGATAGTCATAGGATGTTATACCACAGGGCTGGAGAGGTGGCCCAGTAGTTAAGAATACTGACTGCTCTTGCAGAGAGGACCCAGGTTCAATTCCCAGCACCCGTATGACAGCACACAATATTTGTAACTCCAGTTCTGGGGTCTTAACAGCTTCTTCTGGTCCCCTTGGGCACCGGGAATGCTCATGGTACATAAACATAAAATTAAAATTAAAAAATAAATAAGTTTTTTAAAGTTTTTTTTAGACCAGTTATAGAGGTAGCCAATGAATGCTATTAAGGGAACTAAAGATACCTCAAGATAATTTTGCCTCGAGTTCTGTAACCATCTAACTCTCACAAAGTTCTAATTAGTCACTCTGTCATGTGGTCACATTTAACACAGGTGTGGCTTTTTTCTGTAAAGTTCAATGCATGGTTCCCTTGGTTTGATGAATATTACATTTTGTTCATGTGAAAGACAAATGTTGGAAAGTATCACTCACATTTAGGGTGGGACTTCCCATTTCAATTAATCTAATTTTAAAAACTCCTCACAAGTCACACACCTTTAATCCCAGCACTTGGGCAGAGGCAGGCGGATCTCTGTGAGTTCCAGACCAGCAGGGTCTACAGAGTAGGTTCTAGGACAGCCAGCGTTACAACAGAGAAACCCTATCAGCAAAAACAAAAACAAAAAACAAAACAAAACAAACAAACAAAAGAATAAAAAATCCCTCACAAATATGCGTAGAAGTTGTATCCACCGTATGACTAAATTTATCAAGATGATAAGGTTATCTATCACAATCAGTCTTAACGATACATTTTCCCCTTGTATATAAAGTATGAAATATTTCATTTGATACTTGGAATATTTAAAATAAATCCTTTTTTTTTAGCATAGTTTACTGGAGGGGTGATTTTTAGCTATAGCTTTATGTGGAGGTTTTAATCTTAAGAAAGATTGTTTTTGATCTATCACTGTGAAGACACACCATGACCAAGGCAACTCATGTGAAAGAAAGCAATTGATTGGAGGCTTGCTTTCAGTTTCAGAGGGTTAGTCAACCATTATCATCATAGTGGGGAATGTGGTCGAATACAGGCAAGTGTTGAAATAGTAGCTGAGAGCCATATCCTGATCTGTAGGCAGAGAGAGAGTGTGTATGTAAATCCCACCAGCTGAGAATAAGACCATCACCACAGTTTTAAGCCAAACTTGAAGCAAGCTTCAATTAAATTAGTTAAATACTGGCCAGTAAGATGGACTCTGATCATGACCATTTTGAGCTTCCCATGGAGTAATCCTGCCACGCTGGAGTTTCCACAAAATGGAACAGATGCTTATAAAGACAGAACTCATAAGGCTACATACATACAATCAGATACAAGCATATATCCTGATGTACTTCCTGTCTAGGTTATCTCCCACCTACAAGTGACTAAGTATATCTGGTGCGTTTGGAGCATATCTAGTGCAGCTGGATTAACCAAATGGAATCTACCCAGGTCCTACCCAATATTCCAGGAGATTATCTGTCCTTGAGCAAGTGGGGATTACAGGATTATGTCTTTCTGTATTTCACATGAACAGCCCCACCAAACATTCTAGGAAGTTATCTTTTTGTTTTATAGCTCTCTTAGATGCAGTAATTAAAATTAAAAACATAACTTTTGCTATTACAAGAGAACTGAGCCCAGCACGAGCTTTTGAAACCTCAAAACCCACCCTCCAATGAAACACTTCTTACAACAAAGCTATATCTCCTAATCCTTGTAATCCTTTCAAATAGTTCCTTTCTCATTTGAATGCTTGGTGAGAAAGCCTTCAAATAGTTGAGTCTATGGGGGCCATTCTTACTCAAACCTCCATAATGTCCAAGCTATAATAATTTTTTATGACTGGTAATTTCATTTGTTTTATTATTTTGGCATTTATCAGATTCCAACTTGGGGAGTTAAATGGACAGTCACACTACAGAAAAAAATCAGATAACAACATAACTTTAGCTTCTTTTCTAAGAAAATTGATCTTTCTTCATGTAATAAATATTATTAGTGACATTAGTAGAGACAGGGGGCTGTAATTGGGATGAATCTGGATCTCATAGACTTTGTGAGATAATTTTGGCTCTGGATCTATAGCATTCTAACTCTCTACCATCACAAAGTTCCCATCAACTAGACTTGTAATCTAGGTGCAGATCCTCCTCCTCCTCCTCCTCCTCCTCCTCCTCTTCCTCCTCCTTCTTTTTTTTCCCTAGGGGTATTAATTTATACTATACTGGACCTTGGTAACATTTGGGATGCTTTTTGTATCTTGCTGGCTGGTAAGACCCAAGTCTTAATTTTTTTTTCCTCTCTCTCTTGTGAAATAGATGGCACCTTCTGAGATCCTGCCTACCCTCTAGACAAAGGTGTCATTGTATAATGCTACCCATTAAGTGACTTACAATTTTGAAAAAAACATATGAAAGAATAGTGAAAACAGAAGTTAAAAAACGAAAGGACCTGCAGTGGATGGGATAAAGTACTTTAAGATAAGGTTATTGTGCAAAACCCTAAATGCTGGGAGTACAAGCCCTTGATTATCCCCAGATTACCAACTCCTAGAAACACAATACAGGCTATTATCACTGTTGTTGAAGACTCCAAACCTTGTGGAATGTGGAGAAATCAGGCTGGGACAGAGCTGGAAGCTCTCTCCTGATTGTCTGGTATTCAGAGTGTTTGAAGGCAGTATGTGGGCTGCTTTGGGAGAATAGTCAATGGTCCTTCCCAGCTATGGCCCTGGTGTTTTAGGTTATCAATAGGCTAAGAGTAAGATGTGGCCAATGGTGTAATCATTACATAACTTTTATAAATGAAACTAGCTCTTCCAATTAGATCTCAGGCCCTCTCCATAGGAAGGAACCCATGTTTGGTTCTATAAGCCCAGGCAAAAATCTGTGACTAAAGAAATCATAGGCCCCAAGCAAAGGATACTACTATTGTTTTGTTAAACAGATATAATGTGACTGTCAAATTTCCATCCACATATTACTCCTGTGATCAGTCAAAGGAGGCTTCTGTTTGCAGTAGGCAGTTGTTACTATAGAGGTGTGTGACTGGTATGGTGGTTCGAATGATAGTGGCCCCCATAGGCTCATATGTTTGAATGCTTAGTCCCTGTAATGGGTTAAAGATACAATCCAAGTTTGAACTGAGAGTCTGTATTAAGCCGGCCAAGTGACTGCCTAGAGAGAAACACTTCTCACAGAGCAGCCCCAATACATATTACAGGGGATTTTAAAGACAAAGAACACCAAAAAACTACATGCTGGTTTGTAGTTTCAGGGGGAAGCAAGCAAGCAGTTTAACAAGGGCCAAGAACATGCACTTAGCAAGGGCATTTCGACCTTGAGTTTCTATTACGGGGTTGGGTGCTTTCCCACGGGACTTCTTAGGGCAAGTCTTTGGGTTGAAACCAAAGAAGGTTTCAGTTGAGACAAGATAAAGAAACCTTTGCCCTGCTATATTCCCCACAGTTCTTAGTGAATGAGTCAAATCATGGACTTACCCTGTTTTAAAGAGTTATAGTCAGTTTTAAGGACCATAAATTTGACTGAATTAATCCTTTGTTTTAGATACTTGGCCAGACTATTTAAAATACAGGACCCTGCTGTTAATACGATCAGAATGAGAACTAAAGGCCCAACCAGTGCTGATAGCAGAGTAGTTAAGCATATGAACCAAAAGAACAGAGACTGGTACCAATTATCGGATTTATGTCTTTGTCTCTTTCTCTTTTTTCAGTTTTCCCCAACCATAGCAAGATTTTTTTTTAATTACTGCTGATCAATTAGCATTGAAACAATGTGTATACACACACACACACACACACACACACACACACACACACACACACATATATATATATATATATTATATATATATATATATATATTCCCTTATGAACTGGACCTGTTGGCTCACACCTTTTGGAGGCAGAAGCAGGAAGATCTATGTGAGTTTAAGGCTAGCCAGGGCTATGTAAAGACCCTGTTTCAAACACACACCAAAACCAACAAAAACTCAAAACAAAAAATTCCCACATGGAGGGAGGGTGTAGGTTTCCAAGGCAACCTTTCCCCTGAAGTAATATCAGCAATAAACAATACATGAGGAAATGGGTGGGGTGGTCTCCAGTGTTGTAGCCGCCATCAGTAAGACATGAATGGTATAGTTTTGGGGGTACAATTTCATTTGAGTTGCCCATGCCCTTGTAAGAATTCTGATAAACTAACTGATTCATTATGCTGGACACAAATAGAATCCTTTCTGTGGAGATATCTGGGATGAATATCTTACAGCTCCTCAGGAAAACATACGACAAAGGGCCAAGGGCCTGGGGTTGAAGAGAAGGAAGAAATGAGAAGTGAATATCCCCTGAAACATAGCGCTCTGCTCTTTAGACAATTTCTCTCCTGTCTTTTCCCCCTCTGTTCCATTGTAATAGGAATTAGGCCTGGGTTCCTGAACATGCCACATATGTACTCTACCAGCCCCCTTTTTAGTATTTGTTTTGAGAAATGGTCTCACTAAGTTGTCCAGGCTGCCTCCAAACTCACTATATGCAGGCCTTGAACTAGTGTTCCTTCTGCCTCAGACTTCTGGGTATTTGGAATTACAGGCCTGTGCCACCAGGCCTGGCTTCATTTCTCCGTCTTGGCAGATTGAGAGTGCTTATGCCAAGTAGTACACTAGGCATTTTCCCAGCATTGGCTTTAATCTATCTGAAAACCTCAATTTCAATCAAGTGACTAAAATGCAAAGAACTAGTAAGCAGCAGATCCTGCATTTGGTCTAAGGTCTGCCACATTTTAAGACTCATTTTCATCATGCTGCACTACATGGCCTGACATTTTGCACAATAAAATCTGCCATGGGTATATGTAATCTTTATTAATTTAGAATGACTGTATGGGTAAAATCCTTTTATGAATGTAGCAGCCAGAATCCTTCACTTTGTATTACAGTTTCTGGCCCAAGTTAGTGATCCCATCTGCAGTGCACTAGGGTAATACAGGCACACACAGCCTGAAATGAATAAAAGGGAAAGCTCATGCAGGGGGAAAAGTTCCTCTTGAGGTTTTTGGCACCTGCTCCCTGATCTTTCAAAGACATTTAGAAATTAGTTTAATTAAAGCCAGTTTGAGTGCAAATTTCCTTTGTGAATTCAATGCCTCATAATTGAGTTTGTTAATGGGACATTTGGGTTACACGATGTGTTTTTGTCATATTTGCATTGGCTTTATTTATGTTACAATAATATAAAAAGAAGCAAAATTAGGAACCTTCTGCCTTCCCTACAAATACTAATTATTTGAGAGTTTGAAGTGCTATTTAAGTACTTTGTCTTGCCTAATAGAGCAGATCTTTTCAAAATGTAAAGTAATGCAGTGTAGGACATAATTCAGAATGTCAATCTTTCAAGATACATTTTATACACATAAAAAAAGTAGCTTTTCCTTTTCATCTGTTCTACTTTTCCTCAAAAATAGACAGTTTATAACTTGTTTTTGAAATTAATATGTTAATTATGTGGATTATCTTTCTTACACCAATTGTGCTTCAGAAACCTTATGATCAGACAATCAACAAGCACACACACTTCTGGAGAGTATGCATTGAGTACACAGCTTCATCAAGGGTTAGGAAGTGCAGGAAAATATATTTCACCAAACTTTAGGGAGCCTTCATTATAAAACATATCATTACTTTATATGCCAACATAAGGAATATTTCCATTGAACAATGTAACACATTTAAGACATTATTGTTTATAAGATGCATTCTAATTTCAGATATATTATAAAGATTTTAAAATGTACATTTAAAAAATTTTAAGAACCTCCAGGTTCACAGGAGAGAGACAAAACCAACTCAGAAGTGCTGAGGAGATGGCTCAGCAGTTAAGAGCATTTTGTTGTTCTTATAGAGTTCAGTTCCCAGCACTCACACAGCAACCAGCTCACAACATTCTGAAACTCCAGTTCCAGGGGATCTGATACTTTCTTAGTTACCTTTATGGGCTCCTGCACACAGGTAGTGCACACACATACACTCGGGCACATACATACATATGCACGTGAAATAAACAGATCTTTAAAAAACAGAAAAGAAAAAAGAAATAATAGAAGAAGAAAATCCCTATTGTTAGCAAAATCATAGAGGTAAAACTTAAATAATGTTTTCAGGGACACATCCTGCAAACACCCTGCAAACACACCCTGGGTATAAAGAGTGCAGGCTTAAATTAATATTTACATTGTGTATTAACTTAGAGGAACAAACGTAAAGAATGAGTATATATTATAAAGGAGATTCATTAAATTAGTTTGCAGGATATGGGCTACCTAACAATGGCTGTTTGTATGCTGGAGAGGCTAAGAAATTGACGGATGCTCAATTCACAGGGTAGGGTGGCCCTGCAGTTCTAATCTGGTACTGAGGGAAGGCCTGCGAGATTCCTGGAGAGACATCTTCAGGATGTGAAAGCCGAGCTGTCACTGTAGCAAAGGAAGGCAACTGCAACAGTAACGAGTGAGACACATTCACCAGTGAGGAGTCGGGGGTGGGCGGGTAAAAATCAACAGCGCTTTTCCCTCTGGAACACTCCCCGAAAATGATGCCCGGCTCAGGTCTTCCTCCTCATTTAATCCTTCCAGGAAATGCCCTTGCAGACCCACCAACAGATCTGTATTTTGGTTGATCCTAAATGCAAGTGCATTGGTAGCTAAGATTAAACATTATTTACATACTAGATTGTGTAAGCCTCAAAAAACATGTGGAGCTTTTTTTGGGTTTACAGTATTTATGAACATTGGGAATATCATAATCAAATGTTATTATAAGATAAAGAAAATATGTCTGAAGACCAATTAGGAAACTAAAATATTAATTTAGTTATAAGGGATATGACACAAAAAGCTTGATTTTGTTAAAATCCTTTTAAAACTGATGGCTCCATTGTGTAAATGCACCACATTTTCTTTATCTATACAGTTGAGGGACATCTAGGTTGTTTCCAATTTCTGGCTATTATGAATAAAGCTGCTAAGAACATAGTTGAGCAAATGTCCTTTTGGTAGGATGGAGCATCCCAGAAGTGGTATAGCTGGGTTTTGAGGTAGGTTGATTTCCAATTTCAAGAGGAATTGCCATACTGATTTTCATAACAGCTGTACAAGTTTATACTCCCACCAGCAATGAATGAAGGAGTGTTCCCCTTGCTCCATATCTCATCAGAGAGGCTCCATCCAGCAGCTGATGGGAGCAGATGCACAGGCCCGGAGCAAAACATCATGCAGAGCTTAGAGAACCCCAAGGAATAGAAAGAGGAAAGATAGCAGAGACCAAAGGGGTTGAAGACACCAGGAGAACAAGCCCCACATTGTCAGCTGACTAGCATTCTCAGGGGCTCACAGACTGAAGTGGCAGACATGGAACCTGCAGGATCCCCTAAATATATCTTATTGATGTTCTTGTAAAATTCCTACCAGCTGGTATGTGGGAGTCTCTGGCCCTTTTAACTGCCCTTGGGACCCTTCTGCTCCTCCTGGATTGCCTAGTCCACCCTTGATGTTGGGAGTAGAGCCTGGCCTTGTTCCATCTTGTTATGCCATGCCCTGTTTGAATGGTAACCCTGAGAGGACTTCTTTTCTGAGAAGTGGGGAGGGGGTATTGGTTGGTGGATGGGGATGTGGGGTAGATCTGAGGGAGAGGGGAGATGGGGAAACTGGGAGGAATGGAAGGAGGGAAAGAAGGGGTCATGAGAGGAGAAAAGGAAATTTAAAAAAACAAAATCTGAAGACTCATAAGGAGTCTTGCAGGAGAAATTGCTCAGGGCACTCATTGCTTTTACAGAGAACCTGGGTTCAGTTCCCAGTGCCCACGTGGTTAGTTCACAATTATCCATAACTCCACCTCTAGGGGATTGGACTTCCTCTTCTGACCTCCATTGCCACCAGGGACACATATGGCATACATACACACACACACACACACACACACACGCAGGTAAAATACTCATACATAAAAAATAAGTCTAAATTTTTTAATTAGTCAAACAATGTATATATGAATTGAAGACAGATGCCTTTATGTGAGTTTTTGGTGAGACATGAAACAGTGTCTTTTTACTATAGACAGGAAGAACAACAAGGGATCAAAGAAGAGATTTCAAGTTCAGTTGAGTGAGTCAGTGAGGTTATCAATGTCACTTACAAGAACATTAAGCAACTCTATCAAGATGTCCATCCTAGTCAGCTGTTTGCCTCTTAAACAGTGATGACTGAACTCCTGGGGTGGAGAGGACTCAAATGAGGATCTCACAGTGCTCTCACTCCCTCCATAAAGGAATGTTACTCCCATGAGGGTCTCATACAGGTCAAAACAGATGCCTTGCTTCAAAATGACCAAAGTAGAGTCTTACGTGAAGAAGATAGTCAAACTACAGAAGCCCTTCAAAGATAACTTGACTGTGCGTAGCTAGCGAAACATGACATTAGCATTTAACTGATATGATGTGTGTTTTTGATGGTTTATTCTTTTATTTGGTGGTGGGGGTGGTTTGAGTATCTAAGCCAGCCTCGAACTGCTTATGTAGCTGAGGATGATCTTGTACGATCTGCTTGTGGTGGGATGGGTATCATCACACTGAGCCCTTATTTTCACAAGTACATTATTAACCTTTGAATTTGGCTCAGAATACATAGTAATGCTTTTTAAAAATGGTGTTAGTGTCATCGTACATTTTTGAATGTGTAGACTTTGCTGGCCTTTCTACCACCGGGAGCTCATGACCAAATTAAATTTTATTATTTCACAAAGACAGTGGGGGAAATAGGACTTCAGTGTGCATATGTTGTTGTGTATTTGTGTATATATAGCTATTTATGTCTTAGTAGCATAGATGATTCTGACTTGCCAGCTGTAGAGTCACACAACGTGTGCTCATCTCTATGGTAACCATTTCTAAGATAAATGTGTTCCTGAACAATGGTCCTAAAATAGTCTATTAATCATTTTTGTAGATTTCCACCACAGCAGCAAAGAACAATTTAGAAAAACTGACCCACCCATGCCTTAACCGATGAGTACACAGACAACAAACACATCCAAACCTGCTGAGAAGGTATGGCTAAGTGTGTCTTTGAGTTTAGGGAGAGCTATTTCTGTATTGCATTTTACATTAGTGTATGGAGGTGTGCGTGTGTATGGATGTGTGCGTGTATACACCACCATGAACATGTGGGGTATGAGGACAACTTGTAGAAGCAGATTCTCTCTGTTCACTGTGGCTCTGGAGATCCAACTCAGGGTTGTGAGACATGACAGCAGGAGCCTTTACCCTCAGTTATCTCTCCCAGTCCCATTTCCTGTTTTGGAGGCTAAACCATTCTTAGCTAAAGAGAGTTTTAGAACTACCCTAACAACCATGTAGACTAAATGCTTTAGTATTATTTTGAAAATGTGTGTGTTTATGTGCATACGTGTGTGTGTGTGTGTGTGTAAGGATGCATATTTGTGCCTGAGAACACAGGACAATTTTGGGTGTCATCCTCAGGATGGTTGCCTACTTCCTTTAAGGTGCTCTTTAGTTGGCCTGAAGCATGCTGACGAGGCTGGACTCACTAGCAAGCAAGCCTCAGAGGTCCCCTCCTAGCACTGCATCCCCAGAGCTTGGATTATGGCACGCCACCAAGGTTAGCAATTTCTGTGAGTTCTGGGGTCAAATTTATGAGTTTGTTCTAGTGAGGCCGTGTGTTTTACTGACTGAGCCATCTCCCAGTCCTGGTCTGGTTTAAATTTTTGTTGGAGTTGGTTACATTTCCTTAAAGATTAGAATAGCTTAGTTTTCCTAAAGAGGAAAGATTGAAAAGGGTTCCACGTTCTCATTTGGGGGCAAACACAATTACACAGTCTTATAGGCACGAATTGGTCTTCAAGGTTTTTTTTTTTGTTTTTTGTTTTTTTTAAAGGATCCAAAGTTTGGGTAGATAGGGGAATAGGTAGATAGGGAAGTAGATCTGAAAAAGTTGGGAAATGGGTGAATATGATCAAAACACATGTGTGAAATTCTCAAAGAACTAATAAAAATAAATCCACTGACCCCCTCACACACACACACACACAAAGGTGTTTATTCTACAAACACACCTCCACATTCCTCTGCTGGAGTTTCAACCTCAGAGTCCCCCAAAGAGCAGGAAACACTCTGGAACTCTTAAATGAGTGGGACCAGGAAAATGTCCATAGATGGATAGACTCTGGAAAGGTAACGCTGAACCTGCTCAGTCTTTTCCATTGCCTGAAAGTAGAAACCTGCCACCTTGGTTTTTGTGGCTCTTCCCATTTAATATTACATCAGAGTTTTCCATGCCATGAAATTCTCTGTGCTCCAAGATTTGGATAGACAGGCAGGTCCATAATCAGTACCTATGTGTTCTTTTATTGGTGTTGAATTACTTAGAAATGTCAGGGTGTGAGTATGCTATATGCCTCCAATAACAGCTCCCTTCTTTGAGAACCTACATTGCGTTTAATTTACATTAATATAAGTTGAGCGCATGAGTATAATTTGGGGAGAAGATTTCTCCTGGAGGCAATTTCCAGGAGTAGAGTTTAAAATGGAAGAGCACCTGTTCATATTTAGAAGCCATGAATAATTTGAATGCTCTTGACAAATACATCTAAATTGATCTCCAAAAATGTTATAGCCATGTATGAAAATACCTCTTATACTCAAAATCGATTGGGGCTGGTGAGACGGCTCAGCTGGTAAAGGGACTCCCACCAAGCCTGACAGCACGAGTTTGACTGCTGTGGCCGCGCACTGTGGCACATTGCCCTCTGACCCCGGCATAGGCCTTGAAATGTGTGTGCCCTCGCCTACACCCACTAGGAACAAATGAAAACATAATAGAGATTTTTAAAGCAGTTGGTTTATACACACAGAATCATGTAGCTCTTAATTCTGAAGATCGCTTTTTCTCATGCTATAAACAAATGAAGACAATTAGGTGTGGGTACTTTTGAGTATTGTCAGGAGCAGGCATTTTATTTCACAGATAATACAAAATGATAGAGGTTAATATTTCACTATTTTATCATAGCTCTTCTTTAGTGACTCAAAATTTGCTAAATAAGAATTAAATGAGTATATTGTCAAGCTTGTCAATAAAATAAGTTAACTTTCCCAAAGCTACAGCTAATATTACCAGCAAAAAAAAAAAAAACAAAAAAACCAATAATCTTTCTTTTCTTTCTTTTTTTTTCTCTTTTTTGTAATGGGAGGAGGAATCACTATTCTCACTAGCTGAACTAAAATTAGTTTTCTTGTCAGTACAAATCCCTAGCAAATATTTAATATTAAGAAAAAACAGTCAATAGTACTTCACTATGAGTATGAATACTATCTGATTAGAAAATCAGAACTTGTTTTCCCTTATATCTACACAGCAGCCGGAGCACTTTTTACATAAGCAAACTCCCTGCCCGCGGCTTATCGCCTGAATACACTTAACAGGCAATGGTGGACAATGTAGATACGATAGGCAGCAAAAGGCTTGGTTGGTTCATCCTGTGACTTCGTAACGGACGCACTGCCTAGGAAAAAGAAAAGGCAGTTATTCTGGAGGGAGACTGTCGTTCTTTCTTGCCAGTGACTCAGCACAATGAAAACACCCAGTGCTTTCCTCATCTCAAAGATACACACAGTGAGAAAGCGGGAGTCACGTGGCTACCGTTTCATATGCTGCTAGCTTGGGTTCCGTTTGATAGAGAGATATGTTATTAACTGATTTCCTAAGTTTTGCCCTTTGAAGTAGCGGCTGTCAGGAGTGTCACTTTTAAAACAAAGATTTTCTTATTTATTGTGTGTGTGTAGAGGAAGCCACCATGTGGCCCCTTGTATCATGCTCTACCTATCTTAGAGGCAGGACCGATCCCTGAACCTGGGGCTAGTGTTTTTTTCTGCCAGGCTGGAAGTTAGCAAGCCCCAGCAACGCTCCTGTCTCTGCTTCCTCTTCGATCTGTGTTACAGACATGTGTGGGTACCTGGTTTATTACACAGGTGCTGTGATCTGAACTCTGGTACTCATGATTACACATCCAACACTTATTCACTGAGCCCTCTCCCCAGTCCCCAGGAGTGTCACTTTGATATTTATTCTTAGTTCTTCTTTAAAAATCTTGCTGATAATTACCATTAAGAAATTTGGGGGAAAAAAATCTGAACCAGAAAGATGGCTCAGATGGTAAAGGCACTTGCCAAACCACTGGGCCACCTGTCTAGCACCTGTTAGAAAATATTTTAAAGAGGAAAATTGAGAATAAAATTAACCTCATCTTGAAAATATTGTTTATAACTTCAATGCCTATCTGAGAGAATTAAAAATAACAGTTTTTGAAAAAAAAATGTTTCACAGCTTACTTTAAGAGATTTTGAGGGCCAGTATATGGCTTAATCGGTAAAGGCATGAGCAATCTGAATTCAAGCCCCAGGACATACATAGTGGAAGGAGAAGACCAAGTCCTGTAGCTGTTCTCTAATCTCCAGTCAAGTGTCAAGGGACCCACACACACCCCACACACAAATAAATAAACAAATGTAATAAAAATAAATAATAGAGCTGGGGAAATATGTCAGAGGTTGAGAACTTGTACTGATTTTGCAGAGGACCCAAGTATGATTCCCAGCACCCATATCAGTTGGCTCACAACCCTGTAACTCAATTTCAGGGGATTTGAAGCACACACACACACACACACACACACACACACTCATAAATAAAAAATTAAAAAAAGTTTTAAAGCTGGGCAGTGGTGGTGCACGCCTTTGATCCCAGAACTTGGGAGGCAGAGGCAGGCAGATCTCTGTGAGTTTGAGGCCAGCCTGGTCTACAGAGTGAGTTCCAGGATAGCCAGAGTTACAACAGAGAAACCCTGTCTTGAAAACAACAACAACAAAATAGTTTTAAAAATAAAGGAGGAAAATTATTATTTATATTCTAATTTTTATCTTAGCACAAATTTTTAAAAATTTGGTGTAGATTATAGACAAATAAATTATTTCACATTCAAGTTTGGAAAAACATCGTTAACAAGTTAAAGTTGCCTGGGCATTGTGGTGTATTCCTATGACCCTACCACTCAGGTGGCTGAGGCAGGAGAATTACTGTGAGTTTGAGGTCAGCTTGGGTCACATCTCAAATCTCTGTCTCAAAAATAAGAAAGAAAGAAGAGAAAGAGGGAGGGAAGGAGGGGGAGGGAGGGAGGGAAAAACAGAAAGGGGGGAAAAGGTACCTGCAAAATTACAGTCAGCTTCTCTGTGTCTCTCTCTGTCTCCAGCTGTCTTTTTCTTTCTGTCTTCTAGTGTATCTGTCTCTCTCTCTTTAGGAAACTCTCAGAATCTTGCCATTAAAGGGAAGCCTGTTTCTTTAACTGAAAAGGAAACAAAGAAAAATAAACCACTCTCAGGATCTGGGCTAATTTGTTTCCCATAGAGGGAAAAAACAAATTCCTCATTGCTAGTAATTGAGTATCTTTTTCTATAGTCTTGTTCCACAAAGAATCCAGGCCACTGACATAACTCTGATAATCACCATTACCTAACGCAAACTTCTCTTTAATTTTACATTAGAATAATCGATGGTTCTTTATCTTCTATTTTTCTCTACCTAAGAAAACACTAGCAGTATGAAAAAGAGGACCAATTGTATCAGTGGGTGGCATTGTCACCCGTCCCAAAAGTCCGAGGGAGGTATTTACTGGGAGACTTTCCTCAGCACTGAAACATGTGGATGTCCTGGTGTTTGAGAGCCAGTACTCTCTGCTGCTTCTTTAACGTTTGTGATCTTTGTGCGTAGCTTATGTCTCTTTCTCCCTCATGTTAAGTCTTCTTAGGAAGAGGATATGAAGAGGGTGTACCAGCAACAGATTTCCTGACGTATTGCTTCCCACAGTGCAGCTTTGAAAGCTGAAAAACTGGCTGGGTCTACTTCAGCAGCAGGTTGCAGAGTCTAAATTTGCAATGTTTCTGCAACCATTCTAAGGCAGACTAAGTATGGCTTATGTCGTGTGCAGAAACTATGGACTTGCTATAAAACACTGCATTTAATTTAGAAGGAAACAGCCAACCCTGTGCTACTTACAGCAATAAAAGAAAAGGGAATGCAGACAAAATGACAACCTGCAGACAGTTTAAATTCTCCTGTTAAAACAGCAGTTTCCATTTCTTCCTTTCCATGAAAACATTTGGCCAAGGTGTTCAACTGTAAAACAACACAAGTTGGGCTTCACATTTCCAGCTCCCCTTCTACCTTCTGTAGGAGGTGCCGGGCCTGGCAGCCAGAGTGCATGATAAAGAGAACCTGAGAGGCTGATCTACGTGGGATATTTGGCCGTGATAAAATGTTGATTATAGAGGTTACCCTGTTGCAGAGGCTAGAGAACATTTATGTCCAGCTTAAACATGGACGATTCTCATAATTACTTGCTCCTATTATTTCTCTTTTCTTCTTTTTCCTATTTGCTTTTTGAACAAGTTTCACTACATAGTCCATGTAGACTGGAGCTCCATATACTCGTCTCTGCCTGCTATGCTTCCTACAGGCTGAGTGCTGGGATGCCAGGCATAGGTTACCATGCCTGGCTTGTTTTGTCTCTTTTGATAGATGTTACATTGGAGATGTCTCAGTTTAGGGTTTCTGAAGCTTTCTATACACTTTGGGAGACAATGGACTCTTTTAAAATGTGCTGACCTACAGAAGTAGCTGACATGTGTAAGGCCCTATGTTTGGTGCTTAGCACCAGACAGAAATAACAACAGAACTCACAAAACAACAACACACATACACACAAAACTCTGCTGAGTCACATCTGTATATTATCAGGGTACAACAGTTGCCTTGGATTTACAGCTAATGTGGAATCTTAGTACTGAGAATAAATACTGCATCAACATATAAAGAAAACATGGTTGCAATCACTACAATCACGGTACACAGTCAGCCTGCCTTTGACAGACTGCAGAAATACTGTGGCTTTGTATCGATGTCTGTTTTGACTCCTGGGGGCAATGAATGAAGATGAGTTGTTCATTCCATTCCTTTCTTCTGAGTTAATTCATAGGATTCAAATCACCTCACCCTCTTTTAAAACAAAGCAGTCCAGATGAACTCTGTTATTTTCAACTTGGGTTGTGTCAGCCAAGTTTCTTTTCTAACATATGCGGTTTCTGTAGTTTACAAACAAACACGTGTATGTTTATCCCATAAAGTACATGACAGAATTGTTAGTATTTTAAATCAACTTACCAATGTTTCCTGCTCAGGTCAAACAATTGTATAATAAAAATCTAAGACAAGAAAGTATTTATGAATATATAGTAAATGCTAATTATTTTCTTTCTCTTCTCTTTTTCTCCTTCCTTCCTTCCTTCCTTCCTTCCTTCCTTCCTTCCTTCCTTCCTTCCTTCCTTCCTTCCTTCTTTCCTTCCTTTTTAGAGAAATGTTGTTTAATGGTAAAGTTTAGCACACACCAGCACCAGAACTGCCACTGAATCAAAGCAGCAGGGATGGCTGAATGATCCCACAGATCCTCACATGGTAAGGGGGATGAGGAAGGTGACCGTCGAACAGAAGAGTCCCATGGCCTCAGACAGGGCAACGCCCTGAATGGCATAGGAGGAGAGCTGCTGCCTGAGAGATGGGTTCCTGGCATAGCAATAATCAAAGTACCAAACACTGTCCCAATGCCAACCCCTGACCCAGTCACACCAACCGTAGTGGCCCCAGCACCAATAAACTTGGCTGCTGTGTCAGTGTCCCATCTGGAATTGCCGTATGGCTACCTAGAGAGGGAGTTGCTGCAGATAGGCTGTATAGCTGTGGTCTCTGGTCTACTCAGAAGGGAGGCAGACACAGGCCTGATTAGACCCCTTGAATAAGAACAGATCAAAACTGGAGAAAGAAAGGAGCAGTGCTCTGTGGTCTGCATTTTTCAATCTGCACTCCCTCCCCTGTAGCCCCTACTCAGCCCACGGCAGTCTCCCTGCTCGAGGTGACTTGGAAATTCTAGAATTCACTTTGTTATTTTAACTGTTGAATCAACTATATGAAATAAGTAAAGTGGATAATAGGAGATGGGATTTTCTACTCTTGTTTATTCTTTCATTTCGCACATAGACAAATTAAGACCATGGAAATGGGGAAATGTAAAGAGGAACAGTGGAAGATAGGAGTAAATTAGGATTCTAAAGAGTTGTAAAGCAGCAATGTGTGGAAGCAATTATAAATAATGTAAGAAATGGTACACCATTAGTATGGAAACAACCTAGGTGGCACAGTATATCTCTGTGTTTTTACTTAAAAACATTTTTGAGAATTCCTTTCCATTTCTTAACTCCTTTCATGTGAACTGCCTCCCCTAGTCCCACACTGATTCTCCAATTCATGACCTGTCCTATAGTTATTGTTTTACACACTGGTGCATGCACACACACATGACATACATGAACACATACGCACACACACACACAACCTATGGAGTCCCTTTATGTGTTTAGGGTTGACCACTACGTATTGGTAACCTATCAGAGGGCTCATCCCTGGAGAAAACTAATTCTCTGATTTGCTCTCCTTTGGCAGCAGCTGACTTACTGGAGCTTCCTGTCTAGGGATGGCTCTTTGTGAAAACTTCCTCCATCCATGTGGGTGTATGAACTGGTGTAGTCTTGTGTAGACAACCACATTGTAGAGAGTTCATGAATACAGTATCCCTGTCATGTTTAGAAGATATTAATTGCAGCAGGCATCCTGGTCCTCTGGCTCTTAAGACTTTTCTATCTCTCCTTCCATGATATTCCCTGATTAGGGGTAGGGGCTGCATTGTGGATGTGTCATCTGGGGTCAGGCACCCTACAGTCACTTACTCTCTAAATTATGAGCAGTGTGGATCTCCATAAGTCTCCATCTGCTGCAAAAAGAAGCGTTTTGATGAGTGGTGAGAGCTACACTTATCTATGGGCTTAAGTAGTAATATTTAAAATGCAATTGGAAATCATATTGGCTTAAGAAAACTGTAGCAGAAGGATCTCCTCTAGGGTCTATGACCTCTGCAGCCATGGTCAATTACCTAGGTTTCTAGTACCAGTCATGACTTCCATTTTATTGAGTGGACCTTAGGTCCAATTATACAGTTGTTGGTTACCCCCAAGATACAAGTGCCACTATTGCACCTTTGGAGATATTTTGCCATACTGGTCATTGTTACGATTCATAGGTTTTACATCTGGATAATTTTATTACTTTTCTCTCTTGACAGATTGCACAGCACCTTCCCATATTATGCAAACCAGCCCTCAGGGAAGGGGATTCCAGGTCAGTTCCAGCTTAATTCCTCCAAGTCTTGTGTCCAGTGTGTGGCATCTTCAGATATAAGTCTTACCTTCAAGTTCTCTGAGGCAGCAAAGAGCAGTGGCAATAGATTATATTGCTTTGCGAGTCTCTTGGAATTCCCTGACCAACAATTTAAAGAGAGGTTTCCCATGCCTTGCACTGGGGCTTTTGTTAGTCTACAGTTTTGGGGATAAGCATTATTATCCTGGGTGCCATAGCTCCATTTAATATATATTAATATATAACATTAAACATTTAATATGTTGACACAATATATACTATGTATTTTAAAGTAAGCTTATAAAGTAATGTTCCCCTATGGTTTTTTCAAACATCTTTAGTGTTATATATCTCTCCTTTCTCCTTCTCCCTCTGTACTACCTTCCCTCCTTTTTCCCTGGTTAGATGAAACTTAATTGTTTTTGAGTGTGGTATCACTGGAATTACATTTAAGCGGGAATGCAAAGTTAAACCCATTTACTTCTAAAATTGTTGTATTCATTATTTTTGTGTATGTGTGTGTGTGTGGTACGGCAGGATGTGTGTGTATACAGGTATGGAGGTCAGAGAAGGACTTTTGTGAGGTCATTTGTCCCTTTCCACTTTTACACGGGTTCCCAGGATCAAACTCCGGTCATCAGGCTTGTGCAGCAAGGGCTAAGCCATCTTTCTGGCCCCTACAATGTGGAATTTAAGCAGTAGGGAATACCTGAGTTACTGTAAACACGTAGATGTCTTAATGAAAAAAATCATCTTATGATGAGTTTATATACTTCAACATAATGTATATTTTATAATAATGAAAGAGTGAATGCCCTTAACATCTGTATATACTCACCTTAGAATTATAGTGATTATGGTGTGTGCCTCGCACGAAAATATCATTTTCAGAACTTATTACTTTGAAATAGGAGCTTTTCAAGCAAAGTAATTTAATACAATTAGGTAGGTTTCTAATTTTTTTGTTGAATGCTAAAACACAATGAGTCAGCTATTTAAAGAAGCCATATTATGCCATAGCCACTACCCCACTCCTTTTCTGCTCTCTTCGTTCACTGTTCTCGCCAAAAAAAAGAAAAACCCACGAGTTTCTAATGTTTCCCCGTGTGAGTACATGGACTGCTGTACAGTGCACAGTGCAGAGGGAGGGAAGTAACAATGATAACTGTGAGAAGAGTGACAGCAGCAAACGCAAGCCCATCTTACTGTACATTCACATCTACTGAAATGGCCTCATACAACTACAGTGAGGTAGGTCCAATGATCTCTACTTACGTGAAAACCCAGCGATTACAGACCTCAGCCACATGCTCACAGCCATGCCGCTGTGAGAGGCAGAGCCGGGATATTACGCTTTGTGCATCTGACCTTGGGGTTAGGCCTTTCTCTTCTAACCATTTAGAGAGTTTTAACATGAATCTCAAACAGGCCTGGGGTGGAATTTAGGAACACTCACGTATCAGGCAGACGATCGTCATTGAGTTACACCACCTACCTTAAATATTTAATGTTTTCTCACATATGCCCCATGTTTGCAGAAGTTAAAATACCTCTATTCCATTGAAAAAAATTAGAATATATCATAAAATGTTTCCAATTTTCCCAAGCAAATTATTTTTTTTAATTATGCGTATACTTGTATGTGTGGTGGTAGGTATGTACATGTGTGAGTGCAGGTGCCCACAGAGTCCAGAAGAGGGTGTCAGATCCTCTGGAGTTTGAGTTACAGGTAACCGTGAGCCCTTTGACATGAGTGCTAGGATCCAAACTCCATCTCTTTGCAAGAGCAGTGTGTGCTCTTAGCTACGGGATCGCTTTTCCAGCCACAAAAGTTCTTATTTCTGATGATGATGATGATGGTGATGGTGATGTGTGTCTGTGTGTGTGTGTGTGTGTGTGTGTGTGTGTGTGGTGTATGCATGCTTATGTATACACACGCACAGAGGTCATAGGACAACTTTGTGGAGTTCTCTCCTTCTACTTTTACATGGATAGTTGCTGAAGATGGAGCTCAGGCTGTCAGGTTGCACAGCAAGCCCTTCATCCAACGAGCCATCTCACCACCCCCTAACAAGGAAATTCTACCATACATAAATGTACATAGCGTAAGAGTAGAAGCTCTGTCCCTTTATCAGTATGGATTTAGACATGACTTCTTTATCTGCTTATCAGGAACAATGAGCTTTAGCTACTTACAAGACTTTGTTATGAAGACGGAATACATCAACCTATATCAGACAACTGAAATGGCATGCACATTTCAAGTGCTTGGTACTGATGAACTAACATCCTTAGCTGGGCTTCTTTTACCTCACCCTCACCCAAACAAAAAGTTAATCTGGCCTCATATCAGCTGCTTTCCACCTCTTTCCTTCTTGTCCTTCTTACTCTCTTTAGTGAACTTGCAGATTACCAAGTTCAATGAGTGTGTTTCTGTTTACTTTTCTCATTATCCAACTACTCAATGGGGTGGAAATAGAGCTCCTTGACAGAGTACATACCCAGCATGTGTAGGGCAATCTGAGTTCAAGTCCCAGCACCACAACAAAAATGAAGCAAGGTAGTCTCAAGTGTGGTCGTCTCAGTTAACCACAACTGTTGAAATACTTTCTCCTCTTGGTTCCCCAGACACCATTTGCCTATGCTTGCTGGTACCTCATGGGCCATTTGCTACCTCCATTTCCTTTACTCAGGGCCTACAGTTGGAGTTTGTCAGATGGGGGACACAATGGACAAGATTCTATTTTTCTTATTCAACCTACTTTCCAGAATTTATCGAATTTAATAGTACAGATACCAACTGCGTTCTTATGGCTCCAAGTTTACATCTCCTTAGAAGCTCCATTTATCATATTGAGTTTCCCTGTCAAGTTTTGAAGGAATGCTCACCTTTGGGGCAGACCAAACATAAAACTGTGAACAGATCACCTGTGTTCAGCTGGAAGTTGGGATTATCACAGATTTAACCTATAATAGTATTATTATTAATTTTATTTAATTATTTATTTGGTTTTTCGAGACAGGGTTTCTCTGTTGTAAATCTGGTTGCCCTGGAACTCACTGTGTAGATTATCCTGGCCTCAAACTCACAGAGATCCACCTGCCTCTGCCTCCTGAGTGCTGGGATTAAAGATGTGTGCCGCCACCACCCGGCTTAACCTGTGTTTTAACTCCAGTTTTGTTCTATCATTAATTAATGATAGATTCTAAGTCACAATCTAACATATATTTGTGTATAAGGTGCTGAGGATTAAGGCCAGATCTTTACATATGCGAAGGAAGCACACTCCTGTGAACTCCGTTGCCAGATATATAGTGTAAGATTTAAAAATAAATTAAACCAAAAAGATCAATAAATATTTTTATACACTGACATGGATCCCATTACATGCTATTTGCATAAATAAAATAAAAAACTCATGAGTCCTTTGCATTATTAAAATAAAAAGGGAAATTTAAAAAACAAACATATACTTAAGTTGTTCATTGGATCAGACTTTTTCCTACAGAAAAAGCTGAAGTTCTTTGGATGATTTTTTAAAAGGAGTCTAAACTGGATCCTTGGTTGTGCAGGACAGAAGTGTTAAGTATGTATGAGGTGTATCACTGATCGAGATCTAGTAAACTGTAAGCTGACTCTACCAGCATGTGAATGGTTAAGCTTAGACTGCAATTAATTTTTCATTGCTTTCTTTTTTTATCTTTTTTGTATTGGTTCTATTTCTGGCATCTCCTCTGCTGACTACTGAAGATGGCTTACGTTTCTTGTAGGCTTGTCTCAGTTACTCTTCTGTCTTACCATGTTGCACTCTCTGGCTAAGCTTTAACTCCTCACTCCATTTTCCACAGATAGTAGGATACCATTGCCCTGTCTTTTCTTAATTCCCTTTCTTGATCATTTTTGGTGGAGCAAATCATAACTTGTAGCTTTTGTCACGTTAGAGACTAGAAACTGAAGTAATGATTTAGCATGCATCTTAATATCTATCCTTTCTATGATGTGTTAAAACTGTCATAGAATCTCGAGCCTTTCCCACAGCTCTTTGCCTATAGTTAATTCCCATGTTTACATTATGCTCTCACTATCCGCACTCTTTAACACAGTTTTTAAAATGATAATTTATTGAAGAACTCCGTTAGCTTTCTATTTACTTATTCCTTACTGTTCCCACAATTTGCTCCACTATTTTCCTATCTGAATTTGATTTTGGCAGAATGTTGCACTTTCCCAAAGGAAGAGATGAAGCACATATGTAACTAATATATGTCCATTACCCTATTCTTAGGCACTTTAAAAGAGAAATTGCCCATCCATTCTGAGCTAGCAGTATCTAGTTTGAGGTCTGATAGAAGGAAAACTATGTATTTGTCTTTAAGAACAGGGGACTGTCACCTTTGACTGAAGACATCTTAATCAAAGGGTTTTTTAACCTAAGCACCAATGGAAATGTTGAAAGCAATTTTTCTGTCCTTTCATTATGTAGGGAAACAACAGAGAACCAGCTAAGTGATTTCAAAAACACAAAGTAAGAGGCCAAGTAAAAAATGACAATCAAAACATAAGAAATAGAAAGACAAAAAAAAAATCCAAAACAAAACAAAATGAAACAAAAAGTCCACAAAAACAAGATATGGGAGTTCATTTTGTGTTGGCCAACTACTCCCTGGGCATGAAGGTTTGCTCTAGAGTGGGGTTAATACACTCAGTTATACTCCACCGGAAAAACAAACTGAGTTTTGTTTTGAGGGAGGAAGAGAGAAAGGGAACAAGGGATATAGAGGAACACTAGGAATTTTTATGTTAAAAAAAGCTTTTTGGTCTGACTAGTCACTAGAGGGTCCTGTTCCCACCCCAGCTGTGGTATAGTTGTTTATGAGTTGGAATTTGAGTGCTTGATGCAGGTGGCTATAATTTGGTTGGGTGCAGTGGTTCTGGCACCTGTAGCTTGTCTTTGGGACTGTGTGCCACATGAGTTTATGGGAACTTTTGGCTTAGGGTGTAAAAGATCTGAAGCCCTAAGAGTCGGTGTGGGTATTGGTTGGTGGTTGGTTGGTTGAGTTGTTATTGTTAGTGAGATAATTCCTAAAAAAACAAAGGTTGGAGAGATTCGGGCTTAGGACAGCCTAAAAAGAGGCTGTGAAGATTTCTACTTTTCTCACTTTCTGTATTAAGGCCGCTTGTAAAAGTGGTGAAGATGTCTATCTTTCTTTCTCCTTCCCTAAATTGAGGGTAAAAGATTGTAGCTTACTGCTACAAAGAGAGCTATCACATGTAGTTTCATGGAAGGAGGTGGGGAGGATCTAGGATCAAAATATAATGTATGAAAAACAAAAACAAAAACAAAAATCTCTCATACCAAAAAGCCCCTCAGACTGTGGGTGCTGTAGGATGTAATTTCCATATTGATAAATAAAATAGAATAAATAATAATAATAATAACAACAACAACAATCTCCACGATTAGCAAAGAGCAGTATATAAGCAATTCTCTCTAGTTTCTGGAGAAAGCAAAGCTAAAGAAAGTGACCAAATATCTGCTGTATCTGTCAGGAAAAAGATGTCAGATATTAGCTGTGAATTGAAAAATGGTAATTGAAGGAAACATTCAGAGGAAAATGTAGAATCCTGTTGACCAAATGAAACAAAAGATATAATCTTATCCAACTGATCTTTAGCACTGTTACAGTACACAGCATGCATGAATTTTGGAGTCGGATGGATAGGGGGTCCAATACCACATCCATTACTGTCTATAGGATGGACCTTCAGCAGTTAAAACATAATTATCTACATGTCAGTTTCCTTACTAACTCATAGTATAGTTCTTGCTTAGCATTCACGAGCACCTGGGTTCTGTCCTCAAGCATTGCAAGGAAAGGAAAGTAAAAAGGAAGGGATGGAATGAGAGGAAGGTGAGAGAGTGTAAACAAGATTATATAACATCTCAAATGTTTCTTCTTCAGATAGGTAGTATACTTATTAAAAACCTGACACATAGTGCAAGAGCATCTAATAAATATTAATTTAATGTCTATTCCCTATTTTGTTCTTTCTGAATACACAGATTAGGTTAGTTGAAAAAACTATTATCATTAAAATCAAGCTTTGCTGCAATAAGCCCACGCCCCAAAAGAGGTCTCAAATTAATGACCTCTTCAATTATTGTTATACACACACACACACACACACACAAATGCACACATCTGCACATGTATTGTATACAGCCTATTGAGCTGTTGCCTGTATGTGTATTTGTTTAGGGTTGAACACTTGGAATTGGATACCCCACCAGGGAGCTCATCTTTGGAGAAGACTGACTCTAGCCTCTCCCAGGAGCCTTTAATTAATTGACTATTGCTCTTCATTTAGGGGTAGGGCCTTGTGAGATTTCTCCAACCCACAATGGGATGTCAATTGGTGTTGTCATTGTACGGGTCTTGTTTAGGCAATCACGTTTTTGAGATTTCATGGGTGCAGCTTTCCAGTCATATATAGAAGATACTATTTTCAAGCAGATGTTCTGGTCCTCTTAAAAAAGATCTTAAATCTTTCTACTTTGTTGTATTGTAGATGTGTCAATGTGTCAGTTGACACCCCATAGTCACATATTCGCTGCATTTTGAGCGGTTGTGAATCCCTGTAATAGTTTCCATCTGCTACAAAAAGAAGCGATGAGAAGTGAGAGCTACACTTATCAATGGGTATAACTAGTAATATTTAGAACACAGTAAGTAATTATATTGATTTGGGAAAACTGCGGTAGTAGTTTCTTCTCTAGGGTCTGTCATCTCCCCAGCAACAGTTATTTAGCTAGGTTTCTAGTACCAGGCATGATTTCCATTCTGCTGGTAAACTGAGTCATGTGTACAACCAAAGAGAGACACTCCAGGATGCAATGAAACATCAAAAGAGGAGGGGGCTCAGCCTCAAAGGACTGGGACTCAGAGAAGCCTTTCAGAAGTATATTTATGCATAATGACACAAGACTTCCTGGTTTGCCAAGAATGTCTTGTGACTGAAGTCATATGAAAGCTAAAGAACTCCCCCAGTAGAACAACTTAATAAATGTCAGGAAACACTCACAAAAATATCTCTGATTTTTTAAAATAAAGATTTCCCCAAGGCCTAGGTGTGCCTAAAAACATTCCCGACAGTCTGGTGTTTATGCCAGGTACGATAGCTCTACTAAATTTCCCATTACACCATTCTATTGAGTGGACCTTAAGTCCAAATAGATAGTTGTTTACCCCCAATACGTAGGTGCTACTATTGTACCCTTGGGGATATCTCATCATAGTGGTCATTATTGTGGTTGGTAGGTTTACATCGGGGTAGGACTATTGATTATTTTTCTCTCTTGGCACCTTTTCACATGAGGGCCAGTCCTCAGGTAGGAGATTTTCAGATTAGCTCAATTCTTCAAAGTCCTGTATCTGAAATGTGTGGTCTTACCTTTAAGTTCTGGAAGCCAACCAAGGACAATGGCTATAGGCTATATTATTTCAGATATCTCTTCAATTCCCTTGACTACATGAAAGAAACTTTTAGTGTGTGTGTGTGTGTGTGTGTGTGTGTGTGTGTGTGTGTGTGTGTGTGTATTTGGAGGGCAACTTGCAGAAATGGTTTCTCTCTTCCTGTGGGTTCCAGGAATCGAACTCTGGTCATTACACTTGGTGGTAAGCTCCTTTATCCACTGAACTATCTCAGCAGCCCTGTAAACTTTTTTATGTCTTTTATTCAAATGGATTTGGCCTAATACAATTTCAGGTTAGTTTGTCAAAAAATTAGTTGTATAAGAACCAAATAAGATTAGTGTGCTGGCATATTTTATGTTAAATTGGCACAAGCTAGAGTCAATGGAGAGGAGGGAGCCTCAACTGAAAAAAAATGCCTCCATAAGATCAGGTTGTAGGCAAGCCTATAGGGCATTTTTCTTACTTAGTGCTTGATGTGGGAGAACCCAGCCCACTGTGGGTGGGGCCACTTCTATGTTGGTGGTCCTGTGATCTTTAAGAAAACAGGCTAATGCTGGGTGGTGTTGGCACATGCCTTTGATCCCCGCATTTGGGAAGCAGAGGCAGGGGGATCTCTGTGAATTTGAGGCCAGCCTCATCTACAGAGCAAGTTCCAGGACACCCAGGGCTTCACAAAGAAACCCTGCCTTAAAAAAAGCTGGTAAAAATATATAAAAGAAAAAGAAAAGAAAAAAGAAAGCAAGTCATGTTGAGCAAGCCAGTAAACAGCACTTCTCCATGGCCTCTGTATCAGCTCCTGCCACCAAGTTCTTGCCCTCTATGAATTCTTGTCCTGACTTTGGTAATGAACTGCGATGTGGAAGTGTAAGCCAAATAAGCCCCTTTCTCCTTAAGTTGCTTTGGTCATGCTAGTATCATAGCAATAGTAACTGCAGAGGTTTGAGTAAGAATGGCCCCATAGGCTCATATACTTGAATGCTTAGTCACCAGGGAGTGGCACTATTTGAAAGGATTAGAAGGATTAGGAGGTATGGCCTTATTAGAAAAGTGCATCACTGGGAGTGGGCTTTGAGGTTTCAAAAGCTCATGCCAAGCCTAGAGTCAGTCTCCCTCTCCTTCTCTCTCTCTCTCTCTCTCTCTGCCTTTGGATCATGATGTACCTCTCAACTACTTCTACAGCACCAGCCTACCATGCCACGCCATGCTGTCTGCCACCATGCTCCGACAGTAACCCTGACTAAGACAATTTGTATCTGCAGGCTTCTTCTATCAGAAAGTCTAAGGCAGTAGTTCTCAACCTTCCTAATGCTCCCACCCTTTAGTACAATTCCTCATGTTGTGGTGGCCCCCCCAACCACAAAATTATTTTTGTTGCTACTTCATAACTGTAATTCTGCTACTGTTATGAATCATAATGTAAATACTTGATATGCAGATGGTATCAGGCAACTCCTGTGAAAGGGTTGTTTGACTCCCAAAGGGGTCACGGCCCACAAGTTGGAACTGCTGAAGTACTTAAGAGGTATAGAATCTAAAGTATGAGCAGCTGCAAGTATTCAAGTTCATATGGAAGCATGATATTTTTTATTGAAGAATAAGAATTTTGTTCAAATTCAACATGTCATTTCCTTGCCCTGTAGATGGTCAGAGTCCTGCCTGGGCTGAGCCCAGATTGTGTTTAGGGCATTTTCAGTGGCATTGCCATTTTGGGGGTCTGCTTTGGACCTAACACAACTGTCTGTAACGCTAGTGCCAGGAGATCTGTCACCCTATTTTGGCCTCAGTATAGCATACATGCAGGCTAAAACACTCATACACACAAAATAAAATAAAAATAATGCTATTCATCTAGACATAATTGATTTCTGGTTTCCCTAACGACACACATACTGTCCACTGCACTCAGTACTTTTGCATTTTCTTGTCTGGCTGTCCCCAACCCCCCACAGTAGCTTTCTCTTCCCAGTTCCTTCCTAATTGTCTCGGCTCCAGACCCTAGGCTCTGGTAAATTTAAATGTTAGCAACCAGATTGGCAAGTAAACAAGGAAATTAAATTCCCCAATTAGTTAGCAACAGAATAAATAGCTCAGGAGGTGGTCTCTCTGAGATGGAGCAGAGAAATGAACAGGAGAGAGACTATATGCAGTCAAGGTGTACAGCTTTATGTATACTGCACACAGACAGATATTTCTGACTTTTTTGATGGGACTAGGACTTTAACAGCCCTTAAGGAAAAACTGCAGTGTACTCTTGTAGATTTCTGTAAGACTAGTAGATACAGTAGCTTTCTTAAATGTCGCAAAAGTCATTTGTTACATTTCACTTCTCACAAAGTTGCTTTGATGAACCCGCTATCTTCCTAATTTCAGAATGCCTTTTGTTATAGAAGGAGGTGGGACAGTCTTGCAACGAATACGACATAAAACGATATAAAAGCTCATATTAGGAAAAGCTCAGATATCCAAGTGATCTGGGGTGGAATTTTTCACTCCAGTCTTTCTCGTTGGAGACATGATTTGTTCACATTTGAAACCCTGTGTGGACCCGGGGTGCGATGATGTCAAGCAATCTTTGGGAGGTGTGGGGTGGAAAAGTAGAATTGCTTCCAAAAAGGATTGGAAGTTAAGCCGGAGGCTGGGAGCGAACCCTCCTTCAGCGAACGCACATTCGTTTTGCTTTTTGCTTTTTTGCCTACCCCACGCCAGAGCCTACTCGCGTCTCCTCCGGATGGGTGCTGGTCCTCGATAACTCCCAGTTCTGATAATCTCAGGAACTCGAGCTGCCCTCACTTCCGACCTCCTTCCTCCGAGGCCGGGCCGGGGGCGGGGGCGGGAGCGGTGCCCGGCGCGCGGAGCACACATCTGCCGCGTCCTCCCGGGAGCGTCTGTCAGCGCGTGGGAGGAGAGCTCGCGCCGAGCGGCCCGCCCGCTCCCCTCCCGGGGCGGAAGCCTCCCCTCCCCACCCCCACGCCGCGGCGGGCCCCGGAGGGGTAGGCAACTTTCGGGGAAGTCGAGGAACGCGGCCTGGGGTCCCCGGAGCCGAGCCGGGCGGGGCGCACAGAGCCCCGGCCGCAGTTCCCCCGGCCGCCTCGTGGGGGCGCCGGCGCGGCCGATCAGGTGACCGAGCGCCGGTCCCGGCTGCGGGAAGCCGCCTCGTTCTCAGCCGCCGCCGCCGCCGCCGCCGCCACACCTAGCGGAGGAGCCGGGAAAGGCGGCCCGGGTGGGGGAGACTGGGGCGGAGAGCGCCGCGGGTGGAGGCGGAAGGGCGGCGGGCGGAAGCGAGCGCCGCGGCTGCTGTGTCACGGCGCGGGTGGGCGCGCGGCATGGGCGCGCCGCGCTGAGGCGGAGGTCGCGGGCGGGCGGGCGGGCCTGAGGGACGCGGCGAGCCGGCGAGTTGTGCGCCCGGCGGCGGCGGCGGCGGCCGCACCATGTCGCGCTCCGTGCTGCAGCCCAGTCAGCAGAAGCTGGCGGAGAAGCTCACCATCCTCAACGACCGGGGCGTCGGCATGCTCACGCGCCTCTACAACATCAAGAAGGTGCGCACGGGCCGGCGAGGCCGGGCGGGGTGCGGCGGGGGAAGGCCGCGGGCGCGAGCTCGGCCTGCTCGCGCGGGGGCCTCCGGGATGCGCCGCGGCCTAGAGTGAGCCGCGGGGCGGGAGGACAGGAGCCATTTCCCGGCTCCCGGCGGCGGGAACCGGCCGGGCCGCGCATGGCTGCCGCGACGCGCCGGTTCGCGGGAACGGAGGGAGGGCTCGCGGCCTTCCCGGGCTGCGGGGGGAAAGGGCCCGGGTTTCTTGGGTCGCGAGTGTGGGAATGTGGCGGTCGACCCTGCGCTCCCCACTCGGCCGCTTGATGTTTCCTTGGCTGAATAAAGCTTCCCGGCGGCGTGTTGACGTTTAGGAGAATTTCATTTTGAAGGTGGACGGGAGGGGGAAGTGAGGGTGGGACCGGTTTTCTTCTGAAATACTTGGAGGCTGTGAGTCACTAGAACAGGAATAACAACCTCTCCTCGCTGCTCCCTTCCTCCTCATTTTAGTTTTCCCAACCCTATCTGATAGCACCAAACCACCGTTCCGTAAAGTACAATGGCCGTAGAAAATAAAAACGGAATCTGTTCCCATCCTGTTCCCTTCGCAACGTAGGACGAGGATTTGAGTAACTAGCCGGTGGACCTATTGAAATCTTCAGGTTAGGGAGTGGAGGGCTGTATTGGAGTTAAGAAAAGTAGATCTAAAGGTAGAAGAAAAAAATGCCATTAATTTACCTTAGAAGAAAACATGCCCAAATCCATTTATTTTTAAGACAGCTTTCGCGAGCAACCAAGTGAATTTGGTAAGGAGAAAAAGTTTGCTTTTGGTACAGTTTATACCTACGCCTCGTGGGTTTCTGTGTATTTGTGTCATATCTTTCATAATCTTGTTTTAAAAAAAAATAACCTGAAATACGGCTTTTTGACCATAGCAATAGAGTTAAAGGTTGTTCGTGAAGATTCTTTTAAAAATTAGAATCGAAGAATTCCAGTATAAACTTGTTTTATTCCTACAATATGATTTGGACTCTGTAATTCTGAAGCACACCGTTTTAAATTATTATTAGTACTACATGCTGGGAAAGGATAGCTGTGTTGTTCTGGTTACTCATTTGGGTTCAAGGATTGATTGTTTCTAAACCCAGCACAGTCTGGAGCCAGGATGTACCCACCGAGTTTGTGACGTGAGAGAGCCTTCTGCAGCCACCCCTTAACTATAACTTTATGGGGTTGGGAAAATTTAATTTTAGGTAGTGTAAGTTGCACTGATGAGAACTTTTGGATTTCGCTGTTTAAGAAATTTGGAAATCAAGTTCTGTATGGGCTTTGTTTAAAAAGAAAAAAAGAACCAGCGAGTCAAATGTAACTAGAAGTTGCTAGACCTGTGGTATTGTGGTTAAAGGAAATGGTTATGATGGTTTCTAAAAGAGGAAGTGAGAGTAACATCAGAAGTGATTTGGGTAGTTGAGTAAAATACTTTAAAGCAGTCAAGTCACTAGACATTTTTTACAGTGTAAATATAAACAGACTTGAATATTTCATTTTCATGGGTAATAGTAAATGGAATCCTAAGCATTTAAACTTATAATTAACAGTTCACTGCCTTTTTTCAAAGTGTTTTTCACTTCCTGTTTTGAGAAACTTCAGGCCCTTGTGTTGACTACTAAAATGGAAAATAAGTGAATGTGATCGTTATATTTTGATTTTGAGTTATTGAAATGCTGTATATTTCAGCACTTACATATATTTATAGTTTCTTGAAACATTTTGCCTACTTGGCTTATGTGTTTTTTCCTGGGAAGAGTAATTCATTTTGAAGTACTAATACTTGGGCATTGTCTATCATGCAAGGCTTTGATTAGGGCTTGCTGAAATCTACCGCGTGTGTGTGTGTGTGTGTGTGTGTGTGTGTGTGTGTGTGTGTGTGTTAGTGTGTTAAATACATCTGATACTATTTTGTGAGAGGAAGAGAAAGCATGAGAGCAGGTGTGTGGAGGTTACAGGATAACTTACCTGTTTTCTCCTTCTACCTGGAGGGTTCCAGGGACCACACTGTTTTCAGGCTTAGCTGCAGTTTACCCTCTGAGCCATCTTGCTGACCCTTTAGATAGAATTTGAATCTTTTAGCCTATGGAATTGCTTGTCTGTCTCCTCCCAGCTGGCTAAGGATCGAAACATTTGTTCAGATATCTTGCCAAAGAAGTTAAGATTAGTTTACTTTGTGTTTATAAGGTTCATGTTGTCTACATTCTTAAGGCAATGTAAATTACATCATCTTTTTATATTTTTTTTTATTTTTAATTTTATATGTATGAGTGTTTTGCCTGCATGTATTTCTTCTCCTCTTGTGTGCCTCATGCTCACAGAGTCCAAAAGAGGATGTTAGGTCCCTGGAACTGGAATTAAGTTGGTTGTGAGCTCCAACTCATATTTCAAAACCTGGCACAAATGTTCCTATCCATCTTCCTATCTTTCCCAGTCTAAAGTTTTTTAAAATTCTTAAGTATCCCACAATCCTATTTATACACTGTATTTGGTTTACTAGCTACACATCTCTCTCTAAGATATGAACATCTTGACACTGGACTTAGTATACCTGTGTCTCCAATGCTAGAGAAGACATTCAGTAGGTGGAGATTAAATGAATGGGAGGGGGGGTTCCTCTTAACATTGACACTACCTAAAAGATTGGCTTATAAGGAAACATTTCCAACAGATTCTTTTAAGAGATTATTTGAAATTGTCATATATATACACATCTATTTACATATTAACAATTTAAGATCTTATGAAGTTTGATATTATCATTAAAATACTACAGTACTATGGTTAAACAGAGAATAGTTTCATTATTGTTAAAATATATAGTTTACCAAAGCTTACAATAGTGTTAAATTCTAAATAACAGTATCAACTCTTATAATCTTAAGAGCTTATGATATTCACTAACAAACTTAGGCTTGTGATTGAGTACTGCTAATCAAACAAACTTAGGCTGGTCATGACTCCTAATTGCGTTTCTTGTATTGCAGGTTACATAGTTTTTCAGTGTACAAAGTTACTGTTTGACCTTGTGATTTCCTACCCCAGATAGTGCTAGAAACCAAATCCCAGAGGCTGGGCTTGCTAGAAGTGTTCTACCACTAAGCTAAAATCCCAACTTCATTATTTGTCTTTGAAAATGAAAATTACAGAAGAAAATTTCATTTCACTGTTTCTCTTTATTCTAATTTTATGTTTTATATATACTCCCCCAGTTTAAGCAAAATGTCCTACATATTTTTGTTTTATTTATATGCGTAGTTCTTTCATTTTGTGCACATTAAAATACATCCGGGACTAGATCTCAGCGATAACCAGAAAGGGAGCTGAGGAAACAGCTCAGCTGGTGAAGAGCTTTCACACAGCGTAAGAACCTGAGCTCAATCACCAGTGCTGACCTAAGGTGCTAAGTCTATGATCCCAGCTCCAGGGTGATAGAGGCAGGTGGGTCCCTGGAGGTTGCTGGCTAGCTGGACAGACTTAATCAGCTAGATCAGCCAGCTCCAGGTCCCAATGAGAGACCCTGCCTCCAATAAATAAATGAATGAATGAATGAATAAATAAATAAGTAAAGGTTAGGTAACTCCTGAGGAATGACACCAAGGGTGACCTGTGACATTCACGTGTACACACACGTGCACACACCTGCACTCAAATCACAGAAAATCACAAAGGAAAAATAAACAACTTGCAAAGTTGATACTAAATATATTTTACCAAAGAAATTTGAGTTAAAAATTTAAATTGCTAATTTAAAATTATTTCTTCTTTTAATACATTATAAAACCAAACAGAAAACTCCATTAATAATCACTGATACACTGATAGCATGGTGAAAATGTTCTTTTCATACAGATTGATACAAATGTCATCATAAGTAGTCCACAGTAAAGGGAAAATTATTCCTATACTTGTACATTTTCTGTAAGGCTTTTGGCATATTAGTATTAATTACATATTCCTTTCAGATGTTTGAAAATTGAATTGGATCTATCTGCAGTCAGATTTCTGAAGAGCTTACTATGAAAATTTCAGGAGCAGTGAGATGGCTCAGTGAGTACAGCCACTTCTGCCAGGCATGGTGACCTGTGGATGACCCTCAGGGTCCACATGGAAGGACAGAACTGACCCTGGGAGGCTGTCCTCTGACCTCCACACAGGCTCTGTGGCACATGTGAGCATGTGTGACCCCTTCCACATCTCTCTGCCCTCTACTCCCAGGCACACAAAATAAATTAATAAAAAATAAAAATTTCTGGCCTGAGAGATGGCTCAACAGTTAAGAGCAGTAGCTGCTCTTCCAGATGATCAGAGTTTAATTCCCAGCACCCACATGGCAATTCACAACTGTCCTTAACTTCAGTTCCAGGGAATCTGACACCCTCTTCTAGTCTTTGGAGGCACGAGGCATGCCCACAGTGCACAGGCAGGAATTAACAAAGATTAAATTGCACAGGTTTTGTTCAGCAGAATAGATAAAGATACAAAATATGTTATAAAATTCCTAGCTAATATTTTTTATTTCTTTTATTAATCTCTGTGTGTGTGTGTGTGTGTGTGTGTGTACACACCCCACTTTTGAGGTCAGAGGACAACCTGAAAGAGGTTGTTCTTTTCTTCCATCATAGGGGTGTTGGGGATTGAACTCAGCTCATCAGGCATGGTGGCAAGAGTCTTCACCAGCTGAGCCACCTAACCAACCTTAATATATATATTTTTAATAGGCCTACAACTCTATACTTCCCTGTACTTAGATTTTCTTCTTCCTAGTCTCATATTTTGTAGTTGAGAGTCACATTCTAGGTAAAGCTTTAACACTAGTTTTAACCTTGAAAAAAAATATTTACCCGTCTAGGCTTTAATTTATAAAGTGACATTATTAGTTCTTGCCTACAATTGAATATCTTTTTTTCAGTACATATTAGTCTTGGAAAGTACTTGAAAATGACTGGATCTTGGCTTGAATCTAATGAGTCAGTTCTGATGCTCGGAACCACTGAGACAACTAAACAGTGATGCAGTCCTCAATGCCTCTGCTTTCTTCCTCCAACAGCTGTTCATTGTCAGGAGTCAGTTTTGTCAGCTAGGTTATAACTAAATTATTTGAAGGTTGTACAGGCCTTTCTAATCGCAAAATGTGTTCATGGTATGTACCTGCCCTTAGTGCCTGTCAGGTGCCAATCTACACCTTTTGCCTTATTAAAGCATTACTATCCCTGTAGATTCTAGGCTAGCACTCTACTACTGAGCTGTATCTACAGTCCTTAGTAGTACTGATTTTCATTCTTGGAATCTTAAGTCTGTGTTCCAGTTCTCCAACATTGTGCAATACTGTTATTAACCTCATATTTTGAGAATTAAATGGATTTCTTTATGTGAAATATTAGTACAGTGACTGCTAGAAGGGATAAATGGACTTAGAGAGATGGCTTGCTGACTAGGGAGTCTTACTGCTCTTTGAGAGGACCCGAATTTGGTTCCTAGTCCCTATATCTGGCTCACAACTACCTGTAACTCCAACTTCAGGGGATCCAACATCCTCTTCTGGCGTCTGCAGGCACCTGCAATCAACACACATACACCTGAATAAAATAAGTTTTTAAAAAAGGATAATAGAATAATTGTTGACTGCTGTTACTCTGTTTCTGGATCTTGCAACAGACTTGATACTTCATAAATGAACCCCCCCCCCCCATTAAATCCAGCTCGGTTCCACCTTCAGGAAACACAGGTACCCATTTTATTACTTGGCAGTAGTTAGACTCTGCTTACTGTTCATATAGAATAACTGCAAAAATGTGTTCTGTGGAAGTTCTTTAAAGAACTACTTAATATTGAGTATGCATATGTCAGTGTCTAAAACTTAAAAAAAATCTGTTTTATAAACTGAGATACTCTATACATTGGAATTCAGAAATGTAAGAAATGTAGTGACATAGTTACTTTTTGAATTGAATAGTTGTTAGAAACTTTGAGTCATTAATTTTTTAATTAAAATTTTTAGATTTATTTATGTGTATGAATGTTTTGCCCACAAGTATGTATGTATACCACGTGTGTGCCTGCTGCCCAAGGAACTCAGAAGAGGGCTTTGGATCCCTTGGAATTGGAGTTATAGATAGTTGTAAACCAACATGTGGGTGCTGGGAATCGAACTCAGGTCCTCTGCAAGAGCAGCACGTGCTCTCTTTTAACTTCTGAGCCATCTCTTCAACCCAGAATCATGATATATAATAAGGATTTTGAAGGATGTAATGGTTTGAATCTCCTAGATCTTGATTTTTCCTGAACTTGTGCCTTGAGAACAAATTATAATTTCTTTGTTTTTAGATCTGCAATTACTAGCCTTAATTAAGAGCTAGAATTATTAATAAAATTACATGAGTTTGAAAATATTCCTAATAACTTTGATATACTTTTCTCAGCCTCTTAGCCTAAACTATTAATGGAGTATTTTTTTCTTTTCTGTATCCAAACTCAGGGAAAGTCCACGTCTAACGTGGACTGACTGGCCAAAATATAGGAATGACAAGAGAGAGAAAAAAAAAGGAATATTAACTACTGATTCTGCAATTCAAGATTATGCTATATTAGAAAAATGATCAAATTGATCGGTTTCAAGCAGCTGAGTTATGGGAAGAATGTAGTGTGTTTTCATACATCATGGTGGCATCTGTCTAGAGATGCACCTTCTGGTACCGAGAATGTGAGTTACGTGTTTGGGGTCTTGCTGATTAGTGATTAAATCCTTGACCAGGTCCCCTAGTTTCTCGAAGCTCCTCTGTTCAGGCACTCTATAAAGTATTGGTGACTTTGAATATAAGAACTGCCAGTAAACTTGGTTCTACTCTCTTCTTTTTGGTTGTTTTGTTGTTTTGTGAGTTTTGTTAATCTTTTATGAATAGATATTTGACTTACTTGCGTTATTTGACTTTTTTTTTAAGTCTTGGTTAATTCTTGAAAAATCATGTAGTGCTAAGCATGTAAAACTAAGCTGCAGTGTGTAGTTTTACCTGTAAGTACTTGGAGTAAAGGACTGAAAAAGAGGATTCAATGCTAGATTAGTGAGGAAACGCTGTCAGATCTTGTCTTGATATTTCTAGTCAAAGGCATTTATTTTGTGACGTAAATAATATATGTTGTTTTCTGGAAATCTGTTCCTGGTGGTAACATTAGATTTTGTTTTTGTAAGAAAATTAACTTTTAGATGTCCAATTAACAATATGAATGTAAAATCATTTTCTTTCAACTTTTCTGCCCTCCATATGAATTGTTTTTATTAGGGTGGGGGAAATTAATTTCTATAGACAGATTAACAGTCATTTAGAATTTTTCTACTGTAGGAGAATTGTGTAAAAAACATAACTTGAGTTATAGTCACAGCTCCTTGCTAGGTGTATCTTACCTGGTTATGTAGTCAGATCATAGTTCAAGTTTTCTTGTACTTTTCTTTTTTTCCTGAGCATTCTTCATATAAATATCTTTCTTTTTATTAAGTAAGTATGTCAAGTAAATTGATTTTAGAGAAAGTAAAATGGAACTTCTCTATATTCCTTATATTTGTATTAGTTTCTTTTTTTAAGCATTCATTGTGTATGAAATACACGTATAAGTTCTTCATACCCACAAACACACCACACCCCTGTAGTGAAAATAGAACTTTGTAGGACAGGTTGTAATTATCTCCAATTTAGTACATGAAGACTCCAAGATATGAAAGATAAAATCACTTATTCATAGTTATACAGCTATTATGTGACACAGTGAGGACTTGAACATGGGCATCCTGTGTTAAAATTCATGTTCTTGGGCTCTAGGGATATAGTGGTAGGATATGTTGTTGGCATATTTGAGTTCCTGAGTTCAATCCTCAGCATGAAAACATAAAGCTATATTCTTTCTATGAATACAACAGAATATAGTTCCTAATGTTGAGATCCTTTAATACAGTTAGTTCCTCATGTTGTGGTGACCCCCAACCATAATGTAATTTTGCTAACGTTATGGATCATAATGTAAGTATCTGATATGCAGATGGCCTTAGGTGACCCATGTGAAAGGAGTCGTTCAACCCCCAAAGGGGTTACCCACAGGTTGGGGATTGCTGGGGTAGACCTAGAGTAAGTGAAAGAAATAATGTGATTGAGAGAGGGAATCACAGTTAAGAAAGTTAACACTAAATGGTTAACATGGTTCTAGATACCATGATACAGACCGTTATTGATGATCTGTCTCCGTAGTAGACTTTGGCTTAGGTAATTATCATGATCTTTATTACAACTATTCCTAATGACAGCTTACGTTTTTGAGCACCTATGTGCCAGTCACTTTGCTAAATGCTTTACATGGATTACCTAACCTCTTCAAAGCCTTATAATGACACTATGAGGTAAGTACTCTCCCTTCGCCTTTTACAGATGAAGAAACTGAAACTAGGAAATGTTATCTATGCAAGGCCCCATAGCTTGTAGGTGGTAGAGATGGAAGCTTGGCTGGCTTTAGTTCAGAATCTGTTGTCATTCATTTTTGGCCCACTGGGCCCATGCAAAGAGGTAATCCAATTCTAAAAGCAGTTATGTATAATTTATTTTTCCATTGAAATGAAATTTCTTTTTTTTGTTTTCAATATAAGAACTATTTATATACATATTTCTTTTGTGATCTTGGGAAATGGGTATTTTTTGTATTGATAGTTGTTAATACTGGATACCCAGATAATAGTTAGATAATAGATAATGCTAATAGTGGATACCCAGATTTTTAAATAGAATATAAGAGAAATACATCTTGAAAAAACAACGTATTGAATCATTTTAAGATTCTGTACTGTCCTAGGCATGCTTTATATAAGGAAATGCTAATCTGTAGCTGTTTTTTTAAGTACAGTTGCTTGGTTGTGTGAGTCTTGATAAAGAAGACGAATAGAAGACTAGTCTATAAAAGACTATTTCAAAGAAATGATAGTCTGAGTAAAAGTCAGATTATGCTAATATTATGTAGAAATGGATTTGTGTAGTAGTCTTGTCAGTCTCATTAAAGGTTAAACTCTAAATTAAAAAAATTACTTGATCTAATTATTCTGAGAATTGATACTGTATTCATATTTCCATTTATAAAAGATAGGAATGTTTTTATTGGTTTTCTTTATTTTATACTTTGGCTTGGAAACTAAGTGATATTTGAAAAATAGTTTCAATTTGAGCTGAAGTACAAAGTTTATCCTGTAACAATTCATTTTTATTCTTGGCTACCGTTTCTTTTTAAGGTATGTAAAATTTCACTAATGGCTTTGCTCCTATTTTTATAGCTGCATGTAGTCTTTATTTTTCCTTCTTTCTAGTATTATTTTAAGTTGGTTTAGAAAGACCACCAAGATACTGACATGGTTGTACACTTACACAGTATTTAAATCTATATGAATAGTATAAACTATATAAATCTATTGTATAGTAGAACTCGCTACTTAAGTAACTTATAAATTGTAGCACCATACAGTTCTCATCTTGTATTGTTTTTCATAGTCTGCAGTGCATAAGTTTTCTACTGAAAAGTATGTCATAGTTTGACAATCATTGTTTACACGTAATTTTCTCTCTTTTTATTACAATGCTTCCCCAGCAAGGACAAGTTTGGAAGGTTTGCAAAGCTTTTCACCTTCCCTCTGCCCGCTTGCCCGCTTTCAGATCAGTCTCATGTTTCATAACTTCTCTTTCTGTAATCCACAACATAGCCATAGTAAACTAGAAGGTCAGGTTACAGTACTGTATCTCCTCACACACGGCAGGCATCACTACAAAAGCATATGCTTTAAAAGTGGAATAAACTTAAATAGGAATGATACGATTTTTAATACTTCCCTAAGAAAAAGCACTTGTATAAGCAGTTAATTGTCGTATAATCATACTGTTATACTTCCTGCTCAACCTTTCCAGTAACATTTGTATCGTGCTTTCCAGTTCACGGCAGAGGAGGTTGCACTGCTGATGTGGGCACATGGAAACATTTCCATTGTTTGGTGCTCATGAGATAGATGTAGGCGCATTGCTTGAGGTGCTGCTGGTATGAGGGAACACAGTGTTGTAATCGGATGTTCAGAAGAACAGGCAACACACGCCAGGAATATAGAACAACTTCAATTTTAGCAGCTTCCAGTTCTTTTGAGCTAGGGCTTTTGTATTAAAATGTTGAAAGTGAATGAGGAAAACATTTTGGAAAAGACATTTAAACATAAGCCTTCATTTTATAACACTTAGGAACATTTCTAGGACTCTACTTAATATTTAATTTTGTAATAATTTATTAGCTTCAGATGAATACAATCCTACCTCAAACCAAAAAGGTTTTCATTTTCTTTTCCTTTTTTAGGTTTGAGCTTTTTCCTTCACTGCTGTTCTGCGCTAACTGCTTTAAAACTTTCCATGCGTTTTTTTCAGTAGAAGAACATCTCTGTACTGTCTCCCATCGCATATTTCAGCTGTGACAATCCCTGCACTTTGCCTGTTCATTTTATCACCTGCTCACCAAAAACAATAAATCTTTCTAATTTCTGATTTCAGATTTGCTATTCTTTTTGATTTTAGGAATACACATTTCACTTTTTTTTCATTACTGTTGTTTTTTAGGCATGTGGAGATCCCAAGGCTAAACCATCCTACCTTATTGACAAAAACCTGGAATCTGCTGTGAAATTCATAGTCAGAAAATTTCCTGCTGTAGAAACGCGCAACAACAATGTAAGTTGTCCCAATTTTGTATTTGCATCGCCCGTCTCTGAGGAGAGCAATGCTCAGTGGAGTGTTGTGTCTCCCGTTTATCTAATGCTATGTGCAACATGTGGTGCACAGGTTTTAGACCTCGCTTAAATGCTTTTAAAGACAATACTAGTATTTCTGAAACTGGAAAAATGACTTCTAGCAACATTTTATTTGGAAAACGTTAAATCTGAATCTATTCCACTATTTTCTTTGAAGTTACAACAAGAATAGGTAATGGATAGATAAACAGCACCCCAAATGTGTGCGTGACTGCTTGAGTCATCTTTTTATCCATATATTATGGACTTAATTTTCTTTTGAAGTTGGCAGTGGCTTCAAAGAGCTTTTATTGCCTTAGTAATCAGTTTTTACTTTTTTTTTTTTTACTTTTAAACTGTATCTGCTTCCTTGGCATTTTCATAGTTTCCAAAAGCATTCTGGAAGTAAATGAGGTTATGGTACGAGGGTCTTTATTTCCACATTAGTTCCTATATGGAAATTTTCTCTTACAAAGTTTGATCATATTTAGTCTTCCTGGTATGTTTATTTTGGGACAGTTTTTTTTATAGTAATTTTATGAATAAGCAATTTTAGAAAGAGTTTTATTTTACTGTGACATATTTGCAAATGTTTTATTGACTTGGAATCTTTTCACAGGTCATTTTGCTTTATTTTTCCTTTGATATTTCCATACTGCAACCCTTGCTGTCTTTTCGGCTTTATATAAAAATTTAATCTAGCAATTTACCCTCATGAGATCCCCAATCTTGAGAATCTATTTAAAAGATATATTGTCATGTTTTTGTCCTTGAACATATATGATCGTTGAATATTTATATTTTCCTTGTTAATAATACTTAAAACGTAATGTACACAGAAATATTAGTCAGAATTAGTAAAAATAGCAAGTCAGGTACTTTAAAAGGCTTGGTTGGAATTTCTTGTGCTTCTTAAATCATTTTTTAAAGTGTTTTTTGGAAGTTTGGGTTGGTAAAAATCTTGGTTTTATAAAAGATTGTATTAGTATTTTATAATTGATATATAAAGGTCTTGACACATGCAAAAAAAATTGATTCAGTGCACACATTTTTAAGAAGACAGTTATTTAATGTGGATAATTTAAAAAACAAAAACAGAGCATGATAGTATTTCTGTGGATAATTTCCATACAACCAAAAATTAAAACATTAAAGTAAATAAAAAACATGTATTTCTTTTTTCCTGCGTAGTGAAATATTTACATATTCTCCAGTATGGTCGTGCACTCTTTTGGGCAGAGACAGATAGCTCTTGGTACCAGACTAGCCTGGTTTACATAGGGAGTTAGAGACCCCCAGGGCTACAGAATAAGACTGTCTCAGAGATGAAAAAGTTACATACTCTATGGAAAAAGCAAGTATGCTTGTTATGAACATTAATTTGTTGTTTCTTCTGAGAGATTATATACCCACATGAAATGACAGTTTTAATGAAAATCTGTCAGTTAATTCTGTGTATACTTGTTCCTAATAAAGTGTCTGACATGAAAATCTTTTAAATTTAATATATGTTAATTTTCATATAGAACATTTACAGAATGTGAGATCTTAGAGAGTTAGTAGGAGCTGATTATGGCCACATTAACTGTTTGATAATAGTAAACATTTTCTTAAAGGGTCAATTAATAATCTTTACTGTTCTCAATATGCTTAGCAAACTGCTTATGATAACAATAATGCTGCTGATCTTTGTTCTTTAAAAGTTTTACTTCCCTTTTCAACATTAAAGGCTCAAAATTGAGAAATTTGACAAAACTTTTTTGAGATATAATTTACATGCCATACAGTTGGCCTCTTTGAAGCACATGGGTTAGGGTTTTAGTATCTCTACAGACTTAGAGTTACATGTAGTACACTGTTGGCCCACATGAAATACACTGCTCATTGATTTTTAGTGTATTTAACAACCTGATCAGTTTTAGAGCACTTAATCACTCAAAAGAAATTCTGCTTCCTGAGTGTTCATCCCTAATTCCCTGCCAGCCTCCCAGCCCTAGGCAAGCACTGATCTACTTTCTGTTTGTGCCTATTCTAGAGCTCTTATGTAAACATGATCATGACATGTAATCCTTTGTGACTGGCTTTTGCCATTTAGCACAATGCTTTCCAGGTTATCTAAATGCTAGCAGATTTCACACTTCATCATTCTTTTTATTATGAAAATTATTCCATTGTGAATAAAATGTTTTATGTATTCACTCATGAATTGATAGATTCATGAGTGATTTTGTTTTCACTTTTCTTGGTCATGAATAGCATTACGAACATTTTTGTGTGTTTATAGGCAAGAATGTAACTGTGTGTGTGTGTGTGTGTGTGTGTATACATATGTATATTTTGCTTTTAATGCATACATTTATGACTAAACTTGCTGGGATACGTGCTTTTTTTCTGTGTTAAACCTATAAAATTAATAACATGTTAAATGTTATGACCGTATGTAAAATTTACTCTGCAAAGGCTGTTACATAGTTTTACAATTATTCTGTATATAATAATCTGTGGCATCCTTTTTTTAAAAAAAACAAAAAAAACTACACATCATTATACTATGTATGTATTGACAATTCGTGAGGTCTTATCTCAGCTTTGGTCTGGGCCTGCTAAAATATTGATGAAAGACTCCTAGGTAGTTTGGATTAGGAATTAAGGAGTTGAATTTTGTAGTTCTTTTTCTTTTCTTGTTTTAAAATTTATTTATTTATTTATTTATTTGTTTTTATGGTATTGGTGTTTATGTTCATGTCCGTGTGAGGGTGCCAGATCCCCTAGAACTGGAGTTACAGTTTTGAGCTACCATATGGGTGCTGGGAATTAAACTTGAGTCCCCTGAAAGTACTCTTAAGCGCTGAGCCATCTCTCCAGCCCCTTGTAGTTAATTTTCAACTCCATAGCATTAGTTAATGAAGGCCAGGTGTGGTGGTGCACACCTTTTATTGCAGCACTCAAGAGGCAGAGGCAGGCAAATCTCTGAGTTTGAGGCCAGCCTAGTTTACCAAATGAGTTTTCAGGCCAGCTAGGGCTAAATAATGAGACCCTGTCTCGAACAAAATAAAAACAAAAGTTAGTCAATGAAAGTTTCAAGATTTGAATGACAAATAAGGCCTATGGTTGATAGGAAGTGGTACATTTCCATCTGCTCTGTACTGTAGAGTCCTTGTGTGCCACAGAACATGCTTATGTTTTCCCCACGCCTGGTACTTGTTCTGCTTTGATTCATGCCTTACAAATAATACTTGTCCTCCATTTAAGAAAAGGAACTCAAGAATAGAGATTGTTTTAATGAAAATTCAACAAAAATTTTTTGAAGTTTCTAAAATTGATTCCTTACAAAAAGGTTACTCTTACAACATTGTAGCTAAAAAAAATGTTTCTGGTTTGGGTTCCTTCTTTAGTAACTGGCCTCATCTTATCTCCAGGCTTTTTAATTGTGCTGGAAGCCATGAGCACCCGACTTCAGTTGTAATCAAAGAAAGCACTGCTGTTGGCAGCCGGATGGGTGAACGCATCCACAGTGTTTTCATTTTTATTCTTATTCAGGCCCCTTTGTGGACATTTATTGTATATTTAATTATGGATTCATGGGGAAAATCCTGTACCAAAGAATGAGGGGTGCCCCCTATCTGGTTATGATGTTGAGCTGAATACCTCATATGCCTGAAAGTAAGCTGACGAAATGATATTTTATTATAATTATAATATGCTAGTTTCATAATTATAGTAGCCACTTGTTTTGTCTCTGTATGTACTAGGCTGTGCATTTTGGTAGATTTTATTTAATTTCAGACTAAAATCTTGAATTATTTTCCAGTATCTTGAAAGTTCTACTGTGAAGATGTCCATGTTCCTTCTAGATTTCTGAAGATCTGTTATAATCCAGTATGAGGAAAGCAGTAGAAACTCTTTTAAAGACAGTATTATTTTTCATAGGAAAAAAATTTAAATCCCTACATTGTCCATGTGTCTATTTAAAAATTCTTACTATTTTAAAGATAATTTTAACTTACTTTTTTCCTTCTGTTTCTTTCTTCCTATTTACATTTAAAATCCAGTTTGTTGTTTAAAAAAAAAGAAAAACATTAGCCCCGTACTAAAGAGGTGGAGGCAGGAAGATCTGGAGTTCAAGGTCATCCTTAGCAGCATGAAACCGTGTTTCACAATACAAACAAACAAAAGTATAAAAAATTTCTGTCATTACAGAACTTTCCTATTGTGCATTTGAGTATAATATTTTGGTTTTAGTTCCCAAAGTAATTAGAAAGTATTACTAACTGCCATATATATGTTGAATATAGCCTAGGGTCTCTAAGAACAAGGGCAGTTGGTGTGTAGAGGGTGGCATAGGTGATGGGGATTCTAGACCAGAGCACAGGCCGTTGTCAAAATACTTTGAAAGTCATATTTTCAACCAAAGAAGAGTATTTTAAGTTCCCCTTAGGGAGCACAATATTACTAGAGGCTATGCAACAATTATTCTCTGTTTATGTAGCTTACAGTCACTCAAGAACAGATAAAACAACCAGCAATAAAGTAGATTGAGTTGTATAATATTACTGTTTTTAAATATCTTTTTTATACCTGGTGCCTGGATAACAGAAAATATAAAATATTGGATAAGAATGAGCCTATTTGGTACGTACTAACCAGTGTTCACTTGTATTAAACGGTGGTGCCTCAGACTTATCAGGACCCCAAATGTTTTTAAGCTAAAAAACCCCAGTGCTTTTTAGAAAGTAAAGCTAATGCAATTCCCAGTAAGGATGTTGTAGAGTTCCTGAAAGAAACCTTGTAAAAATAAGATTTCTAGCTTTAAAAACATACTGTATCTAATGGGCGTTGTAGTAGTATTGGGATACACGTAGGAGAACCCTTGATATGTCTACTGTGGAAAGGGTTAGAAGAAAATGATAAAGACATTTAAATTACTTCTTGGCCAGTCTTTAAGAGCTGTTCTTGTGTTGTCATGACTTCCATTATAAAAATAGAGAGTGTACTTTAGACTCAAAATTTGAGGTCACATAATAGCCAAGAGATTTTAGGCAAATTGTTTGGCCTCTGGAGACACCATTTTTCATATGTTTAAAATGAAAATAACACCCACCTGAAGGAGCAGTTCAATTTGCCTTTAAAGCATGTAGCACAGTCTGTGACGAATGGCCATAAAAATGGTAACTGTTGTGTCATATTACCTCTTTAATCCCAGGTTTACTTAAAAGCCAGTGATTTCTTAATGACCTTCCCCCCCAAAAAAAAAAAAATTCCACTTTTACTTTATAGCTTTGATGAAACAATATGCTATTTTCTATTGTTTGAATTTCTGCTAACCTTTGAACAGCTCCAAGCTGAACAGCAAACCTTGTTTCTAAGACTGAACACTATTCCTTTTCCTTTCTTTTGTGTTTCCTGCCTTTGAGCCATTATTACTTGGTTGCTTAAACTAGAATCTTTATAGTCTCCTTTGAATTTCATAAAATATCAATCTGGTTATTTTGGGCTTGTCTTCAACACTGCCCTATTCAGGTTTATGTTATCTGTTGAGACAAGTACTATATTGTAAACCAAACACTGATTTTCATGTTTCCTAGTCTCTCCACTTGCTATTCCTTCCATTCTCTGTCAGGGGAAGTAAACCAAACCAATATTTCTCCCTAATACCTCACATATCTGTCTTTACGGACTAAACCATCCACTCATATTTAAATCTCTGATGTCTAGGAGATAGAGGCCAACAAATAAAGCTTTGATTTGGAGTCAGCGTGATATACAATATTGTACACATTGTAGCAGTGTACTTCAGTATGAGTGTATTTCTTGATCAGAACTTGATGGAATATTGGTTTTAACTAAATTGAACTTGAATTCTAAAAAACTAAAAGAGTTTCAGTACAGTGGGAAATAACTCAGGCAACAGTAGTATTTTTGAATGACAAGAAAAAAGACCTCATGGTTTTAAACAATTATCAATATTTACTGGGGTGAGGAAGCAAAATGGGTTCAGTGGAGATTGTATATAACAACTCAGTATTGACATATTAGGCTTGAGAGACCCAGTAAAAATCTTTGTGGAGACATTGAGCAATAAATTGTATGTACTGATCTAGAACTCAGGCTAGGGGCAAGCTAAGAATCAAAGAGAGTTAATTGTTGGGGATTTTAAGAGACTTGAGAAAGTGATTAATCATTGAGGAAAGCGGGTGAATGAACTGAATTCAGTAGAAACTAAAGTAGTGTCCTAACTCAGTTACTGTTGATGATCATGAAATTAGAATATGATCAAGTCAGCATATGTATATGCTTTATCTTACTGTAGGCTTCATCAGGCAATTTTAATAGAGGAAGAGAAAGACCAGAAATAATTGTAATTATGGGCCGTTTAAAATTACATAGATTAGGATATGATGATGAGTGACAGTTAAAAAAATGATAGGGTCAATAATCAGAGGGCCTCTGAGTTCAAAGATTTGATAGAGGTGTATATATTCTCCCTCTAATGCTGTCTAATGTCTCCACGCTTCCCAAGAATAATGGATATTCAAAAACACTAAAAGAAGTCAATATGACTTAAAAGGTAAATTTTATATTTTTGCTTTTTGGCTTGCCAATTAAGGAAACTATAATTTTATCCTGTCAGTATGTACCCCACTAATCTGTGGGTGTCCTCAGTTCTAGGCCCATGTTTAACTTCCTTCATCGGGTTCACTGACCTCACTACTCTTCGAAGCTATGGCCTTTCTTATTGGGGTCTTTATTGTACTGCTATGCAAGATCTTAACCCTTTCCTATTATTACCAGTTGGTGAGTTCCTATAGCTTGAAGAAAATGTAGGAACTCTAGTTTTCCCACCATCTTTGAATTTCTGCCTAGGAATAGTTGTGAAACTGGCTTCTAAACTGTGTATTTATTTTCAACAACAGGCATGAGAATGTCTTACATATGTACATGTGCATCCCTCACTTTACAGCTCATTTAAATAGAGTCTTTGTTTATACTTTCGCTCAGCTTCTCCCACAATGTCTAATACTTTGCAGTATTTGTTCACAGATAACAAACATTATTAGTGATCATATATCATTTACTTGGCTGTGTGAATCACAGCTGAAAACTTAGAAAGAAAGCAGTTCTAATCCAACTAATTTCCCCAAACAAAATAAAAATGTATGATTGTAGCAGCATTCATTATTCATAATTCCAAACTAGAAGCAGTTCAGACAACCTTCAACTGATTAATGAATAGACAAAATGTGATTAACAGCCTCCTCCCCCAAATCGAATCTCTGGAAGCTCAAAGAAAAACACTATCGATACATATTTATACTACAACTAAAAATTAAGTACATTATGCTAAATGAAGGAGTCAGATAGACGAAGCTGTGCACACTGTGTGATTCTATGCTATAGGAAGTGTCTAGAAAAGGAGAGGTTTATTGAGACACGAAGCAAATCATTATTTACACAGGGCTGAGTAAGCAGCCAGTAAGCACGGGGAATATTTTTGGCATAGTAGAGATATTCTAAGCTAAATAGAGTTGGTGGTTTAATAAGTATAAATATACTAAGATTGTATAAAAAATATAATCTTGAGCAATAAGAAGTGATAGTCTATAATAAATGTTTATTCAGATGAGAACTTTCTGCTTCCATGACCCAATTAGTTGAGTTTTCTTATAAATAATTGTAAGAAGAATATATGTATTTTTAAACATATTGTACATTAAAGGGTACTTTCCCTTGGAAACAAATGATTACTGACAGGGAGAGAAATCAAAATCTTAAAAGTATAACACCTGGTGGGCAGGAACTGGGGAAATGGCTCAGTGGGAGCCTCATGCAACCATGAGGACCAAAGTTTGGATCTCAAGCAACCACATATGTAAAAGCTGGGCATGGTGGTGTGTGTCTGTAACCCCAGTGCTGGGGGTGGGAGGGAGTGGCCTCAGATAGGTGGATTATCAGAGCTTGCTAGTCAGCCAAGTGATAGTATAAATGATGAAGAATTTTAAGTAGGATCCTATTTGGATTTTCAGGTAATCTTAAAAGATTTGCCATTCTTTTTATTTACTTCTTTCTTTTAAACTTCCCTGTTTTGGAATGGCATGATCAAATATTTTGCTTTGCTATGGGGATTTACTGAAGGGATCAAGTTACTGTATATGTTAAGATATAGAAACTCATCTGAGAAATGAATGTATTCCTGCTTTTGATTATTAGCCATAAAAGTTTAAGTTAAGGACTTCTTTATGATTTTTACTTTGAGAAACTTGAGGATGACTGATCTGTTGTTTATAGTGAACTCTGCATGTAGGCTATAGATACCCAAGCTCTGAGAAGTCAAACCCCTTGTTCTTACAGAATGTAATTCACATGGGTATGTTAGGTGACAAATTGAATAAATATGTACTTTCTTCTTGAGATACATGGGAGAAAGGAATAGGAAGCAAGGTAGGGATTCGAGAATACCAGGAGAGAAGGTCACTTTAGATAAACAGTCCGCAGCAGTGTGACCTTGACTGGAAGAAGTGAGCGAAGAACATCCCAGACATGACCAAGAGCGGCTGCAAGAGCACGGAGGTTGGAGACATGTAGCCAGGCCAGGCTGACGGAATTGCAGGCTTCTCATACACTGTTCTCACTGTGTTAACACACTGCATAATCTTCATTAGAATTGCTTTTCTTCAAGGTAGGACGGTGTGTTCCTTCAGATGTACAGTATGTCGATGGTATGTAAAATACACATGAGGAGCACAAGTCCAAAGACCAGTCAAGAGCCACGGTAGTAGTCTAGTTGAGTAAGAGATATGACACTTTAAAAAGGTATCTCAGCACTTTCTTATTTGAATGTATCTGATGTGGCCTCTTACTAAGACACCGAACAGTTTTCTTGAAAATAGACTTCTCTTGTTTTTTGTTTTGTTTTGTTTTGTTTTTGTCTTTTGGCTAAGTTTTGAGGCAGGTGAGGCGAGGTTGGAACTCTAAATTCTTCTGCTTTAGCTTCCTGATTGCTGAAATTGGAGATGTGTGCTGCCATAAAACTCAACTTTTTTTTTTTTTTTTTTGGAGAGCAATGATCTGTATTAAGAAAAATAATTACATAGCAACTTCAGTAATGAAAGAAGGTGATGACTACACTTAATTAAAACCTCTAACCATGTTCTTTATGTTAAAGATTAGTGAGCTAGCTCTGGTAAGTGTAGATTCCTTCAGTAGTTTACTAATGCTTTTCTTAGAAAAAACAAAAAGTAGCAAATGCTAAATTTCAGTTCACATTTAATTTTGTTTGTCTGAAATGCTTCTTAATTAAATCAAGAATAACCAATGAGATATTTCAGTGTAGAGATACGTGATTCCCATGACTGATATGTGCCCTACTTATTTCAGTTTTTACAATGTGAAGAATAATGGTGCGAAACCAGAAAGCGTAATGACAGCATTATGTGAATGTTTTGCTAAAGCATTTTCATGTATCACATGAATGTATTTTTAAATTGTTGACTGCATTATTTTCAAAATAGTACCTTTTTAATGTTCTGCTGTATAACACTGTCTAATAATTTATTGCCCATGTATATTTTAAATCATCCCTGACCTTGAACCTGTCATTAATAGTTTTGAAAACTGAAATGTAGTTCTTTCTTTTTTTCCTTGTAGTTGAAGCCTGAGAATTGTATTTGACATCTTTAATGCATTGTTTTATGAAATTCATTTTTACTAAAATAGGGAACATAATTGTGACTCTTAGGTACAAATTGTATGATCCTTATAAAATATAATATGAAATTAAGAATAATGCCAGAAACACGGTACATACTCTGCAAATATTTGTTCACTCAGAGTTCTATGAATAGAGTTACGATTACTTATAAAATGGTTTAGTTTTGTTTATTTGAAGAAGTGGTCTTCTGCCTCCTTTACTAATCTCCTAAAATTTAACTCATAATGTCTCAGTGTTAGCCAGTGTTAGCCACTGTTAGTGTTGACATGTGCCAATTTATATAATTGCTTTGGTTAATTGTGTAAATTAGTTCCTATGTGATGGTGGAGCTGTTAGATTTTAAGATGTTAAGTCACTTACCCTTTGTGTTTGCACAATTGATGAACTTTCTAAAAGCATTTCTTCTCTGATGTGTCATCTGACAGTCTGCATTGTATGCAGAGATGTTTTAAAGTACTGGAGAAACTAAAACATTCAGTCTTGAATGCTGTGTGTTTTGCTGGATAACAGTAACAAGCTAGAAAGCAGTGGCTGCCATCAGGAGGGAAGTATTTGTATTTAGGGGGAAGTTCAGTTAAACATGCTTTCTGGGAAATGGGGCTAGCATTATGATGAGTCGTTTATGATACGGGATTTGGGTATAAGGAGTGAGGTTTCGATATTTCTGTAGGGAAACAGTTGTGAATCATGAACTGTGCAGAGAATATAGTAAGCTTGTTTGCTGTATCGTCTGTGGATGGATGTTGAGAGACTTAAGTCTGAAAAGGGGGCAGATTGTAGAGAGCATTACAGACTCACTCACTTGGAACTGCCCATGTAGTAGTCACTATAGCTGATACAGAGTCTAGTAATCCATGCTTTGGGTTTATTAAAGGGGAAATTTAGACGAAGGGAATTTTATTATTGACAAGGGAAATAAATGGTAGGCGGGAATAGAACACATTTGAGAAGAAAGTGAAATTTCTGATCTTGGTTGTTGTTAACTAGTTACTTAACTTTACAAAATTTGTTTTGGATTTTCTATGTAGTACATCTTTTTATAAAAATTACATTCGTGATGCATGAAACAAAGGTTTGTGTACAAGATCCTTAAGATTTATAAGACTGTGTCATTATAACTGCGCACTAGGTACTGAGGTGGAAAGGAAGGCACTGTTAATAATTACTTTAGTGCATTTGAAACAAATTGGGATTAAGAAGTCCTATAGCAACCATATTGTGTTCTTCATTTTTTTTTGTTTGATTGGTTTTTGTTTTTTGAGACAGGGTCTCTCTACATAGCCCTGGCTGTCCTGGAACTCACTATGTAGACAAGGCTGGCCAGGCACTTAAAGAGATCCACCTGCCTTTGCCTCCGAGTGCTGGGATTAAAGGTGTGTGCCACCATGCCCAGCTTTTCATATCTTATTTTTGAGCCTACTTTTCCCTATTGTATATTGGAACTCAAATATATAGAACTGAAAAGTGTTTAGTAAAGTTATTGAACAAGGTAAAGGTATAATCTGAGGACGGGATCATTTTTAAGTAGTTACTCACCTGATAATGTTAGAGTAGTAGTGATTAAAAATGCAGAGAAACATGGAATTTTTTTGAAACAGATATATTGTACAAAATAGTTAATTATTCTGTTAAAGGAAACTGCATATTGAAGTTACACATTGTGGCAGGTGCATACCTTAACTTTTCTTGAATTTATGGGGAGAAATGAGATTTCAGATACTCATGTTTTCCAGACATAATTCCTTCTTTAAATGTCCTTACACAGAGGGACCCAATTTATATGTATAGGCTTCTCTCTCCTAATGCTCCCATGTAAGTATTCATAACCTCATGAGGGCCTCAACATTGTGTGGGCTTTGGCAGCATGGTTGATATTTTTAAATGCTTTCTTGTATTTTCTAGTTTTCCCATATCCTGCTTCTCAGAAATTGCATGCATATATAGATCACCTGGGCTATAGGCAGATCCTAATGCAGCAGGCTTGAAGAAGGCCAGAGATATCCTGCCCTACTAATAAAGCTCTAACTGATTGATATTCATTAAACACCACACAGAATATTCAGGGTCTGGATGGTCCTCTGGAATCCTGGGCTCTCTGTTATATAAGGCATCAAAAAGGACTAATCTTCTAGAAATGATGGTAATAGCTGATTTAATAGGAAAAGGTAGTACTTGTAAATTCAGTAACCAGCTGATTGCAACACTTACTTTTCACATTTCCTTCTCTCATGTCTAAATTCTAGTCTTGCTTTTTTTTTCATTTCTTTTTTGTTCTTGTGATTTTTGCTTTTGTTTAATATATTGTTGTGTTCTGTGGGTCTGACAGGGAACCGTTACTGTATTTTATGTTTGTATCTACATTTTATTTTGCATGCGTAACGTGGCTTTGCCTGGATGTTCTTTTTGGTAAGTTCCAAATTTATCTAGCGTATTGTTTTTTTGTAGTGTAAGCCGTAATGTTTTTCATCTTCTTTTCTCCCACTTCTAGTGAACATTAATCATGATTTGTTTTTAATTTTTTCAAAGAGTTCATCTGATATATTTTCTCCTAACATTTTCAGTTTTCTGTTGTAGTGCAGTTTGGTACTAATCTGCTTTGGTATGTTGTATGGCCTACCACTGTCAGCTGCTGCTCACATTAGCAGTTGCTCTCTCAAGTGATTAGGTTTGAAAAAAACCTTAATCATTTAGAAGTCTAAAAGCTTGTGCTTCCATATAGCAACCATAAAAAAAGATAGTGTATAGTGAAAATTGATACTTCACTTTTCTCTGAAAATAAATTCTAATTTTGTTTTTACAGCAACAGCTTGCACAACTACAGAAAGAAAAATCAGAGATTCTGAAAAATCTGGCGTTGTATTACTTTACATTTGTAGATGTTATGGAATTTAAGGTATGCATTTTAATATGTAAATTTTAAGATTACAGAAATTGTATTGAAATTAGTATTAATTATGTAAATTGGCTTGTCATGTATGTAATAAAAATAGAATTCTTCTAGAACCAAAGTCGAAAGTATATTTTATACATTTGTGTTTTCTGAGTTTAAAGTTATTTATTCAAAGCTGAAGATGTGGCCCAGAAGTAGAAGGAATGCTTGCTGAACATGCAGAAACTCTGGCTTTAATTCTCAGTACTTCCCTCCAAAAATCATACCGATGAAAGATTAATTATGCTTTCCTTTTCAGGACCATGTCTGTGACTTGCTGAATACTATTGACGTTTGCCAAGTCTTCTTTGATATTGTGAGTATCATTTTTGGGAAAATTTCCTAATTATCAAGAGTATAAAGTTTTAGCATTGTTTATTTGACTTGCTGAATAACTTTAAAATGTAAAACTTTTTTCATGTACTTTTGTATGTTATTGAATTTAAGTCTTAATTCATTAGTAAAATAGTGTTAGTTTTAATATTTTATCTTAGTACACTAACTGTAAAAACTGGACAATATTCTTCCGTAAAGTCATACTTTATCGATAGAGTTTTCCTTTGTATGACATTTTATAGATGCAGGAAGTAGAGATGAGAGATGTACCCATTGACTTAATAGTTAAAACTTAACTCCTTTTTGCTTTGGTTAGATTTGGTACCAATGTTTCTTTATTTTTTTTTTTTTCTTTTTCTTTTTCTTTTCTTTCTTTCTTTCTTTTTTTTTTTTTTTTTTTTGTCTTTTTCAGCTATTACCAACTTGAACACAGTAGCCAAAATCCCTTTTCTTTCTTCCATAGAATTGTGTTACAAACAAAAAACTTGTTACCTATAACTCCCAAATTGTACATGTTCAAAGAAAGAAATTAGAAAACTAGAATTGGGGATAAACAAAGAGGTATAGGAAAAGTACGTAGATTTTTGTATGTTTCAAAATTTGACGAGAAGGAGTTAAACTTGATTTTTCTTTTCTAGACTGTGAACTTTGATTTAACAAAGAACTACTTAGATTTGATTATAACCTATACAACATTAATGATACTGCTGTCTCGAATTGAAGAAAGGAAGGCAATCATTGGATTATATAACTATGCACATGAAATGACCCATGGAGCAAGGTAGGCACACATTATTACACCTATGCTTCTAAAATTCTCGATTTGATGGCTTATAACTCACTTGAATACGGTGTGTGTATTTTAAGTGATCGAGAATACCCACGCCTTGGTCAGATGATTGTGGACTATGAAAACCCTTTAAAAAAGATGATGGAAGAATTTGTACCCCATAGCAAGGTAAGAACTATTTTTTAGATGTGCAACAATACACATAAGGGACTGCTTAAGCATGGGGAGATAAAGAGATAACTTAATTTGGGGGTGAAAATTATAATGGGTTATGAATAACTTTTTATTTACCTGTGAGTTAGCTGATTCAGATTCACAGTCATGTAAAGACTTGATTTGTTATAGTTATTAAATTGAGTGTGGTATTTAGAGGTAGTAAAGGGTATAGTGTAATATTCTCAGGTCTGCCAAAATACTCTGAAATAGTGTATAAGTCAAACCAACTTCATTGTCTCTCAGTTATCTTTTTGGCTAAAAATAGTCTTAAAGTAGCAGTCATCCCATGTGGTGCTATAAAAATTGAAGCAATCACTTCATCACAAAATTTAGATACATAATACTGCATTAAGAATTTAGGGGGCTGGAGGGATGGCTCAGTAGTTAAGAGCACTGGTTGCTCTTATAGAGGTCCTGAGTTCAATTCTCAGCAACCACATGGTGGCTCACAACCATCTGTAATGGGGTCTGATGCCCTCTTCTGGCATACAGGTGTACAGTCAGATACAACACTGTGTGTGTGTGTGTGTGTGTGTGTGTGTGTGTGTGTGTGTGTGTGTGTGTGTGTAAATAAATATTTTTTTAAAAAGAATTTAGATAGAAGGCTAGAGAGATGGCTCAGCTCACTGACTACTTTTCTAGAGTGCCCAAGTTTGATTCCCACACTGCAGCTAACATCTGTAACTCCAGTTCCAGGGAATACAGTGACCTTTTCTGGCCTTTTCAGGCACTGCAAATTGTGATATATAGAAATACATGGCAAAGCCCATATACATGCAGTGTGTCTCAAAAACATTTTAAAAAGAGTTTAGATACATAGTATTTCATCCTAAGACTTTAGAATCATAGTGTTGAATTGGTATTAGTGGTCTTGTTTCATAGTCTCCTGATGAGAAAAAAATGAGAACAGTTTTGTGGAAATTATATGAAATGTCCTTTTAAAAAGATATATTGAAGGATATTTCTTAATGAAATAAATTTGATGGGAAGAAGTCTTGTCATGGTAACTATCCTGCAGCAGGGCCTGTCATAGACATACATGCGTCCAGAAAGCTTTGGGTATCTCATCAAGCATCATTTTTTAGATAGAGATTAAGGACTGGTGAAGATGACCAAGTAAAGCCCATTGGCAGGAGTAGTGCCAAAACCAGAACAAAGGTTTAGAGTATATGAGTCTTGTCTACTGTTTTCTTTGTTAATTAACTCAGCTTTTGAATAATGCCATGTTTGTATGATGCTATAATTTTTCTTGACATTCAGTTATCAAGAATTTTTTTTCAATGTTTTCTCTAATGAAAATTTAATTTCTTTGCATAGCTGTATTATGTAGGTTGAATATTTCTAATCTGAACCCCAAATTTAAAATGTTGAAGGTCTAAAGCATTTTCCTTTTGAGCACTGACGTAATATCACAGGTCCAGTAAACTGTTAAGACAAAGCTACATTCAAGCTCTGTGTAGATGATGCCCATGACTTAAAAGTTTGAAATTGAATATGGACATATTCCAAAATTAAAAATTCTTCTGATCCCAACATTCTCAGTAAGAAATATTCAGCCAAAACCCATAGATTTATGTAAGTTTTAAAAATATCTTGGAGTTAATTAAGTTATTAATTTGAAAGAGTTTAAAACAGGCTAGTGGATGTCATCAATATTGAAGTAAGAATTTGTGGATAGAAATGTCAAAATTCATCAAAACACCCAGCATGTTCTGTCTGCTCCATAGCTGATTTTGGTAGTCCTTTTTTTCTGACTACTTTTGTTTTCCCTATTCTTCTCTTTTCTCTGTGGGTTCATTTCTGATTTTTTTCTAATCAGGTATCAGCTTGTTTTTATAAGACTATTTCACACTTTTCTTCCTTCCTTGCCATTGAAGTCAGGATACTTCTTTAAAGTTCTTTAAAGTCTTTTAAAGTTCTCTATCAGGATTTTTAAAAAAGTGCCAAGAAAGTATTGCCTGCTTAATTAAGGAACTAGAATGTGATGATCCCAGCCAGCAGTCTTTAGCATTTAATAAATTATCACTAATTATCTAGGAAAAAATTTTATTTGAGTTGGATTAGTTATTTCCTAATGTTGATTTTTCTTATGTTCCATGTGATACCTCTAAATTATGCAATTAATAGAAAGGCTATCTATCATATATCTGCCATAGATTTTTTTTAAAAAACAGTAACCACACAATTTAAAACATTACTAGTTAACTACATCAGAATCTTGTGGGGGAACTTAGTAAAGTTAGAGATTTCTGGTTTCTACTCTGAGAGGTCAAGCATTTTAATTGAGACTTGGATTCTTCTTCAACTGACAGTTCAGCTGGATTATGGATGGCTCTATACAGAGATTTTAGGAAGAAAGGATGAATAGCAAGGATAGTCATAACACAAAGTAGGAAATAAGCCAAGCATAGTGGTGCATGCCTTTAATCCCAGACATTGGAGGCAGAGGCAAGGGAGCCTCTTGAATTTGAGGCTGATCCGATCTACATAGTGAGTTCCAGGTCAGCCAGGGCTACACAGTAAGACCCTGTCTCAAAGAAAAGCGAAACCAAAAACTAACAATAAAAAAGCAAGAAATGGGCTGGAGAGATGGCTCAGCAGAATAACACATTGCTGCTCTTGCAGAGGCCCAGAGTTCAGTTCCCAGAACCCACATCAGGTAGCTTATTATAACAGTCTGTAACTCTAACTCTAGGGGATCCAACTCTCTTTCTAGATTTTGTGGGTACTTGCATATAGGTGCATATACATCTACACTAGACACTTACATATGAATAAGGGCAAGAAATAGATGAAATGAATCATTAAATACTTTTATACGAAGGCTGTAGTTAAGAGATTTAATGAGTACAGGGGATGGAGAGATAGCTTAGGGGTTAAGGACTCCTGCTGTTCTCCTAGTGGACCTTGTATTGTGTGACAAAACTTTTCCTGGGAAGACAGAACACACGTCCACTCAATCCAGGTCGGGAATCCATGACAGACATATGAACATCGATATTACAGATACTACCAAAGTCCAGTTTGGTGAACCAATGAGTTTTATTGGGATTGTTTACAGGAATATGGGTGAGGGGTGACTTACAGGAGTAGAAATGACTCAAGGATAGCTTTATCACCAAAAACCACCCTGGCATAGTGGACAGCTCACAAAGCTGGGAACCTGGAGCTGTGCAGCCTACCGGTAGCTCAACAGGCTGGAGAGTGTCCTTCCCAGGTGCTTCCATTGGTCTAAACCTCTCAGTCAACTCCACTGATTTCTGCATCTTCTAGGCAGACGGTCTGGTCTCCAAATCTTTTTTGGAGCTTTACTTCTCTGAGAGTCTTCTTTGCAGTTTGGCTTCCCTTGTCTGAGAGGGACTTTGGTTTTTATTGTTTACTCTGACAGGGAGGGGGCCTAGTGAATCCTGTCAGTTTCGGAGACTTCCTGATGCTATTTTTGAGTTGTCTACCTTTCTGTTTAAGGAGCTTTCCTGCAGGATGCAATGTTTCAATCTCAGGAAAATGTTACACATCTCCTGGGTTTGGTTCCCAACACTTACATTATGGCTCACAACCTCTGTTAACTCCCTCTCCAGGGGATCCGATGATCTCTTCTGATCTCTGCAGGTACATATATACACATGCAGGCAAAACATTCACATTTATAAAATAAATATTACAAAAATATAAAGAGTACAGCATATGACTTTTGTAAGACATTCTTTGACAAAACAAAATACTTTAAGATATTTTAATATCTTAGTCATAGGGCTGAGAATGCAGTTCAGTTGAGAGAGTGCCTACCTACCATGCATGAAGCTGAGTTCAAAATCCCTAGCTTTCTAGTAAGTTGAGCACAATTGTACATACATACATGTTATCCTAGCCCTCAGTAAGTGAAGGAAAGGAGATTAAAAGTTCAAAGTCATCCTCAGCTACATAGTGAGTTTGAGTCCAGCTTGGTATATGTGACTCCCTGTTTTAAAAAACAAACAAATGAAAGGCTTAGCTATGGGCTAGGAAGATACATTAGTACAGTGGTTCTCAACCTATGAGTTGTGGCTTTTTTGTGTGTGTGTGGAGGGGGAGTTGAACAACTTTTTCACAGGGGTCACCTAAGACCATCTGCATATCAGATATTTATATTACAGTTCATAATAGTAACAAAATACAGTTATGAAGTAGCAACAAAAATAATTTTATGTTTGGGCGTCAGCACACCATGAGGAACTGTTTTAAAAGATCTCAGCATTAGGAAGGTTGAGAATTACTGCCTAGTGGGTAAAAACACTTTCCATGCAAGTATGAGGACATGAATTTAAATCCCTAGAACCCATGTAAAGGCCAGGTTCAATAGCAAGGATATCTGTAATATAATGTTTCTACTGCAAGATGGGAGCCTGAGATAGGAGAATCCCCAGAAGCTCAAGGGCCAGCTTGCCTGGTGTATACAGCTTCAAACTACAAACAAACAAAAAACCTGACTCAAATAAGGTGGAAAAGTAGGACTAACCTCCCAGAGTTTTTTTCTGACTTCTGCAGGCCGTGTCTGTATTTGCAGGGATGAATTCCTGCGTATACAAAGCTACCAGAAAAGGAAAGGATTAAAAAAAAACAAACATGTAGGCATGTGATCACGGAGTCTTTATTTTAGCAAGAATCATTAGAAACTCAAACTTCAAAAGCATGAGAGCTCAGTGCAAGAGTTTCAGAAATAAATAATAAATGAGGATTGTCGAGGTTGCCACACATTTTTACTTCTCAAAAAGTAACGTGGGGTTGGGACAATGGATCAGTGGTTAAGAGCACAGGTTGCTCTTCTAGAGGACCCAGGTTTGATCCCTAGCACCCATATGGTAGCTAAAAGCCTGTAACTCCAGGTCCAGGTGATCCGGCGCTCTCTTCTGGACTCTGTCAGGCACACACATAGACACAGCCACATACTCAGTCAAAACACCCACATAGTAAAATAAATACTGCGTTTTTGCTTTGTTTTGTTTTTAAATAAAGTAACATGGTTTCCTGAGTGAAGAAGCTCTTGCCCAGGAATGTAGACTGTAACTTCTGTAGACTTTTTAAAAAGGAAAACAATGTAGATACTTGTGGTCTGTTACAAGGAGCGTGGGTGGAATCCGAGCTAGACAAGCACAACTACCGAGGCTGCGTTGTAAACAGAAGAGGAGCACGCTGTTCTTCAGCTTACTTCCTGTTTTCGTTAGTCTCTTTCAGATGCACTGATTTCTCTTCAGATGGTGTATCCTAGACGGAACCTTTCAGCAGACCAGTGGAGAAATGCCCAGTTGTTAAGTCTCATCAGTGCACCCAGTACAATGCTTAATCCTGCACAGTCTGACACTGTATGGTTCCATTTTGCCTTTTAAATATATATATTCATTTATCATTTAAACAATGTTTTTACAGATTTTTTCTAATTAACATTAGCCTGTCAGATTTATTGTAAAATGTGCATAAAAACCATACAGGGCTTTAAAAAATTTCTTAGATACTAAAAATTGAAATTAATGCAAATGACCATTTTGTTTTGGGCTGGTGAGATGGCTTAGTGAATACAGGCATTTGCTGCCAGGACTGACAACCAGAGTTTGATTCCCAGGACTCAAGGCATGGTGGAATGAGAGAGCCAACACACTGTGGCATGCATGCCTACACCAAATATGTAATTAAAAATTGTTGCTATCATTGTAAAAAGTTTGAAGCTGTAGACAAGTATAAAGAAAAAAAGCAGAAACAAGTCATATCTTACCAACTAGAGGAATCATTACTGTGGTCTGTTATATATTTTTCAATTATCTCGGCATGTGGAGATGGATATTACTAGTACAGAGAATGCACACAGACCGACGGTTTACTTGAGGGGAGATGCAGCGTTGTATCCAGGCACAGGAACCTCTTTTTCACTTGATTAAACTACATCATTTGGGAAAATGTAAACTCTTAACTTGTGAAATTGGAAGTTTGTCATTTGCCAAGACAGTTTGGCAACAGTATTGTTCAAAGATGGTTGAGGGTATGCAGTTTTGAAAGGCTACAACTCTCATTGTCCTCTGCTGGCTACAAATTTAGATAATATTAAATTCTTATGCAGTGTTTTGAGTTTCTTGTGGTATTGACCAAGAATGGAGTTGTGAGACTTGTCAGGAGGAGGAGAGGTGGGTTAGGAAGTTCTTTATGTTGAGCACAGAACTATTCTTTTTTAGTACTCTTTAGCACAGTGTGTTCTCTTTTTAAGATGCCGTGTGAATATCTCTCTTTGGATGCAATGGAGAAATGGATTATCTGTAAGTAAAATGAATTAGTTATGGGATTACCCCTTAGGTTTAAGCTTTAATGGAGAAACACCTGGCAACTTGCCTTGCCTCTGTCCTTCACTGTGTAGTGAACACCTATGTGTCTACATTGTTCATTCCTCTTACTGATCCCATCAGAACGTAGGTAGTCATAATATAAATGAGGAATCTAAAGTTAGTACACAAAGCTTGTTACTGATAAGAGACCAGAGAAGAGCTAATGCCAAAGTTCAGGAGCTACTTCATCTCCAATATCACTTTCAGCACTAAACCTTTATTTTTAGTAATTTTTTAAATCACATTTATTTAGTTGAGAGTTTTGGCTTTAATTTACTTATGACTTAATTGCTTGTCAGTTGGATAGATTTATGAGGGATAAAATTACTAGTGTCTGCTCCTAGACCCCTCACAAACTGGAAAAATAAGTAGACGTAATAAAGAGTAAGAGTTGGTGTAGTATATGTAGTCAGTTTCCTTCTTCCCACTGCTCACCACCAGAAGGTATAGTTTTGAATAGTTTGTGCTTTTTTTCTTGATATATTAACTTTGTCAACTTTTTATTATAGTGCTTCTCCAACTATGGTGAAGGATCATTTTTCTTTAATGCATGTGGTTTAATACCTTCGTAAAGTAATGAATGAAAGTTTTCATATTTCGATTATATATATAAAATCTCATTATAGACTTCTATTTCCAGTAATACTGACTTAAATATGAAAGAGAAATTTACTAGCACATATTACTTGCACTTAGATATTTTAATTAATTTTTTTACTTTTTAGATTTGTGATAGTTCAATTTTTTTCTAGAAAGATAGTTTACATTTCTATTCTTTGTTACTTGAATTTAAAGATAGCTAAGGGCTTTAAAGGATTTTGCTTGGTTATATAATGATTCTTAGTTTTTACTTTATGTTAATGGCTGTGATTGAAGAATGAGGTTGAATAGTAGGGTTAGCAGCATAGGTAACTGTCTTAGCTGTGATTTCTAATGTTATGATAAAACACCATTGACTAAAAGCAACTTGAGGAAAGGGTTTATTTTAGCTTACATGTCTTAATCACAGAGGGAAGTCTTGGCAGAAACTTAAAGGAACCTGGAGGCAGGAGCTGAAGCGGTGATCATGGAGGAGTGCTACTTATTGGCTTGCTCCGATGGTTTGCTCAGGTTCTTACAGAACCAGGGCCATCTGCCCAGGAGTAGCACCACTCACAATGGGCTGCACCCTCCCACATCAATCACCAATTAAGAAAATAACCTACAAGCTTACTTACAGCTCCATCTTATGGAGACATTTTCTCACTTGAGGTTCCCACCCCTTAGCTGCCACTAGCTTGTGTCGAAGTGACACAAAACCATCCAGCACTTTGGAATTCAATTTTGTTTTATTTTTTTAAATGGGAGTGATTATCGAGAATCTGGAAAATTTCAGCAAAAGTTGAAATTTTGTGCACATGTAGCAGGTGCTAAGTAAATGCTGAATGAATGAACAGTGAGGCTTCATGCCTTGATCTAGAAGGCTAGAGAGGACATTTACAAGCTTATATAACATTATATATTGTGTAGAGTTTCCAGATTAATGGGAACCAAAAGTAAATGATAGTTAGAATTTATATAAAGAGGGCAGCTTAATGCATTATGAGACTGTTGGGACTTTAAGAATTAATACTTGGACTCTTCTTACCCACCCCACCACCCCCACCACCCCTTCTTGAAACAGTCTCCTGGCCCAGCTCTGGCTAACCTGGGGCTCGTTATGCAGACCAGGTTAACTTGAACTCACCGTCTGCCTCTGAGTGCTAGGTTAAGGGCTTGTCCCATCACATCCTGCCTACCTCTATTACTTTAGTAGTACTGCGCTTACTCTCCTTCAGCTATAAAAGGATGATACTGTCTTGTCGACTACACAGAATAATCATATGTAAGATAATATGTGTGCAGAGATTAGTAAGGGAGAAACTGCTGAGACAGATGCTGTTACCCTAACATTTCTTCTGGTGACTACAGAAATTGATTACTTTTATTTTTCAGTTTGAAAAATAAAAGCTACAATGATTATCATATTGGTTAATTTCTGATCTTTTGCTTAAAATATGTTTGTAATGTTTCATTTAAAAAAATTAATTCATAACCCCAATGTGGTATTTTTGTTCTTTTTGTTAGTGTCACTTAAAAGAACTTACTTTGCAGAATATAGAAAATTATAATTAAAAATGAAAATTGCTCATATATATATATATATGTATGTACACACACATATATACATATATGTGTATGTATTCCATTACGAATCATTTAGGAGCCTCCATTCAGTGATAGAGGTTGTTTCCCTATCTGTAGAAAGTTACACTGTAACCAGAGGAACTAGTCTGTGCAGTTCTTTTAACTTGTACTTATTTTTCTTTTGTTTAAAGTTGGCTTTATTCTGTGCCATGGGATGCTAAATACAGAGGCTACAGCATTGAACCTTTGGAAGCTAGCTCTTCAGAGTAGCTCTTGCCTCTCACTCTTTCGGGATGAAGTTTTCCACATTCACAAAGCTGCAGAAGATTTATTTGTAAACATTCGGGGGTATGGTATTTCAGTTTTATTCATTTGTGGGGGAGAAGGTGATAAATGGAATGTCTTTAGTAACATAGGTTTTGGGGTACATTGTATAGGAAAGTGTGACCTAGACCATCATACTTTGGTACCAGCAAGATGCTTTCAACAATATCTCGATTATGGTAAAAAATAATACTCTTACAGGTAACTTTATTAATTAAAGTCTTTAGCTGGGCAGCGGTGGTACACACCCTTTATCCCATCACTTGAGAGTCAGAGGCAGGTGGATCTCTGTGAGTTCGAGGCCAGCCTGGTCTACAGAGTGAGTTGCAGGTCAGCCAGAGTTACAACAGAGAAACCCTGTTTCGAAAACAAAGAAAAAAAAGAGAAAAAAAGAAAAGGAAAAATCTTTAGGGTTTTTACCCTTTCAGAATTTGTATTCTAGAGAAATAAGTATCCTCTTTTTAATTCATACATTATTTTAAACATAAACTTTACTGAAAACAAAATAGAGAGTATATTGCTCAGTGTGGTGGGGGCCTATGCCTTTAATCCCAGCACTTGGTGATGGAGGCAGGCACGTCTCTGACTTTGAGGTATTGGTCTACAGAATGAGTGTTAGGACAGCCAGAGCTACACAGAGGAACCTTGTGTGCGAGTACTCCTGAGTGGTCATCGCCTAGGTCAGGGTATAGGATGTCTCTGTCTTCACGATGAGCTTTTGTTCCTCTCTAGTCACCATGGCCGTTATTACTCCTAAGCAACAACTGTTTTGACTTCTGTCATCGTATTAGTTATAATAAAAAAACAGTGCCAAGTTGCTTTTCTACTTTTCTTTTATTGAGATTGAAAATGGTAAAGTGTGTACTATGCCTTAATATGTTAGGCACCGCTTTAAAGAATCACTTAAAAACACGAACATTTTAAACCAGTTAAAATGTTTATATTCAGTGAATTTATGCATGGTTTAAGTCTACCGATACCACAAAACTGCCTTATTTACTGTTAGGTTTCTGTTTTTAAGATTTACTCATTTTTGTTTTTGTGAATTAAATTTTGCCTGCATGTATGTCTTTGCACTGTGTGTATGCTGGTGCCCAAGGAAGCCAGAAGAGGGTGTTGGGTCCTCTGGAGCTAGAGTTATGGGTAGTTATACAATGTGAGCTGTTACGTGGGTGCTGGGAATCAAACCCGGTTCTCTGCAGGGGTAACAAGTTCTCTGAACTGCCGAAGCATCCCTTCACCCCTGGTCCTGGCTGTTGTGTCTGCCACTCCCATCCCATGCTTTCCTTCTTTTATTTTCCTTGTTTGAGTTATCAGTCACATTAAAAAGAATTGTCATAGTCAAGTCATGAGTACGAAAGTGTTTTAATTATAAAGGCCCATATTACAGATGTAATATATAAAATGTAATATGTGAATATTACATTTGTAATATTTGTAAATACTACATTTGTAAATTTTATTAAATTTGGAAATATTACATTTGTAATTTTGTAATGTAATATGTAAATATTACAAATGTAATGTGTAAAGGACATTTTCTCAAAGAAAAAAATGAATCTTAGAGTGCTTACATATAGCAATTGGGATTCATTTTGGTGTAAATGGCTCAGCTAAGTTGTCTAGAAGATTTTCTTTCTTTTTTTTTGAATTTTGAATTTTTATCATTAGTATTCATGAAACTATTTATTGATACTCTTATTTCAGTGGTACACCTGAACTAATTTATACGGAGTTGTGTTTCTTTCACTTTTTATTGGAAGGCTTTTTTTCCCTGCCTGGAGATTGGGTTTCATGCAGTCCTAGCTAATCTGGGAGGTGACTGTGTAATCCACACTGACCTTGAACTCACAGAGATCCACTCTGAGTGCTGAAATTAAAGGCATGCACCCCAAAGAGCACCCCCCAATGTAGAGCGTTCTCTTTGAGAACCCCTCCATTCAAGTCGCTGCTATTGATTCGACATATGTATCGTTTAGAACTTACCTGTGCTCGTGAGTGACTCGGCTAATGCCAGAAGCAGTTACTTTTTGAGTACTTCAGATTCCTGAAAATCACTGTATTGCATCAAAAGAAAATTTTAATATACTTAGGGCCTAAGAAAATAAGATTTAATAATAAAATGTAATAAAGATCTGCATCATGAAGTTTCCATTTTATTTTTGGATTTTCTGTAAATTGTTTTGTTAGGAAGATATTGAATATCTAAGATACAAGGAGAATATGGTTTAGGTAGATAGACTTCGCCCATCATTTCCTTTGTAAACCATTATTATTGTTGATAATAAATATTTCAAATTGACTTTTAGTACTTCTCTTACTCTTTTGACTTTTCAAATTAAGATTGACACCGTTCCTTTTTCCCTTGCGCACAGCTACAATAAACGTATCAATGACATAAGAGAATGCAAGGAGGCAGCTGTATCACATGCGTGAGTAGCTCCATTTGTGAGGGTTTCTTCTTAAAATACTACCTTCTTAAATGAAAATGGGTTAGTGATGTGCAAATGCAGAAGATGAGAACTTTGAAACAAAGGATAAATGAGTATATAATCTCGATAACTAATAATGTGGTAATTTGTGTAGCTCTTAGATGTTTTGAATACTGATGAAGAAGTTCCGTGCAAAGGACTTTTATTTTAGTTGTTATCTGTTACATGTTTTAGTGAGAGTGGTTGGATGCCTGTACTCTTCCACAGTGCATGTGTGGCGGTCAGAGGACACCATGTGGGTTCTGGGAACCAGACTCAGATGATCTGGATTGACGGCAGGCGCTGATAATAGCTTAGCCATCTCGGCAGCTCCTAGTTGTCAACTCCCACTGCCACTGTGTTCACCATAGCAATGTTTTACAAGTTGTGTAGATTTTTGTGCAACTTCATGAAAATTGCTATATTCTTACTCTGGCACAATGTGAGAACATAACACCTTTCAAAATTTATATTCTTAAATTAATAAATATATAGAAATTAGTGTATTTAAGAACTGTTAACAACTTTCCAGTTTTCTAATGAAATAATTATATATCTCAGCTTAGTTGTTATATATATGATTATGTATTCTCCCATGAGTTTAGATAAGATGAAATGGTGATGCTACCATTTCTATCAGTGTTTCTACCAAGCAGAGAAAAGACAAGCACTATTCCATAGATGAGGACAGCACATCACAAGAAATTTTAAATCCTCACCCATTATTTGTTAGCATTCCCTGTGCTGACACTTTCCACCCTAGTAAAGCACAGGTGACATGTGATAATCTTTCCCTACAGTGGCTCAATGCACAGAGAAAGACGCAAGTTTTTAAGATCTGCACTGAAAGAACTGGCCACTGTCCTCTCTGATCAGCCTGGCTTGCTTGGTCCCAAGGTAACAGATTTAATCCTTATTTTGATAAATATCAAATTTATTTACACTGCTGATATTTACACTGTTAATATTTATATTTTTATTTACTTTATATATTTATATCAACAGTGTAAAAAGCATGTCTTTATGAAACTTGACTAAATTTTGAACCAAGAATGAGTTTGCTGACCTGAGGCTCAGCACCACACTACTCTCTCCTCACTTCTTACATGCATGCCCATCTTTATGCGCACTGCTCTGTGCTCTGTCTCGTACTGGCTGCTTCTTTTAAATTTAGGCTTATTTCTTGCCAGGGATTTTTCACTTAGAGCAAGACTGAATAAACTTGGTTTTTAATTGTTGGATAAACAATGTTTTTGTTTTGTTTTATTTTTAATAGGCACTTTTTGTTTTCATGGCATTATCTTTTGCCCGTGATGAAATTATCTGGCTCCTCCGTCATGCAGATAACATGCCAAAGAAGAGTGCAGATGACTTTATAGATAAGTAAGTTAATCACATTAGAAGAACATCTGTTTCCTGTTTATTTTCGTTTATGGGTCATGATTCTGAAGACTTACATTAAAGCAAAGATGTTTTGAAAACTCAGGGCTGGAGAGATGGCTCAGAGGTTAAGAGCACTGGCTGCTCTTTCAGAGGACCATGTTCAATTCCAATCACACACATGGCAGCTTACAACTGTCTGTAACTCCTGTTCCAGGAAATCTGACACCATCACATAGACATGCATGCAAGTAAAACACCAATGCACATAAAACATTAAAAAGAAAGAAAAACTCTTCAGGGTTTTTTATATTTATAATAAAGAAATGTTGGTAATATAGCATTAAATGATACAAATTAGAATGCAAAATCTCTAGGACTTTTAATATTTCTCTATTATAATAGTGATAATAAAGTTGTTTGTTCTTTAGCTCTACCCACTAATATTTCCTATGCATTTGGTTTTAAAAATTACTACTGCACAAAACATAAGTATAAATCATTGCTGGATCTTGTGGCCATCAGTGTGCCATTTGAAATACCTTCTTTTAGTCCTTAGTTTGTCAGAGATAGATAACTGAAAATAGAAATAACTGCATACAGAAAATTTTACTTCTTGTTTTTGTTTTGTTTTGTTTGTTTGTTTGTTTGAGACAGGGTTTCTCTGTTGTAACTCTGGCTGTCCTGGAACCTACTCTGTAGACCAGGCTGGCCTCGAACTCACAGAGATCCGCCTGCCTCTGCCTCACAAGTGCTGGGTGGGATTAAAGGTGTATGCCACCACAGACAGGCCTTTTTTTTTTTTTTTTTTTTTAATTTATGAGTGCTCTATCTGCATATACACTTACATGCCAGAAGAGGGCTTCTGATCCCATTATAGATGGTTGTGAGTCACCATGCAGTTGCTGAAAATTGAACTCAGGACCTCTGGAAGAGCAGTCAGTGTTCTTAACTGCTGAGCCATCTCTCCAGCCCCTTTACTTCTTGTTAATACTCTTTGACCAATTTTTTAAAAAAATGATGTGTCTCTGAGAAGTGAAAATTTTATTTTCATTTGAACATTCTGCTGTCAATTTTCAGTCTTAGCATTTTTTCCTTTCCATGATTTTGTTGATATAAAATAATTTAAGAAGGAAGTAATTGACATTAAAAATTATGGCTTTTCTTAGGGGAAAAGTTCTAGAAATAATACCAAAAGCATTTAGTATTTTCTGTGACAGCATGTACTTACTCTCTGAAACCTCTCTCTTGACTTTGACAAAGACACATTGCTGAGCTGATATTTTACATGGAAGAGCTTAGAGCACACGTCAGGAAGTACGGGCCTGTCATGCAGAGGTACTATGTGCAGTATCTCTCCGGCTTTGACGCTGTGGTCCTCAATGAGCTTGTGCAGGTAAGAAGTCTCCCTTTGTTCTTCGCTTCCCACCTGTTGAGTAATTGACTTATAAACTATAGTTATGCACCAATTGGTATAGATAGAAAAAAGCCATGGTCACATCCTGCCAAAGAGATCATTGTTTACAGGTAAAGAAACAGGTACTTACATTGTTGGTATTTCATGTGAGTTTGTACAAGCCTGAGAATGAACATGATATATAGAAGAGTTACTTACTCCTAAGATGAGTGTGTACACTAATCAAATTCTAGAGGACCTTGCAAAAGAGCTTGTCATAAGTCAGGACTTGGAAAGATCATGCTGGTCCAGTGTGGAGGAAGCATTGTTAATTGCCAAGGAGGCAGACTAGAAAGAAGCATAATTCTTACAGTAGGCTGATAAGCATTGGTGAGAACTCGAGCTTGGACAGTAACTGGCTAAAGACAGGTGATATGACAGACAGTCCAATTGGTAATTGTTAGAGGAAAAGTGGGTGGTAGGATACCTTTTAGAATATCCTGTTACAAGACAGCCAGTAAATGAAACATTCCATCTGAATCTTATTCAAGTATCCTAATTTTAATTTGAATTTTTCCTTGTTGGTTTTTAATCTTTTCTTTTTGCCAATTTTTTTCTATTTTTTTAAGTCTTTTTCACTTCACCATAAATTTACTTTAATTTTATTGTAGGTAAAATATAATAAAATTTTTTTTTTTTTTTATTACCTATAAACTCACAAGGACCTAAAACTACTATGAACTAATGAGCAATACAAAAAGGAGTAGTAAAATGTTCTTTAAAGCTCTGGTTTTCCTGGACTCATTTATTTTATCCACTAGATGGAGCTCAGATACTTTTTTTTTTTTTTTTTAGCATGGTTATTATAAAGGACCACCAGAACACTTGTTAAATCTCCAAAGCATTATTGCCTTGTGATTTATTTATAGTTATTTACCAGATGAACTTTAGCTTATCATTGCTATTTATTATTTATTCATAATAGCATATAATTTTATTTATTTTTGGTTTTCTGAGACAGGTTTTCTCTGTTGTAACTCTGGCTATGCTGGAACTCACTCTGTAGACCAGGCTGGCCTTGAACTCACAGAGATCCTCCTGCCTCTGCCATCTAGTGCTGAGATCAAAGGTGTGCACCACCACTGCCTTGCATTAGCATATAATTTTAAAACAAGCTCAAACTTTCTAGTTTCATGTCATTTTTGAAACTATGTTTTAGCTTTTTGGATACTTAATAAGAAATTCCTAGGTTTTTTTATATTATTTCTAAAATGTTTAAATCTGTTAAAATGTATTGGTGTGTTTTATCTAAAATAGAGTGTACTAATACTGAGAAAATTCTTAGCATTTCTCCTGAGATGGTAGCAAGATTAGTAGCAGCAGCAAGAATAGTAATATTAAAGTTGTTGTGCCCACTTACAGTATATTTTATTACGTTTATATAGCTGTGGGGATAGATAAAATAATCATTGTTGGAGAAAGGTAGTTAATAAAACTTGATTGGTATGTCAAAAGGAACAGAGCCAGTGTTCAAACTTAAGTCTTAACAGGAAAGACAGATTTTTACTTTCATCTTCTTAGGATATATCATGGTGCTTTTAACTTTTTGCTAAGACATAAATGTAGAAGATCACAAATCTGTTAATACAGCTCCTTGTTATAGGTGTTAGTTTTTATAGTGTATTGATGTATAAGCAAAAGTTAGCATTTGGACCATTTTTTAAGTGTATATAGCTCTGTGGCATGCACACTCCTCCATTGCTGTGTAAGTCCTAGAGTTTTCAAACTGTATCTTACACATTATGAGCCAAGCATCTGTCTTTGTTTCCTTTTTTTTGCCTTTTAAAAAGATTTCCTTATTTATGTTTTATGTGTAAGAGTGTGTTGCCCACATGTATGTCGTGTACTGTGCGTGTCCTGGTGTCTACGGAGGCTAGAAGAGGCATTGAATTTCCCTGGACCCGAGTTATAACAGTTGAGCGCCAGCCGAATAAGTGCTGGAAACAAATCCGGATCCTGGGAGAGGAGCCAGTGCTAACACTGACCTGTCTCAGCCCCTTTGTGCCTTTTTGTTGTGTTCTGTTTTTAATATCTGTGTTAAATTCAGGTTTTTTAAAACTGAGTTCTGTTTTTGCTCTGAAGTGCTGTGGGCTGAGCTAAGAGCCTGTTACCTGCAGACGAAGAGCCATCCTCCTAAACAGTGTCCCGAGAGCATCCACAGATGCTCGTTTTTTAGCCAGTTAAAAAGCTTTGTTTGGGAACTTTACTGTTTTATTATGGCCATGCCATGTTGGACATGATTAATCACACCTGAAAATTTGGCTTTTGTTGTGTTGTGTTTTTGGCCCTGATATTTTGAGGCAGTTTTTACATGTATTAAAAATAATCTGTTTCAAATGTTTATTTTTGTTTTTTTTTTCAGTTTTGATGCAGTACATACTCATATAACTCCTACAACATTTGACACAGAAATTCCAGCATCCTTAAAAGTTTTACTGTGCATCTTTGGTGGATTTCCTCATAGATCTTAACAATGTATATCCTGTCACTGCAGTTTTACCTTTCTGAAACTTTTTTTCATGCATGTGGAATCACAGTTTATAGCCGTTTGGTTTTATTTCTTATCACCAGCATGGTGTTTTTGAGATTTATGGCATAGATCCACATCTCATTCCTAGAATATAATTCTGCAGTGTGGATATACCAGTTTATCTGTCTACTTGTTGATTGACCTGTGAGCTAACTAGATGGCTTTTGCATTACTGTTTATTTTCAGAACCTCTCTGTTTGCCCTGAAGATGAATCAATCATCATGTCCTCCTTTGTTAACACTATGACTTCTCTAAGTGTAAAGCAAGGTGAGTAAGGGTTTGTTGTCTTTCAGATTCTCAAGCTTGTAGTAAAGAGAGAAAATTTTAATGGTTAAATTTTATAAAGTCTTTTCTTTCATTTTTGTATGTATTTGATATGTTACCTTTGTCTTAATTTAGTCCTGTCAGAGCAGAGGTTTCCAAAATGGGAGTCAGAGTGTGTTTATAGTAAGAATTATTTTGTGATATTTATTACTTAGAAAAAGGCATCTTTGACATAAAGGTGAGATGGGAATACTGAGTATTGTAATGTGTCTCTTGTGTCTCTGGCATCTGTGACAACAGTGCACTGGTATCAGTTATAGCATGTTTACCTGAAGCTGGGCATGATGGAAACCTGCAGTCCCAGCATGGAGATGGCAGAGGCAGGTCAGCTTGCTCCACATAGTGAGTTTCAGTGAGGTCCTGATCAGAAAGCCAAATAATAATAGTAACTTAAAGTGTGTACTAGTCACTGTATATATGTTTTCTCATTTAACCCACAATGTTTAAAAAAATAGTTATTTTTGTCAGATTTGGAAACTCTGGGTTGCTCCAAAGGGTTTGAAATTATCTCAATTATTTGTAAGAATCTGAGATTGAGTATGCCAATCTCAAAAATCAGTGTTGCTCCTTCACCAGCTGGCCATTGTTTGATCATTCTGTTCTGATAGATTGATGTGATATGTTTTAGTTTGTATTCTTTATAAAAGATGTCAAAAACCCTGAAAGGGTCAGATCAATAAGTAAGTGTTTTAGTTCCATCAAACTTGATGCTTGTAAGGAGAGGACCTCAGTGTTGTGTAGTGGTGCTTGGTTTGTGTGGTCACCTTGTGGAACTTCAGTGTGCTTACACTATACTGTAGCGTAAGCACAGAAAGACCATTCTCTGGGCACAGCTATGCCCTTTACAGGATTTGAGAAGTGTGGAGTCTTAGCTCCTAAATTAAAATACATTGATTTCATTTTTTTACCTAGAAAATTCACGTCATATAAACAGTTCTATTTTCCAGTGTATTGTTCAGTTAGGTATATTTATTGTCTAAGCACCAGTCTCCAGAAATTTTTCATGTTGGAAAATTGAAACTGATGCTTAAACTACGTTTTCCGCCCCTTTAGCCCGTGGCAGCACCATTCTACTTAGTGTTTCAGTAAATGTGCCCTGAAACACTTGCTAGTGAAGCCTGTAGTTGTGTCTTTGTGACTGGCTGCCTTTTCTTTTTTTTTTTTAAAGATGCTCTTGTATGTTATTTGGATGTCCTCCAGCTCTTTACATCATCCTTCCTCAGCCTACCAAGTACCAGGGATTCCAGGTGTAAGCCACTGCACCTGGTCTTGACTCACGGAACATAATGTGTCATCAGTGTTCACTCATATGTAGAATTTCTATCATATTTAAAACTAATAGTCTTTTGTAATTTCTGTGACATTTTATTAATTCATTCACTTTCCCAAACACTTAAGTTGCTTTCAGTTTGAGGTACTTTGAATTACTCAGGTATGACTATGGGTGGACAAATACCAATTTGAGACTGTTTTTCTTTTTTTTGTATACACAGAAATTGAATTGTCGTAGCTCTTTTTTGTTTGCTTCTTTTGTTTGGTTTTGTTGTTGTTTTTGAGGCAGAATCTCACTATGAGTGTTCTGGAACTCACTATATAGACCAGGCTGGGCTCTAACAGAGATCTGCCTGCCTCTACCTTTCTGGTGCTGGAATTAAAGACCTGCACCACTATGCTTGGCTGTCTTAGCTCTTAATGTATAAAACATAATTAGTGATTTGTAAAATCATTAATTTGTTTTGTCTCCTTTTTCTGTTAATACAGTTGAAGATGGGGAAGTATTTGATTTCAGAGGGATGAGATTAGATTGGTTTAGGTTACAGGTAAGAATAACTTGATTTTTATTCTCTTTTATTTGAATACATTATAGTTTTATAACTTTATGAATGAACTTACTAAAAAGATGTCTTTGATGTGATGAGTTACAAATATGAAATATTTTGTATATTATTAAACTTGTATAAATATATTTTATCAAGCCAATATAGAACTTTTTAATAAAACAGTGTATAATTTTATGATATATATATGTGTGTGTGTGTGTGTGTGTGTGTGTGTATATATACACACACACATACATACATACATACACACTTTAAAAACAAAACAAAAAACCAGCCAGTTGATAAAACCTTGGTTTTGTATGCTATGCAGTACTTGGCATAAATACCACTTCCGTTATACCAGAGCAGCTACATACAACACATAAACAGTTGTTACGTGTTTCAGTAAAGCTTTATTAATACAAATAAGCACCTGTTGTGTAGTCCCTGGTCTATCATCACCTGATCCACTGCCCCAAACTTATTTCAGAGCTACAGCACTACATAGTTTTAGACTTCAGTAGGTCCACTTCATTTATATTTCTCAAGGATTTTTTTTCTTTTCATTTCTTTTTTTTTTGTTTTGTTTTTTTGTTTTTTTGAGACTGAGTTTCTCTGTTGTACCTCTGGCTGTCCTGGAACTCACTCTGTAGACCAGGCTGGCCTCAAACTCACAGAGATCTGCTTGCCTCTGTCCTGAGTGCTGGGATTAAAGGCATACACCACCACTGCCTGGCTTCTCAAGTATTTTTTAAAAGTTCAATTCTAATCTTTGTGTATACAGTAAATTAACAGTTGACTCTCTTTATTGTTAGTAATTACACAAATAAGAGAGGAGTCACCCTGTTTGACAGTTTTATAATCTAACTATGGAGACAAGGCATACAAAATATAAAAAATTAAAAGCAGCTGAAAATCTGAAAGATGGGGCTGGAGAGGTGGCTCAGCAGTTAAGAGCACTGGCTCTTCCAGCGGACCTGGGTTTGATTCCCAATACCCACGTGGTAGCTCACAGCTGCCTGTCACTCTGGTTCCAGGGTATTTGATGCGGTTCTTCTGGGCACCAGGTGTACAAATGGCGCATAGAAATACATGCAAATGAAAATGCCCACATACATTAAATAATAAATAAATAGTAAATAAACAATTTTTTTAAAGGAGACACCACATATATAACTGTTAGCTAATTACAGCATTGAGAGGGAATAAGCTCAATTGGAACTGGTAGTAATAGCTTCACAGGGTTAGAAAGATGGGTAGAATTTGAATATGAAGGTAGCTTGTTCAGAAAAGGACAAAACTGACTTAAGTACAGAGAGACTCTTGAGTATGACTTTTTCCTGTGAGAAGGAAGTATGAATAACAGGACTTCGTCATTCACAGTTGATTGCAGGTTGAAGAAAGAGAGTGTTTAAACAGACGTGGCCTGGGAGAAATGAAGGTTTCTACAGACACCACCAGTAGTCGCAGTAGAGCAAAGGCAGCAAAATAAGCCTTTGGAAAATGTCAGTTGTGTGTTTTGCCCTCACTGGAGTCCTATCTAGTTTTGATTCTAAGACTTTTTTTTTTTTTATAGATTATTTTCATGTTTCACTTTTTTCCAACTCTTAGGAGTTTTTTATCTATGCGTTTTTAGTGATTTTTCTCTTACCGAAGGATCACATTCCCTTATCGCTTTAGTCCTGTAAGCATCTTCAATTCCTTTCCAAATGTCATCTTCCCATCTTCTCATTTATTTAAATTGTTCCTTTTTAAAAAGTGGTTAGGAACAATTCTTCTATTGTCAGTAATTTGAGAAGGATGTTTTTAGCCATTTCATTTGGCACTATTTCTCCTGAATATATTTTCACAATCTTATTTACATTCTGAGCTTTTTAAGTGGGCATCAGTTAATGGAAATCTTTATTAAAGTCATGGCTTCACTGATCCTCTTTAAAACAAATTAAAAGTAAATAAATACAATTAGACTTGGTTTTTTTCCTGATGTATTTTTATATCAAAAAATTGACATGCTTGTTTCTTCTTTACTCCCCTTTCCTAGTAAACAAAAATAAAAACATACAAAGCTGTGCTTTCTGACTTGTTGCTCTTAGTGAGCGGTAATGCCATATACCCAAAGGCTTCTTGCTGTTGCAAGACTGGAGATTTGATTTTTATCTTGCTTATGAAACATAACATAGTTTCCTGTCATCTCATGGATCACAGGACATGGAACTCCAAGAGACCAAGTACTTGATTTTTCCAGCATGTGTGTCAGCATGTGTGCATCATTTTTTGCCTTGTCCCGAGTCCCACAAGACTAGTGCAGGCCCTTGCAGATGAATGCCTTGTATCCAGTGGGTTTGTATTGCTGAGTTTGAGGAACTTTCTGTTCTCTCAACAGTATACATGATCGCTCATTGTTTCGATGAAAACATTGCTCATCTTTCAAGTTTGATTGCTACAAATGCAACCCCAATAAGTAGTCTTGGGAATGAGTAGTGGAGGGCTTACGTCTTTATCATATTAACAAAATGTGAGAGTGCACGAGACCCACAAAGAAGTGCCTCCTAACAGGCAAAACTGTCATCAACATCTACAATTCTTCTGTTGCTCATCACATCTGTTTGTTTCCCATAATGAAATATTCGAATGACCATCATTGTAGACCAAGCCATCATAATGCCGTCTGACATGTTGCCAGCATGGCCTTCTAATAAGTGTCTGCCTCTTTTTGCTTTCTAGTTACATCCACTTTTCCTATTTCTTCCATATGCAGCCAACTTTCTTAAATAAGAACTGACCATTAAGCAGATCCTTCTGTGGTTCGCCCAAGGTTTTGAATCCTTTCACTGATATATAATCTAGTTGAATCCCATTCTTTACTTCTTTTGTTTGCACTCAAAGTCTGGGCCACTCTGACCAATATTTATCTGTAAACACCTCTCCTGCTACTCTCTGCCGTTCTTAAATGTCCATTATTCATGGACAGGATTTGGCATCCTGGTCATGGATTTCTTTCTCCACAACTTGCTTGAGAGTTTTGGTTAAGTCTTACCACTTTCTCTGTCCAACCCATTTTAATAGCTTACTTATTTGCATATGTTTGTTTGCAGGAGCCATCAAATTGATTTAGTCAATAGTCCAGTTTTGTATATGTATGTTGGTAGTGCAGGGTGGGGCACACATGAAGGTCAGAAGAAAACTCTAGGTTATTTGGCTGAGTCACAAACAGCCCCACCTGCTGAGCCAGAGCACCAGTTTTCACTGTGCACAATTGTAGAAAATGATGTGACTGATACAGTATTAAAGTTTTGGTGTTTTTCAATAACGGACTTTTTTCCCACTGTACAATGACAAATCTGTCCCTAAACTACTGTTGTTTGTTATTGAACTGCTACAGGCATACACTAGTGTCTCCAAAGCTTCACTTAGCCTTGCAGATCACCGAGAACTTGGAAAGATGATGAACACAATAATCTTTCATACAAAAATGGTAGATTCATTGGTGGAAATGTTGGTGGAAACATCAGATCTCTCCATATTTTGGTAAGTTGTCATTTTCCTTAAATCTGAATTATAACTTTATTATCTGAAGCTACTTGATTGTTTTTTCTTAGAACAATTCTTAAGGTAGTTCACTATGGACTCTTAACCAGAAAGGGAACAATAGACTTTTATAAAAACTTTGTAACAAAAAAAATTTTTTTGTTTGCCAAATTGAGATTTTTGTGTCTGGTTTTAGTTACTTGTAAGACCCAACTCTTCTGGTGTGAAATGTATTTCTTGCATTTTGTTTGAAGATGTGAAACTCGCACTAAGAGCTCTTTTATGTATTTAATCTGCGTGAAAAAAAAAAAAAACTTGTAGATAAATCAAGGAAAGCAAATATTGGGAATTAGTAACTTCTTTCCTAAAGTGTTAAACTTTGTGTCACAGTAATACCGTGGCTATCCCCTGCATTGTTCTGAGGACAGCCTTTCCTATTACACCTAGCACTATCATTCGCTTTTCTGTTGTTTTCCTCTCCAGAAAACATATTTATTGAAAGAAGGCTATCTTGTCTCTTTGTGTCTAACATACTAGGTGGTTAGCAAGTGTTGGAATGAATGAATGAACTAATTCATGTTCAGACTCAAACCATTCAAGCCACAGTTCAAACTCTAGTACTCTCACTGTATAGCTGTGTGGTACCAACTTGGTTCCCTGCTTCTTGGCCTTGTAGAGGAGTATAGTACTCTCACTCTATAGCTGTGTGGTACCAACTTGGTTCCCCGCTTCTTGGCCTTGTAGAGGAGTAAACTGGAACACCATAATATGTCTCCTTTTAGAGTGCTGAGATATCTGAATGGATAGGAGTAGTGGTGTCCAGGTATCACATAGAGATAGTATCAAAAGCTTTTTGATTTTAGCAGTTTGTTAGGATAGCTTTTATTACTAGTTCTAGAGAAGAAATGACCAGGAATGAAGGCCTATTCTCAAAGAAATACATCAGTCCATTTGCTTCTGGGGTTTAGATATATCATATGTCAAATTTATAGGGTTTTATGATTATTTGGACCCCTCTATTACTGTCTGACCTATCCTAGAACGAGGATGAAACATTTTTTTGTTTGGATTCTTTTTTAGCTTTAGGAAAGTTTCTATTGTAACTTCTTCCTACTTTCTTGAAATAAAAGCACTTTGTATAAGGCTTACATTTTGCTTATTTATTTAATTCAATTTATTTATTTATTTATTTATTTATTTATTTTGGTTTTTTGGGACAGGGTTTCTTTGTTGTAACTCTGGCTGTTCTGGAATTCACTCGGTAGACCAGGCTGGCCTCAAACTCACAACCCACCTGACTCCGCCTGCCGAGTGCTGGGATTAAAGGTGTGTGCCACCACCACCCGGCAATGCTTATATTTTGTAATTGCCAGTCATATTTGGTTAATTTTATCCACATTTTAAAAATTGATGACACGATTATTTAGTTGGCAATATTTTCCTCAGTGATACTTAAAATAATAGTAGTCCTTGTAACTGATAATTTCTTAGCTATGATTAAAAATATTTGAAGATATTAAAGATTTGAAGGACTATTTGAAGATAACAGTTTGAATGTCATGTATTCATATTCTATAGATATTGCATATTAACTTGTTTAAGTTTTTGTTTAAACTGTTTTGATGTTATACAAAGAGTAAATTGAATGAATGAATTATTGACATGTAAAAGATACTTTTGGGGGAAAGTAACTATTCTTAAGGGAATTAATGTGGTTAATTGGTAACCATCATTCACTTAGTTTAAGTAAATTAACCCGCTTTTGGGTATCACTTTTTTGTTTGATTATAAACTGTTAGTATTGCTGTTTGACTGTTTTTCAATTTCTTTCCTCACAGTTTTTACAGTCGTGCTTTTGAGAAGATGTTTCAGCAGTGTTTGGAGCTACCTTCCCAGTCAAGATACTCCATTGCATTTCCCCTCCTCTGTACTCATTTCATGAGCTGCACACATGAACTGTGTCCTGAAGAGGTAATGTCAGTGCAGTGCTGTGGTTTATGTAATAAAGCTTGATCAAATAGGTAGTCAGCCAAATGTTTAAAAAGACCTAATTACGTAATTTTTCTTCTCACCTAAACTGTCTTTATGTGGAATCATAAAACTGCTGGGATAGATACACGATAAAGCAGTGATGATGTGTGAAAGAGGTATAGCAACCAAGAGTATACATGGGCGAATCAACATGCACAGATGTCAGTTATGTGTTTGACTTTTAAATAACTGATGTGGCCAGCATTGCTGTTTGTACATTGATTCACATCTATACAATAACTAAATTTATATGCTTTTCATCTTAATACTGAAAGGACTTGAAAATTGAATTTGTGGATGACTAACTCAATAACATGGATATGTCAGGCAAAACCCAGGTTTGCTGACACGTGTGAGACAGATCAGTAATTTTGGAGATCTACATAACTGCCAAAAATGTACTGGTTATCCAAAGGTGTAAAGTTTTAGCTCAGAGAAATAAGTTTCAGTGAAGAGCTGGGTGTGGTGGTAGTAATCCCAGCATTTAGAAAGCTGTGGCAGAAAGATTGCAAGTTCAAGGCCAGCCTAAGCTACCTAGAAAGACCATCTCAGAAAATAGTGATAATAAAGAATATTTTAAATAGGTAAAAAGTACAGATTTTTAACGTTTTACTCAGAAATCAAGTTAGTAAAGTGATCGAATCTTTCTACAGTGTACACATGGAGCAGAATGTCAGGATGTGGGGAGCCCATAGTATGGCAGAGTACTTGCTGAATGTTTATGAGGCCCTGGGTTTATCCCTACATTAAAAGGAAATCATAAATAAATAAAACATCATGTTGTATCCCAAATAAATGCAGTTATTATTTGAGTAGTAGTAAGGAAATAAAAGATGTTCTCTGGTCTTTTAAAAAAATTATTTCCTAAGTATGGCAAGACTATACATTAAAACTGATTATTGTATTTCTTTGTAATTTAGTGTTTACTCTCTTTTCTTAGAACTGCAGAATATGTTGAAAAGAAACTTGAGGTAGCATATCTCTAGCTTGTGAGTATTCCATGGGAAGAAGACTTTGAGACAGAGATGAGGCCTCAGGAAGCTTTTGGGGAACTAAAAGACTTCTGTGACATGTTAAGAGATCCAGCAGAGCCTGGTGACCCAAGCCTGTAATTCCCACTGTTCCTGAGGCCGAGACAAGAGGGTTACATGCTTAACGATAGGCTAGGCAACTTAGTGAGACCCTGCTTCCAAAAACAAAAAAAACAAAAAGAAGAAGCAAAAGAAGGCTGGAGATGTAGTTTATTGATATTATTGACAGAGTGCTTTCCCAGTTAAACTATGTATGACTCTGGGTTCAATCTACAGTGTCATCATGCATCCCCTGTCCCCCTAAAACCCTTCTGAGCTCCCATACACATATACACATATAAATTGACCAATATTTAATTATATCTGGCTACAATCTCTTTTGTTTGGATTCCTATTAAAGTTTATAGGTCATTTAAAATCAAATTCCAGGTTGCTGGATTCAGGAATGATTACTACTTTGTGGGTCAAATATTTGTATGTTGTGTACCTTTACTTCAACAACATAAACTTTTTGTATGTTACAGGAATATGGAAGACAGAAGGAAATTTTTTTTTATTTCTCTTTGTAAAATACATCATATGTATAGTGAGAATTTATGGCTTTATATACTGAAAATTCTAGTTAGTTTTAACAAAAGCTTATCAAACAGCTACACAAATCATGAAAACTAAACAAATACAGACTCCTGTAGAAATAAGTTGGTTGTCTATTGTAGATAGAATATACAGATATGTTAATGATATTCTGAAGCTGAGTACACTGTTTTTCCCCATGCTGCGTTCAAAGAACGCATGTTCAGTTTTCTTTTTCTTCCCTTCCCCATCCCCAAGAAGTAGAAGGGAGCAAATAATTTTAGAAATTTTAAATGTCTCATTTATTTTCCCGACTTGATTTCTATACTTTTATTTATCTCTTTAAGCTCTTGCTTATTTATTACAGAACTATGTCAGAATTCATGTATTAGTGTTAAAGTGTGTCAAGATTAGAAAACTCTTCACTTAAATCTGTTCATGTACATTGTGTCCCTTATTTTTAAATATTGAGTAACTGGATTTAGAACTTGGAGAATTTGAATGAGGAAATATGTAATTTGTTATCTAACTTTTTGAGATAGGTCTGAGTTTTGTGATCCTTCTGCCTCAGTTTCCCCAGTGCTGGGATTACAAATATGTGCTACCATGTCTGGCTAAATATGTAGTTTGGTGCTTTATAAGTAGTGAATTTTGAAGATTTTTCTTAATCATAATTTTCTTATATTGTTACTCAATACATATTATTTTATATGAACTGTGCACAGACAAAATCATAGCTCATTGCTGTCTTAAAGAAAGCAAAACATATATACTTCCCCAGTGTGTACAGCAGAATAGGATTTTACCTGAATTTTCATGTTTAAAGTGTTCAGATCACTTCCTTTTGACTTGTGTTATTTCTGGCCTCTACCATCCAGCGCCATCATATAGGAGATCGCAGTCTTTCCCTGTGTAATATGTTCCTGGATGAAATGGCCAAACAAGCTCGAAACCTCATCACTGACATCTGCACAGAACAGTGCACTCTTAGTGACCAGGTAATAAATTAAGTTTTTCCTACAGATAGAATGTTTGTGAACGCAAGAAAAGAACTCTTTAGATGTTAATTTACTTTCCTGTTTAAAATTCTCTGACTCTCAGAAAAGCCTCATTATTGCCTCTTGTTGTGAACTCCATTAGCAGAACTTATTACAGATGTTAAGTTCTTTATTGAAGAGACATACATTGTCTACTTGATTTTGGTTTTTGTGGTTTTAGTACTTGATTCCATTATTTCTTTGGTGACTGCAAAGTGTTCTTTCAGTTCTCTTGTGTTTAGTAGTTGTGGTATGTTTTCATAGATTCTTCTCATCTGCTTCTACTCAGTAGCATAACCGTAAAGAAAAGCAACAAAGCACGACTGTTTTCCTTTATTTCCTAGGTGACTAATAAATTATTTCATACTATTATGAGTTCCTGGAATTTACCATGCTTGATGTTTTTTTTTTAATCCACTGTATTTCTATACTGAAACTCAGATGTGCTCATCTTGGCCAGTGGCAAGCCATAGAGTACATGAGAGCCTTCTTGCTTTTTTGCAAGATATGGTGCACTAACCCTGGTCTGGGGGTGTACATTCTCAGTATACATCCCCACTTGCCTAGTATGCACAAAGACCTAGGTTCAATTCCCAGTGCCACCCAAATAAGTAAATTAGTTAATTTAAAAGTATCAGCTTCATTTTATATATATTTTTACTTAGGCCATTTCTCTTAGTTTCTTTCAGTGGGAGATTTCAAGCCCCAATCTGGACATCAGGGTGCTTCCTGGTCTTATTTAGGTCTCATGAGACACATTTGTCACCCATGGGGTCCATAATACCACCAATTTAAATTCAGGATGATGGCATTGCTCTCTTCCTATTTAATACCCGTATCTTTTTTTCCACATTTGAGAATCTAGGTTTCTAGAATACAGAATGTGGAAGAATTATTACCCAAAATTACAAATTTATTTCTTCAAACATACTCAAAACAGTTCCATAGTAATAATATTGTCACCACAACTACATAATTACTGACAGAAATTTACAATGTTTTACATATGTTCCTGACACTAACCTCATTGGTAATGACATCAAGCTTGAATATTACGTGATCTGCTCTGTTGATGTTAACTTCATTCAGTTCACTCTTACCATTCTTCTATGAAAACATGTTTGATGCTCCAATTCTACTTTATTTCTTTGATTTATTTATGCATTTATTTATTACTAGAGTTCACTTACTATTTTCAATAATTGTTTGTTGATTCTCTTGGGGGTGTTGTTTTGTTTCTGGAAATTATAATTAACAACATTTCTTTCTGTTCTTTCCTCCCTCAGAACCCTCTATGTACCCCTCCCTGCTCTCCTTTAAATTCACAGCCACTTCTTTCATTAATTGTTCTGCAAGCATACACACACATACATGCACACACACACACACTTCTAACTATAACCTGCTTGTTCCATATGTTGCTAGTATGTATGTTTTCAGGACTGACCATTTGCCACTAGATGACCAGTTGGTGTTCTCTTCCCTGCTCTTCCCTGAGGAAGAACCCCCTCCCCTCCCAGCTTTCCTCAGTTGCCTATAGTTCTTTGTGTAGGATTGAAGACCCCTGGGCTTTTCCCTGTCCACTTTGGCATGTTCGTTGATGTCATCCTTGTTCAGCTCATGCTTGGGCAGTCATGTTTGTAAGACGTTATGGGCATAGCTTCTGATGTTACCAGGAGACACAGTTTCACAGCAAACTCCCTGACCCTCCTGCTCATACAATCTCTCTGCCCCCTCTTTAGTATATTCCTTGAGCTTTAGGTACAGAAGTGTTTTCTAAATATATCTTATCAGGACTGAGCTTCATAAGTCTGCATTTTGTTTGGTTGTGGTTTTCTGTAGTGGTCTCCCATCTGTTGAAAAGAGAAATTTTCCTCATGAAGGGTGAAGGCTGCATTTATCTGTTGGACAACTGATTGTAGATTGTTGTTAGGGATTATGCTGGTTTAGTAAATTAGTGTTGTAAATTATCCTAAAATATCCATAACTTTACTAGTACTAAACTTAAGTAGGTTTCCAGTGCCAGACATGGTATCCCTCTTGTTGAATGGGTTGTAAGTCCAGTTAGCAAGCTGTTGCTTACCCTAAGGTATGGGTGTCAGTACTGAACCCTTAGGGTTTTCACAGCATACTGGTTGTTGGTGTGGTTCATAGTTATCACAGCTGGGCCAGACTGTTGGTTGCCTCCCTCCTTTGAAAGTTTGCATAATGTCTTCTAGTACCATGAAAGTTAGTCCTCTGGGAAGTGACCTTCAGGTTAGTTCCAGCTCAGGGGTCTCTGGGTTGTTTCTGAAGTGCACAGTGTCTTCAGCAGTACGCTTTCCACCTCTTTAGGCAACCAAGGGCAACAGTAACAGATTATATGTTTTGGGAGTCTCTTGGAGAGCCGTGGTTGTTGGCTCTTTTGAATTAAGTTATATCTCTTATTATCCTTCTTTAGACATTATATAATGTATTTTTCAAACTTGAGTTTCTTCTAGTCTGGTATTCATCTATGAAATTATTTTCCCTTTAATTTTATATCCTGCGTTCGGCTTTTCCTTGTACTTTATCTATAAAAGTATCTTTTAAAAATTTGTGTTCATATTTTTTCTTATATCAGCGTGAGAAATTAAATCAGTATGTGAAATTAAAGCTTGGAATTATTTCTTACTTTTTATGTAGTTAATTATGTTGGATTTGTGAAAGGACATACCACTTTTTTTTTTTTCTTTTTAACTGTTCATATACTTTGTGATCCCATTTGGCACTATCAAATATGGCTGCTTGCTGTTCCAAGTTTCCCTTCCCCTTCCTCACACTGACCTGTGCCCTCTCTTTCTTTTATCTCTTTAGTTTTTACCTTGTACAATTTGATTCTATTCCTAAAAGATTCTGCTCAACGTGGACACTCCTTAGAACAGCTTGGGCTGACATGTTGACAGTTAATGGGACTCGAAGTGCTTTAGCCCATTTGTAGGGCCCCTTTCTCAGGGTATCAGATTCTCTATGATCTCTGTTTCCACGTGGACATTGTGATCTTCAGTTCCTGCTGGATATATTGGGGACATATTTTGGGTGTTGTTAGAGATTTGATTTTATGGTCAGTGTTGTTCATAGATTTGGGGTTGTACTCCAGCAGTTTATATCTAGGTCAATTAGACTTAACATTCTGGTTTTTTAATTCATAACATTGCAGAGTTCCTTAAACATTTTCTCTTTTTTCCCTCTTTTTTAAAGGAAAGTCTGTGACAACACACATCTCTCTTCACACTTTTCCATGGCTTTAGTTACTACATTTATCTAATGAGTAAATTGCTTTCAGAGGTCATCACTGTTCAGCAGAGATGTGTGAACCAACTGTGTGGTTTAAAACTTTCTAGTAATCATGTTAAAAATACAAAAAAAGGAATAAAGGAAAGCTAATTTTAAAGATAGTATTTTATTTAATATATCTAAATTTTTCATCATTTAAGCATGTAATCAGAATACTTTACACTTCTATACTGAATCTTTAAATCTGATGCTTTTTATTTCTAGCATAACTAATTATATAGGCACATTTTGAATATTCAAGTGTCGTAAGGCAGCTCTGCTGTGCAATGAAGCCCTCGTTGCGCCTATAATGTTCCTATTTCTTTTTGCCTGATACGTTGTCTGTCAAACTGAACTGTTTACTGGTTGTGCCTTGATGTTTGTAACAGTGGTACTAGCATTATACCTTTTGATTTCCTATTGCATATATAGATTACCAAATCTTTTAATTTATCTCAAATCTGGCCTTTTTTTAAAGGTTTTGTTGTATTTGTCCAATTTATTAATACCTTTTCCTCACAAGTTGACAGTTTGTCTGGTTGTCTTTGTTTCATTTCATTTTCATTGTCCTGTTTTGTTTCTTCAGTTAGCATTAGAATTAGCCTTGGAAAATATCCTCTTATTCTGTGGTTCCATTTGTAAAAACTGCCACCTTCTCTGAGGTTGCTTACAATATAAGACCTCACCTCTGGCTTCACTCTCGAGACCCTCTTGACAGCTAAAACTACTACTTTATTCTGTACTTTATGTCCCACTACATCATATACGCCTACTAGATCCTGAACAGATTTATTTTACTTTTTTGTACATAACTGTAGTGACTATTACATCTCCATACTTGCCTGGAATGTTTTATTTATCTTTTGAATAATAACTGGAATAACCCTTGATACTTTAATAAGTTTCTGCTTTCCCCCATCCTCTGTAGGCCATGTGACCTAGATAGGTAAAGTACTCCCTGCATTTCTGTTCTACTGGGTACTGATCCAGACTCAACTCAGCCAGGGTGTTTTGCATTAGTTTATATATCCAGAGAAATCTATGCAATAGTAAAATGTCATTCTTACTCAATTTCAGTTACTGCCTAAGCATTGTGCCAAAACCATCAGTCAAGCAGTGAATAAGAAGTCAAAAAAACAGACTGGGAAGAAAGGGGAACCTGAAAGGGAAAAACCAGGTGTTGAGAGCATGAGGAAAAACAGGCTGGTAGTGACCAAGTAAGCCTTCTGTTTTTAATTGTATCTGTTCTGGTAGAGATTTTTTCCCCCTGTAATATTAGAACTGAGACAATGGTAGGAATTAAATAGATTTTATTTTATAGCCCTTAGCCCTCCCTCTCCCCCCAAAACAAACTTTGTAAATTTGATTAGCTATTAGGACTTTATTCTAAAATGTAGATTTTTGAAGATACATTACTTTTGCCATTGTTGTGACTTAACAGAAGCAATTTAAGAAGGAAAAAAATTTTTTTTGGCTCACAGTTTGAGGGTGCAGTTCATCCTGGTAGAGGAGAGATGGAGGCAGGAGCTTAAGGCCCTGGTCACATTAGACCTGCAGCCAGGAAGCAGGGAGAGCAGTACTGTCACTCAGCTTCTTTTGACTTGATACTGTGGGGCTGCAGCCCATGGAATGACACTGCTTACAGTTAGGGAAGGTCCTCCCACCTCTGCTAACCCAATCTAGAAACTCCTCACAGATAACCCATGGGTCTGTTTCCTCGATCTGTCAAGCTGACAGTCAATATTGACCATCACGTATATAATAGATGGTATTTGTCTTGACATACTGAATGCTAAAGGTCGAGACTCTTGTCTCAAATGTTCTGAGAATCAGTATAAAGAATCTTAATTTTTAACTTAAGTCAGGTAACTGAGACTTAGCATTTTGTGATATATTAGAATATATCTGATACCATTATTATGCTAGCTAGCACTCTGGGACATTAACTTTTTGATTTTTGGGAAGGAAAGCATAAATGTACAATAATTGGGTGAATGTTTTTTGTTAAAATGTTCTATGTGTTCCTAAGATGAACAAGCCATTGCCACTATAAGTCTCACTATTTTTATGAAATTGATTTCAAATTGCCCATGATGGGATATCATTTTAATTCTTACTTATTACTGTTTTTCAGCCTTGATAAGCTGCACACTGCACTTTCAGAGTTATGCTTCTCCATAAATTATGTTCCAAACATGGTGGTATGGGAGCACACCTTCACACCACGGGAGTATTTGACTTCTCACCTGGAAATCCGCTTCACTAAGTAAGAACACACAGACTGCTGCTGTTGCTTTAGTTTGACAAGCTTGCGTTAATTATCCAATGCCCATCTGATAGTAACTTTTCTTAGACAAAGTGAGCAGAACTGTTGCAGTTCCAATAGCAGTGGACTGAGAATCATACAGAATAGTGAACTGAGACTTACATTGGGCAGCAGGTCCCTGTTTCACACTTACTACTTTACTAGCACTGATAATGTCAGTAAGTTTCTCCTGAGTTTTATTTGTTGATTAGCTTAAATCTGGCTTCTGGCTTAAGAATGGCAAGTGAATAAAGCTGGGAGATTACTAGGCTGCAGTCAATAAAGAAAGAACAGAGAAAGTGTACGAAAAGATGCAAGCGTTGTCTGTGCACACCAAGCTGTCGGATCTGAGTAGTGTTTTACAGGTACTTAACTAATACTGCATATAGTAATGAAAATCCCTTCAGTTCGGTGATACTACTTCAGACTCTTAAAGTTAATTATTAGGGAAGCTTTATTATATTATAATGATTGCTAATCTTGAAAATCTTAATATCTCAAAATTTTGCCAAAGGATTTTCAAAGTTTTTGTGGTCATTAGTGAGTAATATTTTCTTGTCATATATGTTTAACTTTGTGGTAAGTAAATAGTATAACGCGTAAAACTAGGTTGGGGTGGCAAGACTATGACAATAAGCAAACAAGACTATATAAAAACAGTAATTAAACTGAATATGGAACCTTTACCTGACTAGAAAAGCAGCGATTGGTAAGCAGTGTCTTTTGTTCCATTTATCAAGTCAGATATAATGACAGTAAAGCTCTTGATATCTAGACCCAAGGGACATTATGCCTTCTGGTACTTAGTATTCTCAGCTGAGGGGGTGGGAGACTGCTGGGTAGAATCTGAGGCTCTGTTTGGCTCCTGTGTTTGCTTTCAGTAAGTAGTTTGGTTATAATCTGTGGGGATGCAAATGTTCTTTTCTTCCCCATACCTCTGTGCAGCAATCAGGATCAAGACAAGGGAACAGACTGTTTTGTTTTTATTGTTTAGCTTTGTTCTTAGTCCTAAGAGGCTATATACAAGAATAGCAGTTTTCCTCTTGAGTTGGTTTATCTGGGCATAGTCCTAGCTGTGGGTTGTATCTGCAGTCTTAAAGATGTATCTTTACAAATACAAGTCTAAAATTTTGACATATCTAATGCTTAAGGAAGCTTCTTAAGAAAGTGAATAAGGGCTGGCAACATAGCTCAGCTGGTAAAGCTTCTTGCTGCCAAGCCAGCAGACCACTTGGTAGAAGGAGAAAACTGACTCACCCTCTCACCTCCACAAGTATACCATGGCATGTATGAATGCACACATGCTCACACCTAAGTAAATAAATGTAATTTAAATAACAATTTTTAAGGGAATAGAAGGGACTAATGCATAAAAAGGTCACTTAGAGAAGTATTTTCAAGGTTGTGTTTCCTTCTAGTCTTGCATATACGCAGGGAATAAACATGTGCTTTAATGTGCTGTTTCATTGTCACCTTGTTTAGCTGTCATGTAGGTTATTGAAAATAAACATTAAGTCAGGCAGACATTCTGGATAAGCTCATCCGTGTTGTCAACTTTAGATGCAGGGCATATACCATGAATGCTTATTTAAACTACATCTCCAGTTATGTATTTATATTTCTTTTTAGGTGTTTGGAAACTGTTCATTCTAGCCAGGTGGAAATAGCTCATCATTCTTGCTATATTAATACAGTTTTTAAAATACTCTTTATGTTTAATCATTGTCATTAACTTTCATTCTCAGAATTTTTTTTTTTTTGTTATTTGTATTCCTCTTTTGTCATTTTTAGGTTATTGAGATGATGCCAGTAATTTCATGGCTTTATTTTTTAAATTTTTTAGTTAATTTTATTGCTTATTTGATAGTAGATGTCAACAAATTGAGAAGATTGTATACATAAGTGAGAAAATCTTGCCTCTTATCCCTAGATCAATCGTTGGAATGACTATGTATAATCAAGCTACACAGGAAATTGCAAAGCCATCAGAGCTTCTAACAAGTGTAAGAGCGTATATGACTGTACTCCAGTCCATAGAAAACTATGTGCAAATTGACATTACCAGAGTATTTAATAATGTTCTTCTTCAACAAACACAACACTTGGACAGTCATGGAGAACCAACCATCACAAGTCTATATACAAACTGGTAAGGAACAGATCTAGAAATTTGAATGATGGAAAGTTTTGTTTTGTAATGAACTCCTTAGGAAAGTCATTTTATGGTTAAGGGCTTCTATATGAATGTTTTGCCTACAATTATTTATATATCACATATGTGTCTGGTGCCCTCAGAGGTCAGAAGAGGGCATCAGATCCCCTGAAACTGGAGTCACAGCATTCGTGAACCAGCATGTGGGTGCTGGGAACTAAACCCAGGCCTTCTGGAAGGCAGCCAGTGTTCTTACCTGCTGAGCCATCTCTCCAGCATCATGTGCTCATTTATTTTATCAATTGACTTAAGATTTATATTAGGGATATATACCATAACAAAGTTTTGAACAAACCATTTCTCCTAATTATAAATTTACTTTTCTCTTTAGGTATTTGGAAACTTTATTAAGACAAGTCAGCAATGGCCATATAGCTTATTTTCCTGCGATGAAAGCATTTGTAAATTTACCCACAGAAAATGAATTAACATTCAATGCAGAGGAATATTCTGATATATCAGGTGAATGTTTTACACTGTGTTTAGAAAATGAAGAAAACCTGATTGTTTTGCATGATAGCTTGATTTGGTTTGATTGTTTTGGCTATTAATAATTAGTTTGTAAGATGGGATAGTACGATATGTCAGTTTTTAATATGTTTGTTCTGTCAAGAAACTGAAATTAATTAATTTCCTTTCAGAAATGAGATCATTATCAGAGCTCCTAGGCCCCTATGGAATGAAGTTCCTAAGTGAGAGTCTTATGTGGCATATTTCATCACAAGTTGCTGAACTTAAGGTACACAGTCTTTATCAACCTACCTTGCTGTTTTTGTTTACAGTGTTGGGGTTTTGAATCCCTGACCTTACATTTGTTAGGCAAATGCTTTTCCACTGAGCTGCATCTCCAGCCCTTTTCTCATTTTTTATTTTGAAACAGGGTCTTGGTAAATTTCCCAGGCTGGCCTTGAACCTCCTGCACCAGGCTCTCAGGTGTAGGTTACTGTACCTGACTCGGATTCACCTTTTAAACAGTAATTCTTGTAAAACATTTCAGAAATGTGAGAAAAACTAGAATTTTAAATTAACCTGGCATGAAAGTACCAGCATGAAAATGAAATTAAAGCATTTGCAGAATCTCTTGGTAGCATCTTGATTTAGTTACAGGTGAGAAAACAGGAGGCCTAAAGATGAATTAACCTGCAAAAGGGGCTGATACTTAAGTTTCTCAGTGTTCTTAGTCAAGCCTTTATTCTGTTGCATAACGATGCTTTTATTTTGGTTATGTTCAAAATTCTAGCCCAAGTTATTTGTTCCAATTTATCATTTGAGTATATTGCTTTCACATTTCCACAGATTGTGGCATGAATGTTATTAGATTATTGGGCTTTTAGGCTTAATGGTGTGTGTGTGTGTGGGTGTGTGCACATGTGCACACGTACGTGCTTGTGTGTGTTTGCATGTTTGGGCATTTGCAGTGTTCAAAATTGAATGCAGGGCTTCTCACGTAGTAGGGAAGTGTGCTACCACTAACCACATACTGGATGTTTTAGTTAGGGTTACTAATTGCTATGATGAAACACCATGATCAAAAGCAAGTTGGATAGGAAAGGGTTTATTCAGCTTACACTTCTACATCATAGTCATCATTGGAGGAAGTCAGGACAGGAACTCAAGCAGGGCTGTTACCTGGAAGCAGGAGCTGATGCAGAGGCTATGGAGAGTGCTGCTTACTGACTTGCTCCCCATGGCTTGCTCAGCCTATTTTCTAATAGAACCAAGGACCACCAGCTGAGGGATAGCACCTCCCACAATGGGCTGGGCCTGTCCCCATCACCACTAATTAAGAAAATGCCTTAATGCTGGATCTTCTGGGACATTTTCTGAATTGAAATTCCCTCCTTTCAGATGACTCTGGCTGTATTGAGTTGACATAACACTAGACAGCAGCATACCTGTGTGTTAAGCTGTGTTCTTTAAGCTGAATGAAAAATGTCTTTAGGGTGCATAGTGTTTAAGTAAAGATATTAAAGCTAGCAATTTTAAATTACCATTTTTATCAATTTTAGAAATATGTTGGTGCTAAGATAAATTATACTGAATAAGTACATACATATTTATAAAATGACTATAGATTTTGAGAGAATTTGAATTTGGGTCACTAAAACTGGAATTTACCAGACTAAAAAAGGCATGTTTTAAAGTTCTGTTGCCTGTCTAAGCTTATGATGGTCCCTATTATCTCTGCTGAATTTTCCTGAGCACCTCTTGAATTGGAAAACGATCCTTTGTAAATAATTTTGAGATTCTTTATTTAAAACAAAATTGTATAGCATAGAACATCTGACTTCATGAATTTTGTTTTTTTTCTTATTTTCCAAATTGTAACTCACAAGCAAGTTCTTAAATAATTAACACAAAAATCTGTACCTGATGTCAACTCTTCCTTTCTTACTTTATTTTATCTTTTTAGAAACTTGTGGTGGAGAATGTTGATGTGCTAACACAAATGAGGACCAGCTTTGACAAACCAGACCAGATGGCTGCACTCTTTAAACGATTATCATGTGGGTAACTCATGTATTTTTATAAACATTTGAAAGATCTAACATACAATATTTAATTTCTAGCCAAAATTTGTAACATAAATGCAAGCAGCAAACTATGATAAGTGTTCTTTAGCATAAGAACAGAACTAGACAAAATTTACAGTTGAAGAACCTATTCAGTGTACATCTATTTCAGATATTTTTTTCTTTCTTTTTTTTTTTTTTTTTTTTAAGACACTGTTTTAACCCAGGCTGGTCTTAAACTCACAAAGATCTGCCTGCTTTCTGGGCTGTTAGAATTAAATATGTGCACCACTACACTGGCTATAGACATGCTTGACTATAATTTTAGTATGTGTCAGTTATTAGCAAATACTGTCATTAATAAATTGTTGGGCTATTAAATTTAGCAGAATAAGTCTACATTAATTAGACTATAAGATAATTAACTTCTGAATCTTTAATTTCCACTGAAATGTCCAGACTCCAAGTGAAGGCCATGATATATTGACAGGTACATCTCTGTAACCATGGCTACAGTTGATAATTCTATCATCTCAGCATCCCCGGTCTCTCTGTTGTCTACTTCCCTCATTTAAATTCACACAGCCGTTCCCACCACCATAGAGCAGACTCATGTCTGGGCGCTTTCTCTTAGCATGTTGTTGAGGTTCACCTATCTGCTTTGTCCACTGGGTTAATAATTTGTTTGTTTTTTTTTTTTTGCTAATTAGTATTCTATTGTATGGAAACCTGAGCCTATCACCTACAGCTTAAAATCTCCTTTAAATACCTTCTTTAAATTAGTGGGGCGGCTGTACTTTACGCATACATAATATTAAAGGTCTTCCTGGCACTAAAGACTTAGAAATCCAAAATAAGCCTGGATGGTGGCCCATGCCTTTAATCCCAACACTTGGGAGGCAGGGGCAGGTGGATCTCTCGGTGTTCGAGGCCAACCTGGTCTCCAGAGTGAGTTTCAGGACAGCCAGAGTTTCAACAGAGGAAAAAACTCTGTCTGAAAAAAAACAGAAAAACAAAAACAAACAAATCCAAAATAAAATTTGTTTGTATTGGAGAAAGGCAGAGTCAGTTTATTACTCTCCCCACCAAAAATTCCAGGGTCCTGAGGAGGGTGTCGGCTCAGTTACAGTGTGCATGCTTAACGTGCAAGGCTATGGCTTCTGTTCCTAGCATCAAAATAATAATCTGAAACAAAGCATGCATTTGCTATACTGACCACTTGATGTTTTCTTTTCAAATGTACAGAACCACTTTATTGCTTGATCTCTGCTTTTAAAACCTCACTTAAAAATTAGCATGAAATTAGTGCTGCAGAACACTAAAGATGTCTTGTAGAACATAGTGGTTATTGCCAGGACTAAAAGGAAGCAGTAAGGAGTTGGAAGATGATGGAGTTGTGTGTGTGTTGGGGGACGGGGACAAAACAGAGTTTGTTATATGGTTGTTTAAGAAGAAACTTGTAGGGGAAAAGTAGAAAATTCTTATTATTTTCCTATATCTGTGTTTTCTGTATTCTTTTTCATTTGTTTTTATTTCTCTCAGTTTTAGGAGTCAGCTGACTAGATGCCCCTACCACCCTTAGCTGTACTTAACTTTCCTAGTAATAAGTCCTTTGATTAGACCTTATCAGTTGAGTTATAGTTAGATATTTAATACTTGGTCCTTAATTCTACCTGTGAAGTTGAAACAAAATGGAACTTGTTATTGTTCCGAAAGACAATCTGTAGACTTTTAAAAATAAAATTCACCGTCCCTTATTGAGATTCTGGCGTGATTGAATTTTGTGTATAATAATGCTTTGAGATTTGGTAAAACTAAAATTAAAATTATTGAATCTTTTTGACCCACATTTATAAAAATAGCCTTTAAATAAAATGTAAGCCTATTGTGTTTTATACAAGAAAAAGAAAAGATGTACTTGAGAGACCCTTCTTCAGAGCAGATGACTACTCTTTGGGGTGAGATGTTTCCAAAATGCTTGTCTTTGATTCCCTTCCTGAGCTTCCTTGACCCCATATTCAGACGTTTGATTTTGAAACAGCATGTCATTCCATTAAAGACTCCCAACTCCAGGGGATTTGGCTACTTCTGACCGTTTGGGTGCCCATATACGTATGTCACACAGAGACTCACAGAAAGTCTTTAAAAAATTAAAATACGGGCTGGAGAGATGGCTTTGTAGAGAACCTGGATTCTACTGCCAGTACCCACTTGGCAACTCAGCCCTCTAACTCTACTCCCAAGGGATCTGATGCCTCTTCTGGCCTCTGCAGGTACCTGTTATATAAACAGTGCAAACATGCATGCATGCAAAACACTCATACACATAAAATAAATACAATCTTTTTTAAATTAAAAAAAAAATTTACTCAAGTTCATGTGCCATCTGAGGTTTAACTTCTAACCATCCTAAATAGCTTTTCTTCCTAGCTCTCTCCTTATTCCTACCTCTGTCAGCTTTATGAGGGGATTACATGCTATTTCAAGATCCCGATGAACATGAGCCTTCTAGTACATCTAAGAAAACAGAATTTTCTATATGTATGTGAATTTAAATAGTGCTTTCTTCTTTAAACATTTGTTGAATCAAATTGCCATTAATAATAGTATTTATACCAAAAATTTGATTTTGAGAGTTTTCTCCAAAGCTAAAATAGGAGTCAGTTTATGTTTGTCTTTTTCCCTTCCTTGCGATTTAGCTGTTGACAGTGTCTTGAAAAGGATGACGATAATCGGTGTTATTTTATCCTTCCGGTCATTGGCACAAGAAGCACTGAGAGATGTAAGAAACCATTTCCGTATCATCTCTTTTATTTTCCACAAATTGAAGTCAGCAGTAACAATAAGAATAAAATTTCAGTTTGCATGGTGATTGTAAATGAAGTACATTTTTGATTTGGTATTGGAATTTGGTTAATATACTGTTTCAGCTTTGTGCTGCATTAAAGCATTCCTTTTGCACCATACTCATCTTAAGACTGAGTCCATATCATTTCCATGTGTCTCGGCCTTTTAGAGAGGTCCAGCGAAAACTTGACTTTTTCACATGGTAGTATTTTATAAATGTACAGGCCACCATGCAGTGCTGACCCTCTGTTTTCATTTGTTGCCCTGCCTAGGTCTTGTCCTACCACATTCCTTTTCTCGTGAGTTCCATTGAAGATTTCAAGGATCACATTCCAAGGGAAACTGACATGAAGGTAGAGCTTCTCTTAGAGTTTGTAGTTTTAAAGTGGGATGTTCAAGTTACATGTGAAATAAAATGTAACAAACATGAAAGTAGTGTGCATGGCTGCGAGATTGCATGCCTCTGCTGTTGCTTCTCTGAGCTCTCAACACCAAAAACTTCCTAAAAGTCAGTCTTCTTTGATCAACTAGAAGGACATGAAATTTGTTAAAAATTGACCCCCCACTTAGTCTGATAGCTTTTTTTTTTCTGGTATGGCCGTAAAGCAGAAAGATGAATTGTTTCAAATTCAATTGTATTCAGTTGTTAAAATTGGCACTTAAAAGTCTTGTAAAAAATTGCTGTAGTCATTTTAAGTTTTAAAATCAATTTTCTGTAGCATCTTGTTTTTTAGTTAATGGATGTAAGACAGGAAGTTGGTAGCTTTTTAAGAGTCCATAGTTACTGTTTTAAAATCTTTGATCCATATGATCAGCACTAATCTCAGTTGTGATTTCCTAGTGTAGGAGTCATAGTTATCATAAGTGTCCATGTTTGAGAAATGATTTGATGCTTGTTTTATCGTGTCTGTCTGTCTGTCTGTCTGTGTCTCCCAGGGAGAAAGCACAGGTTGTCAGGCTTGGTAGCAAGTGCCTCTGCCCAATGAGCCATCTTGCCAGCCTGCAGCCTGCTTTGCAGATCTTGACTGTAGAAGAGTGTTCAAGTTTCAAAGTGACGCCTTTTAAACTTTAGGGTGGGCTAGATAGAATTTAAGGGGCTCCCTTGTGTATCAGGCTGGGCTTGAACTCTCTAGGTAATCCTCCTGCCTCAGCCCCCTAAATGCTGCATTTCTGGTTTGTGCCAGTGTGCTTGCTTTATTCAACTGGCTTATCATCTTCCACCTGTTTTCGTCATCTGCCTCTCCTTATGTATCATCTGAGCTAACTAGGTTTGTGAGCTTCTCTCATGTGTCCATTACTCTCTTCATGTGTTCTACATGAAACACTGCCTCTTCTATTTCTGCCTTTGGGAGACCTGCCTCTTTGTTAAGGCCAAGTTCACTTGCCATTTTCTAAGAACCATTCCCAGATTCCCCAATGAAAAAGATTTTTTTTCTTCGTGCTAGTGGAGCTCTTTTTATTTATCTTCTGCCTATATTTATACCAGATAAGAAACATCTTAAAGGATGAGGCTTTGTTTCTTTTAATTTTTGGTTTTCCTATAGTGCTTTACAGAGATAAACATTTGAGAGCAATGATTGTCCTATGATCTTATGACGGAAACTGAGTAGCAGAAAATTATTTCTTCAGTGAAAATACTGCAGAAACCACAAGGTTAAACAGTTCCTCTGAGCATACTGATGTACAGGTGCTGAGATTGCTAATACTTTGCCCAAATTGAATTAACCGTCCAATTTTTATTACTTGGTATTATTATATTTAGTTCCTAGCAAAGCATCAATAGAATTTGCTTTGTTTAAAGAAATCAGACATGATTTTTAACAGCTTTATTCCTGTGTCATAAATTACAGTTGAGTGGTTTTTAGTATAATCACAGAGTTGCAGCCATCGCAGATAGCAGTTTTAGAACATTTTTTATCATCCCCAAAGAGCATCAGTACTCGTAGCAATCACTCCCCACTTTCACCCTACTCCCCAGCCTAGGTGACTGTGTCTCTGTCCTCAGACTACCGTGTTTAGAGTAATGTGCATGAACCATTCGACAGATGTCTTTTGACTCAGATTTTTTCAACTTAGCATGTTTCCATGGTTCATCCATGTTACAGCTTGTGTTGGCACTTAAATTTTTAGTGTTCTTTTGTATGAATATACCATAGTTTATTCAGTCATTATCTGGAGACATGGGTTGTTTTTACTTCTTAAATAATGTAAATACTGCTACTTTGTTTATTTGTGTTGATGTTTTAGTGTGAACATGGAACATGTGCATTCGTTTCTCTTGAATAAGGAGTGGTTATTGTGGGTTTCTGTAGAAACGGTTTAGCTTTGAGGCATCACCTAACTACTTGGCCAAGGCAGCATACCATTAACGTGTTGCTATCGACATGAATGAGGGTGCCAGGGTTTTAAATATCTAGTCCTTGTATTCTTGCTAAGAGCTGTATTAGGTGTGCTTTAGTATTGCATTGTTTTGGTTTGCATTTCCTTTATTCAAAAAGATGTCATACAGATCTGTTGGTGTGTCTGTATGGCTTCTTTAGAGAAACGTTTATTCTCTTTTGCACATTTTTAAACCATGTTGTCATCTGTGCTTGCAGAGTTGGCTTTCTCCTTTCACCTTTGCCTGGCTTCTAGGGTTTGAACTCAGGTGGCCTGGCTTTCGCAGCAAGTGACTTTTCCCACTGAGAAATTACTGGCCCACGTCATTTTATTTTTGAAATGTCAAGAATTAATATATCCCCAACAGAAGCATGATTTTCACATTTCCTCTACTGAATTATTTTTTCAGTTTCTTGGTGGTATCCTCTGAATCACAGAACTCTTTAATTTTAGTGTACTTTAGCTTATCTGTTTTTTCTTTTGTTTGTAGTTTTGCTATAAAATTAGAAGCAAGTAAACATTGCCTTGACAAGGTCATGAAAATCTATGCCTGTGTTTTCTTCCAACACTTTTTTAGTTCTAACTCTCATATTTATACCCTTGATCTATTTTGAGTTTATGTCTGCATTTGGTGAGCAGTGTGCCTCTCTGGAACTTAGTGTATGGTTTTTTTTTTCATTTGTCTAAAGTTTATAAACTATGATATCAAAGATAACAAATTATGTACAGTTTTTAACTAAAATATCAGTCAGCCTGTCTTGAAAAGTTGGAATCCATTTATGATGTAGAAAATTACTTACCAGAAATTACTTTATCAGATTTTTAAATTAGTGATTATAAATTTGTCATTTGTTTGTAGCTATGGCAAAGCGTCAAATCCCTATAGTTTTTCATTACATAGATCTGGACTTAACTATGGGCTCAGTAGTATTAACTCACTGCTGTTTGTTTGCTCGTCTCTTGGCTTCCACTCTAGCCCAGGCTGAGTTGGAGCTCATTCCGTAGCTCAGTCTGGTCTTGAACTCTAAAGTGCTGATATCACAGGTGTGATCCAAAATGACAGGCTTCATTTATTCATTTCTTTGACTTCATATTTTATGTGCATATTTCCAAGACAAACAGTAACTTGAGAATGATTTTGTGGAACTTGCCACAGAGGGAATACAAGTCTTGTTTGTCTGCACAGTGGAAAGTTATAAGGAACAGTGTTAGATTGTTGTTCAGTGTGGGTTCGCTACACTGTCATCCCTGCTTCGGCCCAATTGCTGAAACCCTCTAGTGTATTTGTAGGCAGACTGATTTAAACCATAAATATTTTCTTACTAAAGTGAATTTTCTCAGCAGTTTGTTAAGATACCGATTTCTTGTATTTCTGTCAGGTTGCAATGAATGTGTATGAGTTATCATCAGCTGCTGGACTACCATGTGAAATTGATCCTGCCTTAGTAGTAGCTCTTTCATCACAAAAATCAGGTAAAGTTATCAAATATTCAGTATTCTTATAAAACTAGAGGGCAGCCTAAGTGTAGGTGTAGTACTCTTGTAAATGTCTTCTTAGTGTTAAGCTTTTAAAAAGTTGGGGTTAGGAGGGCTGGGTAATTGGAATATGTCAGGATAACAAGACGGAACGCCTTGGTCTCTGGAGTTTCTGCTGTAGCATAGCCGTCACATACCTACTGTCTCAGCCATACGTACCAGCTGAGACTGCTAACACCGCTTACTGGAGATGGGCGCGACCGTGCGGAAGAGCAATGTAGATGGGCGTGACCGTGCGGAAGAGCAATGTAGATGGGCGCATGCCGTGTCAGCTTTAGTGCGCTCAGGGAGGGGGAGAACCACATGATGCAAATTAAGATGAAAGGAACATTGGGGTTAGGGAAAAACAAACAGAAAGCTAGGGAGACGGCTCCTGAGGAAGTGGGAAGGGAGTCATTGGCTACGCAGCACTGCTGAGCTGTGATGACAGGGTCGGTGCCGGTGGGTTGAGTGCTCAGATGAATGGGAGAAGGGTTGCGGACACCAAGTATGAGACAGCTCTGTTGGGAACAAAGAAACGCGTTTATAGTAACTAGAGGCAGGAGGAAAATCCAGACTTGGAGTGCTGTGGGGAATCACATGTAGGCTCTGCACACGCTATGCGTGCACTGTGTCTCCGGAGCTATCCCCCAGCTTGTGAAAGGACTCTCTTAGATGGGGAGGTGAGAACATTTGTACTCTGGTGGAAAACAGTCCCTTATAGCAGCCAGGAAGTTGAGAACTAGAAAAGGATGTCCTATTTTAATTAGAATAGAATTATTCACCATAAAAAAGTTGGTATATTATATAGTACTGACCATTTAGAAATTTTAAGGTTAGTCCTTTGAAACGTAGAATGAAAAATGTTCCGTGTAATTCCAAGTTTGTTTACAGTGTAAATAGGGTTATTTATTTGCACTGAAGTGCCCTTCTCTACTCTTTTATTTTTTTAAATTTTTATTTATGTGTGTGAGTGTTTTCCTGAACTTATGTATGTGCACCATGTGCATGCCTGGTGCACAAGGAGTGAAGAAAAGGGTATCAGAGCCCTTGGAACTAGAGTCACAGATTATTGTGAGCCACCATGTGGGTGTGAGAACTGAACCCAGATTCTCCGCAAGTAGCAAGTGCTCCTAGCCACTAAGCTATCTCCAGCCCCCTTTTCTTTGAATTCATTAATTGTCTTATTAATTGCTCTTTGTCTTTCTTCACTCAAACAATACGTTAATTATAGCTCTTCGGTACTTTCTATGACCAACCAAAATTTTAAAATATTACATGGTTTTTATATTTTTTCTGTGGTTATAGTTCCCAGTTCGTAGTTGTAAATGTTTGCAAACTTGAGGGTGACTACAAGTTTGTGGGGGATAAGAAGCCAAGGGCTAGGCAGCACACTTTAAATACAGTGAATATTTTAGGGAAGGCTCTAGTCTTACAACTGTAAAGTGTGCTCGTTAATTCATTCACAGCTGCTTCCCTTGCTTTCCAGAATGGAGAAATAGGTAATTCAGTCCCCTTTTCAATATTGGTATCCTTTAAGTAATATGTTTAAAATTATGTTCGTAGCTGTCTTAGGGAAAGTATGGGGTTTTTTTTCTTTCAGCGACTTTTCAGATTATAAAATTAAAAAGTTGTAAAATGTTAATATATAGTGTTCTCTAATTTTCATCAGTTTTCAATTGGGAAATGTAGATAGAAAATGATCGCTTTTTCCCCTAGGTTAGACTGTTAGCTTTTTAATCTTGGAGAAACTGATTTTTTTTTATTCTTCATCTTTTTCTGTAGAGAACATTAGTCCAGAAGAAGAATATAAAATAGCCTGCCTCCTGATGGTCTTTGTAGCAGTTTCCTTGCCGACACTGGCCAGTAACGTGATGTCGCAGTACAGCCCTGCTATAGAAGGTACTTGGCCTGAAACTGTGATGCTAAAGATGATTGGTTGTAGTCTGCTATGTATACTTTCTCTGGGTGATTAATGCCCTTTCTCTCAAAATGCAGATTAAGTTCTGCCAAATAGTAGCTTTGCAGTGGTCATCTGTTCCCTTTAGTTTTCTGAAATACAAAATATGTGTAGGTGAGCTCA